>OU342742.1:213998272-215198272 GCA_910589775.1 Avena eriantha
ACAGGGCCTCATGAGTCGTCGAAAGGATAAAAATGGAGTCAGGAACCGTGGGTGAGGTAACTCCCGGCCGAGGAACAAGCCCTAGAGTTCAGAGCTTAACATCTTAGGTCCTAACGAGTCTCGGGCTGCGGAGGAACAGGGCCTCATGAGCTGTCGAGAGGATAAAAAATAGGGTCAAGAATTGTGGGTGAGGTAACTCTCGGCCGAGGAACGGGCCATGGAGTTCAGAGCTCGACACTTTAGGTCCTGACGAGTCTCAGGCTACGAAAGACAGGGCCTCATGAGTCGTCGCGAGGATAAAAACAAGGTCAGGGACCATGGGTGAGGTAACTCTTGGCCGAGGAACGGACGTAGAGTTTAGAGCTCAACACTTTACGCCCTGACGAGCTCGAGCTGCGGAGGACAGGGCCTCATGAGCCGTCGTGAGGATAAAAACGAGGTCAGGGACCGTGGGTGAGGTAACTCTCGGCTGAGGAATGGACCGTAGAGTTCAGAGCTCGACACTTTAGGCCCTGACAAGGTGCCCCGTAGACCTTACCGGGAGAGGGCTGTAGGAAAAAAACACCCACGGTCAGAAGCCCATACATGCACCGCACGAGGTTTTTAGGCACCAGGAACCGTATTACGAGGTAACTCTAGTTCAGGTCTGTCCCGTGAGTTCAAAGCTCTACACTTTAGGCCCTAATGCTGATAGGGAGCCGAGTCGGCCTGGTGAAGGGTACCATCTCTAGCCCCCGCTCGTGCGGAGTGTGTGAGGGAAATCGGGTGGTGCGGTTTTTCAGAAAATGCTTTTTTGAAGGAAAAACCAAATAGCCAATCATGCGCTCAACACAAGATCCAAAGAAGTTCTAGTAGTGTAGGCTTATTACAAATGCCACCGTGGTCTGCACAGGGTTTGAAGAGAGGAAAAAACTGTAAGGGATGAGGGTTTTTCGAGGTTTACCTTCAAAAAGTCGTGGATCTAGGCGTGTCGTCAGGAGAGGTCTGTCCATCTCCCGGTAGCCTGGGTCGCCGATGCTCCTGGACACTTAGCTGCCGCCGTGGGGTGGCAGGGGGTTGTATGCGCGTTGGGTACAGTCCATGGGGAAGTCTGGAGCCCCTATGCCATCGTCATCCACATGAGGCGCCTCCACCCTCGAGAAGACAGGCGATGGCACGCCCCCTCCCCTCACGAGGTCGCGGGTACCGGTCATGCTCGGCTCCACGCGAGGTGGGAACAACGCAACTGCCGCCCTTTTTGCCATGGAGTTCTCCTGGGCCATCATTTGCTTCCTCCTGGTGGAGCCTCCGACGTTTTCCAGGGCATCCACATCCTCGGGATAGGTGGCAGCAGCGGTCTTGTAGGCGTGCTCAAGGGAGCGCAGGGCTTCCACTTTGTCACAACAGACCGTGATGACCCCGCCGCTATTGCCACGCATCTTGAGAATGTTGTAGGCATGGTGAGTGGCGGCCATGAACTTGGCGAGCGTAGGGTAGCTGAGGATGACGTTGTACGGAAGGATGATGTGCGCCACGTCAAAGTCGACGAGCTTAGTGCGGTAGTTGTCACGTGTTCCAAACATGACAGAGAGGCGCACCTGCCCGATGGGTGTGGTGGACCCACTCATCACCCCGAAGTATGGCATGGTCAGCATCAGCCTATCGTAAGGCACTTGCAGCTAGGCGAAGGTCTCGGTGGAGATCACGGTCAAGCCCGCGCCTCCATCGATGAGGGTCTTCGCAACAACGATATTGTTTATGGTAGGGGTGCAGATCAAGGGGAGCATTCCCACAGGCCTGGTGGAGACGGGGTGGTTGCTGGCATCGAAGGTGATGGCGCACTGGGACCACTTGAGCTTTGGCGAGGGGATTCTTGGTCCGGCAGCCATGACCTCGCGCGTGAGCAGCTTGTAGTTCCGGTTGGATGTCGGGGCTTGG
This sequence comes from Avena eriantha, assembly GCA_910589775.1. Lineage (NCBI taxonomy): Eukaryota > Viridiplantae > Streptophyta > Magnoliopsida > Poales > Poaceae > Avena > Avena eriantha. The sequence goes on from OU342742.1 coordinate 214,000,190, forward strand.
GAGCCACCAAGGATGTAGGCTATGGCACCTTGCGGCACCTGGTAGCCCCCAGGGTCCTCGGCGCGTGCTTGCTCCTACGGGTGTGGATGCTGTTGCATGGCATTGGCTTGGTGACCTACCTGAGGGGTGTCACGCCCGCCGGAGTTATTGTTCTAGCGGTTTCCTCCCTGGTTGCCCCCTCCTTGGCTGCCTCGCTCGCCTCCTGGCCTTCCCTTTCTCTAGCTGTTGCGCAAGTCACAGAGTTTCTTGAGCTCGTAGCAGTCATCGGTGGGGTGGCTTGGCTTCTTGTGGAAGTGGCAGTACAAGCTGACATCCCGCTCCTGCTTGCTGGCCCCCTCGCGAGGGCTCTTCCGCTCCGGCTCGTCCGCCAGGACGGGGTAGGCTTGCACTTGGGCTCCTTGTCTTTACCCTTGGATGAACCAGAGGCCTTGGGAGTGACTTCCGCCTCCGCGAGGCCGAACATCCGCCCCACCTCATCTTTGACGCACTTCTCGGCCATGACGAAGAGCTCGGAGGTGGTGGTGAGGCTCTTGCCCCGAATCCCGATCTTTTCTCTCATCTTGACGTCCTTCATGCCCTTGGAGAAGGCAGTGATGACGTTGGAGTCTGAGATCTTGGGAATCTTGTTGCAGACTCGACTGAACCTCTGTAGGAACTTGAAGAGGGTCTCCCCATGTTGCTGGCGTATCTGGCGGTGGTCGTAGTAGGTGAGCGGGCGCTCATAGGTCCCCTTGAAGTTGGAGATGAAGAGGGAGCTGAGCTTCGCCCATGAGTCGATCGATTCCTCGGGGAGGTTCATCAGCCAGTTGTTGGCCGCCTCCTTCAGGCATAGGGGAAACCAGTTCACCATGACACGGTCGTCTCCTCCGCCACTTCGATGCTGATGTAAAGCTGGAGGAACTCGCACAGGTTTGTGGTGTCGTCGTAGCGCGCTAGTGTTTCCGGGCAGAACTTGTGCAGCTAGACCATGCGATGGAGGTTCTTGGTGAAGGCAAGGCAGCCGTTGGCCTGGACCGCACTTCCGTTATTGAGGGATGCACGGTTCTATAGCCTTGTGGCAGAGATTTCCTCGGCGAGGCAGTCATCGCGCTCGTGTGGTGGCGCCATGACGACAGGAGGATAGATGATCTGGCAGTTGTTTGCGGGTGGTGGCGAGGTGTCACCCGGCTTTGCTACACCCCCGCACTGACGGGACGGGACCGAGCCCCCAGCCCTTGGTACCTCGCCCGTGGTTCGATCCCCCGGGCCCTCCGGGGAGATGGTGGCGGCGTTGAGGAGCTCGCCGATACGGTCGCGCCACTTCTCCTTGCCTTGCTCGGCCGGCAGGTGGTCTAGGAGCTCACACACCATGCGCTTGGTGGCCTCTGGGGTGAGCGTCTCGAGGTGGCCACGAGAAGATGCGATGTGGGAGAGCGATGTGACACCGTGCGAGGAGGGGGCTTGCTCCTGCGATGGGTGGTAGGAGGAGACGCCCTCATCCTCTATCCACAGGACTTTCTTAGAGGCGGCGCACTGCCAGGCCAGCTCCGTCTGGGCCTTGCTCGCTGCACGATGGAGGGCCCGCTCGGCGCGTGTCTCGTTGCCAGCCGATATGCTGCCGAGGTTGTCGAAGACCTTGAAAATGCGCCTCATTCCCCTACCTAGCGCGCCAAATGTCGGAGATTTGTCCCGCGAAGGAACTAGGGTCCAACGATCCCTTGGTTCGAGAGGGGGCTAAACACGCGAGTCCAAAGGAGTCCAGCGACGGCTACAACGGCGAAGCGGGTGCATAATAGAGAGTTGACACCTTTTTTTGTAGGGGTTCCGCGTATAAAAACAATAAATTTTACTCTACGCCCCTGAACCCCTAAAGCTTCCAGGACCTATCTATTAGTAATACATTAACGTGAGGGGCTTTTCGCGAACTTACCCTTGAAGACCGAAAAGCATTGTCAACACTCAGGAGAGCATGGTTGATGTAGACGAGCCGAAGCCGACCTCAAGGTCGTGATGAAGTCCTTGCGCTCCTTGGCTCCAACGACTTGAGTGCCTCAAGTGCGACACCTCGCGGGGAGTTACACACGTTCGGTGCCTGACGATGACTCCCGCTTCCCTGATCTAGCAGCAGTTGCGGAAGTAGAGCTCCCGGATCTGAATCCCGCAACGCGACGGCGCTCCGCGGTGAAGATGTCTCTCATTAGTGCAGTCCAGACTTGGGACCATGGTCACGGGAGAGAGAGATGGGGGAGAGATAAAATATCAACTAGAGGTCCTCCCAAAAGTGAGAAGACCTTTATTGATTATTGGTGTGTTTAATTTGGCCAAATACCCCCACTATATATAGGGGGAGGGGAGGTACTACCTCCCTCAAAGTCCCGGGGTGGGACTAAAGGAGAGGAGGGGGGACGGGTGGCCGCCGGCCACCCTAGTGGGCCCCACGCGGGGGGCTTGGCCTAGCCGGCCAGCCCCTTGCCCTTCTCCCTCTCTCCTTTCCCCTAATGGGCCCTCTCCCTCCGGAAATTGGCCCATTAAGCCTTTGACCATTTTAATTGATTTTATGTTTATTAAATAATTATGAATAAATGATTAAATCAACATTTAACATTCATTCACACATTATTCAATCTTCGTGGCTATGGAACACCTTCCACCTCCACTCTGAACATCCTCCGGACTTACCGAAACCCTTCCGATTTTCTCTCTACTATTCTTCAGCGATTCTACCGATCCTATAAACACTCTCTAAGAATCATCAAGCCCTTAAGCGTGATACCCCACGGTTCAGGATCACTCCAGACATGGTCGGGACACTCCCGCACCAATGATCGACAGAGGGACCTGGATGGCCATGTGACCCCTGTGCGTTCCACGAAGATCTTTCATCGTTTGAACCGGGACAGTCGTGTCTTATTCCCTTTGTCACTCGATACTTGCATTGCCCGAGATCTCATCAATGACATCACCATGTCGTATTCAATCTCGTTACCGAACAATGCTACTTGACTCGTTCCGACAAGTGATATCCCTGTGATCAAATCACACGCTGCGCAGCTATTGGATATAACCTCTCCGAGTGGGCCCTTGAGTATCTTCCCGTCACATGGACAGACAAATCCCGCTCTTGACATATATTGCCTCTACGGTTTCCTCCGAGTACCTGAACACACCTTTATTACCACCGTATTACCAGATGGCGTTTGATGCTATGTAAGCACTCTCGGGAGATAGTGATTGATATAGCATCATGGTCTAAGGAATAGTCTATGAGGATCCATTTCTAATCATCGTAACTTGAACTTCGTGACATGATTGGGTCACGAAGTTTAGGCTGGGTATTGGTTCATCATCTCATTCTCGGAATGAGATGACTCCATTTCCAACTAGCATAAATGCCACATGATCAAGAAACATGATCATCTGTTGACCAATGAACCAATGACTAGAGTTTCACTGGGAACCCCTGGTTGTTTGTATATCACACGTGTATTGATGTTTTCCACTCAATACAGTTATAACATGATATGAAACTTAATCATAAACTATATGAAATATGATAATAGTCCTTACTACTATTTGTCTCTAGGGCATAATTCCAACAGTCTCCCACTTGCACTAGAGTACAAATACACTAGCTGCATTTGTTTTTAATCTTTGGCACCATATATCCGGTACCCTGAACATGCTTGCTCATGGAAGAGGTTGAGTCTTGGGTCTGTACTTTACAGTCCCAAATCCTTTGCAACTTACTAATGTCACCTTAATTGACATCAATACTTTATCATCACATGACAACATCTGTGTGTATGCATCGTCGCTATGGCAGCAGAACGAGGCCTGATTCCAGGAGCCTAGAGTGACGTTAGATCAACCTCGAGGGCTTTCTCATGGGCATTGTGCCCTGGGACACATCATTTTATGTTAAAAGTGAACTAGCCTCGCCATAACATTATACAACACTTTAGATGGTACCCTTATCTATTATTATAAATTTATTCATCGAAACACCAGTGCACTCTGTGCAACTTTCGATGTTTTGTTCACCTCGCTTCCTACTTGACTTCAATCGGTATTTACGGGAGTTTGTTTCCAACATGTTCCCTTATAACATAACCCTTTATGCTTTAAGATATGTCATCCTTTATGGATTTGGAAAACATGTCTACAGTTCTCTATTAGACACCGTGGACAAACTTAGCTCAACGTTCTGTAATTCGAACTTGATCACTCTTAAACGTTCCTTAATTGGATCACATATTATGCTAAGTTATCATCATGGTTTACTAGGACATAACCTATGTCTTAACATAGTGGATGATGATCATCCTTTTCTTTCTTTCAACCATCAATGTTAAACTTAATACTATTCCTAATTTGATTCATTAAGGACTAGTTCCTTAACCAACTTCTATTCTGAAAACCCTTTACAGAATCCTTTAAGGAATACTGCATAATATCATAATATACCTATTATCAACTTCTACATCTTATAAATCATTATTTATAAGTATTTGCGCCTTTATTCTTAACACCCTTAAGAATCACTATATAAGCTCCCACTCAAAATATGTTGCCAACATATCGTTTTAGGAAGACTTTCATAGCTCCCACTCAATTTTATGCAAATTGCATATCTACTTAGTATTTTGAACAATTTCAAAATCCTTTGATCAAATATCAAATTTGGAGTTTTACTATGAGATACTAGTACTTTTACTAGTTTTAAATCCACTAGACATTTAGCACATTTGAATCAAATTCATTAGAATTCGTCCAATGCTTGACAAATTGTGCTTTTGTCATTCACCCCTTTTTCCACTATGGCTTTGCAGCCATTTGGGAAATTCAAGTAACTCCTTTTACTTGTGAGATTCAGCAACGAATTGCTTTCTAATCTCAAGTGAATTTTGCTTTGGGATTTCTCATAATTTTAGTTTACCATTATTTCCTTAGTAGTTCGTAGGTATGTCATACTCCAAGAATCATGACAAATGATTCACAAATGTCTCCATACTAGATATGGATTACATTTTGAATCCTACTTCGTGTAGTGAAAACACTAGTGGGGAAAACACAATGATCAATATCATTGATTCTTTCCTTCTGTGAAGAGAATCGTTCGGGAACGTTGTCCGTTGAACTTCTCAACACTCTGATGCAGGGTTTTGAATCCTCATCGTGTTTTACACTAATTTCCATTTGCTTCATAATCGAGAAATATCACTAAAAGTGAGCTTTCTCAAGAATGCTCCAAAATCCAAGCAATATGAATCTTGCTTTCCTTTTGGTTTCAGCTATGGGTTTGTATTCAAAGTTTCCAATGAATACTCTACAAGGACTTATTCACTATTGTTTGGTTATATCGAATAACCTCAAAACTTTAACGAATTCAAATGGTTCACTACATTCTAATTGAGTGCTAACTATTTCTAACTAATGGTCTCTACATCTATACTACAGTGATTTATTTGGTGCCTTCTATTCACCCATTTTGATATCTAATATCACATTGTGATGCTTTGCATTTTGACGTTTCAAAATGCTTTGCATTCCACAATTTCTTTGATGCCATTCTTATAAAGTTGAATTTCATTACTATTGATCAAATCATAGTAATTAGATTCTCTTTTATCTTTATACCCTTTGTTGATGAAACATTTTGATCATATCAAATAATTTCATATTCATGTTTCCTTTGGTAAACTACTTTACACATTTAAACAATCATTTAATGATAATTACCATTTTCGTTAAAACACAATACATCGAATATGTATTAACTTTCAACAGTTCATTAAACACTTTGTATTCAAGTAATACACAATGTTCAAGTTAATTTGCCGAACTTAGGCATGATTTATATGTGATAAGAAATCGAATGACTTTCACATATTATCAGACAACTTTGAATTTAAACAATGGTTTTTCATTCATTAATGAACATATCATTAAGTTGGGTATTTTAAAAAGGCATTTTAATATTTTACAAATGTTCATGCATTATCAATTAGTTTAAAACAACAAGGATAATTCACACATAATCAAAAAAGATATGAACACGAATAGAAATCATTCATAAAAGTGGAACAACTTTTGTTATAAACTCATATGAATAACCGTCTCACGAGGTGTGAGACACACTAAAGAAGTTCACAATCTCTTATTTACAATAATCATCTTAAAATATAAACTAAGTGATAAATGTCGAGGGAGAGTGTCGTCGGTGATGGCCCAAAATATATCGAGCTCGTTGGGCAACCCCAAGAGGAAGGTATGATGAGCACAGCAGCAAGTTTTCCCTCAGTACAAAACCAAGGTTATCAATCCAGTAGGAGCAAGGAAACACCCCAAAGGTGTAGCTAGCTAAACGTTGGTAGGGCGCACTGCCGGTGCCAGCAGCAACGTGGAGACCTGCACAACACAACCACAGAACTTTGTCTCCAACTTACGATGAGGTTGTCAATCTCACCGGTTTTGCTAAAAACAAAGGATTAAACATATCGAGTGGAAGAAAGTAATAGTTTGCAGAAAGTAAACATAAAGCAGTAAACAGTTGATTGTAGATTGAATGTAAAAGAAAGGACCGGGGTCCATAGTTCACTAGAGGTGGCTCTCCTTAAGATAGATAACATGCTGGGTGAACAAATTATAGCGGGGCAATTGACAAACATCGAGAAAGCATACAAGCATATACTAATCATCTTGAGTCCTTTGAGATTTGATTGGGCATTACAACATTATACATAGACCGCAACCCAACTACATCTATGACTAATAATCCACCTTCAGGTTATCATCCGAACCCCCTCCAGTATTAAGTTGCAAGCAACAGATTATTGCATTACGAATTGCGTGTAAAGTAAACAATAATCCACCTTAACTGACATGAGGCCAGTCAAAGAAAGACCTGCTACTAAGAATAGAAAGAGAGCTGGAGGCAGTACAAATCCGGATGAGTTAGACAGACCGTGGAATATTGCTCAGCTACATCCCTTTTATTCTTAGTTTATCCATCTTTGTAATCATACATATGTACATGTTCTGTGAGAAATAAAAGTTTTGGTTACCTCAAAGTTTTTCTGAGAAGTTTTAACCATCTTATTTCCTAATGATCATGTCATAGTCGAAAATCCTAGAATGCTTGAAAGTACTTTATGCTCATGTTCGTTCTGGTTTAGATTTCCGATTCTAAAACTGCTACCTTCGGGTATAACTCTAAAAATTCTAGTCTTTACTTGGGTTATTTGTCTGATTGCTGGATGCGGGTATTTTTTGAGTAGTGAATTGTTGGTACTGGAAGCCGGCTTTGTTTCCGAGTTTAAACTGGTTTAGCAATTGAGCTCCGTTGCTCGACAAAGTTTCCGGCTGAAGGTTTAGCCGGCTCACGAAAGGGACGAGGCGGAAAGCCAGATAAACGATAAGTATCGACGGAAAATTTCAAGTGCTTATGTGAATATTTCAAGCACACAAAAAAAAGCCAAAAGTGCTGAATAAATAAAAAGCTTAGCACTAGTAAAAGTCAATAGTACTTAAAATTTACAAAACGCATCATGTCTTTCCAGAATAATACATAGTTTTCTGATCTATGATGCAGGAGGAGATGAAGGAGCTGTCGGCTCGCTGGTTACTCCACCTTGATATCGTTCCGAGATGTCCGGATCCGAGGTGGTCCGTTCATCGTCGGAAACTTCTTCAGTTTCTTCTAGAGGAGGCGGCGGAGTATCTACGCGGGTGAAGAAGGGGATCTCGTAGCTAGTCAGATCAGCTACGTGGCACCCGTATCCGGCGCAGGAGTGCATGATTGCTTGAAGGTCTTGCTCTTGGTCGTCTTCGTCTACCTTGCAGTACCCTCTGGTCACTTGCCATATCTCCATGTTTCCATGGTGGCTCATGACCATGGTGAGAGCGTTCTGCGCAGCAGTCCGCGCGTAGGACATGTTCCAGTCCCGAACAAGCTGCGACATCTCCTTGGCCTTCTCCCGCACCTAAAAATCTGACATGCTTGGCATGTCCGGAATCCTGAGAGACTCGCCAATGTCTTCAATAGACTGGCGGAAGTCATACAGAAGATCACCGACTTGAGTAAGCTGGTGGGTGCGGAGCTCGGAGGAGGAAGAGTCCGTCAAGTTCAGAGGACCTATACACAAAACAAGTCAAGAAAAATCCGACATTGATGAAGGTCGAAGAAATAATAAGTCAGACAGATGGAACGTACCAAGAATGACGTCGTCAATCTTGGTCTTCTCCTCCCAGAGACTCTGGAGTTCAGCCCGGAGCGCTTCAGAGAGATCCTTCTCTCTGCCAAGCTCATTCTTGAGGTCCGAGATAATTTTATCCTGGGTAGCGATCTTGCGATCACGCTCTTCAGTGGCCATGGAGGAGGATTCAAGGACTTGAGCCATGCTCCTTTCATGATCCGCCTTGAGCTTATCCAGCTCTTGGCGAAGTCCCTTGTTCTCCACCACTAGGGTCTTGAGGTTCTCGGCCTCTTCAATCATAGCGATGGATTGTTTCACCAACGCTGTAAGTCAAAAAGAACAACGGTTCAGAAAAATTCGACATTGAAAAAGCAAAAGACAAGGTTTGAATCTCGAAATGTTTACCTTCGGCTTCATCCTTGGCTACCTTGAGCTCAACATTTTTAAGCTGGAGAGCTTTGATCTCTCTCCGCTTATCATAGACATTGGATAATAATTCCTGGTTATAGGAACATACTTTCTGTAAGTCAGAATACCCAATGTCAGAAAGCTACTTAAGACTCGGGCTAATATTTTTTGCTAAATATCAGGACGAGCCTTGGGGGCTACACTAGTTCATTCTTTGGCATCCTAATGAAGCATAAACTCGGATTCTATATCCTACTTCATGCTTGGGGGCTAGAGGATATGATATAACATAATGTAAAAACAAGAGTTGAAATTCCGACTTACATATTGCTCGCGGGTGAGTTTGTCTAAACCCGCGTTCACTTCAGCTGCCACCTTCTCGGCGAGGGTAAGAGGGATTACTGGGGCTGTTGGAAGCTCGCCAGTCCTGATCCTCTCGTCGCGAAGGCAGACTTGAGCGAGAAGGTCAGAGAACTTGACGTCCTCTGCTTCTTGCGCTTCCTCCTCGGGGGATAGATGGCTTTTGTCCAGGACTTGCCTGGCCAGCCGCTGGATTTCCTCTGCAGATTTCCAGGATAGGCCAAACTTGGCAAGTCCCGGATTGCTGAGGACGTTTTCGGCGAAGACTTCAGCCGAGGGATCATTACCCGAAGAGGGTTCACCCTTATCTTGAGCTGACGCACCCACGGTGACGTCAGTCTGCGACCCAAGGATCACAGGCTCCGTTGGAGGAGCCGGATCTTCTGCGACCACCAGAGAAGGAATGATCGCCGGAGTTGCAGAAGGTTGAGGGGCAGGAGTTGGAGGAGCCACGGCAGGAGAAGCTATGGTGAGCTTCGTCTGACGCAGGGGCTTTGCAGGAATCCCTTTCCCCTTACCCTTGATGAGAGGCTTTGCTCTGAGAATGTAGTAAAGTCAGAAACATTACATCTCAGAAAGAAATTCGAGAAAGGTACAAAGGAGGAAATTGTGAATGAAACTTACCTCTTCACAACAGGCACTTCCTTTATGCCAACAGCCACTGTCGGAGGTTTGCGCTTCTTGAGCGCAAGGTCCGGCAATGGGATCACTTCAGTCTCCTGAGAAAACTCAGGAGGATATCCTTCGAGTGGAGCAAGCTCCGACTCGGTGAGATCAGCAAGATGAAAACAAGAAAGCATATCAGCACTGCAGTATATAACTTAGAGATTGAAACACATAAAAGGTGTATTGATGTAAGCTTACCGGCACCACGGGGTTTTCCGCTGTGTACATATCCAGAGAAATCTCCGGAATCCTCCTCTCGATCCGCTCCTTGATCAGCCACTTAATCTGGCTGATGTAGCCTTGAGTGGTGTAGGATTTGGGGCTGATGCGGAGGGAGTCTTTTTTGGAAGACGTGATGGAGTGCATCAGTCTATCCCTGTGGTACTGAAGTGGCTGGATCCGACGTGAGACCCAACACCGGACCAAGTCGGATCCCTTCAGACCCATGTGCTTGATCAGATATTCGATCCGCCTCTTAGCGAGGATCAAATCGTCGGTGAGAGCCGGAACAGCCTCGTCCCAGGAAGGCTGGGCCATGGCGGCTCCGTCGAAAAAAGCTGGCAAAGCAGTAGCTATGCCGGCAGCCGGAATATCCCTATGATAGAAGAAAGTGGCTGGCCATTGTTTGACCGAGTCACTGGCTGAAATTTTGTGATAAGCCCGGTCGCGTCTAAGTGAAAAGCTGATAGTGCCGGTGATGTAAGGAACACCGACAGTGATGGAATTTCTCCGAACATGGAAATAGTACTGGAAGAGAAGCAGACTCGGCCTAATGCCGAGAAAGCCCTCGCAAAGCGCGGCATATGTGCTCATTTCTAGAAGAGAATTGGGAGGAAGATTGTGGAGTTGAACTCCATAGTGATCTATCACCTCGGAGAAAAACTTCGAGGGAGGGAAAGTCAAACCTCGGTCCAGATGGGTGCCGAAGTGGACACGCTCGCCTTCGCGCGGGTTGGGGACGGTTTCACCGGAGCCGCTCCGCCAGTCGCCGGCGGCGAGAAGCCCCTCCTCCTCGACGTTCTTGAGGCCGTCCTCATCAAGGGCGCAGGGGATCCAGATTCCCCAGAAGCTTTCCTTGTCCGCTGCTGCTTCCGCCGTCGCCGCCGCCGCTGCTGCCACCAAACCGGAGGAAGAAGACGATGAAGCCATTTCTCCGGTGAGAAGATGACCTGAAAGTGGCGGCGCTGGGAGTTTCTGTGGGGGGAAGGACGAGAGAGCTCTGAGCGCGCAGGAGGATTGGGAGGAAAGGAAATGGCAAAGACTGGTGGAAAGAAGAAGGAGAAATCCAAACCCCTTATATCCACCTAACTGTGCCAAGATTCGTGCGAATGCTACAGTGTAACCACCACGCGTCGTGGAAAGAACTAGGAAGGACCCACGCGATGATTGTGTCTCCTCGATCTCCACGCTCGCATTGAAACGGCGCCTCGGTTCCTCGAACCGCGGACCCACCAACGGTCGTGCTGACGGCACGCCTATCAGATGACGTGACTTGACCATGCTTGTGTCAGGTGGCGTAGAAACCAAGTTCCGGCTTAGTTTAAAAGCAAGCTGGAAAATCCGAGTAACCTATTGAAAGGTCCGATTTACTTTTAAGACCCGGATCGTATTTTTTGTGAAGTTTCAGGAACCCTTCAAGATTCTGCAAGCCGAAGATCAAGCTAGACGATGATAAAATCCGACTTTGGATCTTGGAGGCCTTCGGGGGCTGCTGTTGGGGATATACTTTCCAGGTATCCTCACAGTTCCTGACTGACCAGGGTGGCCCACTTCGGGTTAGAGCTTTGCTTCACGGGCGACCCAGTCAGGAGAGAAGACGGAGTCCAATCCGGCTACGGGAAGGCCCAGAATACTTACCGACTTAGGCCCATAATGTTACTTGTAGTTCAAGATGTACTCTGTAACCAACTCTTAGTCGTAGCCGGATTGATCTCTCCTGTAAACCCTAGGCCGGATATCTATATAAGCCATCCTAGGGAGAGCCTTTAGGGCATAACATAGTCTACAATCTCAACTCGCACAGGCGAAACCCTTGTAACCCATATTCCGGCTCTGCCGTATTACTGGATTGCTAGCAGGAGTAGGATCCGTCCAAAGCCGGCGGATACGAACCTGGGTAAACTTGTGTGCTCACTGTCCCGGAATACCGTACGTCTCACACCCCTCTCTTCCTTAGGTGTTTTGCTAAACATGTAACTCAAATATCTTCCTTTATGATCAAACCATAAACTCTTTATTTTCTTGTTACAATGATTTTTCCCTTCATCTTGAAAGTCTTTGAACAATTTTCAAATGTTTCATACTTCTTCCTTATTGAGTAAATATATAGATATATTCACTCAAATTTTTGGAGAAAGCATATGAAGCAAAAAGATCCATCGCATATGGCTACATATAATGGACTATATACATCAATATGTATAATATCCAATAAGTTAGTCATCTGTTCCTCTTTGGCCTATGAACGGAGTTTCAATTATCTCGAGGAAAGTCTCACAAGTGTCAGTTGATCAAAATCAAAGACTCCAAAAAAATCCATCAACATGGAGTTTCTTCATGTTTGCTTTCCAATATAATTTAAACAACGATGTCACTTTATAAGTGATCTTTCAATCATTTGTCTTGCGACATTTTAGAAATAGTGTTTATGCATGTGATTTCTCCCACTAGACTTGTAAAAGTTCATCCATCCTTTATGGAATACAGTAATTATTTGAAAAACCATTGTTCTCATAATACCGGAACAAAATAATAATTATTAAAACAAATCTTGAAGGCTAGGTTTGACAACAATGAAAAACACAATAACACTTTATTTGTTTTCGATGAACATCATCACTTATTCTCTCGCTAGTTACTTAGGCCATTACAGTTCATGAATTGCGTTGTCCTGTATGACACTTCATACCAACCAATTCGGTATCCAATACCGGTATCCAATACCTAAGAACCACATTGTTTAACAAGCAAGGAATACAACCATAACATGTATATCTTCTATATACCTAAGCTGGATATTTCCAACTTTTTCTTTTCTGCCAAATATTTTATTGATTCTCTTTCAACAATTCCTTTTCCTTTTAAAAGAATCTATCAACATAAATAGTGGTGTCATTCACATGACAAAGAGTATAAAGCGTATATAGTCAAATACTAATACCTTTGGACTTGCACTTTGAAGTGGATCACCATCATCAAATGTTTGGTATTCTTCCAAAAATCCATTCTTTAGTAATCTATTAGTGTAGTAAACATTTTACTTACATCTTCTATTCATCCTTATCATGACAACTTTCATGATCTAGCTACTATAGCCTGTAAGGAAGAATCACGAGTATAATGTTAGTTCCCAAAACCTTTTGGAAGATTCGGATGCCTAGCATCTCCATCCTTCACAAATTCTCATACAATATGAGAACATGTATTTTCCTAAATTATACTCTATCATATTGCAACCAAAAACATTGTTTCAGATATCACAATATCTTCCACACATGATGGTTTCTGAAATAATTATTTCAGCTCCAAGATAACCTCGATATTAAAACAAATTTTGAATATCAAGAATCATGGAGGCAAGCATGATAATTAAGATACTAACATTGGAATTCTTACTCTTCATTTAATACTACTTATTAAACTTCATGGAGTAAATAGAGTTTGCTGAAAGTTTGCAATAGGACTTCTAATCTTTAAATTGACATTCAAAAAAATACGATACTAGTTCGTAAAGTAAATATCTAGAATTATATAGTTCTATTATCTCAATTAAAACTAAGCATAAGGTAGTAAACAGACACCAATGACTACAACAAATTATGCAAATTCACTTTGATTTAGTTTATGACAAATTGAGTTCGACAAATCCAAATTAGAAATGAACTCCCACTCAAAAACGACATCCCTCGTGCCCTTTTGGTGATTACATGAACCAAATCCACTACACCAAGTCCGATCATCACGTGAGTTGATGTAGCTTCAAAGGCGAGCATCTATATGGGCATCATATCAACTATATGACTCATGCTTAACCTTTCGGTCCGTGTTCCGAGGCCATGTATGTACATGCTAGGATCGCCAAGTAAGAACCTTAGTACTCACATGTGTAAAACTGTCTTACACCCGTTTGTATGAAAGCGTAGAGTTGACTACACCCGATAATCACGTGATGTCTCAAACACGATCCACAAAACGGTGCATACTTAAGGAAGAACACAATTTTATCTTGATATCTAAATGAGGGATCATCTTACAATGCTACAGAAAGCGCCAAACTAGCAGTATAAGATGCTAACATCTAATGTGTAAAGTGAGATGATATGGTCCATGCATTTGATCTCTATCATTTGCATCGTGGTATGATCTCTATCATTCCTTTGTGTGTAAGGCCAAGGTCTATGGAACTTACACGTTGAGTGTGTTGTAAGAGTATCTATCATACATCTACTTACAACAATACCATATCAAGACACTAGCCCAGCAACGATCTAAACTAGACGCCTCTAATTTATCAATTGCAAGTTTTACGTGGCTTAGGGCTTTCGGAGATAGAACCGTTCTTACCTAGGAACATGGAACCACAACGAGGATAACCAAGTTATTAGCAACTCGTTGTAAATCAGATATTGACTATAGTAGGAGAGACAGACACCCGCCAGCCACTTATGCAAAAAAAGCTGCATGTCAGTCGTGGAACCGGTCTCATGTACGATGACATGTAAGGTTGGTCCGGGCCGCTTCATCCCACTATGCCACCAATATCCAAAATACATAGAAGATGCAATAACATGATCATCATCACCCACATATAAACATATGTGTACTACCCGTGCAAAGCACCTACGCATAGATCAGGCTCTGATACCACTGTTGGGTCCGCAACATAGAAAACAAAAAATTCCTATGATGAGAACTACACGCCAAGATCTATCTACTAGGTACAGAGCAACGGGTGGACATACATCCATCGAGAACTTACCCTCGAAGACAACAAGTTTTGTTAACGAGTAGGAACTCGTGGTTGATGTAGTCGTACACTTGCCGATCTCAAGATCGTGAGAAAGTCCGAGCGCCGCAACTCAGCAGCGCATCCGTACTCGCACACACGTTCAAGCCACCGGACAACCTCCACCTCCTTGCTCCAGCGATCCAGCGGAAGCAGCAACTCCTTCCAGACGAAATGCCACCGGGAACATGTATCTCGCTAATCCGAGACCATGGGGAAATAATTCTAGAGGGGGAGAGAGATCCTTCACAAGGAGGTGTGTGGAAGAAGGAGGAAGAGGGTGGCCTTTTATAGGAGGAGGGGGGTGCCCCTCCTTCATGGCCGGCGCATGGGGGGTGACTCCTCACCTCCCCCATTCATGTGGTGGTAACCCCTCCACATTAAAATGCCTCTTCACATTCCCCTTTAAAGTCCCTACTTTAAATGCATTAAAATTCTCCAAGTTTAATGCTCTCTCATTTAATAAAACTCTGTATTAAATTTATTCAGAATTTTGTTAATTACTTTAATTAACAAACATTCACATATAACCCCTTGCAATATTTCAATATCACATGCAGAACCACTTTCTACAATTTCACCCGAAATAATTTCCGGTTTCTATCGAAACAATTCTTGCGCTTTGCAATTCTTTCGTCTGAAACATATGTGCTCCAAAATGGTGTCCGGTAACTCTTAAGTGTGCCACCCTATGGTTCACTAATAATGTAGACATGATTGAGACTCCTCTCTGATCAATAATCAGAAGCGGGACCTAGAGATCCATACTAACTCCTACACTTTCAACGATGACTTCTGTGATCGTGAGAACCTTTAACGCTAGTAACTAAATCCCTTTGTCTCGCGATATATTACATATCTGAGATTCGATCATTGGTATCTCCATACCTAGTTTGATCTCGTTACCGACATGCACCCTTTTCTCGTTCCCGTGATATAAGTGATCACATCACTTGCTTGCAAGCTATCTTAATGTGATATCACCGACAGGGCCCAGAGTATATCTATCCGTCATCGGGATTGAAAAATTACACTCTTGATCCATGAGCCTCAACATAACACCTTCGTAGCACTGAACCCATCTTTATAGTCACCCTGTTACGGTGTGACGTTTGATGTTATCAAGATACTCTTCCGGTGTTAGCAATTAACATGATCTCATGGTCTAAGGATAAAGATTACTTCGCATGATGTTATAGCAATATAAACATAATGACTTTGATCACAATGCTATACTTAGGATGAATGTTCATCACATCATTCCACAAATGTTGTGACCTTGTTATTAACAACATCCAATGTCCATGACCAGGAAACCTTGATCATCTTGTTAATCAACAAGCTAGTCTATAAGAGAGGCATAACTAGGAACCCTTTTTGTTTATTAAACACACATGTATTGACGTTTCCGATCAATACAATTATAGCATGCAAAATAAACATTTATCATAAACATGGAATAAGATAATAACCACTTTATTATTGCCTCTCGGGCATATTCCCTTCAGCAACGAGTTGCAGATGTGAATGACTGATCCGGTATCATATACCCAAGAACTACCAGGTGCATCAGCAAGATAAATGTCTATAACATTGCAAACAAGTGTACCCGAGCCGAAAGTCATACCTCCACTCTTGGCTTTGTCAGCCAGATACTTGCTGCAATTCCTCTTCCAATGGCCATCCGACTTGCAGTAGAAGCAAGTGGATCCGGCTGCAGGAGATGGCTTAGTCCCTGAGGAAGCGCTTTGGACTAGGTCCTCAGCCTTACCTCCTGACTTTGCCTTCTTCTTCTTAGTCCAAGAACTCTTCTTGAACTTACCCTTATTCTGTACCATCAACACTTGACTGGCACCTTTCTTGAGATCCGCCTCAGCCTGCTTTAGCATCCCATGTAATTCAGTGAGCTTCTTATCCATACCATGCATGTGGTAGTTCGATATGAACTGACCATACTCACTAGGAAGAGAGTTCAGAATTATGTCCGTAGCGAACTCTTCGCTAATGGGGTAACCAAGCCTTTCCAGAGACTGCACGTAACCAACCATCTTGATCACATGCGGACTCAGTGGATCGCCATCCTTAAGCTTGCAGCTCAACAAAGCCTGAGAGACTTGATACCTCTTAGTCTTTGCCTGAGCCTGGAACATACTTTTGAGGCTTTTGATCATATCGTAGGCCTCAACATTCTCGAACTGCTGCTGCAAGTCCGGTTCCATGTGAGCAAGCATAAAACAGCTAATCTCTGTGGATTCATCACAAATCCGACGGTAGGCATTGGTGGCTGCGATAGTCGCATTCTCATCCGACTCAGCTGGAAGTGGGTTGTCTAGGACACGGTCCCTTTTTTCTTGTTTGAGAACAATTCTCAGATTACGATACCAGTTGGTGAAATTAGTCCCATTCAACTTATCTTTCTCTAAGATGGTTCTCAAAGCAAAACCGGAAATCTGAGGAAGACTGCTAGGTGCCATTGATCTACAATAGAAAATATGCAAAACACTTAAGACATGTATCCATAAAGAGCAAGCATATTAAACACTTTAATATTTATGCCCCCACTAGAACCAACACCCTTCCGATGGTTACTTAGTGATTCAGGACCCTAAATAAGCAAGTCGACTAGTGAGATTTAGCATCACCGCTAGCCGTCAAGTGATCTAGGTAGACAACTCCTTGTCAATCGTATCTCATACGACTCCTGTTGGATGGGTGGCATCACATGCCCCGGCTCCCATCCGAATTTTCCCTGAGTTCCACAACCATTGTGATAGACCCGTCTAGATTACCAAGTGCTTCCGCTGCAAGAGTCCAACTCGAACCCACCTAGCCAGAAAGAATTGATAACACCTATATTTTATGAGCCCACTACCAAAAATGTCCGACTTGTGATGGTGCAGCACTGACGGGGAAACTAACTAGACTTTCTTTGAGGGATTACTTTGTACCAACTATCTAATAGAGGTAAAATAGAGACATAACAATAACACAAAATAAAGAAATTATAATGTGAAATGGTATGGCTCTCTTCATGGCGATCTCCATCTCCACAAAGCTTGTAATTTGACTCATGTCAACTCTTGTCACGTGCCGCCTTACACCATGTAGCCGACTTGTACATCGACTTGCATGCCTTCTGGATTCTCCAAACAGCTACACTAGCTAGTAATGCAAATTACATAGAGAATCCAACACGCAGGTCGTTATACAATAAAATGACAACA
This sequence comes from Avena eriantha, assembly GCA_910589775.1. Lineage (NCBI taxonomy): Eukaryota > Viridiplantae > Streptophyta > Magnoliopsida > Poales > Poaceae > Avena > Avena eriantha. The sequence continues at coordinate 214,018,027 of OU342742.1, forward strand.
CCTAGGCTCCAGCCGGCTGACAAAAACCGTGATACGCAGATCACGTATGGATTACACACATCACATGCACATAAGCCATACCATTCACAACATCATCCTGCAAAAACAAGTTATGTATAGATACGATATCTACCGGCATTGTGAAACTCGCAACAACATTCCGGAGATGGACTTCGTCATCGGATAAAACAATTTTACCCAAATCCGATCCGGACTCCGATTCGACCAAACTCTTTGATCTTCGATCACCGCATCCGGGTTTACGTGTCATAGACTACCCCGATGGCGGAAGCCGACCGGTAGGGGTATGTTGTTCCACGACCTTAGCAGTTAGATCATGAAAACCAGATCATCCATTCCCCCGAGTACAGTTGATCCAATCAACTTTGTACAAAACCGATCTATCTCATAGATCGACCACCAAAACTGTAATTAGATCCAATCTAACGCCAACCGCATATCACATATGCATGATCTCGAGCCTAAAACCAGAAGCTAACGCTCTGATACCACTGTTGGGCCACGCAGAGAAAAGCAAAACTTTTTCCTACGCGGTGATCCCAAGATCTAGCTCAGGTAGAAGGCCACGAGGATTACCACTAGACGCGCAGTTGCGGAATCGATGAAGCACGTCGCTTGACGCAGTGCAATCCTCACGATCCGTTCTGGTTCCACGATCCGTTCTGGTTCCATGATCATCGAAGTGCTGAACGTACAGCACCTCCGCCAGTATCCACACGTACGAGGAGGAGCGCCGACGATGGACTGCTAGGTCTGGTATGGCGGCGACAGGACTAGACTGGAGCTAGGGTTTCCAACACATGGAGTGACCTAACCTTGTGCTCTAAGCACCTGCGCCCTAGCTTATATAGGGAGTGAAAGTGGGTCCACTCACTTGTGGCCCATTCACTAAAAGGCCTATATTAGTCACTGCGAGTCCAACTCACTGACTAAGTCCATGTCTCTATTTGGGTCCAACCCAAATAGATTTCCTGTTTGGGTCTAACCCAAACTTGCTCCCGCTCTTAACTGTGTGACCCGACAGGCTCATGGTAACCCGGACACGATTCCGAGTCTCACTCGTGATCGATCAGTCAGTAGCGGCTCCTAGCAGAACGTGCTGAATCCCAAGTACCAATAAATCATGACGACATACCTTTCCAATGCGACTTTCATCTAAGTCCATTTTTCCTCACGATATACCTTATCGGACTATAGGCGAATGATCATCATCCCTTAAATAGTCCGACTCTCTTTCTCGATCCGAGATAAGTGATTCATCCGACTAACTCTTAGTCGATTGCCTCGGTTAACACTTAACCGAGACACGCATTGCCATGATTTCCGAATCATATCTTCCGAGAGGGCCCAGAGAATATCTCTCTAGATGGAGGGGCAAAATCCCGTCATGGTTATTCACATCATGCAGCTTGATTCTCAGTCGACCCGAACTCCGCCTTTATAACTGCCCAATGACGGAACAACGTTTGACAGAACCTAAGTCGATGATCCTCAACTCGGATTGTGCAATAACCTCAGGTCTAAGTATTACATTGATTGAGACATGCAAATGAAGACTTGTTCGTTGCATCTCAATATGGGTCAGTTCGACTCACTAAACTCTTTAGCCGAATCCGTGTAAGTCGGAAGAGCATCTCCATGCCCATGACAAGTGGAACCGAGTCATCTGCCGACTTTCACATTAGTCTAAGTTGTGTGTCCAACACAACCTCAACGACCAAGGACAATTAGTATGAACAACATGAATATGCAGTTCCACAATCGAATCACATATTCAATGATACATATCAGTAGTTCATACATGTACAATAACCTTATGAATACATTGGGAATAACATCAAACATGATTGCCTCTAGGGCATATTCCCAACAGTGAGGAAGTAAAGACCCTACTCCTGCTTGGTTGTATTGCTCGCTTGCCTCGCGAGGTTCCAATGGTGGATGAAAGTCTAGGGTTTGAGATCTTTGGGATCCATCCCTAACAAGGTAGGATAAGAGCCTTATATAGGGCGGCTTCGGCACTCTCCCCCGGTCCACAGACTGGGAGGGTCACCACGATGCCGCCCCTCATGATCCCGGTCTAGGAGACTACTTTACATGGACTTGGTCCAGCTCACCGCGCCCCACTCCATCCTCCTAGAAAGCGTCCTTTACTAACGTCGTTTGTCTTCATCCGGGACTCTCTGATTTTTCCTTCTTTCACCAAAACAGCAATCGAGAGAGCCTCCTGCCACCGGATCACCTCCATGGCCATGCGAAAGGAGGGTGTACTGGGTCCTCTTTTCTGAGGCGGTTGATACTGGTTGTACTTGTTGTCGGGGTTGTGGCCCGTGCTCCATGCGATGTAGTTAATGTTCTACCTCGGACGCACCCATGGGTATCTAAGGCTTGGGGCACTACACGAGGCCGTTGTAGCCTCCTCAGGGTGATAACCTCGCAAAAATCCCCCTCGGGCTTGTCCCTAGGAGGGGCGCTCTTCCTCTTGAAGGCGGAGGCCCTTAGGCTATAGGGCCCGTCCAGCGTGGAGATCCCCATGGGGCGCCGGGCTCCCGGACATTAGCCCCCGGGGCGGCAGGGGGTTGTATGCGCGTTGGGGTCCATGGGGAAGTCGACCCCCTATGCCATCGTCATCCACATGCGATCACCCTCGAGAAGCAGGCCGATGGCACGCCCCCTCCCCTCACGAGGTCGCGGGTACCGGTCATGCTCGGCTCCACGCGAGGTGGGAACAACGCAACTGCCGCCCTTTTTGCCATGGAGTTCTCCTGGGCCATCATTTGCTTCCTCCTGGTGGAGCCTCCGACGTTTTCCAGGGCATCCACATCCTCGGGATAGGTGGCAGCAGCGGTCTTGTAGGCGTGCTCAAGGGAGCGCAGGGCTTCCACTTTGTCACAACAGACCGTGATGACCCCGCCGCTATTGCCACGCATCTTGAGAATGTTGTAGGCATGGTGAGTGGCGGCCATGAACTTGGCGAGCGTAGGGTAGCTGAGGATGACGTTGTACGGAAGGATGATGTGCGCCACGTCAAAGTCGACGAGCTTAGTGCGGTAGTTGTCACGTGTTCCAAACATGACAGAGAGGCGCACCTGCCCGATGGGTGTGGTGGACCCACTCATCACCCCGAAGTATGGCATGGTCAGCATCAGCCTATCGTAAGGCACTTGCAGCTAGGCGAAGGTCTCGGTGGAGATCACGGTCAAGCCCGCGCCTCCATCGATGAGGGTCTTCGCAACAACGATATTGTTTATGGTAGGGGTGCAGATCAAGGGGAGCATTCCCACAGGCCTGGTGGAGACGGGGTGGTTGCTGGCATCGAAGGTGATGGCGCACTGGGACCACTTGAGCTTTGGCGAGGGGATTCTTGGTCCGGCAGCCATGACCTCGCGCGTGAGCAGCTTGTAGTTCCGGTTGGATGTCGGGGCTTGGGAGCCACCAAGGATGTAGGCTATGGCACCTTGCGGCACCTGGTAGCCCCCAGGGTCCTCGGCGCGTGCTTGCTCCTACGGGTGTGGATGCTGTTGCATGGCATTGGCTTGGTGACCTACCTGAGGGGTGTCACGCCCGCCGGAGTTATTGTTCTAGCGGTTTCCTCCCTGGTTGCCCCCTCCTTGGCTGCCTCGCTCGCCTCCTGGCCTTCCCTTTCTCTAGCTGTTGCGCAAGTCACAGAGTTTCTTGAGCTCGTAGCAGTCATCGGTGGGGTGGCTTGGCTTCTTGTGGAAGTGGCAGTACAAGCTGACATCCCGCTCCTGCTTGCTGGCCCCCTCGCGAGGGCTCTTCCGCTCCGGCTCGTCCGCCAGGACGGGGTAGGCTTGCACTTGGGCTCCTTGTCTTTACCCTTGGATGAACCAGAGGCCTTGGGAGTGACTTCCGCCTCCGCGAGGCCGAACATCCGCCCCACCTCATCTTTGACGCACTTCTCGGCCATGACGAAGAGCTCGGAGGTGGTGGTGAGGCTCTTGCCCCGAATCCCGATCTTTTCTCTCATCTTGACGTCCTTCATGCCCTTGGAGAAGGCAGTGATGACGTTGGAGTCTGAGATCTTGGGAATCTTGTTGCAGACTCGACTGAACCTCTGTAGGAACTTGAAGAGGGTCTCCCCATGTTGCTGGCGTATCTGGCGGTGGTCGTAGTAGGTGAGCGGGCGCTCATAGGTCCCCTTGAAGTTGGAGATGAAGAGGGAGCTGAGCTTCGCCCATGAGTCGATCGATTCCTCGGGGAGGTTCATCAGCCAGTTGTTGGCCGCCTCCTTCAGGCATAGGGGAAACCAGTTCACCATGACACGGTCGTCTCCTCCGCCACTTCGATGCTGATGTAAAGCTGGAGGAACTCGCACAGGTTTGTGGTGTCGTCGTAGCGCGCTAGTGTTTCCGGGCAGAACTTGTGCAGCTAGACCATGCGATGGAGGTTCTTGGTGAAGGCAAGGCAGCCGTTGGCCTGGACCGCACTTCCGTTATTGAGGGATGCACGGTTCTATAGCCTTGTGGCAGAGATTTCCTCGGCGAGGCAGTCATCGCGCTCGTGTGGTGGCGCCATGACGACAGGAGGATAGATGATCTGGCAGTTGTTTGCGGGTGGTGGCGAGGTGTCACCCGGCTTTGCTACACCCCCGCACTGACGGGACGGGACCGAGCCCCCAGCCCTTGGTACCTCGCCCGTGGTTCGATCCCCCGGGCCCTCCGGGGAGATGGTGGCGGCGTTGAGGAGCTCGCCGATACGGTCGCGCCACTTCTCCTTGCCTTGCTCGGCCGGCAGGTGGTCTAGGAGCTCACACACCATGCGCTTGGTGGCCTCTGGGGTGAGCGTCTCGAGGTGGCCACGAGAAGATGCGATGTGGGAGAGCGATGTGACACCGTGCGAGGAGGGGGCTTGCTCCTGCGATGGGTGGTAGGAGGAGACGCCCTCATCCTCTATCCACAGGACTTTCTTAGAGGCGGCGCACTGCCAGGCCAGCTCCGTCTGGGCCTTGCTCGCTGCACGATGGAGGGCCCGCTCGGCGCGTGTCTCGTTGCCAGCCGATATGCTGCCGAGGTTGTCGAAGACCTTGAAAATGCGCCTCATTCCCCTACCTAGCGCGCCAAATGTCGGAGATTTGTCCCGCGAAGGAACTAGGGTCCAACGATCCCTTGGTTCGAGAGGGGGCTAAACACGCGAGTCCAAAGGAGTCCAGCGACGGCTACAACGGCGAAGCGGGTGCATAATAGAGAGTTGACACCTTTTTTTGTAGGGGTTCCGCGTATAAAAACAATAAATTTTACTCTACGCCCCTGAACCCCTAAAGCTTCCAGGACCTATCTATTAGTAATACATTAACGTGAGGGGCTTTTCGCGAACTTACCCTTGAAGACCGAAAAGCATTGTCAACACTCAGGAGAGCATGGTTGATGTAGACGAGCCGAAGCCGACCTCAAGGTCGTGATGAAGTCCTTGCGCTCCTTGGCTCCAACGACTTGAGTGCCTCAAGTGCGACACCTCGCGGGGAGTTACACACGTTCGGTGCCTGACGATGACTCCCGCTTCCCTGATCTAGCAGCAGTTGCGGAAGTAGAGCTCCCGGATCTGAATCCCGCAACGCGACGGCGCTCCGCGGTGAAGATGTCTCTCATTAGTGCAGTCCAGACTTGGGACCATGGTCACGGGAGAGAGAGATGGGGGAGAGATAAAATATCAACTAGAGGTCCTCCCAAAAGTGAGAAGACCTTTATTGATTATTGGTGTGTTTAATTTGGCCAAATACCCCCACTATATATAGGGGGAGGGGAGGTACTACCTCCCTCAAAGTCCCGGGGTGGGACTAAAGGAGAGGAGGGGGGAGGGGTGGCCGCCGGCCACCCTAGTGGGCCCCACGCGGGGGGCTTGGCCTAGCCGGCCAGCCCCTTGCCCTTCTCCCTCTCTCCTTTCCCCTAATGGGCCCTCTCCCTCCGGAAATTGGCCCATTAAGCCTTTGACCATTTTAATTGATTTTATGTTTATTAAATAATTATGAATAAATGATTAAATCAACATTTAACATTCATTCACACATTATTCAATCTTCGTGGCTATGGAACACCTTCCACCTCCACTCTGAACATCCTCCGGACTTACCGAAACCCTTCCGATTTTCTCTCTACTATTCTTCAGCGATTCTACCGATCCTATAAACACTCTCTAAGAATCATCAAGCCCTTAAGCGTGATACCCCACGGTTCAGGATCACTCCAGACATGGTCGGGACACTCCCGCACCAATGATCGACAGAGGGACCTGGATGGCCATGTGACCCCTGTGCGTTCCACGAAGATCTTTCATCGTTTGAACCGGGACAGTCGTGTCTTATTCCCTTTGTCACTCGATACTTGCATTGCCCGAGATCTCATCAATGACATCACCATGTCGTATTCAATCTCGTTACCGAACAATGCTACTTGACTCGTTCCGACAAGTGATATCCCTGTGATCAAATCACACGCTGCGCAGCTATTGGATATAACCTCTCCGAGTGGGCCCTTGAGTATCTTCCCGTCACATGGACAGACAAATCCCGCTCTTGACATATATTGCCTCTACGGTTTCCTCCGAGTACCTGAACACACCTTTATTACCACCGTATTACCAGATGGCGTTTGATGCTATGTAAGCACTCTCGGGAGATAGTGATTGATATAGCATCATGGTCTAAGGAATAGTCTATGAGGATCCATTTCTAATCATCGTAACTTGAACTTCGTGACATGATTGGGTCACGAAGTTTAGGCTGGGTATTGGTTCATCATCTCATTCTCGGAATGAGATGACTCCATTTCCAACTAGCATAAATGCCACATGATCAAGAAACATGATCATCTGTTGACCAATGAACCAATGACTAGAGTTTCACTGGGAACCCCTGGTTGTTTGTATATCACACGTGTATTGATGTTTTCCACTCAATACAGTTATAACATGATATGAAACTTAATCATAAACTATATGAAATATGATAATAGTCCTTACTACTATTTGTCTCTAGGGCATAATTCCAACAGTCTCCCACTTGCACTAGAGTACAAATACACTAGCTGCATTTGTTTTTAATCTTTGGCACCATATATCCGGTACCCTGAACATGCTTGCTCATGGAAGAGGTTGAGTCTTGGGTCTGTACTTTACAGTCCCAAATCCTTTGCAACTTACTAATGTCACCTTGATTGACATTAATACTTTGTCATCATATGACAACATCTGTGTGTATGCATCGTCGCTATGGCAGCAGAACGAGGCCTGATTCCAGGAGCCTAGAGTGACGTTAGATCAACCTCGAGGGCTTTCTCATGGGCATTGTGCCCTGGGACACATCATTTTATGTTAAAAGTGAACTAGCCTCGCCATAACATTATACAACACTTTAGATGGTACCCTTATCTATTATTATAAATTTATTCATCGAAACACCAGTGCACTCTGTGCAACTTTCGATGTTTTGTTCACCTCGCTTCCTACTTGACTTCAATCGGTATTTACGGGAGTTTGTTTCCAACATGTTCCCTTATAACATAACCCTTTATGCTTTAAGATATGTCATCCTTTATGGATTTGGAAAACATGTCTACAGTTCTCTATTAGACACCGTGGACAAACTTAGCTCAACGTTCTGTAATTCGAACTTGATCACTCTTAAACGTTCCTTAATTGGATCACATATTATGCTAAGTTATCATCATGGTTTACTAGGACATAACCTATGTCTTAACATAGTGGATGATGATCATCCTTTTCTTTCTTTCAACCATCAATGTTAAACTTAATACTATTCCTAATTTGATTCATTAAGGACTAGTTCCTTAACCAACTTCTATTCTGAAAACCCTTTACAGAATCCTTTAAGGAATACTGCATAATATCATAATATACCTATTATCAACTTCTACATCTTATAAATCATTATTTATAAGTATTTGCGCCTTTATTCTTAACACCCTTAAGAATCACTATATAAGCTCCCACTCAAAATATGTTGCCAACATATCGTTTTAGGAAGACTTTCATAGCTCCCACTCAATTTTATGCAAATTGCATATCTACTTAGTATTTTGAACAATTTCAAAATCCTTTGATCAAATATCAAATTTGGAGTTTTACTATGAGATACTAGTACTTTTACTAGTTTTAAATCCACTAGACATTTAGCACATTTGAATCAAATTCATTAGAATTCGTCCAATGCTTGACAAATTGTGCTTTTGTCATTCACCCCTTTTTCCACTATGGCTTTGCAGCCATTTGGGAAATTCAAGTAACTCCTTTTACTTGTGAGATTCAGCAACGAATTGCTTTCTAATCTCAAGTGAATTTTGCTTTGGGATTTCTCATAATTTTAGTTTACCATTATTTCCTTAGTAGTTCGTAGGTATGTCATACTCCAAGAATCATGACAAATGATTCACAAATGTCTCCATACTAGATATGGATTACATTTTGAATCCTACTTCGTGTAGTGAAAACACTAGTGGGGAAAACACAATGATCAATATCATTGATTCTTTCCTTCTGTGAAGAGAATCGTTCGGGAACGTTGTCCGTTGAACTTCTCAACACTCTGATGCAGGGTTTTGAATCCTCATCGTGTTTTACACTAATTTCCATTTGCTTCATAATCGAGAAATATCACTAAAAGTGAGCTTTCTCAAGAATGCTCCAAAATCCAAGCAATATGAATCTTGCTTTCCTTTTGGTTTCAGCTATGGGTTTGTATTCAAAGTTTCCAATGAATACTCTACAAGGACTTATTCACTATTGTTTGGTTATATCGAATAACCTCAAAACTTTAACGAATTCAAATGGTTCACTACATTCTAATTGAGTGCTAACTATTTCTAACTAATGGTCTCTACATCTATACTACAGTGATTTATTTGGTGCCTTCTATTCACCCATTTTGATATCTAATATCACATTGTGATGCTTTGCATTTTGACGTTTCAAAATGCTTTGCATTCCACAATTTCTTTGATGCCATTCTTATAAAGTTGAATTTCATTACTATTGATCAAATCATAGTAATTAGATTCTCTTTTATCTTTATACCCTTTGTTGATGAAACATTTTGATCATATCAAATAATTTCATATTCATGTTTCCTTTGGTAAACTACTTTACACATTTAAACAATCATTTAATGATAATTACCATTTTCGTTAAAACACAATACATCGAATATGTATTAACTTTCAACAGTTCATTAAACACTTTGTATTCAAGTAATACACAATGTTCAAGTTAATTTGCCGAACTTAGGCATGATTTATATGTGATAAGAAATCGAATGACTTTCACATATTATCAGACAACTTTGAATTTAAACAATGGTTTTTCATTCATTAATGAACATATCATTAAGTTGGGTATTTTAAAAAGGCATTTTAATATTTTACAAATGTTCATGCATTATCAATTAGTTTAAAACAACAAGGATAATTCACACATAATCAAAAAAGATATGAACACGAATAGAAATCATTCATAAAAGTGGAACAACTTTTGTTATAAACTCATATGAATAACCGTCTCACGAGGTGTGAGACACACTAAAGAAGTTCACAATCTCTTATTTACAATAATCATCTTAAAATATAAACTAAGTGATAAATGTCGAGGGAGAGTGTCGTCGGTGATGGCCCAAAATATATCGAGCTCGTTGGGCAACCCCAAGAGGAAGGTATGATGAGCACAGCAGCAAGTTTTCCCTCAGTACAAAACCAAGGTTATCAATCCAGTAGGAGCAAGGAAACACCCCAAAGGTGTAGCTAGCTAAACGTTGGTAGGGCGCACTGCCGGTGCCAGCAGCAACGTGGAGACCTGCACAACACAACCACAGAACTTTGTCTCCAACTTACGATGAGGTTGTCAATCTCACCGGTTTTGCTAAAAACAAAGGATTAAACATATCGAGTGGAAGAAAGTAATAGTTTGCAGAAAGTAAACATAAAGCAGTAAACAGTTGATTGTAGATTGAATGTAAAAGAAAGGACCGGGGTCCATAGTTCACTAGAGGTGGCTCTCCTTAAGATAGATAACATGCTGGGTGAACAAATTATAGCGGGGCAATTGACAAACATCGAGAAAGCATACAAGCATATACTAATCATCTTGAGTCCTTTGAGATTTGATTGGGCATTACAACATTATACATAGACCGCAACCCAACTACATCTATGACTAATAATCCACCTTCAGGTTATCATCCGAACCCCCTCCAGTATTAAGTTGCAAGCAACAGATTATTGCATTACGAATTGCGTGTAAAGTAAACAATATGATTGTTCTATGAACAAAGGATTGTTGTTTTCTCCCTAGTAGCAACAGCACATCTAGTACCTTAGAGATTTCTGTCACTTCCCCAGATTACCAGAGGCATGAACCCACTATCGAGCATAAATACTAACTCTTGGAGTTGCTAGCATCTACTTGACCAAGATAGTTACTAACAACGGAAAGCATGCAAGATCACAAATAACAAAGGCATGATAGAATCAATAATCAATCTGAAATAGCATCTCAATATCCATCAGATCCCCGCAAACACAACATGCAGAATTACAAATACATGATCTTGATCATGAACGGAGCTCACAAGATCTAAACATGATAGCACAAAGGAGGAGAACCAGCCATCTAGCTACTACATGGACCCGTAGTACAGAGATGAACTACTCACGCATCACACCAGAGGCTTGCATGATGATGAAGAAGGCCTCCAGGGTGAATTCCCCTCTCCGACAGGGTGCCGGGAAGAGCTTCAGATCCCTCCCGATATAGGGACAGAGATGACGGCGGCTATAGACTCTTTCGTGTAATTTTGATCGGGTACTTAGGGTTTCCGTATCAGAGGCAATATATAGGCGGAAGGAGAGGCCAAGGGGGTGCCTGGGCTGGCCACACCACACCCTAGCGCGGGCCAAGCCTGGCCGCACGGCCAGGTGGTGTGGCCGCCCTCTGGCCCTTCTCTGTCTCGTATTCTGGATCCAAGTATCCCCCGGTAAAATAACGACTTTGGCTTTTATCCCGCCCAATTCCGAGAATATTCACTTTCTGACTTTCCTGGAACCAAAAACAACAGAAAACAGGCAGCTGCCACTGTGGCTCTTGTTAATAGGTTAGTCCAAGAAATCATATGAAAAGTACTCCAAAGTGTGGACAAAACATAAGAAAGTAGATAAAACCAAGCATGGAACATCAAAAATTATAGATACATTTGCAATGTATCAACATCCCCAAGCTTAACTCGAGTAGGTAAGTGATAAAAAGAAAGAATAATTTTTGAGGTGACATGCACCATCATAAACTTGATCAAAGTATTTGTAAAACATTCAAAGCTGGGATCAGAGTACTTCAACCTTAACATGAAATACAAAGTTCTAGCAATAAGACAAAGAAACTATGTTGCAACATGAAAAGGCACAAACAAAAGATTCATGAATAACAATGCTTTTGCAAGACGTTTGTTTGTTTCACATAAAGAAAACATAGTATAGTAGTATTCAGCTTGTCCCTCATAGAGTAGCAAATATAAATGCATAGGACACCTTCAAAGCTCATAAAAGTGACTAGATACAAATAGTTTAAAACAAGCAATATCAAAGTATGCATCAATCAACTAGTCTTGGGACAATGCACATAGAACTAAGAATGGCCACTATGCTATCAAAGTAGGTGCATAAAGGTAGAAGGTGGAGACTCAATATATAAGTGGAAGAAAGGCCTTCATAGAAGGAAGCAGAGATTCAAGTTTCATAAAGAGCTTCCAAAAATTATGGTACTTATAGCATTCAACTCTCATTGCCCTATCATAAGCATCTTGAAGTGATTAAGGTTAAAGTGAACAAACTATGGTGTACATGCTTGACGAAGTATAAGTTAGAAATCTCATGTCCCTTGAATACGAGGGCCACTCCTCATGCTACTCAAGTTTAGTCACTGGTAAGTTCTTGTCATTGTAAGTACATGTGTATCATAGAGAACCGCCAACGGGGTACCCCTTGCCCAATGATACGGAAGAATCCACATATCAAAATGACAAGGCAAGCAGACAACGAGCATCTCAGCAATCTTCTTATTTACCAAGGGAATATGGTGTTTTTTCTCTCTTTCCTCTTTTCATAATCTCTTTTTTCTATTTTTTTCTCTCAATATAGGACTTTTTTATAAGAAGAATGCTTCATAGACAGCTCATTATGGTTACGCTGTAGGTTTCCACCATGTCAACATGGATTAGACCAGCGGCCTAGGCGTTTCTCTAACACATATACATTAATCCATGGACTTACAAGCTCCCCTATCATTTCACACTGACGACATCCATAGACAAAAGAGCATGATATCAACTAGGTACAAAGTACTAGTGCAATGTTGAAAGCGTTCCCCATGACAGCATGGTTCTGCTAATCCCCAAAAAATAAGTGCAAGCATATACAACATAGATGACACAACGCTTCAAGTTTATTAAGGGCAAGAAAAGTAAGTTTGTGAGAGCTTTAATCACTAGTTTTCTCATAACAAGTTTAATTTGGAAGGTAAACAAAAACATGAATATACTTGGAATAGCATATGCTAGTAGGTAGGTATGGTGGACTCTTTGGAATAACTAGGTTTAGGGAGTTGGATGCATGAGTGGAACTCATACTTGGTTGTGGAGGCTAGCAAAAGACTGGGAGCGACAAACTAAGAGAGCAATAATGGCCATAATCATGCAGAGCGACAAAACATCATTGATCAAAGCATAAAGTGATACTACAAGTTGAAAACTAAAGGATCATAAAGGCTATGGTGACTTGAGATAGTCATAACATGGTGTGAGCATGGGCCAAGTCAACCCAAATAAAGCATCAAAGGAGAATACCACTATACTATGCTTTAATATGCTAAAACAACGCATGATTCATCCAAGGCACATTAATCAATCTCAATTGTTTATAACAAGTCATGCTACAGGAAAGAATACTAAGCATAAAGCCAAAACAATATCAAGCATGGCATAACAAAGCATAGGCCACAGTCAAAAACAAACTCTCTTTAACACTTAAGCATGAACTTTCCTACTCTTTTCCAAACCAAACCAAACTATTTGAAAACCATTGTATGAAAGAGGGGGTCCAACCAATTTATTCAGAAAACAAAGCAAACGAAAAACCAAAACAAAAACGAAAAAAAGAAGACGCTCCAAGAACAACACATCTGTGCATGAAACAATAAAAATAAAGCGTTTGGAAGAAACCTAGGATTTTTATTGATGAAGAGGGGGATGCCTTGGACATCCCCAAGCTTTGACGCTTTTACTTATTGGATATTTCTTGGGGTGACACGCGTGGCATCCCCAAGCTTGAGCTTTAGTCCATCCTTCATCTCATTACTCATTCCTTCCATACAGCTGAAAATTTTCCTTCATACAAAACTTCACACAATCTTTATTAGCAACATTAGTGCACTCAAGATAATAAGTCTTTAGGTTCAGTTATAACACCAATAAAAATTCCAATAAAACATAAGCTACTGTAGCACTTCCCTCAAAAAGGTCAATTCCCCAAAAGAACTCAAAAAGGAATCAACAAGAAGTAAATTCGGAAAATGGCAGAAATCTGTCAAAACAGACCAGCAGGTAAAGACGAATTTTTCGAAGACCTTCTGTTGCTCAAATCAAAAAGTGTTGAACTAATGAAAGTTATATAACAACCTGGGGCATAAGCGCAAAAATTCACTCCTGAAAAGGACGTACAGAGAGTTTACACGAATTTTTACGGTGAAGCACAGAAATCTGTTTCGGGACAATAACTTTCCCAATCATTACTTCTCTCTCATTAGAGGTTACTCTTGGCACAAAAAGAAAATAAAAAGGATAAGGAGCGTCCAAGACTCATCTAAAACTTTTGGGTTATCTCCTAATAAGTACTTTTTTAAGGCCTTTAAGTTAGGCTTAAGAAGCAAGAAAAAGGATCAAGTGTTCTCAAATGAAGAAGCATTAAGAGCAAATTTTGTTTTCATAGGAGAGGCAAACGAAATCTTCTCTCTCTTCTTAGGGAAGTTCTCTATACCTTTCTTGAGTGGGAGTTGATATTTAATGGTGCCTTCTTTCATATCAATAATGGCACCAACAGTTCTAAGAAAAGGTCTTCCCAAAGTAATAAGACAAGAAGCATTGCATTCAACATCCAAAACATAGAAATCAGCGGGGACATAGGCATTGTTGACCATAATAAGAACATCATTAATACTCCCCATGAGTTTCTTTTTAGCATTATCATCAAGTGGGACATTCAAATAACAATCTTCAAGTGGTGGCAAATCAAGCATATCATAATCTTTCTAGGCATAACAGAAACACTACTATCAAGATCACATAAAGCTTTGAAATCAAAATCATTCACTTTCATATTAATGATGGGTTCCCAACCATCTTCTTGTTTTATAGGAATATAAGCTTTATGTTTCATCTTTTCTTCTTTAATCTTTATGAGAGCATCAGTAATGTGTTCCGTAAAGGCCATGTTCATAACACTAGCATTAGGACTTTTAGCAAGCTTTTGTAGGAACTTAATAACTTCAGAGATATTGCAACCATCAAGATCAAAACCATAATTATCATCTAAGGTAGTAGAGTTATTACTAGCCTCAATACTAGTGGTGGTGATAGTAGAAACACTAATGTTTCTAGCAATTTCATCTTCTCTTTCCCACTTAGCGCGTAATTCAGCTAATTGTCTAACATTTTCATCAATTCTCACTTGTATGGCATTAGTAGCTGCAAAAGGATTATCATTAGTTTCAAGTTTAGCAGCCATTTTATTAAAAGAAGATTGAGCTTCAGCCAAAGATGCTATATTTCTTTCAGCATTAGAGAGTTTTTCCTCAATAGTTTTATTGAAAGCAGTTTGTTTACTAATAAAGTCTTTAAGCATAACTTCAAGTTTAGAGGGAGCACTCCTATTGTTGTTGTAGGAATTTCATAAGCATTACCATTGTTGGGAGGATAAGGCTTATAATTGTTGTTACCAAAATTATTCCTGTAGGCATTGTTGCTAAAATTATTATTTCTTATAAAGTTCACATCAACTTGCTCTTCTTGAGCAACCAAAGAGGCTAAAGGAACATTATTTGGATCAATATGGGCTTTCCCATTAATAAGCATAGACATAATAACATCAATCTTATCACTCAAGGAGGAGGTTTCCTCAACAGAATTTACCGTCTTACCTTGTGGAGCTCTTTCAGTATGCCATTCAGAGTAGTTAACCATCATATTATCCAGAAGCTTTGTTGCAGCACCCAAAGTAATAGTCATAAAGGTACCTCCAGCAGCAGAATCCAATAGGTTCCTTGAAGAATAGTTCAATCCTGCATAAAAAGTTTGGATGATCATCCAAGCAGTCAGTCCATGAGTGGGACAATTCTTTACCAAAGATTTCATTCTTTCCCAAGCTTGAGCAACATGTTCATTATCAGATTGTTTAAACATCATTATTTCACTTCTCATAGATATAATATTAGCAGGAGGATAGTATTTTCCAATGAAAGGATCTTTGCATTTAGTCCAAGAATCAATACCATTCCTAGTTAAGGAATTCAACCATTCTTTAGCTTTTCCTCTCAAAGAGAAAGGAAACAATTTTAGCTTAATAATATCTCCATCTATATCCTTATGCTTTTGCATCTCACAAAGTTCAACAAAGTTATTTAGATGGACAACATCATCTCCATTACCAATACCAGAAAATTGTTCTCTCATAACAAGATTGAGTAAAGCAGGTTTAATCTCAAAGAAAGTAGCTTCAGGAACATGTGGAGCAATAGGCGTGCTCATAAAATCATTGTTGTTGGTGCTAGTGAAGTCACACAACTTAGTGTTTTCAAGTGTAGTCATTTTTGTGTGTTTTTGATAAAGAAAGCAAACTTGTAAAACTATTTTTTGTGTGTTTTTGATAAAGAAACAAGCAAACAAAACAAAAGTAAACTAAGCAAAACAAAAATAACAAAGTAAAGAGATTGTTTATGAGGGACTCCCCTTGTGAATATGTCCTTGACTCCCCAGCAACAGCACCAGAAAATATGCTTGATGGCCCAAAATATATCGAGTTCGTTGGGGAACCCCAAGAGGAAGGTATGATGAGCACAACAACAAGTTTTCCCTCAGTATGAAACCAAGGTTATCAATCCAGTAGGAGCAAGGAAACACCCCAAAGGTGTAGCTAGCTAAATGTTGGCAGGGCGCACTACTGGTGCCAGCAACAATGTGGAGACTTGCACAACACAACCACAGAACTTTGTCCCCAACTTACGATGAGGTTGTCAATCTCACCGTTTTTGCTGAAAAGAAAGGATTAAACGTATTGAGTGGAAGAAAGTAATAGTTTGCAGAAAGTAAACACAAAGCAGTAAACAGTTGATTGTAGATTGAATGTAAAAGAAAGGACCGGGGTCCATAGTTCACTAGAGGTGGCTCTCCTTAAGATAGATAACATGCTGGGTGAACAAATTACAGCGGGGCAATTGACAAACATCGATAAAGCATACAAGCATATACTAATCATCTTGACTCCTTTGAGATTCGATTGGGCATTACAACATTATACATAGATCGCCATCCAACTGCATCTATGACTAATAATCCACCTTTAGGTTATCATCCGAACCCCCTCCAGTATTAAGTTGCAAGCAACAGATTATTGCATTACGAATTGCGTGTAAAGTAAACAATATGATTGTTCTATGAACAAAGGATTGTTGTTTTCTCCCTAGTAGCAACAGCACATCTAGTACCTTAGAGATTTCTGTCACTTCCCCAGATTACCAGAGGCATGAACCCACTATCGAGCATAAATACTAACTCTTGGAGTTGCTAGCATCTACTTGGCCAAGATAGCTACTAACAACGGAAAGCATGCAAGATCACAAATAACAAATACATGATAGAATCAATAATCAATCTGAAATAGTATCTCAATATCCATCGGATCCCTGCAAACACAACATGCAGAATTACAAATAGATGATCTTGATCATGAACAGCGCTCACAAGATCTAGACATGAAAGCACAAAGGAGGAGAACCAGCCATCTAGCTACTACATGGATCCGTAGTCCAGAGATGAACTACTCACGCATCACACCGGAGGCTTGCATGGTGATGAAGAAGGCCTCCAGGGTGAATTCCCCTCTCCGGCAGGGTGCCGGGAAGAGCTTCAGATCCCTCCCAATCTAGGGATGGAGATGACGGCGGCTATAGACTCTTTCATGGATTTTTGATCGGGTACTTAGGGTTTCCGTATCAGAGGCAATATATAGGCGGAAGGAGAGGACGAGGGGGGTGCCTGGGCTGGCCACACCACCCCCTAGCGTGGACCAAGCCTGGCCGCGTGGCCAGGTGGTGTGGCCGCCCTCTGGCCCTTCTCCGTCTCGTATTCTGGCTCCAAGTGTCCCCCGGTAAAATAACGACTTTGGCTTTTGTCCCATCCAATTATGAAAATATTCATTTTCTGACTTTCCTTGAACCAAAAATAGCAGAAAACAGGTAGCTGGCATTGTGGCTCTTGTTAATAGATTAGTCCAAGAAATCATATGAAAAGTACTCCAAAGTGTGGACAAAACATAAGAAAGTAGATAAAACCAAGCATGGAACATCAAAAATTATAGATACATTTGCAATGTATCAGAGGACCATCATCATCATGCTCGCCATCAACATGCAACGTCACCTTCTCTCCAGCAAGCACCTCTAATGTAAAAGGACCTGTTTTCGGCAAAACAGAACAAGTATCAGATATACTTAACACTGCAAATGTGTTTGCAAGATTATAACATTTATAAAACTGTATATCAAATATGTAACTTTGTCATCGATGACCTCTCCAGTGATTGGTTCAACCTTTACGTTCCTGAAACGTAATATGAACTCATGGAAATCCAATGTTTCCGTAACACCACTCATGATGCTACTCTGGACATGTCCTTTGTAGCTGGGAGGCAACGATCAAAGCAGTACGTCTATCGCAAATGGATCAGCCATCCAGTAATCCATGAAGTGAACTAGTCTCATGTGTGCATCAAGCATGCGCTCCAAGTGACCCTTAAGACATGTATGCTCCTCCATCTGTATGGAAAGGAACTCTCCAAGCAACTTGTGCTTCCACATGCGCACATGGCCTATGAAATCTACTCTCAGCTAATCCACCATTGAATATGGATCAAGATCAGCCATGAGCGGATGTAGTTCATCCACCATTCCGTAATGCATTATTATCTAAATGTAGGTGGACATATCTTGACGATAGTAGCGGTCTGCCAGCTCTTGTGGGGTATCATAGTAGTCTGGCTCAGTCAAATCCATCGTGCGGCGTATGTAGTCTACCACATGATTCCTAGTAAGGAGATCATTCAGGCGCACAAGCCAACTAGGGAAGTTGGATCTATCAAGTCTAAGTTTCTCACCCTTTACCCATTCCTCAGTGACAAAGTAAGCTTCACGGTGAGCCATCTACATTTATAATTGCAAAAGGAATTTAGACTAAGTTTATAATTAAATGAGTTAATAATAACTCCACTCACAAACACCTATCCCTAAAAGGGTTCCTAGAGATAACATGACCCCTATCAGCCACATCTCCCCCGATCGTCACAGCCATCAATGTGGGTTCAAGGGTGGACGCTAAACATCGGTCACATCATTCATGCGACTCGTGCTCGATCTTTCGACCATCCGCGTTCCGAGGCCATGTCTGCACATGCTAGGCTCGCCAACTCAACCTTAGTCTATTCGTTGTGCAACATGGCTTACACCCACTGTATGCAAACATAGATATGTCTGACACCTAGGCCTGTACGCTGGATCGCCTCATACCGAAGAACTTTCTTGGTGGTGCACACTAAGGGGGAACACAATCGTTGGTTATTTTAATAGGGATCATCTTATTAGGCTACCGTCGAGTATCTAATACTAGCACACAATAAGACATACAAACAATAACATTGAATGTAAATGCTATGTGATATGGTCCTTCACATCGTGATCTCCATCCGTCGACACCGGGTTCCGGCGCCGTAGACACCAGGGTACCGGTGTCATTCCGGCGTGGTAGTTCGTCACCTCCGTGACTGTCTACTACTACGTAACAAAAGGTAATCACTTTACCTTTGCCACAACCATATCACAAAGCAACACCCCCCTGCAAAACAAAGTTAGACGCCTCTACTTTATGTTTGCATGTTTTACGTGGCTGAATGGGCTTTCGCACAAGAACCGTTCTTACCTACGAACTTTCAGCACAATGCTGATCAAGTAGTTGTCTATACTATACCCCTTTCGGGGCCCTCCGTTTCAAATGGCATACCAACTAATGCGAGAGAGACAGACACCCCCCTAAGCCACTTTATACGGTACAAGCCGTATGTCAAGCATGGACCAGTCTCGCGGATGAACGCGTAAAGTCGGTTGGGGGTCGCTTCATCAAGCATTACTGCGGTATACACAAGTACACGTGGGAGGGTAACAACTAAAATATCAATGCCCACATGCTACATCTCGTGTGTTCTACCCGTACTAGCATTACTACGCATAGTAGCTCTGATACCACTATAGGGGTTCCAGGTATAAAAACATTAAATTTTACTCTATGCCCCTGAACCCCTGAAGCTGCCAGGACCTATCTATTAGTAATACAGTAACGGGAGGGGATTTTCACGAACTTACCCTTGAAGACCGAAAAGCGTTGTTAACGCTCAGGAGAGCGTGGTTGATGTAGACGAGCCGAAGCCGACCTCAAGGTCGTGATGAAGTCCTTGTGCTCCTTGGCTCCAACGACTTGAGTGCCTCAAGTGTGACACCTCGCGGGGAGTTACACACGTCCGGTAACTGACGATGACTCCCGCTTCCCCGATCCAGTAGCAGTTGTGGAAGTAGAGCTCCTGGATCCGAATCCCGCAACGCGACGGCGCTCCGTGGTGAAGATGTCTCTCATTCACGCAGTCTAGACTTGGGACCACGGTCACAAGAGAGAGGAGGAGAGAGAAAATATCAACTAGAGGTCCTCCCAAAAGTGAGAAGACCTTTATTGATAATTGGTGTGTTTAATTTGGCCAAATATCCCCACTATATAGGGGGAGGGGAGGTACTACCTCCCTCAAAGTCCCAGGGTGGGACTAAAGGAGAGGAGGAGGGAGGGGTGGTCACCGACCACCCTAGTGGGCCCCGCGCGGGGGGCTAGGCCCAGCCAGCCACCCCTTGCCCTTCTCCCTCTCTCCTTTCCCCTAATGGGCCCTCTCCCTCCGGAAATTGGCCCATTAAGCCTTTGACCATTTTAATTGATTTTCTGTTTATTAAATAATTATGAATAAATGATTAAATCAACATTTAACATTCATTCACACATTATTCAATCTCCGTGGCTATGGAACACCTTCCACCTCCACTCCAGACATCCTCCGGACTTACCGAAACCCTTCCGGTTTTCTCTCTACTATTCTTCGGCGATTCTACCGATCCTATAAACACTCTCTAAGCATCATCAAGCCCTTAAGCGTGATACCCCACGGTTCGGGAACACTCCAGACATGCTCGGGATACTCTCGCACCAATGATCGACAGAGGGACATGGATGGCCATGTGACCCCTGTGCGTTCCACGAAGATCTTTCGTCGTTTGAACCGGGACAGTCGTGTCTTATTCCCTTTGTCACTCGATACTTGCATTTCCCGAGATCTGATCAATGACATCACCATGTCATGTTCAATCTCGTTACCGAACAATGCTACTTGACTCGTTCCGACAAGTGATATCCCTGTGATCAAATCACACGCTGTGCAGCTATTGGATATAACCTCTTCGAGTGGGCCCTTGAGTATCTTCCCGTCACATGGATGGATAAATCCCACTCTTGACATATATTGCCTCTACGGTTTCCTCCAAGTACTTGAACACACCTTTATAACCACCGTATTACCAGATGGCGTTTGATGCTATCTAAGCACTCTCGGGAGATAGTGATTGATATAGCCTCACGGTCTAAGGAATAGTCTATGAGGATCCATTTCTAATCATCGTAACTTGAACTTCGTGACATGATCGGGTCATGATGTTTAGGTTGGGTATTGGTTCATCATCTCATTCTCGGAATGAGATGACTCCATTTCCAACTGGCATAAATGCCACATGATTAGGAATCATGATCATCTGTTGACCAATGAACCAGTGACTAGAGTTTCACTGGGAACCCTTGGTTGTTTGTATATCCACTCAATACAGTTATAGTATGATATAAAACTTAATCATAAACTATATGAAATATGATAATAGTCCTTACTACTATTTGTCTCTAGGGCATATTTCCAACATTTTTTACCCATGTTCAGGACCCTCGTGAGGAGGTAAAGACCCTACTCATGCTTGGTTGTATTGCTCGCTTGCCTCGCGAGGTTCCAATGGTGGATGAAAGTCTAGGGTTTGAGATCTCTGGGATCCATCCCTTACAAGGTAGGAGAAGAGCTCCTTATATAAGGCGGCGTCGACACTCTCCCCCCGGTCCACAGACGGGAAGGGTCACCACAGTGCCGCCCCTCGCGATCCCGGTCTAGGAGACTACTTTACATGGACTTGATCCA
The DNA here is from genome assembly GCA_910589775.1 of Avena eriantha. Lineage (NCBI taxonomy): Eukaryota > Viridiplantae > Streptophyta > Magnoliopsida > Poales > Poaceae > Avena > Avena eriantha. The sequence continues at coordinate 214,039,647 of OU342742.1, forward strand.
GCTCACCACGCCCCACTCCATCCTCCTGGAAAGCATCCTTTGCCGATGCTGTTTGTCTTCATCTAGGACTCTCTACTTATTTTTCCCTCTTTCACCAAAACGGTAACCGAGAGAGCGTCCTGCCATCGGATCACATGCCCTGGCCCTACGCAAGGAGGGTGGACTGGGTCCTCTTTTCCGAGGCGGTTGATACTGGTTGTACTTGTTGTCGGGGATGTGGCCCGTGCTCCATGTGGTGTAGTTACTGTTCTACCCTAGACACACCCATGTGTATCCGAGGCTCGAGGCACTACACGAGACCGCGGTAGCCTCCTCAGGGAGATAACCTCGTGAAGCTTCCTTGGTCTTGTCCCTCGGAGGGGCGCCCTTCCTCTTGAAGGCATCCTACCTCTTGAAGGCAGAGGCCCTTAGGTTGCAGGGGCCGTCCAGCGTGGAGACGTGGCACCCCGGATGCCAGGGCTCCGATAGTATGGAATTTTTGAGAGATGAAATCAAACCTTGTTTGACAAGGTAAGATCAAAGGTGTCATTTATAAAACTTCCATTATGTTTTAAGGATTAAAGCTTTTAAGACTACCACTTTTACACTGAAAAGAGGACCACCATGATCCGTTGAAATGACACCATATGAGTTATGGATTGGGATAAAATCCAAGTTGTCTTTTCTTAAAATTTTGTATGCTAGGCATAAGTAAAACGTTTACAACCAAAGTTGGATAAGCACGTCTTTGTAGGTTATCCCAAAACAACCATGGGGTATTCCTCCATAACACCGAAGACAAAAGTGTTTATCACTTAGAAACGTCAAATTTCTTGAGAAGGATTTTTTTCACGAAGAGTTAAGTGGGAGGACAATAGAACTTTGATAAGGTTATTGAACCTTAGCCATATGTGCTGAGTTGCGTGGCACCGAAAAGTGTCACAGAGGCAGCCATATTGCTCATGGCTCCCGTGCCTCAAAGGTTGTGGTCACAAAGATCTAAGTTCATATGGAACCACGTAGGTCGGATAATCAATTAAATAGTAAGATTTGAGATCAAACTAGTATTGTTTGATAATAATAAACCGACTACATGCAAAGAAGCAGCGATGGGCCCTGACTCCATCAAATAACTAGAAGACATAAAATTCGTGATAGTTTCCATACACGAGAAACAAGTTTATGAACTTGGAAGACCCTCCAGAAGGTGTGAAATAGCCTATCGATCATGTTTGGATCTAAAAAGAAATAGACATGGATGTTTCACATCTATGAAATAGTCGACATGTAGGAAAAGAGTTTACAACAATATTCAAGGAGTTGAATACGACAAGATTTGGTCTTTCGTAGCGATATTTAGTCTAGAAGGATTAGTGTAGCAACTACTACATATGCCAATTGTTGTATATACTAGTTGAATAAACAAAACAACGTTCTTCTAATATAATGGTTACCGAGGACGTGTACATGACATGGTCCGTAGGGTTTTGTTAAATCAAAGGATGCTAAAAAGTCATGCAAACTTCAATGGTTGAAGTAAGCATCATGGAGTTGGAATCTTCAACATCACGAAACTGATAAAATGTTTAATTTCATTAGAGACAATGAAGATGCTTGTATTTGGAAGAAATTAAGTGGGAGCATTGAGACATATTTCTAATACATTATGTATAAGACATATTGTAGATTGGAAATGATGTATCTTTTATTGACACAAGTTAAGGATTTTATTAAAATTAGATTTAAATGAAAGATTTAGGGAAAACCAGAATATTGGACATCAATGTACATGTAGATAGATTGAGGTGCTGATATGGTTGTGTCGATGTACATAAATGAAATATTGAATGAATTTCAAAATGGAAACGATGAGAAAGGTTCTTGCCGCATGGAAGAGGTTGAAACGAGATTCAAGTGTTTTGACACTTGGTGAGTGAAACAACGTGAATATTTTGATCGGTCATATATATCGTGATATGTACAAATCCAGATATGTCCTATGCTCTAGATGTTATGAGCATATACCAGGATGACTCATAAGATGATCATTGGATGATAGAAAGGATATTCTTACAAGCTTTGGAAGAAGTAAGAATATATTTTGTATGTAGAAGTGACAAATAGTTCTTTGTAAAGTGTTACACTAATACTGGTTTATAGTTCAATGTAAAGTGTTACATTGATACTAGTTTTGTCACAAGATACAAATTAAGTTTATCTCAATTTAGACTATGGGTTAAGGTGGCACAGTTTGATGGAAGAAAGTTCCGTGATAGATTTGGATGAGTTCCAAAAGGTTAAGTATTGTGACAAATACTACAACGAAAGGCTAAGTATAAGACTGCTCTAGTAGCAGCATAGTAAGGCATTTGTGTCAAGAAGTTTTGGTATCAAACTAGGTGTAGTTCCAAGTGGGCTAGTACTATGAAGATCTATTCTACAAAAATAGTGTCAACATGTTTTCAGCTCAAGGAACTAAGGTCTCACCAAAAGGACTAAATTTAATAAACAAAGACAAGGTTCCTAGTAATGCCTCTTATTACACTAGCTTGTTGATCAACAAATGATCAAGGTTTCCTGATCATGACACTGGATGTTGTTAATAATAAGGTCACAACATCGGTGGAATGATGTGATGAACATTCACCCAAAGTATAGTAATACGATCAAAGTCGTTATGTTTACATTACTATAACATCATGTGAAGTAACCCTAATCCTTAGAGCATGAGATCACATCAATCACTAACACTGGAAGAGTACTTTGATTCCATCAAATGTCATACCATAACAGGGTGATTATAAAGATGTTGTTGGGTACTTAGAAAGTGTTAGTTGAGGCTCGTGTCTCAAGAGTGGGATTTTTCCATCCCAATGACAAAGAGATATACTCAAGGCCCTCTTGGTGATATCACATTGACCTAGCTTATAGCAAGTGATAAGATCACTAAGAATGTTATATCATGGGAACAAGAAAAGGGTACTTGTCGGTAACGAGATCAAACTAGGTATGGATGATACCAAATGATCGGATCTTGGACAAGTAAAATATCAAAGGCAAAAGTAATTGGTTACTACGAATAAGGTTCACGCGATCACTAGTTCATCGGTGAGTAAGTGGAAGTCGTTATGGATTTCCAAATCCCGCTAATGATTATTGATCGGAGAGAGTCTCCATCATGTCCACTTAGTTCACGAACCATAGGGTGACACACTTAAGGCTCGTCGACGCATTTGAGTGGATACAGAATACAAGAGAAAATACTAGACAACACAAAAATTGTTTTGATAAAACTACCGTAATAGTTTTGGCGTATCAAAATATTGCAAGGGAATAAATTGTTAATGTGTTAATTAAATGAAGTGTTCATTAAATTGACTGGCATTAAACTAAGTGAATTAAAAGTGTTTTAATGAAAATACCTTTGGTTTTTTAGTAGATATTTAATGGGAGAAAGTGACCCTTGATTATGTGTGAGTGGAGACTCCACTAGAAATTAAGAGGGGATAGGTGGGGGCACCATGTATGGCGCCAGCCACACCCTTAGTGTGCCCCCCTATAAAAGGAGGTGGTGGAGACCCCTCTCACACACTCATCCTATCCCCTCTCATATGCCCTTTGGTTGGCATCTTCTTTCCCTTGCTAGCTTGTCCATTGTCATGATTACAGTTCTTAGGCGAAGCCCTGCTCAAGATCTTCTCCAACACCATCATTACAATGTCTTAGTGCTACTAGAGTTTCCGAGGATCCTCTACTTCTGCTGCCCAACTAGAGCAAGGGATGGAGGTCGTCGTCACGACGAACGTGTGACCGATTATAGACGTGTTGCCCATTTGTGGCACTTATTGTCATCGCATCCTTGAGGATGGTCGAGTACATTGTACACCAGCCACATTTGTTTGTGGGAACTTATCCCGCTCTCGGTCTTCGAGGGTGAGTCCTTCTAAAACCGTACCAAGTATCGCCTAGATTTGATCTTGGGAGTTGCAACCGTAGAAAAAAATTGTTTTCTATGCAACAAACCCCATCATATAGTACATGAGATGTACGGGTATTGCACAAATTGTTGTGTGGGTGTTATATTGGATCTACCAATCGATGATCATATGCTTCCCTTGAGTTTGCATGCATTGATCTTCGTGGCATGGAGAGATTTTATAGAGTTCTGGCTATCTATGATCCATCTGATTGCTCCTGAGCATATTCGATTTGTTTGATAGACGATGCGCTTCAATTCGATGGATCTCTCCATAGTGAAAAAATATGAGAATTGCAAACTATACGTGGCAATGAAGATCTAATCTTCACGGGGTCACACCTAATGACGACTTTTAGATAGGCTTGGGAGATTTCTCACAAGATGTTACTCCTCTATCACCCCGCAGGTTAATATAGCGTATGATGGATCATACTTATGTTTTGCATAGGTAGTTTCTCACGTTGTATTGGAAACCTTGGAAGCCATGTAAAACTTGCAAAGAACGAATAGATGCGTCTAACTTGTTTTTGCAAGGAATGCATGTGATGGACTATAGTCTTCGTCATTATTATAACTAGACTTCTCCTTACGCCTCGGCTGCGCCTTATGATATGATCACTGAAAGGATAGAGATGTCTCCTAGAGGGTTTGAGTAGGAAATTTCAAAACTATTACCGTTTTGGATTGATAGAATGCAGAATTAAACTAATATTTATTTTACAAGCACAAAACCTAAATACACTAGGCTCAACTAAGTGCACGAACAACACATTAAGCTAAGCAAGATAGCACAATATATATACCGTAAGTGGTATATAAGTACTTCAATCTCGACGGCTATCACAAGGACAGTAATATCAGGTGTAGAGATAACCTAGGCACGTGGAGATGAAGATGTATTTCTGTTTCCTTGCAAGTAAGGTACGTCATGTTGGAGAGGTTTGGGATTCCATGAAGGATTTCTCACGCCACGAAGACTCACCTCCTTCTTCGAGTCTATCCCACGAAGGAATATGTCCTTTCCTTATGGCTAGCTTTTCCTCCACTCCAGAGATGGAAAACTCCAAAACCACTTCACAAGCTCCATGAAGGAGAAGCCCGGTCTGATCTTTTCTACAATTCAAAGATAATATTTTAAGGGATTAAAGAATGAACCTTAGTCCGTTTCTAGATAGAATAAGAAAGAAGAGATAATAATAATAATAAAAAACACCTCGGTGGACTTGGGCCAGTCCATGGCCACAACCAAACTCGTCCCCAACCCCAGACACCACCGCTTCCATCGCATAGGGTTCGAGCGCTGTAGCCGCCGCAACTTAGGCCATCAACCGCCGGATGATTGCTGTTTCCGGGGACGCTCCATCTGCCGCTGAGAGCTGCCGTTGATTTTTATAGCCAGGTTCGTGGTCGTATTAGCATTCTCAAGCCATTCTTCCTTTGTTGCCTTAGTCCAGATTTAGCGCCTCCTTAGACTGATAGATGGCATCAGTTGGTGCGTAGGAAATAAAAGATCTAAAGTTGTAAATCACATAATCGGTCAAACAAGAGTAGTAGTACCACAAGTGACAACCGATTCAATTGATGTGCTATTTCAGAATTTGGCGTCATGATCTCTTGATCATTCTTTTAGCGATAATAAGGTCAGATGAAGATTATAGTTTTGGTACTCTCGTGTTCGGGAGTAGCTTGTGCAGACACCAGTAATCAAAGAATAAGTTCTCACGTGGCAATTGTTGGTCCTGATACTTAAAATAATTCGAGGTAGAATATCAACAGCCTGTATTCGGAACACAGTTTGGACCTCGAAGTTTAATTACGAACGTTGACATTACAAGTGTTAGTTCTCGTGACACTATCTAAAGACGATTTTTACCACAGGTTGGGAAGCTACAGGTGCCAGTAGCCGTTCTAGTACTTAAACGTTCTGCTGTTTGAATCGTGTTTCCGAGTGCATCTTGGATTTTTTCTTGTCGCTTCCGTTGATTTTTCTGTCTTTTCGCCTGTCCAGGTTTTATTGTTTCTGCGACATGTGGTATTCAGTTTATCCAAGTCATAAGTTCAGTGTTTATCACAAACATAGGTCGATATTTTCGGTGAGACCGTTGTGAAATATCCGCTATATCTGCTTCAGTCTCCGAAGCTGAGTGACACGGGACGTGTCTATTCCGGAGAGGCTCATTTGTGAAAAGTGTTCAGAATATCGGAAATTATGTTTCTTGTCTAGTATTAAAATTTATGTTAGTGCTTGGGAAGCTCTATATTGTACTTGGCTGAGTATTATTTACTCACACTTGTTTTCCGGTGGTTGTTTTTTATTTGGTTTTCAGGTAATCGGAATAGCAGCATGCATGGGCGAAAGTAGCACACCTTCTCTTACACAACACGTCATACACCATTATTTAGAAAAATTATCCCACACTCTATAACTTGGAGCCTTATTGGATTGTTGGAGTTTTTCGTCCTTACCATATTGTGTGAGCCTTTAGTCGCTCGAATATTATTCTTTATATTTGTCAGACGGTTCGAGTATTATAAGTCGTGTTTCTATTTGCAAGCTATACATTGTTGCTATCTGCTATACTTCTCTATGTTTGCTTGTCGCGGATGTCCTAACAAACAAAGGAGATGCTGCCCGTTTCTATGGTTTTCTCCAAACTTGTGTTTTTTAGCTAGAAAGTAGCATCGCCAGGTAGGCCAATATCCAGGGTGTTACATCTCTTCACAATCTTCATGGAGAAGACACCACAACACCAACCGCCAAGCCAACTAGGAGGTCACCCTCCAAGAGTAACAATCTCATGGTCTTTCACTCAAACAAATCGTAATGGAGATCTCAACACTTATACAAGAATGCAAAGCAAGAACACCAAGGGTGCTCAAATACTCAACTCTCAAATCTCACCAAAGAAACAATTTCCATGGAGAAATTAGAGAGGAAGAATAATGGTGGAAATCAACCAATGACTCTAAGATCTAGATCCAATGGGTTCCCGTCACATAGAGGAGGAATCGATTGGTAGGGATTGCAGATCTAGATCTCCTCTTCCAAAGCCCTTAAAATGATGCAAGAATCCTAGGAGGGGAGGTAGAGGAAGCAAGATCAAGGGGGTCAACAATGGAGATAAAAAAGTGCTCAAGAACCATTAAACTTTGGGTAAGAAGTCCCTCTTTTATACCCCTTCAATGGGGATGACCGTCGGGGTCAAAACGAGCAAGTCAGACACGTTCCGGTTGGCAAACCGGTCCTGACGGACCTAGCGCCGGAATGATTCTGCCGACCGGAACAGTTCCGGTTTTTGCCAAAACAGTATACTGATCAAATTTTCGGTGGGGCGCCAGAAATTTTCGGCCCTAGTTCTGGTGCCGCTGAATTTGCCACCGGAACCAAAATAAGGTAGACGAAAATGGCGATAACTTTTGCGGACGGACTTGGATTTTAGCAAACTTGGGCTTTTGAAAAGATAATAACAATCTCTATCTAGTAGATACTATAAAACCCAAGAAAGACCAAGAGGTAAAGTATCAAATAAGGAGAGGTATCTAAACACCCTAAAGAAGAACCAGTAAAACCTCCAAACTCGAAAATGCAATTGAAGATGCATACGAATTCTATTTTCGATGAACTTGGGCTTGTTGAAGAGCTAGAAAAGACCAAGAACCTCACATAGGGAAACACCAATAAGAAGAAAAATAGGGATACACAAAGTATGGAAAGGATTGAGCTCCCTAAGATGAGGTAATCAAGTTACTGAAGGGAATATGCCCGAGAGGCAATAATAAAGTGGTTATTATCTTATTCCATGTTTATGATAAATGTTTATTTTGCATGCTATAATTGTATTGATCGGAAACGTCACTACATGTGTGTTTAATAAACAAAAAGGGTTCCTAGTTATGCCTCTCTTATAGACTAGCTTGTTGATTAACAAGATGATCAAGGTTTCCTGATCCTGGACATTGGATGTTATTAATAACAAGGTCACAACATTTGTGAAATGATGTGATGAACATTCATCTGAAGTATAGCATTACGATCAAGTCATTATGTTTATATTGCTATAACATCATATGAAGTAATCTTTATCCTTAGACCATGAGATCATGTTAATTGCTAACACCCGAAGAGTATCTTGATAACATCAAACGTTACACCGTAACAGGGTGACTATAAAGATGGGTTCAGTGCTACGAAGGTGTTATGTTGAGGCTCATGGATCAAGAGTGGAATTTGTCAATCCCGATGACGGATAGATATACTTTGGGCCCTCTCGGTGATATCACATTAAGATAGCTTGCAAGCAAGTGATGTGATCACTAGAATGTTATATCACGGGAACGAGAAAAGAGTGCATGTCGGTAACAAGATCAAACTAGGTATTTGGATACCGATGATCGAATCTCGGACATGTATTATATCATGAGACAAAGAGATTAAATTACTAGCGTTAAAGGTTCTCACGATCACAGAAGTCATCGTTGAATATGCAGGAGTCAGTATGGATCTCCAGGTCCCGCTTCTGATTATTGATCTGAGAGGAGTCTCAATCATGTCTGCATTATTCGCGAACCGTAGGGTGACAGACTTAAGAGTTACCGGACACTATTTTGGAGCACATATGTTTTCAGACGAAAGAATTGCAAAGCGCAGGAATTGTTTCGATAGAAACCAGAATTGTTTCGGGAGAAATTGCAGAAAGTGGTTCTGCATGTGATATTGAAATATTGCAAGGGGTTATATGTGAATGTTTGTTAATTAAAGTAATTAACAAAATTCTGAATAAATTTAATAAAAGGGTTTTATTAAATGAGAGAGCATTAAACTTAGAGAATTTTAATGCATTTAAAGTGGGGACTTTAAAAGGTAACGTGAAGAGGCATTTTAATGTGGAGGGGTTACCACCACATGAATGGAGGAGGTGAAGGGGCACCTCCATGAGGCGCCGGCCTTGGAGGGGGTACCCCCTCCTCCTATAAAAGGCCCCCTCTTCCTCCTTCTTCCTCACACCTCCTTATGAAGGATCTCTCTCCCCCTCTAGAATTATTCCCCCATGGTCTTGGATTAGCGAGATACATGTTCTCGGTGGCATTTCATCTGGAAGGAGTTGCTTCTTCCACTGGATCGCTGGAGCGAGGAGGTGGAGGTTGTCCGGTGGCTTGAACGTGTGTGCAAGTACGGATGCGCTGCTGATTTGTGGCGCTCGGACTTCCACACGATCTTGAGATCAGCAAGTGTACGACTACATCAACCACGAGTTCCTACTCGTTAACAAAACTCGTTGTCTTCAAGGGTAAGTTCTCGATGGATGTATGTCCACCTGTTGCTCTGTACCTAGTAGATAGATCTTGGCGTGTAGTTCTCATCGTAGGAATTTTTTTGTTTTCTATGCTGCGGACCCTACATTGGTATCAGAGCCTAATCTATCGTAGGTGCTTTGCACGGGTAGTACACATATGTTTATATGTGGGCGATGATGATCATGTTATTGCATCTTCTATGTATTTTGGATATTGGTGGCATAGTGGGATGAAGGGGCCCAGACCAACCTTACATGTCATCGTACATGAGACCGGTTCCACGACTGACATGCAACTTGTTTTGCATAAGTGGCTGGCGGGTGTCTGTCTCTCCTACTATAGTCAATATCTAATTTACAACGAGTTGCTAATAACTTGGTTATCCTCGTTGTGGTTCATGTTCGTAGGTAAGAATGGTTCTATCTCCGAAATTCCTAAGCCACGTAAAACTTGCAATTGATAAATTAGAGGCATCTAGTTTAGATCATTGCTGGGCTAGTGTCTTGATATGGTATTGTTGTAAGTAGATGTATGATAGATACTCTTACAACACACTCAACGTGTAAGTTCCATACACCTTCGCCTTACACACAAAGGGATGATAGAGATCATACCACGATGCAAATGATAGAGATCAAATGCATGGACCATATCATCTCACTTTACACATTAGCTGTTAGCATCTTATACTGCTAGTTTGGCGCTTTCTATAGCATTGTAAGATGATCCCTCATTTAGATATCAAGATACAAAATTGTTCTTCCTTAAGTATGCACCATTTTATGTACCGTGTTTCGAGACATCACGTGATGATCGGGTGTACTCGAATCTACACTTTCATAGGAACGGGTGTAAGACAGTTTTACACACGTAAATACTAAGGTTCTTACTTGGTGAGCCTAGCATGTATAGGCATGGCCTCGGAACACTGACCGAAAGGTTAAGCATGAGTCATATAGTTGATATGATGCCCATATAGATGCTCGCCTTTGAAGCTACATCAACTCACGTGATGATCGGACTTGGTGTAGTGGATTTGGTTCATGTAATCACCAAAAAAACACGAGGGATGTCGTTTTTGAGTGGGAGTTCATTTCTAATTTGGATTAGTCGAACTCAATTTGTCATAAACTAAATCGAAGTAAATTTGCATAATTGGTTGTAGTCATTGGCGTCTATTCACTACCTTATGCTTAGTTTTAATTGAGATAATAGAACTATAGAATTCTGGATATTTACTTTACGAACTGGTATCGTATTGTTCTGAATGTCAATTTAAAGTTTATAAGTCCTATTGCAAACTTTCAGCAAACTCTATTTACTCCATGAAGTTTAATAAGTAGTATTAAATCAAGATTAAGAATTCCAATGTTAGTATCTAAAGTATCATGTTTGCCTCCATGATTCTTGATATTCAAAAGTTGTTTTAATATCGAGGTTATCTAGGAGCTGAAATAATTGTTTCAGAAACCATCATGTGTGGAAGATATTGTGATATCTAAAACAATGTTTATGGTTGCAATATGATAGAGTATAATTTAACAAAATACACATTCTCATATTGTATGAGAATTTGTGAAGGTTGGAGACACTAGGCGTCCTAATCTACCAAAAAGGTTTTGGGAACTGATATTATACTCGCGATTCTTCCTTATAGGCTATAGTAGCTTGATCATGAAAGTTGTCATGATAAGGATGAATAGAAGATGTAAGTAAAATGTTTACTACACTAAAAGATTACTAAAGAATGGATTTTGAAAGAATGCCAAACATTTGATGATGGTGATCCACTTCAAAGTGCAAGTCCAAAGGTATTAGTGTTTGACTATATACGCTTTATACTATGTGTCATGTGAATGACACCACTATTGATGTTGATAGATTCTTTTAAAAGAAAAGGAATTGCTGAAAGAGAATCTATAAAATATTTGGCAGAAAAGAAAAGGTTGGAGATGTCCAACTTAGGTATATAGAAGATATACATGTTATGGCAGTATTGTTTGCTTGTTAAACAATGTGGTTCTTAGGTATTGGATACCGAATTTCTTGGTGTGAAGTGTCATACAGAACAACACAATTCATGAACTGCAACGGCCAAAGTAACTAGCAAAAGAATATGTGATGATGTTCATCGAAAACAAATAAAGTGTTATTGTGTTTTTCGTTGTCGTCAAACCTAGCCTTCAAGATTTGTTTTAATAATTGTTATTTTGTTCTGGTATTACGAGAACAATGGTTGTTCAAATAATTACCATATTCCATAAAGGATGGATGAACTTTTACAAGTCTAGTGGGAGAAATCACATCCATAAACACTATTGCTAAAATGTCACAAGACAAATGATTAAAATATCACTTATGAAGTGACATCGCTGTTTTAAATTATATTGGAAAGAAAACATGAAGAAACTCCATGTTGATGGAATTTTTGGAGTATCTGATTTTGATCAATTGACGCTTGTGAGACTTTCCTCGAGATAATTGAAACTCCATTCATAGGCCAAAGAGGAACGGGTGACTAGCTTATTGGAAATTGTGCATGTTGATGTACATAGTCCATTATGTGTAGCCATATGCGATGGATCTTTTTGCTTCATATGCTTTCTCCAGAAATTTGAGTGAATATATCTATATATTTACTTAATAAGGAAGAAGTATGGAACATTTGAAAATTGTTCAAAGACTTTCAAGATGAAGTGGAAAATCATTGTAACAAGAAAATAAAGAGTTTATGATTCGATCATAAAGGAAGATATTTGAGTTACGTGTTTAGCAAAAACACCTAAGATTTGATGAATTGTTTCATGATTTGTGTTTCCCGATAAACCATAGGAGTATGGCATATTCGAGAGATGAAATCAAACCATGTTTTACATGGTAAGATCAAAGGTGTCATTTATCTGCCATTATGTTTTAAGGATTGAAGCTTTAGAGACTACCGCTTTTTCACTGAAAAGAGCACCATCGTGATCCGTTGAAATGACACCATATAAGTTATGGTTTGGGATAAAACCCGAATTGTCTTTTCTTAAATTTTGGTATGCTAAGAATAAGTAAAATGTTTACAACCAAAGTCGGATAAGCACGTATTTGTAGGTTATCCCAAAGAATTTGTTGGGAATTTTTCCATAACACCGAGGACAAAAGAGATTGTTACTTGGAACGTCAAGTTTCTTGAGAAGGATTTTTTTCGTGGAAAGTTAAGTGGGAGGACAATAGAACTTTGATAAGGTTGTTGAACCTTAGCTATATGTGCTAAGTAGTGCAGCGCTGGAAAGTGTCCCGGTGGCGGCCACAATGCTCATGGCTCCCGTGATTACAAAGGGTGTGATCTCAGAGATTAGAGTTCCTATTGAACCGTGTGGGTTAGTAAGAATCAAATAGTGTGATTTGATAAGCAAGTCGTTATTGTTTTGACAATGATGAACCAACTACATGCAAAGAAGCGATGATGGGCCCTGACTCCATAAAATGACTAGAAGTCATAGAATCCGTGATAGTATCCATACACGAGAAATCAAGTTTCTGAACTTGGAAGACCCTCCGGAAAGGCGTGAAGCCTATCGGTCGTGTTTGGATCTATAAAGAAACAAGACATGGATGTTTAACATCTATGAAATAGTTGACATGTCGGAAAGAAGTTTACGACAATGTTCAAGGAGTTGACTGAGACAAGATTTGATCTTTCATAGCGATATTTAGTCTTGACGGATTAATGTAGCAACCACTACATATAATTTGATGTATGGTAGTTGAACAAACAAAACAATGTTCTTCTAATAGAACGGTTACCTAGGACATGTACATGACATGGTCCGAAGGGTTTTGTTAATTCAAAGGGTGCTAAAAGGGCATGCAAACTTCAATAGTTGAAGTGAGCATAGCGTAGTTGGAATCTTCACCATGATGAAACTGTTAAAAGAGTTTAAATTCATCGGAGATGATGAAGATGCTTGCATTTGCAAGAAATTAAGTGGGAGTGCTGAGACATATTTCTAATAAATTATGTAGAGGACATATTGTTGATTGGAAATGATGTATCTTGTATTGACACAAGTTAAGAATTTCATTAAAATAATATTTCGATGAAAGACCTGGGGAAAACCAGAATATTTGGCGTCAATATCTATATGGATAGATTGAGGCGCTAATATGGTTGTGCCAGACATACATATATGAGATATTGAAAGGGTTCAATATGGAAACAACAAGAAAGGTTCTTGCTGCGTGGAAAGGATTGTATCAAGATTCAAGTGTTTCAACACTTGGTGAGTAAAATCACATGAAGATTTTGATCGATTGTACCATGATATGTATATATCCAAAATGTCCTATGCTCTAAATGTTATGAGCACATACCAGAATGATTCATAAGATGATCATTGGACGATAGTAAAGATATTCTTATGAGCTTAGGAAGAACTAAGAATATATCATGTATAAGTGACAAATAGTTAAAGGTAGTTCTTTGTAAAGTGTTACATTGATACTATTTTTGTCACAAGATACAAATTAAATTTATCTCAATTTAGACTATGGGTGGCACAATGTAATGGAAAGGATGTTCCATGATGGATTTGGATGAGTTCCAAAGTTGAGACATTGTGACGGATACTACAACAAAAGGCTAAGTATATAACTGCTATAGTAGCAGCAAAGGAGGGCATTTGTGTTAAGTAGTTTGTTATCAAACTAGGTGTGGTTCAAAGTGGGCTAATACTATGAAGATATATTGTGTGACAATAATATCAACATATTTTAACCCGAACGAACTAAAGGTCTCACCAAAGGACCAAATTTATACAATGCCATCTCATTTGAGAATGAGTGATGCGTAGAGACGCAAAGACATGCAAATACACACGAACCTGAAATTGTCAGATCCGGAGATTATGTTAACCACTAGCAATCGCGTATATGCAACACCAGAAAGCCATAGGTGTTCAATACGCAAAGTTTTTCAAACTAGATTATTGACTCTAGTGCAAGTGATAGACTAAATGGAATATGCCTGAGAGGCAATAATAAAGTGGTTATTATCTTATTCCATGTTTATGATAAATGTTTATTTTGCATTCTATAATTGTATTGACCGGAAACGTCAATACATGTGTGTTTAATAAACAAAAAGGGTTCCTAGTTATGCCTCTCTTATAGACTAGCTTGTTGATTAACAAGATGATCAAGGTTTCCTGATCATGGACATTGGATGTTGTTAATAACAAGGTCACAACATTTGTGAAATGATGTGATGAACATTCATCCGAAGTATAGCATTACAATCAAGTCATTATGTTTATATTGCTATAACATCATACAAAGTAATCTTTATCCTTAGAACATGAGATCATGTTAATTGCTAACACCCGAAGAGTATCTTGATAACATCAAACGTCACACCGTAACATGGTGACTATAAAGATGGGTTCAGTTCTATGAAGGTGTTATGTTGAGGCTCATGGATCAAGAGTGGCATTTGTCAATCCCGATGACGGATAGATATACTCTAGGCCCTCTCGGTGATATCACATTAAGGTAGCTTGCAAGCAAGTGATGTGATCACTAGAATGTTATATCACGGGAACGAGAAAAGAGTGCATGTCGGTAACGAGATTAAACTAGGTATTTGGATACCGATGATCGAATCTCGGACATGTATTATATCATGAGACAAAGGGATTAAATTACTAGTGTTAAAGGTTCTCACGATCACAGAAGTCATCGTTGAATATGCAGGAGTCAGTATGGATCTCCAGGTCCCGCTTCTGATTATTGATCTGAGAGGAGTCTCAATCATGTCTGCATTATTCGCGAACCGTAGGGTGACACACTTAAGAGTTACCGGACACCATTTTGGAGCACATATGTTTCAGACGAAAGAATTGCAAAGCGCAGGAATTGTTTCGATAGAAACCGGAATTGTTTCGGGAGAAATTGCAGAAAGTGGTTCTGCATGTGATATTGAAATATTGCAAGGGGTTATATGTGAACGTTTGTTAATTAAAGTAATTAACAAAATTCTGTATAAATTTAATAAAAGAGTTTTATTAAATGAGAGAGCATTAAACTTAGAGAATTTTAATGCATTTAAAGTGGGGACTTTAAAAGGGAATGTGAAGAGGCATTTTAATGTGGAGGGGTTACCACCACATGAATGGAGGAGGTGAAGGGGCACCTCCATGAGGTGCCGGCCATGGAGGGGGTACCCCCCTCCTCCTATAAAATGCCCCCTCTTCCTCCTTCTTCCTCACACCTCCTTGTGAAGGATCTCTCTCCCCCTCTAGAATTATTCCCCCATGGTCTCGGATTAGAGAGATACATGTTCCCGGTGGCATTTCATCTGGAAGGAGTTGCTGCTTCCGCTGGATCACTAGAGCGAGGAGGTGGAGGTTGTCCGGTGGCTTGAACGTGTGTGTGATTATGGATGCACTGCTGATTTGCGGCGCTCGGACTTCCACATGATCTTGAGATCGGCAAGTGTACGACTACATCAACCACGAGTTCCTACTCGTTAAAAAAACTCGTTGTCTTCGAGGGTAAGTTCTCGATGGATGTATGTCCACCCGTTGCTCTGTACCTAGTAGATAGATCTTGGCGTGTAGTTCTCATCGTAGGATTTTTTTTGTTTTCTATGTTGCGGACCCTACAATTACCCAACTGAAAGCCCCTCTTGATAGTTCGACTATCTTTCCTATAACCCAGTCACCCAACAACCACCTTGAGACCGATAAAAGTAAAACATATGAAGGCCATAACTTTACCTTGCACATCCCACTTGATCTTGATGACAACTCTTCAAGCTCCATTCAAGACGGAGTGCACCACTTGATAAATTTTCTTGGTGAAGACTCATAATTTGCTCCCCATACACCACTATTGGATAGCTTCGTTAAGACACATCTTCACATGTCCATTATCACCAATATGGACAACACGTTTAAATTAGATGATCTTCTAGAGATGCTTATATTGAACTTGCACTTCTCAACCTTGATGATGATCACCACTTGAGATGTCATCCTCTCATGGGCTATATGAAATCTTCACTTCTGATGCATTCCCATGTAGAGATACCTAGCCCACATAGAAAACATGAATGCACATATATAATGGGTTAGTTCATGAAGCATAACTGACAAGGCTTACCATACCACAAGATCCATGTGGTACATTCTTTATGCTTCATGTATTAACCAACTTGAATCCAAACTTCACTCTTTGTATTGTTCAACCATGTATATTCTCATGCTCTATCTCAATATCTCGAGGTACATAAATAATTCTTCATTTGATTGCATGCTCTCAATCTTAGTCAACCATAGATCAACTCGTGAGGCTATCATGACACCGACTTAGAGCCATATCTTGAATTCTTCTATTGAGATAAAACTCTCAAGATCTTGATCATATCATAATCTTCTTTTCAACTCTATGATCTTGATGCCAATACTCAAGGTATATCTTTATCTTCATGGCATCCATACTCGAATCCAACACATGGACTACAAGCATGACCTATGAAATATTCCTACATATAAAACTCAATGAAATCATTAGACCATAGGGATTGACATTAATTACCAAAACCACACATAGGGATAATTACCCTTATAATCTACCCCCCCATTTTGGTAATTGGTGACAATCACAACAAGAGGGTTTATATAATAAATGTTAGAAACAAGTACGAAACTTATCCGAGAATAAGTTGTATAAAAGAGGTTGTATTTGATATGTTTAAGTAACACAAAACTACTAGCCCATATCAAAACTGATTCTACTCACACAAACTACAACTAATGCAAGATATGTGGGTAGAACCAACATATATAGAGCAAACTCCCCCAAAATATATGCACGTGTGATGAACTTGAATTTCATTGCATACATTGTTAAGCATAACCTTCGATAGAGTTTACACTATATATACAACCATGCAAAACATAATAAAGATGAAATACATGAAAGGCAAACACTTAAGAACAAACCAATCTTAAGTATAAAACCATTTCCCTTAAACCCTCTAAACTTGTCCCCCATTGACAACAAGTGCCAAAATGGATGACAAAGTTAGAAGGCAAATATAGTATGAGTTCCTCCCCAAGGTGTGCATTTCTCATAATATGAGTGAAATCAAATGCATGTATCCAATGAAGAATACTTGAGGAAATCAAGCTATATTGAGGATCAAAGATTGCTAAAAGGATAACAAGGTGAAGAAAACTTCAACGGATGAAGCAAGCAACCAAAAGATCCAAATTACCAATTGGACGAATATGCTCTAAAATAAATAAGGAAGCTCCCAAGGTTCATGCATAAATTATAATTTTTTACATTTGAATACAATATGCAAAAACATGGAATCCTCTCTCCCTCTATATGATTTAGAACATAAAAAAGATACAAAGAGTATAGATATAAATCAATACACTTTTCAAGGAAATCTTAAGTTCAAAATAAACAAATTACGAGATATCAGTGCATGAAGATGTAGTAAGGGTAAACCAAGTACTCATAAATCATGTTCTTACCAATACCACTAAAAATCAAGAGGATAAGAAAGATTGTCGGAACAAGGATATCAAAGTGAGAGGTGAATACTCTCATGTATAAAAGTTTCTAAAGTAGACAAAGATAATCCAAAAAGAAATATCCACACACACGAGGTTAAAAAATTGATATCCAAGAGGAATTCATAAGATATACCAAAATGATTTTTTATTAAAAGCATATATAGCCCATGGCTTCATTTTCTCTCTTATGGTATATCATTGAACTTCAACAAAGAAGAGCCTCAAATCATCGCAACTAACACTAAGGGAAAACTAATGCTAGTTGGGATATTTTGAGAAAGGCAACAAAAAATAAGGATTCATTGTAATTTCATCAATATTGCACATGAGAGCACTTTGAGAAATTGATATGCAATAAATTGCTAAAGGGCATATTTGGGATTGTGAATCATCAACATGATTTTATATACTCCCCATTATATGCATCATATCAAATTACTCACATAAGAAATAAGGATAGAGATGTCTTTCAAAGATCCTTGCAAGAACCACAACATTTACAAACAAAGAAATCCATGCCAAGATGCAACCTACAAGATAATGGATGGAAGAATAGTATGCATGAATAAGGTACCTATTATCGAGATAGAAATGGTATGATGTAGTAGATAAGAATTCTCCGATCACCCTAATTGGATCCAATTATAATGTGGTGACATCACCTTCCTTATATATGAGAAAATTATCCATTGCATCTCCAATGTACCTAAAACAACGTTCAAGTACATATTGGTCCCCAAACTTATTGGGTCCAAAGTGGTTAGACTAACCACAATACATAGGACACTCCATATAAATATGTGCATATTTAGAGATGAAATTTGAATTTCATGCACATCTTAGCCATTAAGGATTTTATGGAGTTTACCCTATGTATTGGATGAAATAAATAAAACACATGATACAAAATATACATTTAGTAAACCTGCATGCATAAGACTTTCAAGATCCAAAGAAGATATAATTTGTACAAAACACCAAGAGATTCAAGAAGGCAAACTAGGTGTGACAAAACATATTTGTTGTCCAAAGTATATCAAATAATCAAATCAACACATGATATAATCAACAAATATCAACAAATGAACTAAGAAAAACTATTGAGCATAAGATATGAAATAAAACACACATGCTCAAAGATTTATTTCATTCAAGCAAATAAATCATAGAAGAAAGAATGCAATAACAAACTCCCAAAAGAGCAAGGTTTCAACAAATAAACCAAACCCTTAACACTTTTCACAAAGGCACAAGGTTCCTATAAGAAAAGGTTTGTATTCCACTAAAACACATTTGATAAGAATCAAAAACATAATCAAAGAGATTTTCAATAAGGCAAGGAAGACAATGGGAGCCACATCAGATTTCTTAGAAATAAAATAAGGAAATAAGAGGAAAAATACAAGGTGAGGATGATCCACAAATGCTACCACACACAGTATATCAATTGTCAAATAAAATGAGTGTAATGGAATTGATTTTTAGTGGTATATTACAAGTATATTAAAGATCAATATTCACAATAATAAGCATGTAAATATAAAGGTTAAGCACTATGCATAGATAGTGATTCTTGGTAGCTTAAAATAGTCACACAATCATGCAAAGCAATGATTATAATAACTTGAAGAAAAAGGTCTCCCAAAAAAGATATAGAGATATGTATTTTAGGAAGGTTGTACCAAGAATATCTTACTCAAACAAAGACCAAAAAGATGAGCAATAAAAGCTTTTGGTAAGGTGGATCTTGTTTGAGCTAACATGCCACCTAGGAATAAGATAATCAACAATATCAACTCTAAGTATCACTACCTCATATGTTCACATTTCCTAGGATTGTGATATTCAAACATAAGCATATTACTCCCCCATAATGTGATAATCAATTCTTCTCAACAAGAGGCAAAATAATCTCAACTAGAGATAATCAATGGACATTTCAAATTTGAATTTATCATGAGTTTGACACACCATATAGTGACTAGATAAGCTTGAAATATCAATACTAAGTGGTAGTACTCATGTACACACATTTTAAGGTTTGAGAGATGTGTGAGGCATATCACTCCCCCAAAATGGGATGATCCATTAACCACTCGAAAAGAGCCAAATAAGATATCAATAAGATGCATTAGAGGCTCAAAACAAAACACACAAGTAAATGATGTGCCAAACACCTAGTCATACTTGAATACACAAAATAAGCAAGAATAATGCACACCAAATACAAAAACATACTTGGTACAAAACCAAAACATGTTAAGGGGCAAGTAAATTACTAAAGAAGTGAAGTACAAGTTATCGCAATGAGGCGCAATAGTATATGATAGGGAGATGATAATCCTTATGAATTGTCTTGATCAAATATAATATATGAAGATCCATTAATTCTTAAAGAGTTAGCCATGTGTTGAGTGCCCTCCACAACCACCTATTGATCAAATTTGAGCCTGTTGGTCCCCAACCAAGTTGGGTCCTAATAGGTTGGTCACAATAGGCTTGGCAACCCAAATGATTCTTTTCTTGACACCACTTTTATTTCCAACAAGATTGGCAAACACATTTCCATCCGTATCCTTCCTAAGATAATAATCATCATCAACAATGATAGGGTTAGTTAAGGTACCGTTTGTACATGAAGAGGCAAAGTGCCCCTTCTCACGACATATGTAGCAACGAGTGCTCCCCTTTCTCTTCTTCATTGATTCCTTGGCTTGGGGATCTTTATCTTGATTCTTATTGGGAAGTGGCCTAACTTCAACTAGAGGTTGAGCTTGGGCTTGACCTTGAACTTGTGGCCACTAATGAGTCCAAAATTGAAGCATATTTACCTTTTGTTTTTGCATAATTAGAATAGGGTCTTTAGTATTTTACCGCGTTTGCATGCACCTTTGTCCTTGTTTCAACATGATCCCGAATCACTAAGTACATATCAATTGGAACTATCATATTATACAGTAATATGATATTTCTAAGTGATAAAAGTCATTTAATTGATTTATTCTCGCACATGGGAGATTAGCAAACATAGAGGGGAGCTTAATAACCACTGGTACGGGCGGGGCTTACACGTACCGCCCGCCCGTACCATGTGGCAGCGCATCCGCCTCTTCAAATACTCTCGCCTTGCAAAGACGGATCTGAGATCTAACATTAACAGAAACTTCTAGCCTCATAATACCACACAAGAGAGGTATATGGAGGAGGAACTTGGAGAAGCGAAAATCTTTGCTTCTTCACAGATCATTGGAGGACATCGCATCATTCTCTCCATCACCAACCACTGCATCTCCATCACCATTGCTACTCCCATCTTCCATACATAGATCTTGTTATAATTCCAGATTCAATTGTGGTTTGCACTAGATTCATCCCCACACTTTTATCCATCCATTTGATTATGATGATGTTGTTGATTTCTTCCATGTGTGAGTAGTTCCCCTTGTTCTTGGGGAGATGGAAAACCCTAGCACTATTTATGAAATGAAATAAAGATGATCTATTACTTGTGTCCATGATTTATTGATTTATGATATTGTGTTTGATCTCTCTCTTTAGATGGTATGTGTAGTTAGCCACATATCATTTGCCTTCGGGACTAAAGAGAGGGTGAAATCCGAAAGACGTGTATGTGAGTATGTCCAGTGTTACTCGTGACTACAAGCATTGGCTTATAACCTGCACGATCTAAGGAGGAGTAAAGAGAAATTCACTAAGATGATTACGATATCCATGGGGAAACCCTTAATTGTGGTGGTCTTTATGAGTTTCTACTCCGAGGCATCGTAGTGGTTATTTAGAGATGACCTCATTACCTAGCTCAAGAAAATGGTTGCCTACAAGCCTTGTGGTGAACATCTTATTTTTTTGAAGTAAGTAAACATCTTATTATGGAACTCTCTCCACACATGTCATGACACAAGAAATAGGTTATCCTAAATATGATTAGTTACAACATGATAGTGGTGTATCCTACATCCCTGAGAACACTTTAGCCCTCTTGAGTTCAAACACCATTCCCAATACATTCATTATGTGCTTTCTTTTACTTGTTTTTATTTACTTTTATGCATTCAACCAAAAACCTTTCAAACACCCTTTACTTGAAATCAAAGGTAGCTTACAAGTATCCTTTGGTAGATAGTGAATAGAGGCATAAAGATCTTAACCAAATAGCTCTCTGTGGGTTCGATACTCTTATTTCAAAACTAGCTACAATCAATTTGTGCATTTGCAGTCATCAAGATATTTTCTGGCACCGTTGCCGGGGAGCTAAGCGCTTTTGGTATTTGTTCTTAGTTGCTTATTCTACTAATTGCTTACTAAAGTTGTTTACTAGTTTCAGGTAAACACCATGGGCGAGTACCAACATATAATTCAGCTTGAGGCTATAAAGAATTATTGTCCACCCATGGAAGCTTATTTAAAATCCAATAGCCCTTATGGGTATGATATTAACCCCATGCTTCTGGATCTTTTGCATGCTAAAAGGTTTTCAGGGGACAGTGCGGAGGATCCATATGAGCAAGTAGGGTTCTTCGAAGATACATGTGGGACTTTTCGTCTTAATATAATTACTGAGAAAGAGGTTAAATCTACTCTCTTTATTCAAACTTTTATTGATGAGGCCCGCTCTTGGTATATTAAAAGTCCTAAAAAATTACTGACTCATGGGAGAGGTTGTCCTCTTCATTCTTAGTTGATTTGTTTCCGAGGACAACAACCCTTGGAGCTAGATGTATGATTACCAATTTTAAGGAAGATCTGAGGAAAGCCTCCATGCGGGATACACAAGGTTTAGGGGGTTGCTTGACCGTTGCCCCCACCACAATTTCCCACCTTGGTTGGTAATACATACCTTCTATGCAGGTTCGAGTACTGATATAGAAATTAATTAGACTCCCTTACTAATGGGCCATTGATACATTGCAAATGTATCTATAATTTTTGATGTTCCATGCTTGGTTTTATCCACTTTCTTGTGTTTTGTTCCAACTTTGGAGTACTTTTCATATGATTTCTTGGACTAACCTATTAACAAGAGCCACAGTGCCAGCTGCCTGTTTTCTGCTGTTTTTGGTTCCAAGAAAGTCAAAAAATGAATATTCTCGGAATTGGACGGGACAAAATCCAAAGTGCCTATTTTTCCGGATGTCATCAAGTGCCAGAATACGAGACGGAGAGGGGCCAGAGGGTGGCCACACCACTTGGCCGCGCGGCCAGGCCTGACCCGCGCCAGGGGGTGGTGTGGCCAGCCCAGGCACCCCCTCGGTCTCCCCTTCCGACTATAAGATACCCTCGGGATGTAAACCCTAAGTACCCGATCAAAAATCCACGAAAGAGTCTGTAGCCACCGTCATCTCCATCCCTAGATCGGGAGGGATCTGAAGCTCTTCCCTGCACCCTACCGAAGAGGGGAATTCACCCTGGAGGCCTTCTTCATCACCATGCAAGCCTCCGGTGTGATGCGTGAGTAGTTCATCCTTGGACTACAGATCCATGTAGTAGCTAGATGGCTGGTTCTCCTCCTTTGTGCTTTCATGTCTAGATCTTGTGAGCTCCGTTCATGATCAAGATCATCTATTTGTAATTCTGCATGTTGTGTTTGCGGGGATCCGATGGATATTTAAATGCTATTTCAGATTGATTATTGATTCTATCATGTCTTTGTTATTTGAGATCTTGCATGCTTTCCGTTGTTAGTAGCTATCTTGGCCAAGTAGATGCTAGCAACTCCAAGAGTTAGTATTTATGCTCGATAGTGGGTTCATGCCTCTGGTAATCTGGGGAAGTGACAGAAATCTCTAAGGTACTAGATGTGCTGTTGCTACCAGGGAGAAAACAACAATCCTTTGTTCATAGAACAATCGTATTGTTTACTTTACACGCAGTTCGTAAAGCAATAATCTGTTGCTTGCAACTTAATACTGGAGGGGGTTCGGATGATAACCTGAAGGTGGATTATTAGTCATAGATGCAGTTGGATGGCGGTCTATGTATAATGTTGTAATGCCCAATCAAGTCTCAAAGGAGTCAAGATGATTAGTATATGCATGTATTGCTTTCTCAATGTTTGTCAATTGTAATTTGTTCACCCAGCATGTTATCTATCTAAGGAGAGCCACCTCTAGTGAACTATGGATCCCGGTTCTTTGTCTTTTACAGTCAATCTAAATCTTTTACTGTTTCGTGTTTACTTTCTGCAAACTTTTACTTCTTTCCATTCGATACGTTTAATCTTTTGTTTTCCGCAAAACACGGTGAGATTGACAACCTCATCGCAAGTTGGGGACAAAGTTCTGTGGTTGTGTTGTGCAGGTCTCCACGTTGCTACTAGCACTGGTAGTGCGCCCTGCCAAAGCTCAGCTAGTAACACCTTTGGGGTGTTTCCTTGCTCCTACTGGTTCGATTAAACCTTGGTTTCATAACTGAGGGAAACTTGTTGTTGTGCTCATCATACCTTCCTCTTGGGGTTCCAAACGAGCTCTACATCAACCACGCACCAGCACTTTTCTTGGCGCCGTGCATTGAGCCATCAAGCATTTTTCTGGCGCCGTTGCCGGGGAGTCAGGACATCTTCACAAAGGGAGTCATACATAACCAATCTCTTTACTTTGTTATTTTTGTTTTTCTTAGTTTGTTTTTGCTTAGTTTTCTTGTTTTGTTTCAAAAACACACAAAAAAAATTAGTTTTACTAGTTTTCTTTCTTTTGAAAAACACAAAAAAAAATAGTTTTACTAGTTTGCTTTCTTATTTGAAAACACAAAAAAATTAAGTCTTCTTTAGTTGTCACCCCTTCCTTAGCTCACCATGTTGATCCCCAAATTCACCCTGAAAGACCTTTCGATTGGTAGTGGTTCTATAATTGGGAAAGATAATATTGAAGAATTCTTTAATCATGTTAGCAAACATGAGGATACTGAGGATAGATCCTTTGCAGAACTTGCTCCAAATTATGAGATTGCTGTAGCTTCTTTAATTCACATGTTAGAAGCTAGGTTTGTTAACCTCAACCCCTTAATGCAAGTAATGTTTCTTAAGCTTAAAGAAATTGAAGACCCTGAAAAGAGGGATTTATTCTAGAAACTTTGTTTAAGGAGTTCTATGATGTTGCCAAGGAAGCTAGAAAAGTCTTTAAACGTTTCAATATGCTAGGCTCATGTGTAGATGTTGTTGGTAAACGAGAAAAGATGAACAAAACCGAACCTAATGGGGAGGAACCTAAGATACCAATACCCTTTAAACTAGTAGCAATACATGATGCCATAGAAAAGAATCTTGATTGGGTTGTTCCTGCAAACCCTTTTGATGAGAATAGTGAACCTAAGAGCATTGAGACAGGATCCTCTCGAACTTATTTGGATGATATACCTTGCCTTGTTGAAAATATTTCTGGTATTGATCTTAATGCTTCTTCATTTGAGAATACTTGATCCTTTTTCTTGCTTCTTATGCCTAACTTAAAGGCGTTAAAGAAAAGTACTTATTGGGAGATAACCCAAAAGTTTTAGATGAGTCTTGGAATTTATTACCTC
Source organism: Avena eriantha (assembly GCA_910589775.1). Classification (NCBI taxonomy): domain Eukaryota; kingdom Viridiplantae; phylum Streptophyta; class Magnoliopsida; order Poales; family Poaceae; genus Avena; species Avena eriantha. The sequence goes on from OU342742.1 coordinate 214,065,009, forward strand.
TGTAATAACCTCTCCTTATCCTTTTTATTTGCTTTTTGTGCCAAGAGTAACCTCTAATGAGAGAGAAGTAATGATTGGGAAAGTTGTTGTCCCGAAACAGATTTCTGTGCTTCACCGTAAAAATTCGTTTAAAATCTCTGAATGTCTTTTTGAGGCGTGAATTGTTGTGCTTCTGCCCCAGGTTGTTATATAACTTTCGTTAGTTCAACACTTTGTGATTTGAGCAATAGAAGGTCTTCGAAAAAATTGGTCTTTACCTGCTGGTCTGTTTTGATAGATTTCTGCCATTTTCTGCATTTGCTTCTTGTTGGTTCCTTCTTCAGTTCTTTTGGGGAATTGAGCTTTTTGAGGGAAGTGCTACAGTAGCCAGTGTTCTAATATAAGTTTATTTGGTGTTAGAACTGAACCTTAAGACTTATTTATCTTGAGTGTACTAATGTTGCAAATAAAGATTGTGTGAAGTTTTGTATGAAGGAAAAATTTCAGGTGTATGGAAGGAATGAGTAATGAGATGAAGAATGGACTAAAGCTCAAGCTTGGCGATGCCACACGTGTCACCCCAAGAAATATCCAAGTACAAGCGTCAAAGCTTGGGGATGCCCAAGGCATCCCCTTCTTCATTAGTAAAAATCCCAGGTTTCTTCCAAACGCTTCATTTTTATTGTTTCATGCACAGTTGTGTTTTTCTTGGAGCGTCTTCTTTTTTGTTTTTGTTTTTTTCGTTTGCTTGGTTTGCTTAGTTTTCTGAATAAATTGGTTGGACCCCCTCTTTCATACCTTGGTTTGCAAATAGTTTGGTTTGGTTTGGAAAAGAGTAGGAAAGTTCATGCTTTTGTGGTAAAAAGAGCTCGTTTTTGACTGTGGCCTATGCTTTGTCATGCCATGCTTGATATTGTTTTGGCTTTATGCTTAGTATTCTTTCCTGTAGCATGACTTGTTATAAACAATTGAGATTGATTAATGTGCCTTGGATGAATCATGCGTTGTTTTAGCATATTAAAGCATAGTATAGTGGTATTCTCCTTTGATGCTTTATTTGGGTTGACTTGGCCCATGCTCACACCATGTTATGACTATCTCAAGTCACCATAGCCTTTATGATCCTTTAGTTTTCAACTTGTAGTATCACTTTATGCTTTGATCAATGATGTTTTGTCGCTCTGCATGATTATGTCCATTATTGCTCTCTTAGTTTGTCGCTCCCAGTCTTTTGCTAGCCTCCACCACCAAGTATGAGTTCCACTCATGCATCCAACTCCCTAAACCAAGTTATTCCAAAGATTCCACCATACCTACCTACTAGCTTATGCTATTCCAAGTATATTCATGATTTTTTTAACCTTCCAAATTAAACTTGTTATGAGAAAACTAGTGATTAAAGCTCTCACGAACTTGATGGCACACTTTAATTTATTGCCTCTAATAAACTTGAACCATTGGGTCCTTCTTTGTTGCGTATATGCTTTAAGTTGAAATTAGCAGAACCATGTTTCATGGGGAACACTTTCAACATTGCACTTGTACTTTGTACCCCGTTGATATCATGTTCTTTTACTTACGGATCCTGGCGGTGTGAAATAAAAGTGGAACTTGTAAGATCATGGAGTTTGTATGTGTATTAGAGAAACGCCTGGGCTGCTAGCCTAATCCATGCCTAATCATGGTGGAAACTTGCAGCATCACCATAATGAGCACTCTATGAAGCATCATCAATAAAAACCTATGCAAATAGCAAACAAAAATATCGCTGAGATGCTCATTGTCTGCTTGCCTTGTCATTTTTATTATGGGAAAGCTCCCGTATCATGTGCAAGGAGTACCCCGTTGGCGGTTCTTAATGATACACATATACTTACAATGACAAGAGCTTACTCGTGACTAAAGTTGAGTAGCATGAGGATCGGTCTTCGTAAGTAAGGGGCATGAGGTTTCGGTTTATAACTTGTCAAGCATATCCTCTTAGTTGTGTCACTTTAACCTTAATCACCTTCAAGATGCTTATGTTAGGGGCAATGAGAGCTGAAAGCTATAAGTACCATAATTTTTGGAAGCTCTTTATGAGACTTGAATCCTTACTTCCTTTTATAAAAAAGGCCTTTCTTCCACCATTATACCAAGTCTCCACCTTCTATCTTTATGCACCTACTTTGAGAGCATAGTGGCCATTCTTAGTTCTATGTGCATTATCCCAAGACTAGTTGATTGATGCATAACTTGTTATTGCTTGTTTTAAACTATTGTATCTAGTCACTCTTATGAACTTTGAAGGTGTCCTATGCATTTATATTTGCTACTCTATGAGGGACAAGCTGAATACTATTATATCATGTTTTCTTTATGTGAAACAAACAAACGTCTTGCCAAGCATTGTTATTCATGAATCTTTTGTTTGTGCCCTTTCATGTTGCATCATAGTTTCTTTGCTTATTGCTAGAACTTGGTCTTTCATGTTATGATTGAAGTACTATGATCCCAGCTTTGAATGTTTTACAAATACTTTGATCAAGTCTTTGATGGTGCATGTCACCTCAAAAATTATTCTTTCTTTTTATCACTTTCCTACTCGAGGACAAGCAAGAGTTAAGCTTGGGGATGTTGATACATTGCAAATGTATCTATAATTTTTGATGTTCCATGCTTGGTTTTATCCACTTTCTTGTGTTTTGTTCCAACTTTGGAGTAATTTTCATATGATTTCTTGGACTAACCTATTAACAAGAGCCATAGTGCCAGCTTCATGTTTTCTGCTGTTTTTGGTTCCAGGAAAGTCAGAAAATGAATATTCTCGGAATTGGACGGGACAAAAGCCAAAGTGCCTATTTTTCCGGATGTCATCAAGTGCTAGAATACGAGACGGAGAGGGGCCAAAGGGCGGCCACACCACCTGGCCGCGTGGCCAGCCCAGGCACCCCCTCGGTCTCCCCTTCAGACTATAAGATGCCCTCGGGACGTAAACCCTAAGTACCCGATCAAAAATCCACGGAAGAGTCTGTAGCCACCGTCATCTCCATCCCTAGATCGGGAGGGATCTGAACCTTTCCCGGCACCCTGCCGGAGAGGGGAATTCACCCTGGAGGCCTTCTTCATCACCATGCAAGCCTCCGGTGTGATGCGTGAGTAGTTCACCCTTGGACTATAGATCCATGTAGTAGCTAGATGGCTGGTTCTCCTCCTTTGTGCTTTCATGTCTAGATCTTGTGAGCTCCGTTCATGATCAAGATCATCTATTTGTAATTATGCATGTTGTGTTTGCGGGGATCCGATGGATATTGAGATGCTATTTCAGATTGATTATTGATTCTATCATGTCTTTTTTATTTGAGATCTTGCATGCTTTCCGTTGTTAGTAGCTATCTTGGCCAAGTAGATGCTAGCAACTCCAAGAGTTATTATTTATGCTTGATAGTGGGTTCATGCCTCTGGTAATCTGGGGAAGTGACAAAAATCTCTAAGGTACTAGATGTGATGTTACTACTAGGGAGAAAACAACAATCCTTTGTTCATAGAACAATCGTATTGTTTACTTTACACGCAGTTCGTAAAGCAATAATCTGTTGCTTGCAACTTAATACTGGAGGGGGTTCGAATGATAACCTGAAGGTGGATTATTAGTCATAGATGCAGTTGGATGGCAGTCTATGTATAATGTTGTAATGCCCAATCAAGTCTCAAAGGATTCAAGATAATTAGTATATGCATGTATTGCTTTCTCGATGTTTGTCAATTGCCCCACTGTAATTTGTTCACCCAGCATGTTATCTATCTAAGGAGAGCCACCTCTAGTGAACTATGGATCCCGGTCCTTTGTCTTTTACAGTCAATCTACAATCTTTTACTGTTTTGTGTTTACTTTCTGCAAACTTTTACTTCTTTCCATTCGATACGTTTAATCCTTTGTTTTCCGCAAAACACAGTGAGATTGACAACCTCATCGCAAGTTGGGGACGAAGTTCTGTGGTTGTGTTGTGCAGGTCTCCACGTTGCTACTAGCACCGGTAGTGCGCCCTGCCAAAGCTCAGCTAGTAACACCTTTGGGGTGTTTCCTTGCTCCTACTGGTTCGATTAAACCTTGGTTTCATAACTGAGGGAAACTTGCTGCTGTGCTCATCATACCTTCCTCTTGGGGTTCCCAACGAGCTCTACATCAACCATGCACCAGCACTTTTCTGGGCGCCGTGCATTGAGCCATCAACCATTTACTGAATTTAATGTTGAAAGAGCCTTGAATTTGCTGGATACAGTTCATAGGATGGAAAAATCTTATTGCGGAGCTAAACTTAATGTAGAGAATCCTATAGAGTATGATTGCTTAAGAAAATTTCTAGATTCAGGAAGAGTATAAAAACTTCTTGGAAATTTCAACCTTGACCCTCGTATGATTATTCAAATTATTAAAACCTATGCTAGGCATTTGCAGATTCCAAAGTGGGAACATTACACACGACCGTGTAAAGTTAAACCCCCCAAAGCTAGTCCCAAGGACATTTTTTCGCGAATGGATAAGAGGGTTATAGTTGAAGATGAAATTATCCTTACAAACATAATAGAGAATGAAAATGAAGAAACGAAAAGGATAGGAAAATTAATTAGAGATCTTGGAACTATCAAGACAAACATTGGCATAGTAAAAGAACTACTAGAGCCCAAGGTGGTTGAGAACGAGGTAATAACGATAAGTATAGAATCCTTTGATATAATTGGAGGTAAGCCTAATGGTAAGTGTAAAGGTCAACAGAAAATTCCCTTCTTTTAGGAGAATCTACTTATGTGGGACTTTGCAACTTAAGCTCTTCCATTAACATTATGCCTTATTCTATCTATGAGGAATTATCTTGCCATCTTGATGAACCAGACTTTGAACCGTCTAATCTAACCATTTTGCTTTTTGATAGAACCTTGCCGCAGAGTCGTGGAATTATTCATAATGTTTATATTTCCGTAGGAACATTCATTAACCCAGTTGACATTCACATTATTGATATTCCTTTGAATTTCTTTTCCCCTATGATTCTCGGTAGTCACTTTTATAATTCCATGAACATTGATATTAATGACAAGAAACAAGTTATGTCTTTGCAGTTTGGGGGAGAGGTTCTTAAGGTCGATTGCAGGCAATTTACAAAGTTTCCGTATAAGAAGAAGATTGAGATCAAAAAAGAAAAAAACTATTGAAGAATTGGCGGTAATTTACTTTAGCACCCCACAAACTGAACTAGAGAGAAGCTTGGCAAACAATGATTCACTCCCAAATGATGTTGCAAAAGAAACATGGATAATATCCTTAATGATGCACCATAAGTGGAGAATCTTTTTAAAGATGAATTCAGAGAATTAGAAAGAAAAGGAGATGAGGACCCACCTCCTCTAATTTTAAAACCTCTCCCTCTAGGGCTCAGGTATGAATTTTTAGACAAAGAAGGTAAGTGCCCCATAATTATCAATGATAAACCCTCTCCTGAGGAAAATAACAAATTATTAGAAGTACTTGTCGAACAACACGAAGCCTTTGAATACACCCTTAGTGATATAAAAGGGATTGATCCTTCCATAGTTACCCATAAAATACCTATGGTTGAGGATGCTAAACCTTTTGTTTGACACACAGAAAAGGTTGAAACCCATAATGAAAAAAGTGGTGAGAAAGGAGGTCATACCCCAAGATGCTAAACCTTTTGTTTGACACTTGTATTATTTATCCAATTTCTAATAGTAAATGGGTTAGTCCAACTCATTGCATACCTAGAGAAGGATGCATAACCATAATTAATAATGACAAGGATGAGATAATCCATACTAGAACAATAGCGGGGTACAAAATGTGTGTAGACTTTAGAAAATTAAATAAGGAAACTGTGAAGAGTCATAATCAAATACCTCTCATGAATTGCATTTTAGAAAGACTGCCTAGCAACTCTTATTTTTGTTTTATTGATGGTTATTCGGGATATTATCAAATTGCTATTTAGCCCGAAGACCAAGAGAAGACTACTATTACTTGCCCTTATGGAACCTATGCTTATAGACTAATGCCTTTTGGTTTATGTAATGCCGCTGCTACTTTTTGAAGAATGTGTTTTAAAGATATTTGACAGATTCATCGAAATTTCTATGGAAGTTCTCATGGATAACTTTGTTGTTTATGGAACTACTTTTGAACAATATCTCTATAATCTTACTACAGTTTTGTAGCAGTGTAGAAAAACCAAGTTAATCCTCAATTGGGAGCACATCCGCTTCATGGTAAGGGAAGGTATAGTTTTGGGACATAAAATTTCTGAGAAGGGAATTGAGGTAGATGATCCGAGCCTGATCACCTTAGGAAGGTTAATGATACCACAAGACATAAAAGGGGTTCAGAATTTTCTTGGGCATGCGGGATTCTATTGGTGTTTTATTAAGGATTTTGCTAAACTGGCTACACCTTTAACTTACCTTCTAAATAAGGATACCCTTTCGCCTTTGATAGAAATTGTATTGAATCCTTTGAATAGTTGAAAAAGCACTAGTTTCCGCACCTATTATTCAACCACCTAAATGGGATGAACCATTTGAGATTATGTGTGATGCTAGTGACTATGCTATTGGGGATGTTCTGGGGCAACGAGAAGGACAAAATCTAAACGTCATTCAATATGCTAGTCGAATTTTTAATGAAGATCAGAGAAATTATGCGACAACTAAAAAAGAATTTCTAGCCGTAGTTTTTGCCTGTGATAAGTTTAGACATTACATTATAAACTCCAAAGTAATATTACACACCGACCATCAAGCCTTAAGACATCTTTTGGCTAAAAAAGATGCGAAACCCCGATTAATTAAATGGGTCATGCTCCTACAAGAGTATTACCTACAGATAGTTGATAGAAGAGGTAAGGATAATATAGTAGCTGACCATCTCTCACACATGGACGGTATTATAGAATATCCTACTCCTATTAATGAATCTATGCCTGGTGAATATCTTGCAGTTGTGCACTCGCATGATCCTTGGTTTGCGGATTATGCTAACTTTTTTGTAGGTAAGTTTCTACCAAAAGGAATGAACTATCATCAAAGGAAGGAATTCTTTCATGATTTTAAGTACTACTTTTGGGACTATCCTTATCTATATAGGCATGGGCTTGATGGGATGATTAGGAAATGTGTACCTGATCATGAGATGAGATCTATTTTAAAAGCCTGTCATGATAACCCTTATGGGGGACATCATGCTGGTGGCCACACGACCGCCAAAGTCCTACAATCGGGTTTTTATTGGCCAACTTTGTTCAAAGTCGCTCATAATTATGTTATGATTGTGATTCTTGTCAATGAATGAGTAATATTGGGAAAAAACAAGAAATGTCCATGAAATACAATCTCAAAATAGAACCATTTGGTGTATGGGGAATGTATTTCATGGCACCTTTTACCTCTTCTAACGGCTACAATCATATTCTTGTTGTTGTTGACTATGTTACCAAATGGATAGAGAATATACCGACCTCTCATGTAGATGTGGCAACTTCTATCAAGATGATCAAGGACATCATTCTTCCTAGGTTTGGAGCACCAAGATTTTTGATTACTGATGGTTGAACTCATTTTATGAAGGGTACTTTGGAAAATACTTCAAAAATATGGGGCCGGCCATTGATTAGCTTCACCTTACCATCCACAAACTAGTAGGCAAGCAGGGCATTCTAACTGGAAGATTAAAAGTTATACTTCAGAAGACGATGGATTGGGCTATGAAGCTAAATGACACACTGTGGGCATATTGCACAGTGTTCAAAACCGAATGGAATGACGCCATATAAGATGGTCTATGGTAAATCTTTTCATACCCAATTAGAGTTAGAACACAAGGCTCATTGGCTTATAAAAACTATGAATTTTTATTTTAAAACTACGGTGAAAAACTTCTCTTAGATATTCATGATTTAGACAAACTCAGAAGTGAGGCCTGATGTACTCGACTTTCGACGTAGAGCTCGTTGGGAACCCCAAGAGGAAGGTATGATGAGCATAGCAGTAAGTTTAATCGAACCCGTAGGAGCAAGGAAACACCCCAAAGGTGTTACTTGCTGAGCTTTGGCAGGGCGCACTACCGGTGCTAGTAGCAACGTGGAGAGCTGCACAACACAACCACAGAACTTTGTCCCCAACTTGCGATGAGGTTGTCAATCTCACCGTGTTTTGTGGAAAACAAAGGATTAAACATATCGAATGGAAAGAAGTAAAAGTTTGCAGAAAGTAAACACAAAGCAGTAAAATATTGTAGATTGTATGTAAAGACAAAGGACCGGGATCCATAGTTCACTAGAGGTGGCTCTCCTTAAGATAGATAACATGTTGGGTGAACAAATTACAGCGGGGCAATTGACAAACACCGAGAAAGCAATGCATGCATATACTAATCATCTTGACTCCTCTGAGACTTGATTGGGCATTACAACATAATACATAGACCGCCATCCAACTGCATCTATGACTAATAATCCAACTTCAGGTTATCATCTGAACCCCCTCCAGTATTAAGTTGCAAGCAACAGATTATTGCTTTACGAACTGCGTGTAAAGTAAACAATACGATTGTTCTATGAACAAAGGATTGTTGTTTTCTCCCTAGTAGCAAAAACACATCTAGTACCTTAGAGATTTCTGTCACTTCCCAATATTACCAGAGGCATGAACCCACTATCGAGCATGAATACTAACTCTTGGAGTTGCTAGCATCTACTTGGCCAAGATAGCTACTAACAACGGAAAGCATGCAAGATCTCAAATAACAAAGACATGATAGAATCAATAATCAATCTGAAATAGCATCTCAATATCCATCGGATCCCCGCAAACACAACATGCAGAATTACAAATAGATGATCTTGATCATGAACGGAGCTCACAAGATCTAAACATGAAAGCACAAAGGAGGAGAACCAGCCATCTAGCTACTACATGGATCCATAGTACAAGGATGAACTACTCACGCATCACACCGGAGGCTTGCATGGTGATGAAGAAGGCCTCCAGGGTGAATTCCCCTCTCCGGCAGGGTGCCGGGAAGAGCTTCAGACCCCTCCCGATCTAGGGATGGAGATGACGGCGGCTACAGACTCTTTCGTGGATTTTTGATCGGGTACCTAGGCTTTTCGTCCCGAGGGATATATATAGTCGGAAGGGGAGGCCGAGGGGGTGCCGGGAGCGGCCACGCCACCCCCCGGCGCGGGCCAGGCCTGGCCACGCGGCCAGGTGGTGTGGTGGCTCCCTGGCCCTTCCCGTCTCGTATTCTGGCACTTGATCACTTCCGGAAAAATAGGCACTTTGGCTTTTGTCCTGTCCAATTCCGAGAATATTCATTTTCTGACTTTCCTAGAACCAAAAATAGCAGAAAACAAGCAGCTGGCAGTGTGGCTCTTGTTAATAGGTTAGTCCAAGAAATCATATGAAAAGTACTCCAAAGTTGGAACAAAACACAAGAAAGTGGATAAAATAAAGCATGGAACATCAAAAATTATAGATACATTTGCAATGTATCAAGGCCTATGAAAATGCTAAAATATTCAAAGAGAAATTTAAAAAATGGCATGGTAGGAAAATAGAGAATGAGGAATTTAAATCTAGAGATAAAGTTCTACTCTACAACTCTAGGCTTAAGATTATTGCAGGAAAGTTAAGATCCAAGTGGGTAGGACTGTATGAAGTGGAAGAAGCTTATCCTCGGGAGTAGTGAAATTAAAAGGTAATACCCCTTCTTCTTCTTGGATTGTTAACAGACAATGTTTGAAACACTATAGAGTTGGGGAGTTTGACACTGTGGAGTTATTATCCTTGATTACAGTCGAGGAATTCCTCAAACAAAAGGATGATAACTAGACACTAATAGTCTTAATTGTTTCGTATTACACTTCTTGAAACTTTTCTGGTCCTCTTGTTGCATTCTTTGTTTTCCTCGCCTTTTCATGACAAATTTGAGTTGTTATTCGACCTGGTACGAGCGGACTGTACGAGCGGGCGCTCCCGTACCAGTGGTCATTAAGCACTCGGTACACTTTTGTTTTTCACTTGATTTTTCGCAGTTCCATACGACTAGGCGGTGATACGTCATAAACGTATCTATAATTTTTGATGCTCCGTGCTTGTTTTACATCAACTATCTTATGTTTTGTTTACACTTTGAGGTATTTTTATACATTTTTTGGAATTAACCTATTAACAAGATGTCGCATTACCAGTTGCCTGTTTTCTGCTATTTTTGGTTTCAGAAAAGCTAGTAAGGAAATATTCTCGGAATTGGACAGGACAAAAGGCAAAGTCAATATTTTACCATTAGGAACACAGAGTCTGAAGGGTAGCCTAAGTGGGGCCACGAGGTGGCCACACCTAGGGCTGGTGCGGCCACCCCCTAGGGCGCGCCACCCCACGGTGTGGGCCCCTCGGGCGCCCACCGACCTTGCCCCTTCGCCTATAAAAGTACCCCGATGCAGAAACCCTAAGGATCGGATCAAAAATCCACAAAAGAGTCTGTATCCGCCGCCATCTCCATCCCTAGATCAGGGGGATCCAAAGCTCTTCCCGACACCCTGCCAGAGGGGAGAGATCCTCCCGGAGGCCTTCTTCATCACCATGCTAGCCTCCGGAGTGATGCGTGCGTAGTTCACCCTTGGACTATGGGTCCATACAGTAGCTAGATGGTTGGTTCTCCTCCTTTGTGCTATCATGTTTAGATCTTGTGAGCTCCGTTCATGATCAAGATCATATATTTGTAGTTCTATATGTTGTGTTTGCGGGGATCCGATGGATATTGAGATACTATGTCAGATTGATTATTGGTTCTATCATGTTTATGTTATTTGTGATATTGCATGCTCTCTGTTTCTAGTAGCTATCTTGGCCAAGCAGATGCTTGTAATTCCAAGAGGGAGTATTTATGCTCGATAGTAGGTTCATGCCTCTAGTAATCCGGGGAAGTGACATAAATTGTAGATGTGCTGTTGCTACTAGGGAGAAAACAACAATCCTTTGTCCATGGGGAAATTGTATTGTTTACTTTACACACTTTTCTTAATGCAATTATCTGTTGCTTGCAACTTAATACTGGAAGGGGTTCGGATGATAACCTGAAGGTGGATTATTAGTCATAGATGCAGTTGGATTACGGTCTATGTATTATGTTGTAATACCCAATGAAATCTCGTAGGAGTCAAGATGTCTAGTATATGCATTGTTATGCTTTCTCAATCTGTCAATTGCCCCGCTGTAATTTGTTCACCCAACATGCTATTTATCTTAAGGAGAAACACCTCTAGTGAACTGTGGACCCCAGTCCATTCCTTTACCATTAATATACCATCTACTGTTTACCGTTTACTATTTACTTTCTACAAGAAATTACTATCTTCCACACTATACATTTAATCCTTTGTTTTCAGCAAAAGCTGTGAGATTGACAACCTCACTGTAAGTTGGGGCAAAGTTCTGTGGTTGTGTTGTGCAGGATTCCAAGTTGCTAGCAACACCTTGGAGTTGTTTCCTTACTCCTACTGGTTCGATAACCTCTGTTTCATAACTGAGGGAAACTTGATGTTGTGCTCATCATACCTTCCTCTTGGGGTTCCCAACGAGCTCTACATATCTTGAGCCATCAAGCACTTTTCTGGCGCCGTTGCCGGGGAGTTAAGGACAGCTTCAATCTCTTCCTCCTCGTCAATCACTTTTCAGGGAGAAAGAAGATTCTTGCAAGGGGATTCTCTCACAACCAATCTTTTTTACTTTGTTATTGTTTTGCTTAGTTTCTCTACTTTATTTGTTTGCTTCTTTTTATCAACAATACAAAAAAAATTAGTTCCTACTATAGTTGTTATTTTCGTTGGTCTGTTATTGTCTTGCTTTATCATGCTTTCTATCAATGGTTGGTTTCTTTGAAACTAGATCTTATTGGCAAGATGGGTTCACGGAAGAACAAAAATATTACGTTGAACACCGCCTGTCACAAAAAGGGACACACTTATGGGAACAAATTAATAATTGTATACCATTGCTAGAAACGTGTGCTCTACTTATAATGTTACTTATTGCTTTGATAAATCTTGTTGCTGTAGGAGGTATAAACACCTCCCTTTTCAATGTGAGTATAATGATAATGTTACCATATCTTCTTATGTTAAGGGAAATTATGACTTTTATGATGTGGAACAAATTGAAGAATTTATTGCTTGGAAGGGTGCATTCGAACTTGCTTATTTGCTTGAAAATACTGATGATGCACCTTATAAATATGAGGTTTATGATATACTTAAATTTTTCTTTGATAATTACAAGGAAGAAAATGGCTATATTCCTGAATATCTTAATAGATGCTCTCCACCAACGGAAGAGACTAATGCCTTGCAGGAGCCTATGAAGAAGAAATTTCTGAAATTGGAAGCTCATTGGATGAAAAAGAGGAGGAGAGTGATGATCAAGAGGAGGAAGAATGGAGCAACTACCCATGTCTACCTCCCAATAAGAGTAACTCTTTAACTAATACCTTATTTGATCGCCCTCCGTGCTTAACAAAGGAGGATGAGTGTGATATTTATATTATTGAGTTTGTTCATGATGCTACTGAAGATGATTATGAGAGAGGAAAATATGGTTGTTGGAATTCTCATGTTACTAAAACACCTCTCTTTATATTGAAAGTTCCAAAGTTGCTCTTGTTTTATCTACCCATTCTTGTTACTATGTGCTTCTTTGATTTATTTTCTTACGAGATTCCTATGCATAGGAAGTGGGTTAGACTTAAATGTGTATCATATTTGCTCCTTGATGCTTTATTTTGCTTCAATTCATATTTCTTATGTGAGCATCTTCTCAAATTACCGAGCCTAGCTCAAAGGCGTTAAAGAAAAGCACTCTTGGGAGATAACCCAATGTTTTATTTTCAGTACTTTTTCTTTTTTTGAATCTTGGAAGTTATTGCCTCAGTAATAATCTCTCCTTATCCTTTTTGTGTGGTTTTTGTGCCAAGAATAACCTCTAATGAGAGATAAGTAAGACTTGGGAAAGTTGCTGTCCCGAAACAGATTTTTGTGCTTCACTATAAAAAATCGTGAAAAATCCATGTACGCAGGATTGAGATGTAATTTTCTGTGATTATGCCCCAGGTTATTATATAACTTTAGTTAGTTTAGAACTTTTTGATTTGAGCAACAGAAGGTCTTCGAAAAAATCAGTTTTTACTTGCTGGTCTGTTTTGACAGATTTCAGCCATTATTTGCATTTGCCTCTTAATCTGTTTCTCTTTGAGTTCTCTTTGATCACTTGAGCTTTTATAAGGAATGGCTATAGTAGCTTGTGTTTTAATGGAAGTTTTACTTGTGTTGAAACTAAACCCAAAGACTTATTATCTTGAATACACTAATGTTGCTAATGAAGATTGTGTGAAGTTTTGTATGAAGGAAATTTTCAAGTGTAGGGAAGAATAATGTGATGAGATGAAGTATGGAAAAAAGCACAAGCTTGGGGATGCCACCCGTGTCACCCCAATAAAATTCAAGAGGTACAAGCATCAAAGCTTGGGGATGCCCAAGGCATCCCCTTCTTCATCAATAAAAATCTCAGGTTTTCTTCCAAAACACTTCATTTTTATTGTTTCATGCACAATTGTGTTGTTCTTGGAGCGTCTTTGTTTTTGTTTTTAGTTTTATTTTGTTTGGTTTGCTTAAATAAATTGGTTGGACCCCTGCATTCATATGTTGTTTCAAATAAGTTGATTGGTGTTGGAAAAGAGTAGGAAGCTTCATGCTTATAAGTGGTACAAAAGGAGTTTGTTTTGACTGTGGCCTAGACTTTATCATGTCATGTTTGATGTTGCTTTGACCTTATGCTTAGTGATTATTGTTGTAGCATGACTTGTTCCAAACAATTGAGATTGCCTATGTTTCTTGAAAGAATCATGCGTTGTTTTAGCATACAAAAGCATAATATTGGGGTATTCTCCTTTGATGCTTTATTTGGGTTGACTTGGCACATGCTTACACCATGTTAATACTATGAACCAGTCACCTTAGCCTCTATGATCATTTATTTTTTGACTTGTAATATCACTTTATGCTTTAATTAATAATGTTTTATCGCTTTGCATGATTATGGCCATTATTGCTCTCTTAGTGGGTCGCTCCCAGTCTTTTGCTAGCCTCCACCTGTACCAAGTATGAGTTCCACTCATGCATCCAACCTCCAAGAAAACCAAGTTATTCCAAAGAGTCCACTATAAATTCCTATGCATGGTGTGTTACACCATTCCAAGTATATTCATGTTTTTATCTACCTTCCAAATTAAAATTTTGTTATGTGAAAATTAGTGATTAAAGCTCTCACAAACTTGACGACACACTTTATTTTCTTACACTTAATAAACTTGAACCATTGTGTCCATCTATGTTGCTTATATGCTTGCACTTTATAAGTTGTGAATTAGCAGAACCATGATACCATGGGGAACACTTTCAACATTGCACTTATTATTCAGTTGATATCATGTTCTTTTGTTTATGGATCCCGGCGGTGTGAAATAAAAGAGGAGCTTGTAAGCTCATGCAGTTTGTATGTGTGTTAGAGAAATGCCTAGGCAGCTAGCCTAAGCCATGCCTAATCATGGTGGAAACTTGCAGCATAACCATAGTAAGCATTCTGTGAAGGATCCTCAATAAAAACCAATGCAAATAGCAAATAAAAAGATCGCTGAGATGCTCGTTGTCTGTTGCCTTCTCATTTTGATATGGGAAAGCTCCTGTGTCATGGGGCAAGGGGTACCCCGTTGGCGGTTCTCCATGATACACATGTACTTACAATGACAAGAACTTACTTGTGACTAAAGTTGATTAGCATGAGGATCAGTACTCGTAAGCAAGGGGCATGAGATTTTCAACTTATAACTTGTCAAGCATATCCTCATATTTGTGTCACTTTAACCTTAATCACCTCAATATGCTTATGATAGGGGCAATGAGAGCTGAAAGCTAATAAGTACCATAGTTTCTGGAAGCTCTTTATGAAACTTGAAATCCCTACTTCCCTCTATGAAGGGCCTTTCTTTTTTACTTTTATGTTGAGTCTCCATCTTATATATTTATGCACCAACTGAGAGAGCATAGTGTTCATTCTTAGTTTAATGTGCATTGTCCCAAAACTTGTTGATTGATTCATAACTTTGATATTGCTTGTTCTTAAAATTATTTGTATCTATTCACCCTTATGAACTTTGAAGGTGTCCTATGCATTTATGTTTTGCTATACCATGAGGGACAAGCTGAATACCACTCTTATTATGTTTTCTATATGTGAAACAAACAAACGTCTTTCAATGCATTGTTATTCATGACCTTTTGTTTGTACATTTTCATGTTACAACATAGTTGCTATGTCTTATTGTTAGAACTCTATCTTTCATGCTCATGTTTAGAGTACTTTGATCCCATCTATCAATGCTTTACAAATATCTTGATCAAGATTGTGATGGTGCATGTCACCTAAAAAATTATTCTTTTTATCACTTACCTACTCGAGGACAAGTAGGAGTTAAGCTTGGGGATGCTTGATACGTAATAAACGTATCTATAATTTTTGATGCTCCATGCTTGTTTTATATCAACTTTCTTATGTGTTGTTTACACTTTGAGGTATTTTTATACATTTTCAGGAACTAACCTATTAACAAGATGTTGTAGTGCCAGTTGCCTGTTTTCTGTTGTTTTTGGTTTCAAAAAAGATAGTAAGGAAATATTCTCGGAATTGGACGGGACAAAAGCCAAAGTCATTATTTTACCAAAAGGAACACGGAGTCTGAAGGGCAGCCAAAGTGGGGCCACAAGGTGGCCACACCTAGGGCTGGCGTAGCCACCCCTAGGGCGCACCGCCCCATGGTGTGGGCCCCTTGGGCGCCCACCGACCTTGCCCCTTCTCCTATAAAAGTACCCCGATGCAGAAACACTAAGGATCAGATCAAAAATCCACGAAAGAGTATGTAGCCGCCGCCATCTCCATCCCTAGATCAGGGGGATTCGAAGCTCTTCCCGACACCCTACCGGAGGGGAGAGATCATCCTGGAGGCCTTCTTCATCACCATGCTAGCCTCCGGAGTGATGCGTGCATAGTTCACCCTTGGACTATGTTTCCATACAGTAGCTAGATGGTTGGTTCTCCTCCTTTGTGCTATCATGTTTAGATCTTGTGAGCTCCGTTCATGATCAAGATCATATATTTTTAATCCTATATGTTGTGTTTGCGGGGATCCGATTGATATTGAGATACTATGTTAGATTGATATTGATTCTATCATGTTTATGTTATTTGTGATATTGCATGTGATATTACATTAGAGTTGGCAAGAAAGCGAGAGTCGCTGCGTTGGAAGTCGGCATGATGCAACTTCATTTACCTTCTGGATTCTTAATGGAGCTAAATAATTGTTATTATGTTCCAGTGCTCAGTCGAAACATCATTTCTGCCACATGTTTGATGAGACAAGGCTATGAGTCGAATATTAAGAATAATGGTTGTTCTTTATATTTGAATGATTTGTTTCATGGCTTTGCACCCATCCTGGACGGGTTATTTATTTTGAATCTTGAGGGTAAATCTGTCTATAACATAAATGTGAAAAGGTTGAAACCAAATGATCTAAATATGACTTACTTTTGGCATTGTCGGCTTGGTCATATAAGTTGGAAACGCATGAAGAAGCTCCATGATGATGGACTCCGAACTTCATTCGACTTGGAGTCGTTCGAGACATGTGAATCCTGCCTACTCGGCAAGATGACCAAAACACTTTTTGCAAAGAGTTGTGAAAGGACGTCCGACTTATTGGGACTAGTACATAGTGATGTATGTGGCCCGATGAGAATGACAACCAGAGGTGGTTATGAATACTTCATTACCTTCACTAATGATTTGAGTAGGTATGGATATATCTACTTGATGAAACATAAGTCGGAAGCCTTTGAAAAGTTCAAGGAATTCCAGAATGAGGTACATAATCAACTCGGCAAGAAAATAAAGTTTCTTCGGTCATACCAAGGAGGCGAGTACATGAGCCATGAGTTTGATGACCATCTGAAGAGTTGTGGAATAGTTCCCCAGCTTACTCCTCCAAGAACGCCACAGAGAAACGGTGTGTCGGAAAGGAGGAACCGGACCTTGTTAGACATGGTACAATCAATGATGAGTCAGACAGATCTGCCTTTATCATTTTGGGGTTATTGTCTAGAAACTGCAGCGTTCACACTAAACAGAGTACCATCAAAGTTGGTAGAGAAGACACCGCATGAGATGTGGACTGGCAAGAAGCCGAGTTTGCCTTTTCATAAGATTTGGGGTTGTGAAGCTTTTGTCAAGCGACTTCAGTCGGACAAGCTTACAACCAAGTCGGATAAGTGTATTTTCGTGGGGTATCCGAGGGAAACCTTGGGTTACTACTTCTACAACCGAGAAGAGGGCAAAGTGTTTGTTGCTCAAAACGATGTCTTCCTTGAGAAAGAGTTTCTCAGTCAGGGAGTCAGTGGGAGTACGGTGCATCTCGAAGAAATTCAAGAGATACCGGCTAGCAGCGAGTCGGCAAAAGCCTTAGATGTTGAGCCGGACATGGTACCTGAGCTAGAAACTGCACCGACACTACGAAGATCGGCCAGATTGCGAAGTGTTCGTGATGTGTTGCTGTTGGACAGTGATGAGCCGGCAACTTATTCGGAAGCGATGGTGGGTTCTGATTCTGAGTTATGGCTTGGAGCCATGAGATCCGAGTTAAAGTCCATGGATGAAAATCAAGTTTGGAACTTGGTTGATCTGCTAGACGGTGCACGACCCGTCGAGTGCAAATGGGTCTTTAAGAAGAAAACTAATATGGATGGAAATGTTTCTATCTATAAAGCACGACTTGTCGCGAAAGAGTTCCGAAAAGTTCAAGGAGTTGACTACGATGAGACTTTCTCTCCTGTGGCGATGCTTAAGTCAGTTCGGATCATGTTAGCTATAGCAGCCTATTTCGACTATGAGATATGGCAGATGGATGTCAAGATGGCTTTCCTTAATGGAAATTTAACCGAGGATGTGTATATGATATAGCCCGAGGGTTTTGTCGATCCGGCTAATGCTGACAAGGTATGCAAGCTTCGGAAATCCATTTATGGGTTGAAGCAAGCATCTTGGAGTTCGAACATTCGCTTTGATGAGGTAGTAAAATTGTTTGGCTTCATCAAGAGTGATCATGATTCTTATTTATACAAGAAGTTTAGTGGCAGCAAAGTAAACTTTCTGATCTTATATGTGGATGACATATTATTGATTGGAAATGATGTCCAGATGTTGCAAGAAACCATGGAATCATTGGAAAAGAGTTTTTCGATGAAGGACTTGGGTGAGGCAACTTACATACTAGGAATCCAGATCTATAGATATAGATCAAGGCGGCTCATTGGATTGAGTCAGAGTACATATTTGGACAAAGTGTTGAAGAAGTTCAACATGGAATCCTCTATGAAGGGGTTCTTACCGATGTCTCATGGCGTAAAACTTAGCAAGACTCAGTGTCCTTTGACAACTGATGAGCAAAGTCGAATGAGTGCAATTATGTATGCTTCTGCAGTCGGATCCATCATGTATGCTATGATTTGTACTAGGCCAGATGTTTCCTATGCTCTAAGTGTTGTGAGCAGGTACCAGGCTGACCCGGAGAGATCCACTGGGCAGCAGCTAAAAATATCCTTAAGTACTTGAGAAGGACTAAGGATATGTTCCTGGTTTATGGAGGTGAGGATGAACTCAGTGTAAGGGGTTACACGGATGCGAGTTATCTCACTGACTCAGATGATTTTCGTTCGCAATCCGGATATGTGTTTGTGATCAACGGAGGGGCTATGTGTCGTGGAAATGGCCACGGCAGTCACTGCTACTAGCAGCGATTGATTGAATCGGGGGTGAGAGCTGGCGGCCATCTGCGGTGCGAGATGGGGGCGGATGCACATGGTTTACCCAGGTTCGCCCCCCGGAGGGTAAATACCTACTCCTGCTAGATTAGATTGATGGAGAGCAAGTTACAGGGGTGGCGAGCTCGGCGTCTAAGTAGCGAGTCGCTCGAAGGGGTGTATGATGGAACGTAAGTCCTTAGAGTACCCTAGGGAGGTTTATATATGAGGCACCTCGCTAGGGTTTACAGTTTACAACCGAACACGATATGGATTCAAAGACTTTGACCTAATCTGACTAGGCTTCGAGTATGCTTTTGGGCCTCCAGTCTCTAGTCGCCAGGCCTCCTCCTTAGTCGTGTTCCAGTCGCCGTCCTGCAGGCCCACTCGCAAGGCCTTTGGCCCAATCGGAACATCCTACTGGGCATACTCCATTCGGCATATCCCCATCAGTAGTCCCCGAGGCCATCGTTGATTCAGACGCAAGTGTTCATTTGGCGATCAGAGTAGGCGAGTCCAATTTGGACGCCTAGTCGAATCGACGATGGACTCCATCGAAACCAAGGAAATTTTCCCCATGTTTCTAGTCGCTGCTTCGGTGAATGCAACCGCTGTCAAGTTGCTGCTTTGGCGAGTGGACAGAGCTGAGTTGCAAGCGAGTCGAGTGGAGGAGTTGGACCATCAACTTGGTTAAACTATCCGTTGGATAGTCCAATGGTAACTTCGGCGCAATTACCGCGGGTAACGGCTACCCCGTGATTGGCAGGTAGTACCCCCTTATAACGGGAGTGACATATCAGTCTTGCAGATCCTTCTCCACATTCTCCATTCTCGCGCATCCATTTCTTCTGTCTTCCCTCGATCCAATCTCTTTAGACCAAGTGACCTTGCATCCCCCCTAATGGCGCCTCCGAAAGGTTCATGGGGGAAATCCAAGTGCACCGCGGCACAGCTCAAGTCCTTCGAGGATGCCGGAGTCCTCCGTAAGGGCAACTGGCGGGTCCCCGCATCTTCCGAGATCGAGCCGAAGCCGTGCGCTGGCGAGTTCATTTGCTTCCCAAGCCACTTGGAGAGGGGCTTGGGGTTCCCTACTTCGCTATTCTTCCAGCGATTCTGCACGTACTACGCGATCAAGCCCTCAGATCTCGGTCCGCACAACATCGAGCAGCTTGCGATCTTTGTCGCCTTCTGTGAATGTTACCTTGGATACATGCCGTACTTCTTGTTGTGGCTGGAGATGTTCCACGACCGCATCGGGCGCGAGGTGTCCAACGGCCTGTTGTTGGCGGCCGGAGGCGTCACATTTCAATTGAAGCCGAAGGCCAATTTCATCAAGATTCTGCTGCTGAAGAAGGCCGTGAGTGAGTGGAAAAAGAGCTGGTTTTACGTGAAGGATTCCACTCCCTCCGGCCAAGTGGCGCTTCCCGAGTTCGTCGCAGAGAGAAGCGAGCCTCGCCGGCTGGCGGCGAACAAGCTTCTCGATGATCAGAGGATGGCTGTTGCGGAGATGATAGACCAGATCTAGAAGCTGAAGGACCAGGGGCTATCCTTGATTAACCTATACAACTGCTGGCTCAGGCGACGTCTGGTTCCATTAGCGGACCAGCCGCATTAGATGTATGAGTACAGCGGGAAGAACGACCCCTCTCAGACCAACAAAGAGTCGTGGGAAGCCGAAGATTATAAGGCCGACCTGAAGAAGATCACCGACGCGGAATTTACAACCACGTCGGCCAGGCTCGCCCCGTACGTCCCCGTGAAGAATGAAGCTCCCACAGTCAGTTTTCCTTCCCCAATTTCCTTTCAGTCGCGATTCATGTGGTGCAATTTGTAGCCGCATCATCTGATACTTATTTGTGGCTACTCTTAGTTGTTCAGGTTCTGGAGGGTTGGCTCCCCCGCTCGACGAAGAAGTTCCCCAGGAGCTTGAAGAGGCCTCCGAAGGAGACCACTCCGAAGGCGATGAGGAAGAGAGGGAGGTTCCTCCCCCAGTGCCCACGACCCGAAAGACCCGCATGCAGAAGCAACGCGAGTTCAAGGCGATTCGTAGTCTCGAAGGGCACGAAGAAGGCGATGGGATCTTGCAAGAGCACACTTCTCGGTGCACGGCCACGCCTGCGAAGCCCGCACGCAAAATGAAGTCGCCCGCGAAGAAATCGGCATCACCGCCTAGGTTAGCGGTAGTGTCCGAGTCTGATGACGAATCTAATGATGACGCGGCCAAAACTTCACACAAGATCCCAGAGGGCCCGATTCCGATGACGGGATTGGAGGCCGAGGACACCGAAGCGGCGGTAGAAGTTCCTCTTGCGGTGATCGCGCTAGCAGCTTCGACGGCACCAGATCAGGAAGCGGCTGAGGCCGTGGCTTCGAAGTCACCGCAACCTTCGGGAGCGGTCGCGTCTTCGAAGGCGGAGATTCTAGCGACCACGGCTTCGTCATCAAGGAAGCCCGCGGTGTCGTGGGCTTCAGATGTTTTCGAGAGAGGCCTCACACGCAAGCTGGGGCCGGAGTTAGACAAGCCCGCCCACATCAGCACGGGGTTGCGCGTTCTTCCGATCGCCAAGTAAGCCTCGAGTTCTCCCTTGCAAATCTTGATCCGTTTTTGTGTGATTTCTAAGCTGACTTTGGAGGTTTGGTAGGTCTGGCATCAAGAAGATTGGTCGCCCTTCAGTGGCGAAGATTCCGCCAGTCGCCACCGCAGGAGAATGCGGCCTCCCCCAAAATAGGAAGCCTGATGTGGATGTCGCGTCTGCGGAGGGCGCAAAGAAGCAGAAGGGAGGTGTCGGCGATGCTACGGCAGGAGATAGTGCCAAGGGAAGTGATCCTGCTATAGGCGCCGAGGAGGTAGCAGTTACCCGATCGAAGCCAGCCAAAGGGCTTCGATGACGGAACCGTCGGCCCCGACGACTAGTGTCCCGGCTAGGGCCTCGGCGACATTTCCGCGTTTCATGGCGAAGGGTTTTTCGGGTGTGGCGGAAAACCAGTCTCCACAGATGTCGGAGATTGTTGACGAGGACGTTAGGTCTTGTCATGGGCATACCTCCTTCGTGGTCCCTTCGACGGACGCCGAAGAACTTCACAACATGCTTGGCGCCGCCATTCAAGTATGTCTAGTCCCCGAGTGTCTAGTCGCCGAATTTCATTGGCTAGGCACTGAGTTTCTTCTAGTCGCCAGTCCCCGAGTGTGTAGCTGCTGAATTTCAGCGGCTAGGCACTGAGTTTCTTCTAGTCGCCAGTCCCCGAGTGTCTAGTCCTGAATTTCAGCGGCTGGACATTAAATTTGTGTTTTCGCGTTTGCTAATTTTTTGTTCTGCTTGTAGGGCTTGCAGAGGGAGTCGATTGATCGGTAGGCCGCAAGAGAGCGCCCGGAGCGTGATCTGCGCGTGGCGCAGGAGGCGAACCGGTGACTCCAGGAGACTGTTGGTGAGTACTTGATTCATTTTACTGCCACGAGCTGCTGGTGTTCCGGAGTGCTGACAGTCGTTTCTATTCTGTTCAGATGGTCTTCCGGCTGCGATTGCCAAGGCCTGAGAAGGATATGTCCTAGTTGCCGAGCTGAACGCGGCGAATGGGCGTATCGACTCGCTGGTCAAGGAGTTGGAGGTGGCAAAGGCGGCCTTGAACTCTTCTAGGGAGAGGGCGAAGGCCGCGGTTGCTGCGGCTGAAGAGGAGCGGAAGCCTGTGGACTCAATCATCCTTGGGCTGCAAAGTGATCATGCTACCTTGGAGAAGAACGTCACCGAGAACTGCCGGAAGCTCCTTGGTGAGTTGCTGCTCTTTTTCTTTGATATGTGCGGCGAGTCCCCAAGTGGGGGAATCCGTAGTGGCACTAACATCTGAAGTTGCAGCTGTGATAGGGCAAAGCGACCCGGTGGTGCAGAACTTCAGTGCCTCGCAGTGTGTGACTGCAGTGGTGAACGCGGCCACCGCATCGGCGTTGTGTGTCCAGGTAGTTCTTCAAGGAATGTCCCCCACCGAGGTTAGACATGGGGGACTGACTGAAGTATGTCGCTATCTGGAGGAGGTGCCCAACATCGTAGAGTGGATGACACGCTCGTCCTTCAGGCGCGGGGCCACCACGGTGTGGAGTCTGGGGCTTGCTCACTTCCCCGATGACTTTGATCTTGACAACATCACTAGCGGCTACCCTTCAGTGACTGGCACGGTGGAGATGTCAGAAGTGTTGAAGCTGACTACCAAAGCCGACCCCTTTGCTGATCGGGTGCTGGCGATGGGGGACTTGCTGCCGTACCAGGAGGCAGTGGTGGCGCCTGGTGAACCCGAGCTGGAGCATCGCGACCTGAAGTTGGAGCAGCCCTTCCGGTCGACGCTATCGAAGTTGCCGACGACCTACCCGACGAACCCGTGGCAACCATTCATCCGTGTCAAGGGTGGTGGGGATGCTTCGTCATCAGGGCCTGCGAAATAGATAGCCTCTCTTGGTAGTTTGTAAGCTATGCCAAGTGGCGACTTTTGTAATATGAACAAGGAGTAAGAGGAGTCAACCGACTCGCAATGCAAGATTAATTGTGTGGTGTGTTTAATTATTTGTTTGAGAGAGTCCCTGAGCGCGTCCGCCCTTTAGTGGGGTATAACTCGTTTGTATACATATGTGTTTCCTTTGGATTTTGTGTTGGTTGTCCCTTGCGTCTCTGAAGGGGCGAGTCCCCGAGCTCGAGTAGGATTGTTTGTGGGCGAGTCCCCGAGCGTAGTACTTAGCCGTTTTGGGCGCGTGCCTATTGCAAGGTACTAGTGCGTTGTTTGTAACGCGTCTCATCCCCTGGTTCGGGGAACCAGTGGCTAGGCGAGTCCAAGGCAGCTCTCTTACTTGGTGTGTTCCCGAGCCGCGTGAGGGTTTCCGTTTGCGGAGTCACCGTGCGTGGTACTTAACCGTTCGAGTCGCTTTGCACGAGGATAGGAAGTACATGTCGCTGTGAGAAGCGTGTAGCGGTCGTCTTGGCCCGATGGGCCAGTCGAGCTGGGCGACTCCGATGGTGGCTCTAGGTTGGCGTATTCATGGACGACACAAGGCCCGAATATTTTTGGTGCCCTTGGGCCGCACTACTTAACCGTGGCGGTCGCTCGACCAAGGGTTGACTTCCATAGGTAGCATATTGCTGATTGTACGAGTGCGAGTGGCACAAGAGTATGGCGAGTAGACACAATTTGTGTGGTCTGAATGAATTTCATTATATATCATCTGTGTACAAGTTTGAGTTCTATGTATAGAACTTTCGGAGAAGGTTTACATTCCATGGCCTCCCGACCTCGAGCTGGCCGTTGCCTCGTATGTCGATGAGGTAGTAGGCATCGTTGCCGAGGACTCACCCTATGGCAAATGGCCCCTCCCATGGGGGAGAGTTTGTGCATGCCCTTCTTGTACTGATCCAGTGGTAGGACCAAATCACCCTCCTGGAAGGCGCGGGTCCGGACTCAGCGATTGTGGTAGCGGCGGAGTCCCTGCTAATAGATGGCGGTGCAGGAGCGAGCCAGGTCGTGTGCCTCGTCAATCTGGTCGATGCTGTCTTGGCGGGCGATCTTGTTTGTCGCCTCGATGTAGTTGGCGACTCGAGGTGAATCGTGCTCTAGGTCGGTTGGCATCACGGCTTCGGCGCTGTATACCATGAAGAAGGGTCTAAACCCCGTGGAGCAGTTGATGGAGGTGCGGATTCCCCATATTACAGAGGGGAGCTCTTTGACCCAGCATCCTGGGGTGCTCTCGAGGGGCACTTCGAGTCGCGGCTTGAGCCCGTGGAGGACGCTCTGATTGGCGCATTCTTCTTGGCCGTTCGACTCCGGGTGGGCGACTGAGGCGAGGTCGAGTCGTATGCCGTGTTCTTCACAGAATTCTAGCATGGCACCCTTGGCGAAGTTGGCACCGTTGTCCGTTATTATGCTATTTGGGTAGCCGTACCGGTAGATGAGCTCGCGTAAGAACTTGGTGGCCATCTTGCCGTCACACTTTTTGGTCGGCTTGGCCTCGAACCATTTTGTGAACTTGTCGACCGTGACCAGGAGGTGGGTGAAGCCGGATGGGGCCGTCTTGAACGGACCGACCATGCCCATGCCCCATACAGCGAATGGCCATGTGATGGGGATGGTCTTGAGTGCCGAACCAGGGAGGTGCGTCTGGCTGGCATTCTTCTGGCACCCAACGCATCGTTGGACGATGTCGGTGGCGTCGGCGTGCGCGGTCAGCCAGTAGAAACCATGCCGCATGGCCTTGGCGACCAGCGACTTGGCGCCGGCGTGATGGCCACAGTCGCCGGTGTGGATGTCCTAAAGGATCTTGCGGCCTTCTTCTGGCTATACGCAGCGCTGGAACACGCCAGACACGCTGCGTTTGTGGAGCTCGCCGTTGATGATGACGAAGGACTTGTAGCGGCGCACAATCATTCGTGCTTCCGTCTCATTGCTTGGGAGGATCTTGTGCTCGAGGAAGGCAACATACGGTGCCGTCCAGTCGCTGGGCTCCACGATCATGGCGACTAGGGCTGGCTCGGGTTGTAGTGGTATCCCGATGTCGATCTCCTTCGGTGGGCAGATCGAAGGTTTGTGGATGATGTCAAGGAAGATGCCTGCGGGTGGCGTTTGCCGAGCCGACCCGATGTGGGAAAGGGCATCTGCCTCCTCGTTCTTTCGCCTGTCGATCCACTCAACTAAGTAGCCGTCGAAGTGTCCTCCCAGCTGGTCTACCGCTTGGCGGTATGCTATCATTGTTGGGGAGACGGCATCGCAGGTTCCGGCGACTTGGCGGCGACTAGATCGGAGTCGCCATAGCACCGTAGGCGATTGACGTTCATCTCCTTGGCGGCTCGCATGCCATGAAGGAGGGCCTCGTATTCTTCCATGTTGTTGGTGCAGGGCTTGAAGTTGAGGTGGAGCACGTAGCGGAGCTTGTATCCTTTAGGGGACGTCAGTATGACCCCATCCCCGGCACTGTCGGCATTCTTGGACCCATCAAAATGGAGTGACCAGTAGTGGAGGTATAGTAGCTTCTCCGGCTGCTGTGGTTCTTCCCAATCTTCGAGGAAATCAGCCAGGGCTTGCGACTCGATTGCTTTCCGGGGCTCGTATTTGATGTTGTGGGCACCGATCTCGACGGCCCACTTGGTGAATCACCTAGTTGCCTTGCGATTGCGTATTATGTCTTGCAGTGGTGCGGAGGAGACCACCGTGATTGGGTGCTCCTGGAAGTAATGGGGGAGTCGTCGTTGAGCTCGGAATACCGTGTATACTAGTTTCTGGTACTGTGGGTAGCGCTGTCGTGAGTCCGGCAGTACTTTGTTGATGTAATAGATGGGGCGTTGTACGGGGTGCTCCTTGCCCTCCTCTGGACGTTCGACGACCATCACGGCGCTGACGACTCGGGTGGAGTCCGTCACATAGACGAGCATTGGCTCTTTGTCGATTGGAGCGGAAAGGAGTGGAGCTGCGAGTAGCACTTCTTTGAGCACTTTGAGTGCATCGTCCGCCTCCACGTCCCATTGGAATGTGGGGTTCTTGTGCATCAAGCGGTAGAGGGGCATTGCCTTCTCGCCTAGCCAGGGAATGAAGCGACTGAGAGCCGTGACTCGCCTGGCTAACTTCTGGATGTCGCGCAGGCACTCAGGTTTCCCGAGTCGCATGATGGTGTCGATCTTTGTGGGGTTGGCCTCGATGCCTCGCTTGGAGACCACATATCCAGGAGCTATCCGGTGGGGACGCCGAAGGTGCATTTTTGTGGGTTCAACTTGATGTTGTACCTCCACAGGTTTGCGAAGGTTTCAGCCAGGTCGGCGAGCAGGTCATCCTGGCAGGTGGATTTTACCACCACGCCGTCGATGTAGACGTGAATGTTGCGGCCAATTTGGCTCGCAAGGCACTCCTTCATGCACCTTTGGTATGTGGCGCCGGCGTTCTTGAGGCTGAACATCATGGCCGTGTAGCAGATGGCACCGAATGGCATGATAAACATCGTCTTCTCCTCATCCTCGACCGCCATTTTGATCTGGTTGTAACCAGAGTACGCGTCGAGGAAGCACAGTGACTCCAATCCCGCGGTCGAGTCGATGATCTGGTCGATACGCGGTAGGACGAACTCCTCCTTCGGGCAGGCGCTGTTGAGGTTGGTGTAGTCGATACACATTCTCCACGCGTTGTTCCTTTTTAGGACCAGGATTAGGTTTTCCAACCACTTGGAGTATTTTATTGGCCGAATGAAGCCTGTGGCTAGCAAGCGCTATACTTCTTTGGTGATTGCTTGACGGCGCTCTTCATTGAAGGGCCGCAGCGACTGCTTTACTGGTCGCACTTTGGGGTCGGCGTTGAGTTTGTGCTCAGCGAGTTCCCTCAGGACACCTGGCATGTAAGATGGTTTCTATGCAAAGATGTCGTGATTCTCATGGAGGAACTTGGTTAGTGCGCTTTCCTATGCGGGGCTCATGTGCGCCCGAATGGTGACCGTCTGGCTGGAGTCGCCCGGGACGAGCTCGACGGTGCGGGTGTGCGTGGTCGCCTCAGACGTAGAACTCGTGGCTGTTGGTTTCTTCAGTATGGTGGGGTCGTCCTTGTTGATGTTGCCCGCGTACTTCGCGAGTTCTTCGCATGATCGGTCTCCGTGACGATGATGGTGTCAGCGAGCTCAGTGCCTTTGTCCTCGCATTCCACGGCCATATCAGGGTCGTCGTGGATGCTGATGATGCTGCTTGGCCCTGGAAGCTTCATCATGTTGTAGGCGTAGTGTGGGGTCGCCATGAATTTGGCAAACGTTTGGCGGCCCAGGACGCAGTGGTAGGGGCTGTGGAAGTTCACCAGCTCGAACACGATCCTCTCCGTGCGGTAGTTGGCCGGTGTGCCGAAGGTGACTGGAAGTGTCAATTTTCCGATCGGGTATGCCTTCCGACCATGAACCATGCCGTGGAAGGTCGTCAGGGCTGGCTCGATGGCTGCTTCTAGGAGCTAGAGCCTCTTGAACGTGTCCAGGTACATGATGTTGATGGAGCTCCCGCCGTCCATCAGTGTCTTGGGCAGCCAGTAGTCAGCCACCTTGGGCCTGACCACCAGGGCGACTCGCCCTGGATATTCGATCATGGGCGCGTGATCCTGGCGACTGCAGGTGATGCTTTGCTCGGACCAGTTGAGGAAGCGGGGGACGTCAACTTGGGTCACCGCATTGACCGCAAACGCGCGTGCGAGGACCTTCTTCTCGCGTTTGGTGCCGAGCCCGGTGAAGGTGTGTAGCGAGCCGGCAGCGTGTCCGAACCCGCCGGCGTTGCCGTTGTCCCTTGGCGGGTTGTTGTTGGGGTCCTCCCTTGCTCGCCTTGCCTTTTCGATCTCTTTGAGAGAATTGCAGTCCGCGGTGGTGTGGGTGGCTGGTTTTCCCTCCCTGCTGTGGTAGATGCAGGGCTGGTTGAGCAGGGCAGCGGGGTCGAATTTCGGCCTCGTCACGTTGTTGGCGCGGTAATTTCCGCTATTGTGGTAGTTTCCTCCGTCGCGGCGGTAGCTCTTAGGGCCGCGTTGGCCGTAGCCGGCGTTGGCGACAAAGTCGACTCGCCCATCAATGCGGCGCTTGCCGGTGATGCGAGTGTTGCTGTAGCGCATGTCGCGCTGTCGTCCGCTGTCGTGGCTGCTAGTGCAGCGTCTTCCTCCCGACTCGTTGTCGGAGTCCTGGTTGGGGTCGTCCTCCGCGTAGCGCTTGGCAATCTCGAGGAGGTCGGGGATGTTGTCGAGCGTCCGATAGACCCTCTTGATCTTAGCGACCAGGGGTTCGTACCGGCACGCGTTCTTGAAGTAATGTATCACCGTGTCCGAGTGGATACCAGAGGCATTGATCCACAGTTCCTGCCACCTTTGAATCCAGTGGTGGGTCGACTCGCGTTGTCCCTGAATGCATCACTCTAGGTCCTCGATGGTGGTGGCGCGGGTGTAGGAACCCTCGAAGTGCGTGACGAAGGCATCCCGCATTTCCTCCCAGGAGTCGATGCTATCGGCGAGGAGGGGTTGATCCATTGCCGGGTTGCACCCTCCATCATCAGGGGGAGGTAGCGAGTGGCTAGCAGGTCGGTGTGGCCAGCGATTCCCATCCCCATGAGGTTTGTGTCTAGCCAAACCACTCGATCGTACGTCGGGTCGTATTTTTTGATCTCCTTGGGCGCCTTGAAGTTGGCGGGGTACTTCTCCCCTCGGATCATAGGTCCGAAGCACTAGGGGCTGACTCGGCTGAGCGAGCCCCTGGGTTGAGGGTCGCTGCGGTTACTAAGGGTGTGCCTCAAGTCCTTGGGCTAGCGCGCACGCAAAGCCTGGTTGTTGACGATGTGCGTGCGGGTGTCGATGGGCTGCCTGTTGGCGGCGACTGTGTTGTTCACCGATCGCGGCTCATTGGTGGAGAGCGTGGGGTTGGCGGCCTGTGGCTGGTTCGCCAAGGGCTGAAGTGGTGGGCAGGTCACGGCGTTGGCGATGGTGGGGTGACCGCTTGAGGCCGCCCTGCTTGCCGGGGAGCGGGAATACATCCGCCCCCGCGGGTCGACTCCCGTGGCTTGTTGCTCGACGACCTTGGCGAGTAGAGCCTTGGCGTACTAGATCTGCAGCGCGCCTTCTCCCTCGACGTCGAGGTTGGCGACCGTGGCATCGGTCACGATGACGTTGTCCATCGGGGTGGAGTACAGCGGGAGTCCATTGGCGTCGCAGGCTTGTGGCGAGATTATGATCCACGGCTGGTCCGGCGGGGGCGTGCGACCAATGGTTGGTGGTGGGGCCCTAGTCTCCGGTGCGCCGGGTGGTGCGTTCTCGCAGTACTCGCGCTCAGCTGCGCGTGTAAGGTCGCTTTCGTCGTTGAAGTTTAGGACGCGGCCCTGGACGTTGGAGTTCAGGCGGGTCCTGATGCGGCGCTGGTGGTAGAGCAATAGCTCCCGCGCCGTTTCCCGCTCGAGGCAGAATCTCTCGCGCTCGGCGAGCTCATTGCGTTGCGCCTCCACGAGTCGCAGGCAGGCTTCCTCCACCTCTGTGGCCGTGGCGGTTGGCGGGATCGGCGTGGAGAATGGATCTAGCGGGGCGACCATGCTGCCCGCCATGTAGATCGCGTTGAAGCGATTGGATCTAGCGCGGAAGTCCTCAGGGGACTCCGAGCCGGAGTCGGAGTCGAAGATCCCAAGGATGGAGGAGTCCTCGAAGTCCTCAGGGTTGGAGACCTGTGTGATGGAGTCCTCCCGTGACGTTGCGGTGATAGATCCGTCGACCGAGGCAGGGGTTGCGGAGTCAGCGTCATCATGGAGTGCCATGTCGTCCGCGGCGGCGTCAGTGTTGCCCGCGTTGCTGGCAGCCGAGTCGTATTCGGTGACGAGGCTCCTGATGGAGTGGACCTGCTCCTCCGTGAGCACATCGCGGCGCGGCGGCGATCCACCGACGATCACCTTCGCATCTTGGTCGACCACGTCGGTGAAGCCGACAAAGAGGTTGATGGTGCCGACCGACATTACCGCGCTGTGGGTGATCGGGCGCGACGACGGGATGTAGCTGCTGGGCAGGATCTGGAAGATCCCACCGATGGCGATCATGAGGCTGGTGGCGATCGGCCGATCGATCGGCGAGTAGGTTCTCGCCGCAGAACTCAGGCCAGTCCGCCTATGCCCCACGGTGGGCGCCACTGTCGTGGAAATGGCCACGACAGTTGCTGCTACTGGCAGCAATTGATTGAATCGGGGACGAGAGCTGGCGGCCATCTGCGGTGCGAGATGGGGGCGGATGCACATGGTTTACCCAGGTTCACCCCTCGGAGGGTAAAGACCTACTCATGTTAGATTAGATTGATGGAGAGTGAGTTACAGGGGTGGCGAGCTCGACGTCTAAGCAACGAGTCGCTTGAAGGGGTGTATGATGAAACGTAAGTCCTTAGAGTACCCTAGGGAGGTTTATATATGAGGCACCTCGCTAGGGTTTACAGTTTACAACCGAACAAGATATGGATTCAGAGGCTTTGACCTAATCCGACTAGGCTTCAAGTATGCTTATGGGCCTCCAGTCTCCAGTCGCCAGGCCTCCTCCTTAGTCGTGTTCCAGTAGCCGTCCTGCAGGCCCACTCAGAACGTCCTGCTGGGCATACCCCATTCAGCATATCCCCATCACTGTGAGCTAGAAAAGTTCCAAGCAAGAGACGGTGTCTGCGTCTACAACAGAGGCTGAGTATATTGCTGCCTCGGAGGCGGAAAAAGAAGCCGTTTGGATGAGGAAATTCCTCATGGATCTTGGTGTGGTTTAGGGCTCGTCCAATCCATTAGACATGTATTGTGACAACAATGATGCTATTGCACAAGACAAGGAACCTAGACAACACCAGAAGAACAAACATATACTCATGTGGTACCACCTTATTCGCCAGTTCGTGGATCAAGGTGATATCAAGTTATGCAAGGTACACACGGATGCAAACATTGCAGATCCGTTGACAAAGCCACTTCCATAGCCTAAGCATGAGGCGCACCTGAGAGCTATGGGCATTAGATGCCTAGACATATGATGTCGAATGATTGACTCTAGTGCAAGTGGGAGACTGTTGGGAATATGCCCTAGAGGCAATCATGGTTGATGATATTTCCCAATGTATTCATAAAGTTATTATCCATGTATGAACTTCTGATATATATCATTGAATATGTGATTCTATTGTGGAACTATATATTCATGTTGTTCATACTAATTGTCCTTGGTCACCGAGGTTGTGCTGGACACACAACTTAGACCAATGTGAAAGTCGGCAGATGACTCGGTTCCACTTGTCATGGGCATGGAGATGCTATTCCGACTTACACGGATTCGGCTAAAGAGTTTAGCGAGTCGGACTGGCCCATATTGAGATGCAACGAACAAGTTGTAATTTGCATGTATCAATCAATGTAATCCTTAGACCTGAGGTTATTGCACAATCCGAGTTGAGGATCACCGACTTAGGTTCTGTCAAACGTTGTTCTATCAATGGGAAGTTATAAAGGCAGAGTTCGGGTTGACTGAGAATCAAGCTGCGTGATGTGAATAACCAAGATGGGATTTTGCCCCTCCGTCTGGATAGATATTCTCTGGGCCCTCTTGGAAGATATGATTCAGAAAGCATGGCCATGCACGACTCGGTTAAGTGTTAACCGCGGCGACCGACTAAGAGTTAGTCGGATGAATCACTTATCTCGGATCGAGAAAGAGAGTCGGACTATTTAAGGGATGACAATTATTCGCCTATACTTTGACAAGGTATATCGTGAGGCAAAAGGGACTCAGACGAAAGTCGCATTGGAAGGTATGTCGTCATGACTTATTAGTACTTGGGAGTCGACACGTTCTGCTAGGAGCCGCTACCGACTGATCGATCACGAGTGAGACTCGGATCGTGTCCGGGTTACCATGAGCCTGTCGGGTCACACACTTAAGAGCGGGAGCAAGTTTGGGTTAGACCCAAACAGGAAATCTTTTGGGTTGGACCCAAATAGAGACATGGACTTTGTCAACAAGTTGGACTTGTAGTGACTAATTAGGCCTTTTTAGTGAATGGGCCACAAGTGAGTCGAGCCCACTTTCACTCCCTATATAAGCTGGGGCGCAGGTGCTTAGAGCACAAGGGTAGGTCACTCCATGTGTTGGAAATCCTAGCCCCAGTCCATCCTATCACCACTGTACCGGACCTAGCAGTCCCCCACCAGTGCTCCTCCTTGTACGTGTGGATATTGGCGGAGGTGTTGTACGTTCAACACTTCGATGATCATGGAACTGGAACGGATCGTGAGGACTGCACTGCATCAAGCGACGTGCTTCATCAATTCCGCAACTGCACGTCTAGTGGTAATCCTCATGGCCTTCTACCATAGCTGGATCTTGGGATCACCGCGTAGGGAAAAAGTTTTGTTTATCTCTGCGTGGCCCAACAGACATCTTTCGGAGAGAGCTAAAACCTTTGCATTCTTGCAACATATTTCTTGGTTATTATTTGGATCTTGTCCATGTGAGAATCTAGAGCTTGTGGTCATCATCATAACAAAATCTATTTCATCAAAAACGGATTTCCATGAAATATCTTATTGTGTATTTGATCTTGCGGGTTTTTCGACTCCACACCTTGGTAGATATATCACATATATATTAATGATATTTCTCTCTTGGTGATACCCAATATTTCAAATAAAATTGGTTTCATCTCGTTTGGAGTTTTGATGCGAGAGTTAGGGCAGTTTTGGTTCCGGCACACCATCGGTAGTACCCCCTAGGGAATTTTTGCCGCCAGTAGTACCGGGAGATGTACCAGGGCCACTTATGCTCAACCTCGTTTCGGTTCAGTAACCTCTCTATATGAAGGGTCCTATTTGACAGAACTTTGATCAGAAGTTTGGGCGGTAGTACTGTCCAAAATGGAAGTACCGCTGATCCGCCGGAAGTACCGCTCGGGCACTTTGCCACACTACAAGAATCTGGGCGGTTCATGACGATCTGATATTGTCGTGGATGAGGGCCAAAACGTCGTAGATGGCCATCCGCGATGAATTCTGCGACGAAAAAATAGGTCACAGACCTCATGTGATAATTCAGTCAGTGACGTTTTTTCTGTCTGAAAACGTCACAGCCCGTCCGTGACGTTCCTCCAATTTCGTCACGGCAAACTAGACCAGCCCGACCCAGGCCCGGTCCTTCATGACGTTTTTATTTCTTCATGAACGATGCCACGTGGTGGACGACACCGCAGCTGGCCGTCATGTTTGCCGTCTACGACGCTCATTGACTTCCTGACATTTGTTTCCGTCACGATGTGATTCCGCTAGCACCGTTTGCTGACGTCATCCTTTCATTTGCTTATGTCATCCTTCCCATTTCCTCACGCTGGTGGAGACGAATTTCGTTTTCGTCATGGCAATAAGCTGGCCAGCTTACGTGTGGCCGATCTTCAGGGCGAAACATGTACCAATAGGAAGGTAACACGTGGTCCATCTGCAACACGAATCGTGTACCAATGAGAGTTGGACGCGTATCTCCAACGCATGACGAACTCAATTCGTCAGGGCAGAAGAGATGACGTTCCTATTTCGACGAGGATGTTGACGAGTGAAAGTGCGCCACGTAGGCGTCTATCGGTGACGAAAATATTTTCGTCAAATAAACAAGCATGACATTTTCATTTACGTCAGAGAAGAGTGCTGACAACTTTGCTAGATTGCACCGTCTAGATCAAAATGATAGAAATTGCAGGGCACATGTTTCAGGGGACATAAATAGGTTCGCACATACGTTTCCAACAAAATAAAGTAAAGAGCCTAACAAGATTTGAGTCACAGCACCAGTTCACTTATGCAATATAGCTAAGAATCACTAAACTGATGCATTTATAAGGTCTGTCAAGTTCACAAGTGCTTTTTGCGCTTCATTCTTTGCTTCTATCTCCTTCAGCAATGCTGAAATGTGTCTGCTCAGTGCCTCATTTGCTGCTCTCTCAGCCAAAAGTTGTGTTTCAAGGAGAAAGTTGGTTGGTCCTGAAGCATGGCTGCTTTCATTAGTGGAAGCAAGGGGTTGATCCTCAATGCCATCTTCTACAGCAGATGGCGCCACCATGCTTCCAATGGGTGCCTGACAGTTATAAAAGCAAACGTTAGAAAAGTAGAAAGCAAATTCCAAGCACATCTTCATGGACAAATAGGGTATTGAATTATATGAAGATGACAAAGATGGACCTGGTATAGCTTCTTCCACACTTCATGCGCTTCCTTTAGGGCTTCTGCCTTGCCATCTGGTCTCTCCGCCCCACAATGGCACTTCACAGTATCGCATTCCCTGCTCTCTAAGCCCCGAGTTGCGCTTCAAGGAGAGTCTTGGCTGGTCTTGAAGAATGGATGGTGATGTCCTGCGACAACGCATAATGCACCGTGTTGGTGGAAGGAGGTTGTTCAGCCTCAGTGATATCTTCTGTACCATTAGGTGCCATCTTGCTTTCCTTGGTTTCCTATTGAGTTTTAGGAATAGAATCAAACATTAGAAAAATAGCCAGCAAATTACAAATAATCATACTCATTTCAGAGACAAATATGGCATTGAAATTTTGGAAGATGAGAAAGATGAAAAGTATTCTAGAGGGCTTACTGTTGCTTTTTTCACACTGTGATTGGAGAAGCCCCAGCTGTCACAGAAAACAAGTCACAGCGATAAGGTTGTCTATTTCTTGTTTACCTATTTATTAGACAACATGCCTACACAAAGAGAGAGTATAGAGTATAAGAGGCAGTCCTGGTTAAACACAAACAAGGGGAAGTTGAGTAGACCAGACTTGACCTGGTTCCTAGGGTCAGTCCAAGAATCAACAAGCTTGCACCACTCTGCATTGTTCATGTGTTCAACGGGAGAAATCCTTGTTACTTCATTCAGTGGGAGGGGGTTAAAAAACTACTTCTTTAGGAGATGCCTTTGAATTCTTGCGTGCCTCATTAACTGCTGGTTGCAAGCAACCTACACATCTAGGTGTGATGCATCCATGACAAAGTTTTTCTAAAATAAAACATCGTTCATTAGCCTCTGCTTGAATAGTAATGAAACGAAAAGGGCAGTTGAGTCATAGAACATACGGAAACTCTGTCGTAGAACTCTTCTCTGACATCCGACCTCTCCTTGTACTCTTTCCAGCGGGGGAAGATAGGCATACCAGTCATGACCTTTTTTGCACACTCAGTGGTGAACTTGGAAGCAATAGTTCTTCCTGGAGGAATGGCAAATGGGAGCTTTCCACCTTTGGACACGTTCCCACGCTGCTTCCCCATGTTTTTTCCCTCGAGACAATTTGAGGATCATCATGTTTAATAGTATCTTCAGAAGGATGATGGCCAAAATCATCTACAAACATATAATGTGGAGTTAGTGTTCTACCATATAAGAAGTGCCATTCAAACAATATAATAAGTGCTTTCCTTGGGGAGTTGGTTGCTTGCCTGGGGCAGCTATCTGCTCGTCTTGGACTGCTTTCTTCCTGCCATGGAGTGCTGCCATCTCCATTTGGGCTGCTACCTTCTCTCCTCGAGCATCAGGATCTGCAGGACTCTGAGTTTCTTGCAAAGAGGTCGTAACACTTGGCGGTCTTGGTGGGCTCCATGGAGAACTTGGAGGTGGAAGTACTTCTGGTGGATTCCCCTTAGACCTAGTATGTCTCGTACTTTCTATCAAGGCAGCCATGCAAAACGAGACGCGCTTCCGAGAAGCTGATCCACCACCAACAGCCATCCTTGTCATGACGATAGGTTTCTTCTTATATTTCCTCTTCTTAGTCTACACAATTCAAAGGTAGTCAATTCGGGATAATAAAAAAGCACAACATATATGGAAAATTAAGTAACCAAATAATTACACAAAAGATGAGTAGGCAAGTAAGGGGACTACCTCCAGCTCATTCCCCCTTCTCTTCAGGATAATAGTCAGATCCAGAGCCTTCATCCTTGCTCTTTTTAGGGGAGAATTCAGTGGGAGATGGATAAACAAGGGCCCAAGACCCATTTTTTTGCATCCACACATTGTTTCTCGTGATGTTTTCCATCCGTCTTTCTTCCATGGGATGCAATTGTGGTTCTATCATGAATAAACAACTCTTTAGTAAGCTACAAAAATATAACCTATGTCCTTTGGTATTGATTGTTCTATACTAATCATAATGTCCAACAGTCCACTATGCGGAACTTCTACTCTAAATCTCATATCACAAGACTAACGATGAAGCAACCAAAGCAAAGCAAGAGACAAAATGATGAACAAGATCAATTCACCAATTGGTTGCAGTAATAAGCAGCGTGGGATGATAAAACACAAGCAGGATAAGCAGCAATAGTGCAATTAAACAGGAAACATAACCTACTGTACTGATTGTTCTATAGAACTCATCATGTGACAGCTCACTGTGATCAATTCTACTATGATCGTAAGGCATATGATGAAGCAACCAAACTAATGGAGGCAAGATAATGCAACCTTTATCACACGCAAACAGATCATAAGCCGAAATAGTATACAGAGTTAAAGAGGATAATCACAATAAAACATAAGCAGGATAAGCAACTATCCTGCAAATAAACAAAATATAACTTATGGTGTTGATTGTTCTATAGTAATCATCGTAATAGAGTCCACTTGAGCAATTTATACTCTAATCAAAAGACATAGGATGAAGCAGCCAAACCAATGGAACAACCAAGATAATGCAAACTTTATCTGTATGTAAACTGATCATAAGTCGAATACTTTGAATCTCACTTGTCAATTGGTCGGCTGGTTGCACTAATAAGCAGGGCATGGCAATTAAACATCAGAAGGATAAGCATCTTTCATGCAATTAAAATAGGCAATTAAACAAGGCATGACATATGATGTTGATTGTCCAATAGTAATCATCATGTAAAACAGACTACTATGAACAATTTATACTCTGCTCATCAGACATGTCATGAAGCAGTCAAACTCATGCAACAGACAGGATAATGCAACCTGATCACAAGACTTGTAAAATCACAAGCAATTTCATAGGCAGAACAAATAAGAGAGAATGACTGCAACACAAAAGGTAAATTGGTGGCATGAACAGGATAATGAACAAAATTTCTCAGGCAAAGTAAAAAACATGAGAATTGAGGATGAGCATGTTTCCTTGCCTGCAGGTTGTAGGGCCTTTTTGATACCGCGTTTCTTGCAGTGACCCGGGGCACATAGCATTGATCTGGACGACTAGGTAGCAGACCTCGTCGACGAGGTGGGTGACGAGGTGGACGGGCCTTGTCAATGTGGTGACGGGCCTTGTCAGCGAGGTGGACGACAAGCTGGACGGCAAGCTAGACGGGGAGATGGACGGCGAGCTGGCTGACTTTGCTGGTGAAGTGTACAACGAGGTGGTAGAAAAGGCCAGCCGACTATCGGGGAGGTGGACAACCGGCGAGGTCGACGGACGTGGTGGAAAACCGGGATGGTGAGGAGGGGCTAGGGTTTGTGCTAGGGTGATAGAGAGGTTACTACTGGAAGGACAGGCGGAGACGAGGGGATTAAAGGCAGCGGGCAGAGGGACGGACATCGGCGAGGGGAAAAGGGGGAGGACGGCGGGGAGGACGGCGGGGAGGGCGAGGGGAAAAGGAGGAGGACGGCGGCACCGAGGGCGGTGGGGAAATTTGGATCTGTCTTATTTCGGCGAGGGGATAAAAAGGGTTTGGAATAGATTACGCAAATGACCTTTGCACGAATGCTTGGGTGGCGCTGTGCGGGTGGACTCAAATGTAATTGCAGCTCGAGAAATTTTCGTTTGCATAGAAACTCTCCCGTGCTAGCGCCAAATTTCGCGTGGGCGGGAGGATCTGACCTAGAAAGTTGGGGTTGGTGTCCTGACCGTCCGATGCATGATGGAGGGTTCAAAAAAATTAACCATATTTTAGAAAGTCTTCACTAAAAAGATCCTTGGTGAAGAAAACTATAAATTATTGACGAATAAATCTTGAAAAAAGCAATAATGTGGACTACTAGTTTATATTATGGCTTGTATAATGATCTCAAGAGAGGTAAGTATTTTGGATAATATATTCAAATTTATAGATAAGATTCAAAATGTGATTTATTTTGAACAATGGATTTCTCTAAATTAGGGTTGAACGATGGACTTTTATCCTTATTTTGGTTAGTTTTAGGTCATAGCAATACATATGGTATATATCAAATTAGTTTGAGCCCAAAGAAGATGCATCACTACATAGACCAAAATATATAGGAAAACTAAAGCAGCTTCCACATATCCATGTGAATGACTAGAGTATAGTGGATATATCAATGTGGTTAGAACACATGCATGACTCTAGGCACTACTGCAGAATAGGCTATCAGTGACAGGCTCAAAAGACCCATTAGTGACAGGCAAAGCGCCTGTCACTGATAACTAGTCACTGGTATGAGGTTACTAGTGACAGGCAAGTGCCTGTCACTGGTATGTGTACTAGTGACAGGCATTTATGCATGTCAGTCACTGGTATGCGTGTACTAGTGACTGGCAAAAGGGATGCATGTCACTGGAAGCAACGGAAGACCGCAACCCTGTTAGGTTTGAAGTGACATGCCCATTGTCCGGCTCGCCACTGGTTCCGTTATCTGGTTCAATATGTTTTCCACTTATGTTCTAGATAGGATAATATGATGTTGCACCCATGACATGTTCACGTAATCCAATTTGACATAATATTTGGAAAGATAGTACAATGACTTAAGAGCATGCAAATTGCTTGATCCAAATTACAACGTGGAATTAACATCACACATAGGACACTAAAAAACACACATCACAATCCAAAAATATTCCCATGGTGGTGCCAGCTGCATCGAATGTCGTGAAGCATCCACTTCATAGTCTCCAAGATCATTCTGGTCATAGCGCTTCTGGTCATAGAGCTCTTCCCAGTTCCTCTTCTTCTCAAACTCAAATGTGAAATCCTGCCTTTTTCAAATAGCGATTATTCCATCGGATCTAAACAAGCCCCGGCATGCTTTAGGAGATCGTACATTCACTTAGTTTGGTTAAATTTGTTGTAGTGCGACTGTCGTAGCTTCTCTTGCAAAGAAAGTGGAGTCATCAAATAACAGTACATTAATAAACATCCTCTTATAAACAAGGAACAGTAAATTAATAGCACAAATACCTCTAGTTTAGTTTACTAAATCTGTCTAGTCTTTAAGTGTATATGCCTGCAACACTCAGCAGTAAAAAAGCTGCTTACCTATGATAGGAATACTGCTAGGAGTTGTTAATCGGTTTAACTATGTGAGTTACATTTGTGGTTATACATGCAACATCCTGAAAACCCAACTTCACTACAAACAAAATTTCTATTTCTCTTCTACTAAATTCATGTGTTCCTTTAATACAAGTGACCAATTCATGCAAAAAACATGGAAAAAGCAGGTCACATAACCGGTGAAACATACAATTAACTAATACTATTCGTTTAAATGGCCATTAAGTAAGTGGCAGCGTTGTCCACTTTACCTAGCCGTATCCCATATGCGATCATGGCTCAAGGAGCAGGCAATAACACACACACAGTTCTAGAATGAGGCACAAATACACGCAGGATATGGGCAACACACAACACAAGACCTCACATCCACTGACTCAAGGACCCTAACTAACAGAATGAAAAGTAATAGGAACGCACCGGGGAGAATCTCACCGGCGGAGGAGAGAGCAGCGGCCGATGTTAATGCGCCGCGTCGCCTTCTCCTTGTACACGCTGGTCGAGCCCCTCGTTGACCAGCCTGCCAAGGGTGTATGCGATGCCAGCGTGTGGGGTTGCTTGGATCTCCACCAGCGCCTCCTAGTGCTCGGTGACAGCTTGTTAGTAAATCACATCTAATGGAAACTTTATATGGATTACAAATGAATGCCTTAAGTACTCGAAAATTTCAGTGTCTCAAGTTTAAGTTCAAGAATATACCAAAATGGAAATTGCAATAATAATCTGGGGCGACCTAATCCAACTTTTTTTACATTATAGTTCGTGATATCATAATTCTTTTGTTTAATCATGGTTATCAGATGAAGTTGACAGGTTACAGACTTACAGGTATATAGTTAGACCACACATTTGAACACAGCAACCTACAGACTGTACACTCCCAGTCCCTGATCTAAATAAGTACCAGGAAAAATACCAGTGACAAGACACATTTTTAGGCTGTCACTAAGCATACCTTTACCGGTGACAAGTATTATAAATGCCCGTCACTAAATAAATTTTACATTCAGCCGGCCTCCACAAAAAATACTTGTGACAGTCACTTTTATACGACTGCCACTAGTGTTTTATACTAGTGACAAGCTTATCCTTGCCTGTCGCTGGTAATACTTACTAGTGACGGCCACAGTTTTGCCTGTCATTAGCCACCTGGAGGCTATAAGCCTTTCTGCAGTAGTGAGGGGGTCCATGTGTGTCAAGACTAAATTAAATTAAACATCATCATATAGGAAATAATAAATAACCAGCTTTCAATTCCATGTTGCACCAATGTGACAGAAGTGTTAAGTTGCATCACAGAATCCACTGGAGTTAGATATCAATGTGGCATATATTATTGGAAAAGAACAAATGCAATGATGTGTGGTCATCATCATGTGTGGTCTATCAATAATGACTCTGGTGGCCATATCA
The DNA here is from genome assembly GCA_910589775.1 of Avena eriantha. Taxonomy (NCBI): domain Eukaryota; kingdom Viridiplantae; phylum Streptophyta; class Magnoliopsida; order Poales; family Poaceae; genus Avena; species Avena eriantha. The sequence continues at coordinate 214,106,092 of OU342742.1, forward strand.
ATAATGTGGGTTAGGAAAAGAACACATCATTGCAAAATATGACTCTAGGAGAGATCCATGGTCGTCATAGAGACCAAAAACACATTGGACTTAATTAATAAAGGAGCTTCCACACATCACATGCATGGTTGCACCAGTGTGACACAAGTTGTGCATCATGTAGCTAGAGATTATATCATTGTGGTTTTGGAAAAGAACAGTGTATGCAATGTGGTCACGTGATGGGATCAGTGGCTCAAGTGGATATATACCAGTGTGTACTAGGAAAAGAACACACATCGATCATGCAATGTCTCTAGGGGATATCCATGTGTCAAATTAAACCATGCATGGTCATACAGACCAAAACACGTAGGAATTAAAGCAACATATTGCATGTTGCACCAGTGTGACAGAAGTTGCATCATAGAATCCACTAGTGTGTGGTAGATATACCAATTAACAATGTGGTTTTGGAAAAGAGAACACATGCAATGTGGTCATGTATGTGGATCAATGACATCTAGCTACTAGTAGTGTGGATATCAATGTGGTTTAGGAAAAAGAACTCACATGCAGTGACTCTAGGGGTTCCATGTGTACAACCACATGCATGGTCACAAAGACCAATATAGGAAAAGCATAGCTTCCACACACATTGCATGCATGTTGCACCAGTGTGACATAAGTTGCATCATCTAGAGTTATATATGTGTGGTCATCATGTAGATTTATATCAAAATGTGGTATATTGTTGGAAAAGAACACACATGCATGCAATGTGGTCACCTCATGTGGATCTATCAACAATAATGCAATATATGCATGGAAAAGAACACACATGCATGTAATATGACTCTAGGAGAGATCCATATATGGTCATAGAGACCAAAAACACATAGGTTAAATAAAGGAGAGCTTCCACACATTTCATGCATGGTTAGTTGCACCAGTGTGACAGAATTATTATTAGTTGTGCATCATCATAGAATCCACTTGAGTAGTATATGCATTGTGTGGTCATGCATATGTGTAGAGATATCATTTTGGTAGGTTTTGGAAGAACAATGTACATACATGCAAATGTGGCAGATCATCATGGTGTGGATCTATCAATGACTGGTGGCCATATCAATGTGGGTTAGGAAAAGAACACATGCATGCAATATGACCCCCTATAGGAGATATATATATATTCCATATTGGTCATAGAGACCAACAACACATTTTAATTAAATAAAGGAGCTTCCACATTGCATGCATGCATGCATGGACCAGTGTGACAAAATTTGTGCATCATCACATAATCCTTGAGTATATGCATGTGTCTGGTCATGCATATATATGTAGAGAGATATATATCATCATCTTGTGTTGTTTTGGAAAAGAACAGTGTACATATATGCAATGTGTGGTCATGTGATGGTATCAGTGGCTCTAGTGGATATATATCAGTGTGTACTGGTTTAGGAAAAGAACACACGTCATGCAATGTCTCTAGGGGAGGATCCATGTGTATTAAACCATGCATGGTCACATGCATATAGACCAAAACACATAGGAAAGCAACATATTGCATGTTGCACCAGTGTGACAAAAGTTGCATCACAGAATCCACTAGTGTGTGGTACATATAGCAACAATGTGGCTTTGGAAAAGACAACACATGAAATGTGGTCACATGCATGTATGTGGATCAATGACATCTAGCTAGTGTGGATATCAATCAATGTGGTTTAGGAAAAAGAACACATATGCAATGACTATAGGGGTTCCATGTGTAAACCACATGCATGGTCACAATTAAAGACCAAACACACACACACACACATATATATATATTTATATATATAGGACAAGCACAACTTCCACACACATTGCATGTTACACCAGTGTGACATAAGTTGCATCATCGTAGAGTTATATGTGTGGTCATGTGTAGATATATCAAAATGTGGTGTATTATTGGAAAAGAACACGCATGCATGCAATTTGTGGTCATCTCATGTGGATCTATCAATAATAATAAATGCAATATATGCATGGAAAAGAACACATGCATGCAATATTACTCTATAGGAGATATATTCCATATGGTCATATATATAGAGAGACCAACAACACATAGGAATAGTTAAATAAAGGAGCTTCCACATTGCATGCATGCATATGTGCATGGACCAGTGTGACACAGAAGTTTGTACAACCACATGCATGGTCACAAAGACCAAACACACACATATATATAGGAAAAGCACAGCTTCCACACACATTGCATGTTGCAGCAGTGTGACATAAGTTGCATCATCATAGAGTTATATGTGTGGTCATGTAGATATATCAAAATGTGGTATATTATTGGAAAAGAACACACATGCATGAAATGTGTGGTCCTCATCTCATGTGGATCTATCAACAATAATGCAATATATGCATGGAAAAGAACACATGCATGTAATATGACTCTATAGGAGATATATTCCATATGGTGATATATAGAGACCAACAACACATATGAATAATTAAATAAAGGAGCTTCCACATTATTTGCATGCATGCATGTACCAGTGTGAGAGAAGTTGTGCATCATCACATAATCCAGTTGAGTATATGCATGTGTGTGGTCATGCATATATACGTAGAGAGAGATATATATCATCATCTTGTGTCGTTTTGGAAAAGAATAGTGTACATATATATGCAATGTGATGGGATCAGTGGCTCTAATGAATATATATCAGTGTGTACTAGTGCAGGAAAAGAACACACACACATCATGCAATGTCTCTAGGGGATCCATGTGTATTAAACCATGCATGGTCACATGCATATAGACCAAAACACATAGGAAAGCAACAAATATATTGCATGTTGCAACCAGTGTGTGACAGAAGTTGCATCATAGAATCCACTAGTGCGTGTGGTAGATATATACCAACAATGTGGTTTGGAAAATAGAACACATGCAATAATGTGGTCATGTATATGGATCAATGACATCTAGCTAGTGCAGATATCAATCAATGTGGTTTAGGAAAAAGAACACATATGCATGCAATGACTATAGGGCGGGGTTCCATGTGTACAACAACCACATGCATGGTCACAAATACCAAACACATAGGAAAAGCATCTTCCACACATTGCATGTTGCACCAATGTGACATAAGTTGCATCATCATAGAGTTATGTGTATCAAAATGTTATATTGGAAAAGAACACAGACAATATGCAATGTGGTCATCATGTGGATCTATATATATCAAGAATAACAATGCAATATGGAAAAGAACACACATGCATGCAATATGACTCTAGGAGAGATCCATATGGTCATATAGAGACTAAAAACACATGAATTAAAATAAAGGAGCTTCCACACATTGCATGCATGGTTGCACCATCACAGAATCCACTTGAGTGCAATATGCATGTGTGGTCATGCATATGTGTATAGATATCATGCATTGTTGATTTGGAAAAGAGCAATGTGCATATATGCAATGTGGTCATGTACATGTGGACCAGTGACTCTAGTGGATATATATCAGTGTGTAGGTTCAGGAAAAGAACACACTACAGCATGCAGTGTCTCTAGGGGATCCATGTGTCAAATTAAAAACCATGCATGGTCACAGAGACCAAAAACACATAGGAAAAGCAGCTTCCACATTGCATGTTGCACTAGTGACAGAAGTTGCTTGCATCACAGAATAATCCAATGGAGCATGTGTGTGTGGTCATGCATCACACAAAGGAAAAGGTGCATCACAAAATCCACTAAAGTTTCCTAGATGATACATATCTCAAAGTTTGAGCCCAAGAAGATGTTGGATCATGCACATGCATATCGATCGATATATGTGAGAGACCATATGCTCACCAGGGGCCTAGATATAATGCCTATCTCAATGCAACAACCCATCACACTTTTGTACATATATATCATATAGGAAAACACATACATATGCATGCAAGTTCTTCCAGCACTTAGATCCCAAACTAATCTGTACATCCCAAAATATATAGTACGTACACAAAATAAACTATAAACTAAAATCTAGTTCAAACACATAATTTATCACCACCACTTGTTGTCGTCCTTGGCTTGCTTCCCCTTTAACCACTTATTGTCGCCACCATTCCAAGATCACTGCTCGTCCTGATACCGCTTTCTATCCTCCTCGCCCTTCTTCTCCTGGGCTAGCTTGCAACCATGGCATAGCTCTGTCGCAAAAAACCCCGCTTTAACCATCCCATATTTCATGATAATGAGCTTACTGTACAACTCGTATGCCATGTAGGCGTCTCTGGCTGCATACTCGAGGCACACATGGCTCATCGGCTTCTAGTCCCAGTAGTCATGCTTGATTTGCTTCAATTTCTTCAGTTTTGCATAGGATTTATCGATGATTTCCGCTGCCAGATCACCCATGCCATCCTTCACTGGGTATTCTTTGATCTTGTACAGATTTTGGATATCGATGTGGTACCCATCTGGGATTTTTATCAACGCACGAGAAAGCATAATTGTGTCATTTGTGATATCCACGCCAGTGAAATTTATCCCTTTCCTACACAAGAACTCGACCAGAGCCAGACAATGCTTCTCAGTTGGTTTACTCCTGTAGTTAGATGGTTTTAGGGATGTAAGGGAACAAGGGATGTAGAAGTGGTTATCTCAAATTTAAATTTCACGTACCTACAGAAGTGGTAAACGGGGACCTCATCATGTATGGCGATTTGCACGACAACGATCTTTTGTGGAGGATTTTTTTGCTTACTTGCAAGTGTGTACTCTAAGTCTAGCCCCACAAACTTGTGCTTCTCTTTCTCAATCAATTGCTCATACCTAGCGAGAGTTGTCTCCACAGTCGCTTCATCATTTGTGTACACCATTGTCAAAGTTGTGGTGCCATGGGTAGGGACCAAGCGTGTCTCTTGAAAGTGCATGTGTGCCCTCATGTGTGGTTTTGGTAATTAATGACAATCTTTATGGACTTATGTTTGTATTGAGTTTTACCTATAGGATTTGTCCATAGGCAATGCTTGAACCATATGTTTTCTTCAAGGTTGGGAGAAAAAGAAAGTGAAGAAAATTAAGTGTTGACTAAGGTTTCAATGAGTGATTCGGAGATTGGTCAAGTGAGAGTTGATCCTATAGCAAGTGTGTCTTGAAGACTAAAGTTGGAGTGATATCTTTTATGTACCTTCAAGACACCAACATAATGAAGAAAGAAGAAATGATGTGCAAGTTCAACATGAGCCATCTCGAAGAGATCATTTGCTTGAAGCTTTGCATCCTATGGTGATCATGGATATGAGAAGATGGTATGCCCAAAATAGATGCTCTACCATAGTGGAGTATGGGGAGAAATTTGCAAGTCTTCACCAAGCTAGCGCAATCAAGAAAGGTGTTCCATCTTGAGGTGGACAAGATCATCATCATCAAGCTCAAGTGGAATATGCACAAGGAAAAGGTATGTTCTTGATAGGGTTTCCTTCTTACCGGTCTCATGGTGTTAGTTGGGGAGACCGGTTTATAGGATAGATAGCCGTACTATCAAGAGGGGCTCTCAAGTGAGTAACTTGATCATATCCTTCATGAGAGTTCAAATCTTTGCATTCTTGGCATCAACTTTCTTGGTTGTTATTTGGATCTTATCCATGTGAGGTTCTTGAGATTGTGGTAATATTCATAACAAGCTCTAGTTCATCGAAAACGGATTTCATATGCATTCTCTATTGCGTTTTCGATATTGGAGGTTTTACCGGTTTATCTTTTAGAGATTGGTAAAACCTTACATTATTTGGTTCTTATTCATGAGAGGATTTAGAGATTGTTTTAATCTTCATTTCAAGCCCAAGTTCATCGAAAACGGATTTCATATGCATTCTCTATTGCGTTTTCGATGTTGGAGGTTTTACCGGTTCGTCTTTTTGAGAGTGGTCAAACCTTTCATCATTTGGTTCTATCCTCCGTTGCTGGACTATGATGGTTCTCTGCATGATCTTGTTGAGTTTGTTGTCCTCTTTAAAACAAGCCCAAGATCATCAAAATCGAAGTCCGGATGCAAAAGTTATGGGTGTTTTCGTATTGTTGTTTCTGTCAGTTTTGCCTTGGCCGGAATGTCTGACGTGAATAGGCCGGAATATCCGGCCCGCGCGCTCCAGGACTATAACGGTTGGATTTTGGAGGACCTATATAAGGGCCCCTTCTTTCCCAATGTTTACCTAACCTTTCTTGCAAGTTTCCCCTCCATTGCTGACCTTCTTGAGCTTGCTATCTCTCAATCCCTCCTATGATTCTTGCATATTCTTGAGGGATTTGAAAGAGGAGATCTAGATCTACAACCCCACCAATAAATCTCTCCTCTAAGTGAGGGGAACATCTTGGGATCTAGATCTTGGAGTCTTTTGTGGATTTCCTCCATTGCTCTTCCTCTCTTATTCCCCCTTAAGCTTTTGTAGCTTTGGTGGAATTTGGGAGAGAAGGATTTGGGCACTTCTTGTGTTCTTGCCATTGCATTTGGTGCATCGGTTTGAGTTCTCGGTGAGGATTCGATTGGGTGAAAAGGTGAGAAGCTTTTTACTCTTGGGTTCATTGGAACCCTAGAAGGTTTGGTGGTTTTGCAGGTTTGTGGATTACTTGGGGCTTCCAATTAAGTGGTGGAGCTTTCCCCAAGCTTGTTTGTTGGGAGCCTCCAATTGAATTGTGGAGAAGTGCCCCGACCTTGTGAGAGGTTTCGGATTGCCACCGACAAGTGCACCGATAGTGGAAGTGTGGATCGATCCCGTTGGGGTGAGATTCACAGGAGAACGCCTTTTGTGGCGTTGGTGGTTTGATACCACCCCCTCTCCAAACGAGACGTACTCCATGTTAGGAGGAACTCGATAAAACATCGTCGTCTCCGCGTGCCTCGGTTATCTCTATACACGAGCTCTTACTTATGCACCTTACTTTGTGATAGCCTTCGTGTTTGAAGTTTATATCTTGCTATCTCATAGTTGCTTGTCTTGTTTAGCATAAGTTGTTGGTGCAAATAGGTGAACCCTAGTTTGTTCTAGGTTTTTGTGCTTAACAAAGTAAACGCTAGTTTAATTCCGCCTTTGTTGAGCCTCTCTCGGAAAAGTTTTTAACCGCCTATTCACCCCCCCCCTCTAGGCGGCATCTGTATCCTTTCAATTGGTATCAGATCCCGGTCTCTCATTTTAGGCTTCACCGCCTTGAGAGTAAAGATGTCGGCTAGGGGATTAATGCACAATGAAATGTTCATATTCGATGGGACGAATTATGATATATGGAAAACTCGTATGCTTATTCATTTTCAGGACATGGACCCAAATTTGGAGCGTATTGTAGATATAGGTTTTTCTCCTCCTATGGATTTCGAAAATCTATCTTGTGAGGATGAGAAAAACTTATATCTCGATGCTCAAGCTTCTAATGTTCTTGTTAATGCTTTGAGCTATGTAGTTACTTCTTCAATCATACCTTTTTGGAGCGCTCATGGGTTATGGACAAAACTTCAATATAAATATGATGTGTCCAACATTATTGAGGATGATTGTATTGCTTCCACTTCCGGTCGAGATGAGTTCTCTTTTTATTCCACTTCACCAAAGTGTGGTAAGACACAAGGTAATGAAATGGTGAGTGGTGGTGAACTTTGCAATGTTGATAGTGAGCTTACTCTTATTGATCCTTCTTCTCTATCTCGTTGCAACACTTCATCTTTAGACTTAAACACGTCTAGCACTATATATGATTTACATGCTAGTGTTGATAGTCCTTGCATATCATGTATAAATTGCCTCAATAGATCACATGATGATATGCTCTCTTTGCCTTGTTATCATAATATAAATGCTTCTATTTCCTCTAGTTGTTGTGTGTCTAACAATGCAGAGGAAACCGAAGATTCTATTGGTAAAGACACGAATTTGAATGGAGCCTCAAGTAATTCTTCATCATCATCTCACGGTTCCCACCTATGCCTTATGGCTCAGGATTCAAAGGTAACTCCTACTTTGGAACCCAATACCTCTTGTGATGATGAGGATGATGATAATGAGGAAAAGGAGATTAATGTTGACGATTTATATGAAAAGGGTGAGATGGTTTATCATGCTCTTGTTAAGGATAATATTGCTTGCTCTAACTTCGTTGAAATCTTGGACTTTGCTATTAAGAGCAAAGAGCATATTGATAAGTTAGAAGCACAAATTTAGGAGCATGAGAACACCATTGATAAAATGAGTAGCCTTGAGCGTGAGTATGCTAATCAAATTGCACATCTAAATGAAGCTGTTGAAGAGGAACAAACCACTAAGGAATCTCTTGAGGAGACTTTTGCTCTAGAGTTATCTAGAGTGAAGGAATCTCATGATGGAGGTCCTAAGGTGGCTAGTGGTCTCAAAAGTAAAAATGATGAGCTTCAAGTTGCTTATGCTAAACTCCTTGAGGATTTTGAGCACCTCAAAAATGGCTCTAGGGTCATCAAGGGTGAGCTCATCAAACTCACCGAGTCACATGAGCAACTTAAAGCCTCTTACTCAAAAGAGCTTTCGAAGCTTCCCTCACCTCTTGCAATTAATTATGATGCTTGTGCTACTAACTCTATTTCTTGTGAAGCATCTATTTTGAAGGAGAATGTTGAGCTAAAGACTCAAGTTGCTTTGCTAACTAGCAAGTATGGGATCTTGGAAGAAAGTCATGGTAATCTATCAAGCTCTCATGAGGATCTTCTAGCCTCCCATGATAGGCTAAAATTAGCTCATGAGGCTATTATGTCAAAGGTAACATTTAATGAGCCTCATGTGGACATTAGCACTACTTCTACTCCAAATGTCATATTGCCATGTGTTAGTCCTTGTAATTCATCCACTCATGCCATTGATACATCTTGTGATGAATTATTTGCCGTACCTTGTTGCTCTAACAATGTAGCATCCACCTCCTCTAGTATTTTTGTTCACACTAACCATGTAGAGAAAATTAAAGAGCTCAAGGCTCAAGTCACTTCTTTGAAGAATAACTTGAAAATGGGTCATAAAGGGAAGGCCACACTCGATAATATCTTGAGCATGCAAAATCCCCCCAATGACAAGAGTGGGCTTGGATTCAACTCAAATGTCAAGAACAAGTCCACTATAAAGTTGAAGAACAAGGGCAATAAGAAGAATGACCAATATCAAGTCAAGAATCCGGCCAACATTGTTTGCTTCAAGTGCAAGGAAGAAGTGCATCATGTTAGATCTTGCCCATTGAAGAAGAAGCCTCTTAGTGTGAAGCAACAAGGGAAGCGGCCTCAAGCTCTACCTCAAGTTAGTGATGGGCCTCTTCCTAAGAGAACTACTCGAACTCTTCCTCGAGTTGTGGTTTCACCTAAGAAGGAAAATGGCAAGGAATAACTTGCTATATATGCCGTGAGAAGGGGCACATTCTTCCTCATGCACTATTGGTATCTCCTCATCCAACCCTATTATTATTGATTATGCTTATTCTCTTTGTAAGGATGAGGTTGGCAATGTGTTTGCGAAATTTGTTGGTGCTCAATGTGGGTTCATGAAAAGAACCATTTGGGTTGCCAAGCCAATTGTGACTAACCTCTTAGGACCCAACTTGGTTGGGTACCAACAAGCCAAAACTTGATCAATAGGTATTGTTGGAGGGCATTGGAGGCTTCCTTACATTATGAAGAATTAAGGGATCTTCATCATTTATTCTTTTCAATTCAAGCCATTTGGATTATCATGCTTCTATCATATATCCAATGTTCCTCCTTGCGGTAACATGTGCTTAACTCATTTACATTGAAAGTTACTTGCTCCTTTGTGCATATGTTGGTTTTGTACCTTTGTATGTGTTTGTACATGTTGTGCTTCCCTCGTACTTATATTGAGTTATCAAGTATACTTGTGTATGTTGGTTGTCATACCATGTATTTCTGTCTCTTGGGTTGGAGCCTTTGTTGAATTTATTTGGTATCTTTCTTGGCTCTTGAGAGAGATTAACGGACTATCCCATTTTGGGGGAGTGTTATGCTTGGGCATTCTACAATTCTAAAATGTATGTACATGAGGAATACCACTTAGTATGTATATTGCAAGTTTATCTAGTCTCTATGTGGTATGTCTTTCTCATGAGAAATTCAAGTTTCATAATGTTCATTAATCATCTCTATTTGGATGTTTTTACCTCTTGTTGAGTATTCTTGGTTTATCACATTATGGGGGAGTCATACGCTTTGTGCATATTACAAACCTAAAAAATGTGGACATTTGAGGTTGTGTCACTTAGAATTGATATTGATAATTATTTAGGTCCTAAGTGGCACATTTAGCTCAAACAAGTTCCAATTCCCTTGGATTGATTTTATTGCTCATCTTTTGGATCTTGTTTGTGAGAGTTTTCTTGGTATGTGTTTCTCCATATTTGGACCTCCATATCCTCCATGGAAACCATTTTCATCAAGTTACTTTAATCTTTTATGATTGTGTGACTATTTGGAGCTATCAAGAATCTCTATCTAAGCATCAAGCTTAATTTTTATATTTGGTCATATGCTTATTGTTGTGAATATGATCATGATATACTTGAAAACTACCTTGGGAAATGTTTCCCCATAATTCGTGTCATTGGACAAGTGGTACTCCATATATGGTAGAATTTATTTATCATATTCATTTTGGCCTTCGCTTAAATTTTCTTCTACCTCTTGCCAACTAAATGTTTTGTGTTTTCTCCCAAGCTTTCCTTGCCTCTTGTGGATCTTCTTATTTTTGTATCCTCGTGTGTTTTATTTAATGTAGGTACTAGTGATGATCCCATTTGTGTGCATTTTGCATTCAAAAGGAAAATCCTACATAATGCACTATCCATGGGGGAGCTCTCCTATATTATTTAGAACACTCATATTTATGCTTCTTGTTTTGTTCCATATCATGTTTTATGTGCTTGGAAGTTTGATCTTTTCTTTTGGTACTTTGTGCCATCATGAAAAGTGTAGAGAGTTTGGTTTGTGTGTTGGAACCTTGCTTTTTGGGAGTTGGTTTTGTCTCATTCCTTGTTACTTTTGTGATCTCTTAGGATGAGATAAATCCTTGAGCATTGGTGTTTTTGTCTATCTTTTGCTCTTTGGATATTGCCTTGTTCATTTGTTGAATTTGTATCCTTTCATGTGTTGATTTGGCTCTTTAATACAATTTGGACACCCTTTTGTCGTGTCACACTCTTGTGTGCGACTTCTTGGTTTACTTGGTGTTTTTGTTCAAATTGTATCTCCTTTCTGGTTCTTGAAATCTTGTGCATGCATATTTACTACATGTTTTATATTATGGCATGCTTTCTTTCTTGATCCAATATATAGGGGATTCTCCACCAAATCCTATCGGCTAAGATGTGCACGAAATTCAATTTCATATCAATATGCACATATTTATGTGGAGTCTCTCCTATGTATTGTAGTTTATCTAACTACTTTGGACCCAATGAGTTTTGGGACCATTGTGTACTTGAATGTGTTATAGGTACATTGGAGATTCATTGGATGCTTTTCAATAATAAGAAGATGTGGGGACTAAATGATAATTGGAGTCAACCTAGGATGATCAACAAACTCATATCTACTTCATCCTACCAATGGTATCTTGGTAACAAGTATCCCTCTAATACATACTTTTCTAGCATCCAACCTTTGTGGTTGCATCATGGCATGAATTCCTTCAGTTGCTTTTATTGTGGTTCTTGCAAGATTTTATTGTATCATCCTTATTTTTATATGAGTAAGTTGAGATGAATGCATATTTTGGGGAGTATATAAAATTCATGTTTATGATTCACCAATCCCAATATGCCAATCTAGCAATTCTATTGCCAATCATTTCCTCAATTTCTCTCATGTGCAATATGGATGAATTTGCAAGGTTTATTTGTTCTTTATGATACTTGTTGTTTTTTTCCAATGCATTCCAACTATCTCTTGTTCCCTTGTGATAGTTGTGATGTATTCGTTGGTGTTTGAAGGTCATTGATGATCAATAAGATAAATTTGAGCCTTTGCCCATGCTTTCTAGCAAAAATCTTACTGGAATTATCTATGACTTTCTTTTGTATATCTTGTTCATTCTTGAGTATCCATTTTGTGTGTACATGTTTCTTTGTGGATGTATATCTTGGTGATTGTTGTCTACCTAGAAACTTATACACATAATTATGGCTGAATCTCTAGTTGATATCCTTTTGCTTTGGAGTCTACACCTTGTGCTCCTTTTTATTCTTTGGTGGCTCCAAAGTTTTTCTTTGAGTGCTTAACCTTTTAATTTGCATCTTTTGGCACTCATTGGTGTTAAGAAAGTTGATCTCTCATGCCTTTGTGTTGTTATGTAAGTTTGGGGGTGCAAGGATACCATGTTTATGCACTTTGCATTCAAAGAAATTATTATATTTGGTGCATAAACCTTGGGGAGCTTTCCTAATTTACCTAAGAACACACATTTTCCTTCTTGTTCTTGTTTGGTGTTTTGTTTGATTATGGGAATTTAGGATTCCATAATTGTGCACTTTGTTGTGCATGAACCTTGGGGAGTTTCCTATTTTCATCTAAACACTCATTTGCTCTCGTCGTAATATCTTCTCTCTTACTCATGCTCGTGGTTTCAATGATATAGAGGGAATGAGGATGCCATGTTTGCGCATATTGTATTCAAATGCAAAATTATAATTTGCGCACAAACCTTGGGGAGTCTCCTCATATTATTTAGATCACTCTCTTTTCAATCTTATCATAACATCTATCTTTCTTTTGGTATCTTCCTTTTGTGAACTGCTTCTTTCGATCTTTTGATTGCTTGCTTCATTCATTGATGCTTCTTCACCATTTTATTTCTTTGCAATCTTTGGATCCTCAGTTTAGTATGATTTCCTCATGGTATTCATCATTGGATACGTGCATTTGATTCCACTCATATTATGAGAAATGCACACCATATGGAGGAACTCTCACTAAATTGGCCTTCTAAAGTTTTTCACCCATTTCGGCAATCGATGCCAATGGGGGAGAAGTTTTAGAGGGTTTTAGGGAATTTGGTTGTATGTTGTGAGTTTTGTACTTAAACACTTGCCTCGTGTGTGTGTTGTGAGTTTTGTACTTAAACACTTGCCTCGTGTGCTTTGCATCTTAGTGTGTTGCATGGCATCTTGAATATATAGAGAAAACTCCACCACTGATAATGGTTGGCAATATGCAATGAAATTCAAGTTCATCCACACGTGCATAGACTGTGGGGGAGTTTGCTCGATATTGTGGTTGTACTAACATCACATACTTATGTAGTATTTGATGTTAGCACAAAGTTTTGTTCAGTTAATTCCTTATATAAACCCTCTCAAAGGGATTGTCATCAATTACCAAAATGGGGGAGATTGAAAGTGCATGTGTGCCCCCATGTGTGGTTTTGGTAATTAATGACAATCTTTATGGACTTATGTTTGTATTGAGTTTTACCTGTAGGATTTGTCCATAGGCAATGCTTGAACCATATGTTTGCTTCAAGGTTGGGGGAAAAAGAAAGTGAAGAAAATTAAGTGTTGACTAAGGTTTCAATGAGTGATTCGGAGATTGGTCAAGTGAGAGTTGATCCTATAGCAAGTGTGTCTAGAAGACTAAAGTTGGAGTGATATCTTTTATGTACCTTCAAGACACCAACATAGTGAAGAAAGAAGAAATGATGTGCAAGTTCAACATGAGCCATCTCGAAGAGATCATTTGCTTGAAGCTTTCCATCCTATGGTGATCATGGATATGAGAAGATGGTATGCCCAAAATAGATGCTCTATCATAGTGGAGTATGGGGAGCAATTTGCAAGTCTTCACCAAGCTAGCGCAATCAAGAAAGGTGTTCCATCTTGAGGTGGACAAGATCATCATCATCAAGCTCAAGTGGAATATGCGCAAGGCAAAGGTATGTTCTTGATAGGGTTTCCTTCTTACCAGTCTCATGGTGTTAGTTGGGGAGACCGGTTTATAGGATAGATAGTCGTACTATCAAGAGGGGCTCTCGAGTGAGTAACTTGATCATATCCTTCATGAGAGTTCAAACCTTTGCATTCTTCACATCATCTTTCTTGGTTGTTATTTGGATCTTATCCATGTGAGGTTCTTGACATTGTGGTAATATTCATAACAAGCTCTAGTTCATTGAAAACAGATTTCATATGCATTCTCTATTGCGTTTTCGATATTGGAGGTTTTACCGGTTTATCTTTTAGAGATTGGTAAACCCTTATGTCGTCGGATTGAGGACAAGTACACCATGAGGGGGTCCTCGAGGCGTGCGGAAGAGAGGGGTGTGAGACGTACGGTGTTCCGGGACGGTGAACACACAAGTTTACCCAGGTTCGAATCCGTTGGCTTTGGACGGATCCTACTCCTGCTAGCAATCCAGTAATACGGCAGAGCCGGAATATGGGTTACAAGGGTTTCGCCTGTGCGAGTTGAGATTGTAGACTATTGAGGTGTGCCCTAAAGGCTCTCCCTAGGACGGCTTATATAGATATCCGGCCTAGGGTTTATAGGAGAGATCTATCCGGCTACGACTAAGAGTCGGTTACAGAGTACATCTTGAACTACAAGTAACATTATGGGCCTAAGTCGGTAAGTCTTCTAGGCCTTCCCGTAGCCGGATTAGACTCCGTCTTTCTCCCTGACTGGGCCGCCTGTGAAGCAAAGCTCTAACCCGAAGTGGGCCACCCTGTTCAGTGAGGAACTGTGAGGATACCCGGAAAGTATATCCCCAACAGCAGCCCCGGGAGGCCTCCAAGATCCAAAGTTGGATTTATCATCGTCTAGCTTGATCTTTCGGCTTGCAGAATCTTGAAGGGTTCCTGAAACTTCACAACAAAAAATACGATCCGGGTCTTAAAAATAAGTCGGACCTATCAATAGGTTACTCGGATTTTCTAGCTTGATTTCAAACTAAGCCGGAACTTGGTTTCTAACGCCACCTGACACAAGTCATGGTCAAGTCACGTCATCTGACAGGCATGCCGTCAGCACGACCGTTGGTGGGTCCACGGTTCGCAGAACCGAGGCGCCGTTTCAATGCGTGCGTGGATATCGAGGCGACGCAATCATCGCGTGGGTCCTTCCCAGTTCCTTCCATGACGCGTGGCGGTTACACTGTAGCATTTGCACGAATCTTGGCGCAGTTAGGTGGATATAAGGGGTTAGGATTTTCTCCCTCTCCTTCCACCATTCCTTTGCCTTTTCCTCTCCTTCCCATCTCCCTGTGCGCACAGAGCTCCCCGTTCTGTCCCATTGAACTCCCAGCGCCGCCCCTTTTAGGTCATCTTCTCACCGGAGAAATGGCTTCATCTTCTTCCTCCGGCTTGGCGGCAGCGGCGGCGGCGGCGACGGAAGCGGTGGCAGAGAAAGAGAGCTTCCGCGGGATCTGGATCCCCTACGCTCTCAATGAGGAGGGCCTCAAGAACGTGGAGAAAGAAGGGCTTCTCGCCGCCGGCAACTAGCGGAGCGGCTTCGAGGAAACCATCCCCAATCCGCGCGACGGCGAACAGGTCCACTTCGGCACCCACCTCGATAGATGTTTGTCGTTTCCTCCCTCAGAGTTCTTCTCCGAGGTGACTGATGATTACGGAGTTCAACTCCATAACCTTCCTCCCAACTCCATCTTAGATATGAGCGCATATGCTTCGTTGTGTGAGGGCTTTCTCGGCATTAGGCTGAGTTTGACTCTTTTTCGGTACTATTTTCATGTCCGGAGAAACTCCATTACTGCCGGTGTTCCTTACATCATCGGCACTATTAGTTTTTCGCTTAGACGCGAGCGCGCATATCCCAAAATTTTAGCTAGTGACTCGGTCAAACAATGGCCAGCCACATTTTTCTATCATAAGGATATTCCGGCTCTCGACAAAGCCTCTGCTTTGCCGGCTTTTGTTGACGGAGCTGCCATGGCCCAACCTTCTTGGGACGAGGCTGCTCCGGCTCTTTCCGACGATCTGATCCTCGCTAAGAGGCGGATCGAATATTTGATCAAACACAAGGGTCTGAAGGGATCTGACTTGGTCCAATGCTAGGTCTCACGTCGGATCCAGCCCCTTTAGTACCACGAGGATCGACTGATGCATTCCATCATGCCATCCAAAAAAGATTCCCTCCGCATCAGCCCCAAAGCCTACACCAGATAGGGCTATATTAGCCAAATCAAGTGGCTGATCAAGGAGCGGATCGAGAGGAGAATCCTGGAGGTTTCTCTGGAAAACCCCGTGGTGGCGGTAAGTTTCTACAGTACACCTTTTATGTGTTTCAATCTTTGAATTACATTCCAATGCTGATATGTTTTCTTATTTTCAGCTCGCTGACCTCCCCGAGTCGGAATTTGCTCCGCTCGAAGGATATCCTCCTGAGTTCTCTCAGGAGACAGAGGTGGTCCCATTGCCGGACCTTGCGCTCAAGAAGCGCAAAGCTCCGACAGTGGTTGTTGGCACAAAGGAGGTGCATGTTGTGAAGAGGTAACTTTCAACCACAATTACCGTCTTTGTACTTTACTCGAATTTCTTTCCGAGATGTATGTTTCTGACTTTATTACATTCTCAGAGCAAAGCCGCTTGTCAAGGGCAAAGGGAAAGGGATTCCTTCGAAGCCGCTGCGGCAGACGAAGCTTACCATAGCTTCTCCTGCCGTGGCTCCTCCGACTCCTGCCCCTCAACCTTCCACAACACCGGTGATCTCCCCGGTCGCCGCAGAAGATCCGCCTCCTTCATCGGAGCCTGTGAACCTTGATTCGCAAACTGACGTCACCATGGGTGAGTCAGATTTATATAAGGGTGAACCTCTTTGGGTAATGATCCCTCGGCAGAAACCTTCGCCGAAAACCTCCTCAGCAATCCGGGACTTGCCAAGCTTGGCCTATCCCGGAAATCTACAGAAGAGATTCAGCGGCTAGCCAGGCAATGCCTGGAGAAAAGAAATTTGTCTGCCGAAGAAGAAGCGCAAGAAGAAGAGGACATCAAGTTCTCTGACCTTCTCGACCAAGTGCGCCTTCGTGACGAGAGGATTAGGACTGGAGAGCTTCCAACAGCCCCAGTGATTCCTTTGACTCTCGCCGAAAAGGTGGCTGCTGAATTGAACGCGGGTTTGGATAAACTCACCCGCGAACAACATGTAAGTCGGAATTCCAACTCCTGTTTTTTCCATTATTTTATATCATATCCTCTAGCCCCCAAGCATGAAGTAGGATATATAATCTGGGTTTATGCTTCATTAGGATGCCAAAGAACGAACTAGTGTAGCCCCCAAGGCTCGTGCTGATATTAGCAAAAATATTAGCCCGAGTCTTAAGTAGCTTTCTGACTTTGGGTATTCTGACTTACAGAAAGTATGTTCCAATAACCAGGATTTACTGAAGAATGTCTGCGATAAGCAGAGAGAGATCAAAGCTCTCCGGCTTAGAAATTCTGAACTTAAAGTTGCCAAGGACGATGCCGAAGGTAAACATTCCGAGACTCAAACCTTGTCTTTGTTATTTTCAATCTCGAATTTTTCCTGAACTGTTGTTCTTTTTGACTTACAGCGCTGGTGAAACAATCCTGCTCCATGATCGAAGAGGCCAAGAACCTCAAGACCTTGGTTGTGGAGAACAAGGAGCTTCGCCAAGAGCTAGATAAGCTCAAGGTGGATCACGAAAAGAGCATAGCTCAAGTCCTTGAATCCTCCATGGCTACTGAAGAGCGTGATCGCAAGATCGCTGCTCAAGATAAAATAATCTCGGACCTCAAGAATGAGCTAAGCAGAGAGAGGGACCTTTCCCAGGCGCTTCGGGATGAACTCCAAAGTCTCCAGGAGGAGAAGACCAAAATCGACGATGTCATTTTCGGTACGTTCCATCTGTCTGACTTATCTTTTCTTCGACTTTCTTCAATGTCGGATATTTCTTAACTTGTTTTGTATATAGGTCCTCTGAACTTGACGGACTCCACCTCTGCTGAGCCCCACACCCACCGGCTTACCCAAGTCGGCGACCTGCTTCATGACTTCCGCCAATCCCTTGAGGATATTGGCGAAGCCCTCAAGATTCCGGACATGCACCGCATGTCGGATTTTCAGGTGCGGGACAAGGCAAAGGAAATGCCGCAGCTCGTCCAGGAGTGGAACATGTCCTACGCGCGATCCGCAGCACAGAACGCTCTCACCATGGTCATGAGCCACCATGGAAACATGGAGATATGGCAAGTGACCAGAGGGTACTCTACAGTGGATGAAGATGGCCAGGAGCAGGACATCAAGGCCATTATGGACTCCTGTGCCGGATATGGGTGTCATGTAGCTGACTTGACCAGCTACGATACTCCATTCTTCAACCGCGTGGACACTCCACCTCCGCCTCAAGAAGAAACAGCAGAAATTTCCAACGATGAACGCACCACCTCGGATGTGGACATCTCGGAAAGATATCAATGCGACGTATCCAGCGAGCCGGTAGCTCCTGCATCTCCTCCTGCATCATAGACCAGAAATTTTTGTATTATTCTAGAAAAACATGATGCGTCTGTAAATATGCAATACTTTAACTTTAATAGTGCTAAGCTTTTGATCTATTCAGCACTTTTTTGGCTTTGAATTTTTTTTGTGTGCCTGAAATGTTTACATAAGCACTTGTATTTTTTCATCTATACTTATAGTTTATCTGGCTTTCCGCCTCGTCCCTTTCGTGAGCCGGCTAAACCTTCCGCCAGAAACTTTGCAGAGCAACGGAGCTCAATTGCTAAACTAGTTTAAACTCGGAAACAAAGACGACTTCTAGTACCAACATTTCACTACTCGGAAAATGCCCGCATCTAGCAATCAGACAAATAACCAAAGTAAAGACTAGAAATTTTAGAGTTATACCTGAAGGTAGGAGTTTTAGAATCGGAAATCTAAACCAGAACGAACATGAGCATAAGGTACTTTCAAGCATTCTGGGATTTTCGACTATGACATGATCATTCGGAAAACTTGAGGCAACCAAAACTTTTATTTCTCTCAGAGCATGTACATATATATGATTACAAAGAAGGATAAACTAAGAATAAAATGGACATAGCTGAGCAATATTCCATGGTCTGTCTAAGTCATCCGGATTTGTACTGCCTTCAGCTCTCTTTCTCTTCTTAGTAGCATGTCTTTCTTTGACTGGCCTCATGTCAGTTAAGTAGTATGATCCATTGTGCAATACTCGACTAACTAAAAAGGGCCCTTCCCATACTGGGGAAAGTTCGTGCTTTCTTTGTTGCACAAGCCGGAGAACCAAATCACCTTTATTGAAAGATCTATTTCGGACTCTTTGGCTATGATACTTGCGTAACTTCTGCTGGTAGGCTGTAGACCTCATTTCAGCGATGACGCGAACTTCTTCGACTAAGTCGAGATCATTTTGTTGAGAATTCTCGGCATCCCCTTCAATATACGCGGCCACTCTAGGAGAAGTATGAATCAAATCACTAGGAAGAACTGCTTCTACGCCATAGACCAAGAAGAAAGGTGTATATCCTGTTGACTTGTTTGGAGTTGTTCGTAAACTC
This sequence comes from Avena eriantha, assembly GCA_910589775.1. Classification (NCBI taxonomy): domain Eukaryota; kingdom Viridiplantae; phylum Streptophyta; class Magnoliopsida; order Poales; family Poaceae; genus Avena; species Avena eriantha. Next base: position 214,125,656 of record OU342742.1, read on the forward strand.
CAAATTACAGAGGGTAATTCCTCTGCCCAAGCCCCCGCAGCACGTCGTAGTGGTGCTTCGAGTCTCGGTTTTAGGCCTTATAGGATTAAACCATTTGCTCTTTCGACTTGTCCGTTAGCTTGTGGATGTGCGACTGACGCAATGTCAAGTCGGATATTTTGCTCGTTGCAGAATTCAGCCAATTCTCCCATAGAGAAGTTACTCCCGTTGTCCGTGATAATGCTATGTGGACAACCATACCGGATTATAACATCCTTGACAAATCTTTTGGCTGTTGCTCCGTCACAACTAGTGACAGGTTTAGCCTCAATCCATTTGGTGAATTTATCCACCATCACTAAGAGGTGAGTAAATCCACTTGGAGCTCGTTTAAATGGTCCTACCATATCAAGCCCCTAGACCGCAAAGGGCCATGTTATAGGTATTGTTCGCAGCTGATCAGCCAGAACATGAGCTTGCTTGGCGTACTTTTGGCAGCCTTTGCACGTCTTGACTAATCGTTCGGCATCTGCCTGAGCTGTAAGCCAGAAAAATCCGTGTCTAAAAGCTTTTGCCACTAAAGATTTGGCTGCAGCGTGGTGACCACACTCACCTTCGTGGATTTCCCTTAAGATTTCCACTCCTTCCGGAGATATGCAGCACTGAAAAACCCCAGAAACACTCCGTTTATGGAGATCACCTTTAACAATAGTATAGGATTTTGCTCGTCGGATAATCTGCCGGCTCAGCACCTCGTCTTCGGGTAATTTGCCATCTACCAAATAATCAAGGTAGGGTTGAGTCCAGCTGGGAATTACAGCCAGAACTGCTATCAAAGGTGAGTCGGATTTGGTCGGATATTCCTCATCTACTCCCTTTATTGAGGGAACTTTGAGGTGCTCTAAAAAAGCGCCATCCGGGACCTCTTTCCGCGCAGAACCTATCCGAGATAGTGCGTCTGCTTCCTCATTTTCTACTCGAGGAATGTGTTGAACTTCAAACCCTTCAAACGATTTAGATAGATCAGCTACGACAGCTTTATATGCTGCCATATGCTTATTTGTATTACAAATATCCAACACTTGTTGAGCAACAAGATCCGAATCTCCGTAACACATCAAACATCGGATGCCAATATCCTTAGCAATCCGGATTCCATGCAACAGTGCTTCATACTCGGAAATATTATTTGTCGCTGTGAAGTGGATCTGCAACACGTATAAAAGTTTGTCTCCTTGGGGTGATTTGAGTACCACGCCAGCCCCCGAGCCCCCTCGAGCCTTAGACCCATCGAAAAAGAGGGTCCAATGTTCCGACTCAAGGAGGATCATGTTGTCCTTCGTCTCTGTCCAACCAGCGACAAAGTCAGCAAGGATCTAGGATTTGATTGCTGTCCGAGGTTTATACTCAATATCGAAAGCTGAAAGCTCTATGCCCCATTTGACGACGCGTCCTGTGCCGTCACTATTGTTGATTATATCTCTCATGGAAGTTGTGCTCACCATGGTAATTGGATGCTCCTGAAAGTAGTGTCGTAACTTACGGGATGCTACAAAAATACCGTAAGCCAACTTTTGATAGTGCGGATACCGCTGTTTTGATTCCATCAGGACCTCGCTGACAAAGTAAGTCGAACGCTGCACCAGGTGTTCCTGATTTTCCTCTGGTCTCTCCACTACCATGACGATACTAACGACCTTATTTTCGCAGCAAGGTAGAGCAACATCGGTTCCTTAGGTTCCGATGTTGCAAGGATAGGAGCAGATGAGAGTACTCTCTTCAGATCTTGTAGTGCAGCTTCAGCTTTGTCAGTCCAAACAAAATCCTTGGTCTTTTTCAGGAGTTTGTATAATGGTGCGGCTCTTTCACCAAGCCGGCTTACAAATCGATTGACCGCAGCAATGCAACCACTTAATCTTTGTACGTCCTTCAGGCGAGTTGGCCTGGAAACATTGAGTATAGCCTTGATTTTGTCTCGGTTCACCTCTATGCCTCTTTGAGACACGATGAAACCTAACAATTTTCCGGCTGGTATTCCAAAGAAGCATTTCTTCGGGTTAAGCATGATGTTGTATTTTCGTATATTGGCAAATGTCTCCTCCAAGTCGGAAATCAGTGTTTCCTTCTTTTTAGACATCACCACGATATCATCCACATATGCATGCACATTGCGTCCGAGTTGGTCGTGGAGGCAACGCTGCATCGTGCGCTGGTACGTAGCTCCTGCGTTCTTCAGCCCAAAGGGCATCGTAACAAAACATACGGTTCCGAAAGGGGTTATGAATGAAGTTTTGACTTTGTCAGATTCCTTCATCCGGATTTGGTGATAACCGGAATATGCGTCGAGAAAACAGAGGAGTTCCGAGCCTGCCATAGAATCGATAACTTGATCAATTATAGGCAGAGCGAACGGATCTTTTGGACGAGCCTTGTTCAAGGCAGTATAATCAACACACATCCTTAAATCGGTGGTGTCCTTTTTAGGTACCATTACAGGATTGGCCGACCACTCAGTGTGGATGACCTCTTCTATGAATCCGGCTAACTCGAGCCGTGCTAGTTCCTTAGCTATTGCCTTACGCTTTTCGTTGCCAAACCTTCGTAGGGACTGTTTGGCGGGTTTAGCGTTCGGGTTTACATTTAGAGAGTGCTCGGCAAGTTCCCTAGGTACTCCGGTCATGTCAGATGGCTGCCATGCGAAGATATCTTGATTTGCTTGGAGGAACTTGACGAGCGCGCTTTCCTATGCGCTACTTAGGCCTACGCCTATCTGGGTCACCTTGGAGGGGTCATCATCCTTCAACGGCGCTTTCTTTGTCTCTTCCGATGCCTTGAACTCCGGATTTGGCTTTGTCACCTCCTTCTTTTTTGCGGGCATCTCGGATGGATCTATGCTCTTCTTGATCTCCTGGTACTCCTAGGTGTGCAGCACGGCTTCTGCAAAGGCGGCATTTCCCTCCTCGCACTGTCGTGCTTTCTTCGGGTCTCCCCTGATGGTGATCACGCCGTTGGGACCTAGAATTTTCATCATATTGTAAATGTAACACGGACGAGCCATAAAAGCCCAGTAAGCCGGACGCCCGAATATAGCGTGGTATGCGCTCTTGAACGGGACAACTTTGAAGGAAAGTGCCTTTGTCTGATAAGTCTTTGGAGTTCCAAAGGTGACATCCAAAGTAATCTCTCCTAGGGAATTAGTTTGTCTTCCTGGGACAACTCCGTGAAAGATCACAGAGCTATGGTTCAGCTGGGTTTGCGAGATCTTCATCCGGCGTAGCGTTTCGACATAGAGAATATTGATGCTGCTACCACCGTCCATGAGGGTCTTGGAGAAACCATAACCGTCAATAAGTGGGTTGACGATTAAGGCGTATTTTCCTCGCCTGTGCAACTTAGGCGGATGATCAGCACGGTCAAATGTGATTGCCACTTCGAACTAGTCCAGATATTGAGGGACAGCCGGAACTGTTGCGTTGAGCTCGTGGAGAACTACTTTCTTGACCTTTGCTGGTTGAGATCCGAGGAAGGTGACGTAAGTGTCCTTTTTGGTGGGAAAAGTTTTCTTCCCTTCCGGCTTGGGATTTGAAGTATTAGCTTCCTCCATGTCGGAATCTTCGTTGGTCTCTTTGTCTTTTTTAGGATTCTTCTTTCCCTTCTTCCACTTAGCTTTGTAACCCGCGGTGTCATCTCTTTTGATGTCGTCATTGAAACGACATTCGGTGTTGGTGTGGGACGAGCCCCCATTGGCGTCTAAGTGATGCACACATGGGTTATTGGCAATATCGGCCCAAGAGTAGGTTTTGCCTGGTTGCTGTTCTCCTCTACCTTGGACCCTTGAAGTCCCAGGGCCACGCCCGCGGCCTCCACCGCGTTCTCCTCGTCCTCCAGACTCGGAAACAATAGTAACACCGTTGTTTCCGCGTTGGGTTTTTCTTCCGAGGTATTTTTGCGCTTCTGAGCTTGTTGCTTTGGTTGTCTTGCCGAATGAGGCACGGCTAGGACACTGAGTAATCCTTCTGCATCGTCGTCAGCATCTGCATACTTTCTCGCTGTTTCTGTCATCTCTCCCAAATCAGTAACCTTATCACACTTCAAGCGGTGACGTAGTAGACCAATTGGGAGCCCTGTGATGAAAGCTTCAATCGTGGTTTGATCGTTTACTCCTTCACAGGAGTTCTTGGTGTCGATCCATCGTCCGAGGTAATCTCGGCAAGTTTCTCCGGCTTTCTGGGTGCAACGCTGTAGGTCTCCTACCGAACAGGGCCTCCGATATGTGCCTTCGAAATTCCGAAAGAATGCACTTTGCATGTCATACCAGTTATGGATGGTGATCTCCAGAAGTTCATTGAGCCATGATTGTGCCGTCTTTCGCAACATAAGCGGGAGATATCGGGTTGCGACCAGGCTGTTTCCGCCTTTGGCGATGCAGCAAGCTTGGAAAAAATCATGTAGCCAAGTATCTGGCCGAGCAATGCCGTCGTAGGCTTGGATGTGCCTTGAGATAGCAAATCCTTCCGGGAATCTTGTAGCTCTAATGCATGGTCCGAAGCACTTTGGACCCACGTCCATGTCATCGTTTTCGTAGCGTCGCGCCTCTATGTTGGAATTGATCCTATGCCTTGCGTCGCTCGGGGATAGAGATCGTCCCGAATGTCGGCTATGGTTGCGGTGCCTTGGAGCCGGACTTCGGCTTCTGCCACCACCTCCTCCGCCACGTCGTCCTCCTTGTCCCCCTTGGGAGCCGTTGTGATGGCTGCTTGGTGGAGAGGGTGGGGCAACTGAATTGTTTCCGGCTGATCGACGGCCTCCGTTCGGAGCGTCATTATTCCGGTTCCAGGGAGGATCTTGACTATGACGAGCCCCTGCCGGCTTGTACCAGCATGGTTTCCGTCGTTCCTTCGTCCGTCGTTCCCACCACGGTGAGGCTCAGCCGGACGGCTTGCATGTCTAGGAGGTGGCATTTTTTGACGATCCTCCTCCCGATGTTTCTCTTTATCTTCTCCCCTTTGATCGTTAGACTCTCGTCGGGGAGGGTTCTTTGGATTCAGTGCAGCAATGGCATCTTTCTCGGCCTCTGGAGCGACATTGCTCCAGTTACACGCAGTTCTGTGTTGCTGTCCTGGCGATCCGGTTCTTGAATAATTGTCTTCCCATCGTTCGGGGTTATGATACTGCGCCCGAACGTAATGGGATCTTACGCTAGCCCATGCCGGATCTGTGCGACATTGGTTAGAATCCGAGACCAGTTTTTGACTTCCGGACAGGGCGACCTTTTGCTGCTCTAGTCCCTTGTTGAGTAGTTTGATACCCAAACGGATCTCCTCCGGTCCTAGATTAGCCGATAGAATTTCTCAGGCCGCCACGGTATTCTGTACTAGGGTTGGGTAAACCCAATCTCCATTGCTATCTTTCCGTGGCTTCCCTATCTCATCTCCAAAAAGGACGGCACGGACACGTGGGAATTGGTCGTCATTGGTGTGACGCTTCCGTGTCTTCTAATGCAACCAAGACATGTAGTCCTTAGTTGACATGTGTTTCTTCTCCACCTCGATGTTTTTGGCTTCATCAAGGAGTTGTTGACGACGCGCTTCTAGGGCTTGCGCCCTTTCGTCTAGCTCATTCGCAGTAAGTTCTGCGGCTGTAGGGATAGGTGTGGTTAATGCAACATCGATGAGTTTACGCGCACCTTCGGTGATCACGTGTCCATCCACCGATGCTTCTTCTTTCGGCTCTTCTAGGATAAGTGCTCCATCCGAGTCTTCCTCGTATTCCTCGGAAATCACCTCCTCTGTTAGAGGGTCTTTTGCCGGGGTTTTGTTCTTCTTGTTCCTCTTCTTTGCTTTCTTGGCGGCGCCGGTAGCGAAGACGGCTTTGGGTCCATTTCCTGGAGTCAAGCTCTGATCGGTACTTTCGGACATCTGGACTTCAGGATTATCTCCGACATCCATGTCATCCTGCGCTTTGGGAGAGTGTTCCCCGGATCCTTCATCCATGGCTTCTCCTTCTTCTGCAGCTTTGGAGTTGTACTCCTCTTCATATTCCGCGGAGAACTTTCGGAAATCTGCTGACGTCATAGATTCATCCGAGGATGCGGGAACGTCGACGTTTGTTCCAATTGCCTCCAGCACAGAGTCGGTATTTTCTCCAGCATCGGCAGAGCCGGATCCGGATTCCACGTATCCGACGAAGTGCGACGCGTGCTTCGTAAGGTACCTGCGGCCTTCGCGATCTGCCATGTCGAAGCTTTTGATGGTCTCGAGGATTGCATCTGCGCTTTCGCCTTGAAGTATCATACGTCTTAGTGTGTACCTCAGAAAAGGCTTGTCTGTCCCAGCGTCATCAGAGCCGGAATCAGTGTCATTGATATGCTCCTCCTGAATTTCGACTTCCTCGGGTGGGTCGATCTAGGATCCGGCTTCTCCAGGGAGATCCACTCCAGATTCGACTTGGACCGCTAGGTCTTCTTCAGGCTCGGATTTCTCCACTATCTCCGCAATTGGTGCGGGCTGGGTGGGATTAGGGTTTTCTGAGATCCGGAACTCTGCCGCCTCCGCGGACAAAGGGGACCCAGAAAATTCTTCTGCTATATCATCACCGCTGGGGTGGGTTGGGCAGGTTCAGCGAAACCGGTGTAAACATCGATCTCGCCAAAAGACATGATTGTGTAGGCAGCCACAACCTCCCTTGCCGGAATCCAAGTCTCGTCGAGAACGATGAGAGGGATGTCGCTGGCGTAGAGGATGCGACCGATGGTGATAGTCTCGCCGATTCCGATTCTTGCAGATTCTGCTCGGAACGCAAATCCGAAGCTCACTTGCCCGGCGCCAACTGTCATCGGATTGAGGACAAGTGCTCCATGAGGGGGTCCTCAAGGCATGCGGAAGAGAGGGGTGTGAGACGTACGGTGTTCCGGGACGGTGAGCAAACAAGTTTACCCAGGTTTGAATCCGCTGGCTTTAGACGGATCCTACTCCTGCTAGCAATCCAGTAATATGGCAGAGCCGGAATATGGGTTACAAGGGTTTCGCCTGTGCGAGTTGAGATTGTAGTCTATTGAGGTGTGCCCTAAAGGCTCTCCCTAGGACGGCTTATATAGATATACGGCCTAGGATTTACAGGAGAGATCTATCCGGCTACGACTAAGAGTCGGTTACAGAGTACATCTTGAACTATAAGTAACATTATGGGCCTAAGTCAGTAAGTCTTCTGGGCCTTCCTGTAGCCGGATTGGACTCCGTCTTTCTCCCTGACTAGGCCGCCCGTGAAGCAAAGCTCTAACCCGAAGTGGGCCACCCTGGTTAGTGAGGAACTGTGAGGATACCCGGAAAGTATATCCTCAACACCTTACATTATTTGGTTCTTATTCATGCGAGGATTTAGAGATTGTTTTAATCTTCATTTCAATCCCAAGTTCATCGAAAACGGATTTCATATGCATTCTCTATTGCGTTTTCGATGTTGGAGGTTTTACCGGTTCGTATTTTTGAGAGTGGTCAAACCTTTCGTCATTTGGTTCTATCCTCCGTTGCTGGACTATGATGGTTCTCTGCATGATCTTGTAGAGTTTGTTGTCCTCTTTAAAACAAGCCCAAGATCATCAAAATCGAAGTCCGGATGCAAAAGTTATGGGTGTTTTCGTATTGTTGTTTCTGTCAGTTTTGCCTTGGCCGGAATGTCTGGCGTGAATAGGCCGGAATGTCCGGCCCGCGCGCTCCAGGACTATAATGGTTGGATTTTGGAGGACCTATATAAGGGCCCCTTCTTTCCCAATGTTTACCTAACCTTTCTTGCAAGTTTCCCCTCCATTGCTGACCTTCTTGAGCTTGCTATCTCTCAATCCCTCCTATGATTCTTGCATATTCTTGAGGGATTTGAAAGAGGAGATCTAGATCTACAACCCCACCAATCAATCTTTTCTCTAAGTGAGGGGAACATCTTGGGATCTAGATTTTGGAGTCTTTTGTGGATTTCCTCCATTGCTCTTCCTCTCTTATTCCCCCTTAAGCTTTTGTAGCTTTGGTGGAATTTGGGAGAGAAGGATTTGGGAACTTCTTGTGTTCTTGCCATTGCATTGGTGCATCGGTTTGAGTTCTCGGTGAGGATTCGATTGAGTGAAAAGTTGAGAAGCTTTTTACTCTTGGGTTCATTGGAACCCTAGACGGTTTGGTGGTTTTGCAGGTTTGTGGATTACTTGGGGCTTCCAATTAAGTTATGGAGCTTTCCCCAAGCTTGTTTGTTGGGAGCCTCCAATTGAGTTGTGGAGAAGTGCCCCGACCTTGTGAGAGGTTTCGGATTGCCACCGACAAGTGCACCGATAGTGGAAGTGTGGATCGATCCCGTTGGGGTGAGATTCACAGGAGAACAAGGGAGGCCTTTTGTGGCGTTGGTGGTTTGATACCACCCCCTCTCCAAACGAGACGTACTCCATGTTGGGAGGAACTCGGTAAAACATCGTTGTCTCCGCGTGCCTCGGTTATCTCTATACACGAGCTCTTACTTATGCACCTTACTTTGTGATAGCCTTCGTGTTTGAAGTTTATATCTTGCTATCTCATAGTTGCTTGTCTTGTTTAGCATAAGTTGTTGGTGCAAATAGGTGAACCCTATTTTGTTCTAGGTTTTTGTGCTTAACAAAGTAAACGCTAGTTTAATTCCGCCTTTGTTGAGCCTCTCTCGGAAAAGTTTTTAACCGCCTATTCACCCCCTCCCCCCACTAGGCAGCATCTGTATCCTTTCATATCTGTTGTGCATTTCCCATCGTCCATGCCTCCAAGGAAATGGGTGAAAGGAAATGCCTACGAGAGGAGGAAGAAGATGTACCGACGGTTCTAGAACATAGGAAGAAGAAGCGCCTAGGAAAAACTGCAGAGGATTGACCGAGGAAGAGAAAGAAGAAGCGCCCAGGAAAAACTGCAGAGGAATGACCGAGGAAGCGGAAGAAGAAACGTGGTAACTGCAGCTTCGGTTCGAGAACTCACCGTGGTTACATGGAGATCATGGAAGTGCCACCGGTTCAACAAGGGGGGCCAGTTCCTGCGAGAATATGGAATTAGTTGTGCATTTTTCTATGCGAGAAATTGAGAGAAATCATTTATATTTTCTCTTTCATAATTAAACATAATGAAGATGGTACAACCCAAGAGATTTGAACAAAAGAGATTTGCTAGTTTAACATACAACAACACAAAAGTTTATGAGCATGCGTTCTTGAAATTTAAATTCTGATGATTTATTCAGAAGTTCTGAGCTACAGCCGACATCACAGAGCTAACACTCTCGTCTTCGTCCTCCTCCTCCTGCTTGTCGTTGTCGTCTTCCGCATCCTCTTGTTCCTCTGCCGGACCGGTGACCACCTCAATAATCAGCTTGATATAGTGCCTCATCACTTTGACCTGGATGACGAGCAGATCATCAAGGCAAATTCTGTTTTTAGCACAGAATTCAGCCTAGGGGTCGGTGAAATCAATGCAGTCATCATATACTTCCGATATGCGATATCGCCCCAAGATTTTCAAGCCTTTGTCACAATTATTCTTCATGCATACACAATAGAACCCTTTCTTTGGGATTTGGTGTTCCCTGGTGCATCTCAAAGGAATTTCGTGAGTAACAAAAATATATAACAGATCTTAGTTAACTGGCCACCCTGATAAATTTACGAAATAAGAAGGAAAAAAGCATAGGAAAAAGTGATTAACTAACCATCTGATAAAGATCATCTTCATCCTACACCCGGTGCAACAAGAAATGAGGGATCTCAAAGACTTCATCTTCATCCAGGTCTCTTACAAACTCCTTGTAGAATGCCCAAGATATGTAATTCATTTTAGAGCAAATGACATTACATGGGTGTTGAAATATGGATTTCTCTAGTGTCACCTTGCAACAATCTTCGGTCTTATAACACCCTGATCATGCATATGAAATTGAAGAAGGTTTGGTGTGTAAGGAACATACATAATTAAGAAACTAGTCATGTGTGTAACGAAAAAACCATTTCAATGCAAAGAAGTCAATACATACACTAGTCTTGATCAACCCAATGTTTGACAACATTATCAGCATTTGACACTTCAACAATAAAGCACCTGTCTACTCTATTGTATGCAAATGTCAGAACATCATTCTATTCAATATTATAAGTTGCACAGAACCCCTGCAATATGGCCCACATTATGCTATAGACCTCCCAAAATTCCCACCATACAGCACATAGAAGTAGTATTCATCAATTGTTCTGTTTTGATCATGGCGGTTACTCCGAGCAAGGATCCAGGTCAGATGTGGACCAAAAGCGAATTGTCGCATACGCTCAGCGAAACAACAAGGCATACCCTACATAAATTTGTGAAACAGAAAAAACCCATAAGATCATGACCATAAAGCAATTTATATGGAAATTTAAAATAAGATATGTATATGAAAATCAAGAATACTTACAAATCCCTCTACAAAAAAGGGTGATCTCACCCTCATTCTAAAATACATCACATGGTCTCTGTTTCCACTCCCACACCAGGCAGGTTGCTGCTGACATGTCACACATTCGTTTTGAGCCATATTCCTTTTTTTAACACAAAAATTACAAAAGATCAAGGAAATAAATGATATGATGTTACTAAAATTATCACTGATTACATTGTACTTTATAATAACAAATAGTACTATATATGTGCAGAAATACAACTAGTCTGCAGTTCTACATAGATAATCCTGCAAAAATACAAATAATGATGTGCATACTGTACTAATCTACAGTTCTGCATACACATACCGAAGATTTTTATTAACAAAATATCAGCACAAATTGTACCAACAAAAAAATCTACCGAAATTCAACCCAACAAAATCTACACATCCTATATTTACTCTAGAGAATCAATGAAGTAATCTTAGAGAAAACTCTACGAATTCGATGAAGCAATCGTAGAGAAAACACTACAGATTCAATGAAGAACAAGTACTATTTACGCAGCTCTGAAAACCCTACAGATTCATCGAGCTGCTGCTGCTGAAGATCTCTGCCGCCGGTTATACTCCGGTGAAGGAGATTCTTACCACTAACGTCTCCGCGCACCTCGGTAGCTCCCCTTCCGGGCGCCATCTTCGTGCTTGATACATTGCAAATGTATCTATAATTTTTGATATTCCATGCTTGGTTTTATCTACTTTCTTGTGTTTTGTCCAAACTTTGGAGTACTTTTCATATGATTTCTTGGACTAACCTATTAATAAGAGCCACAGTGCTAGCTGCCTGCTTTCTTCTGTTTTTGGTTCCAGGAAGTCAGAAAATGAATATTCTCGGAATTGGACGGGACAAAAGCCAAAGTTATTATTTTACCGGGGGACACTTGGAGCCAGAATACGAGACGGAGAAGGGCCAGGAGCTGGCCACACCACCTGGTGGCGCGGGCCAGGCCAAGCCACGCCAGGGGGTGGTGTGGGCCCCTATGGCACCCCTCGGTCTCCCCTCTCGCCTATAAGAGCCTCCTGATGCAAAAACCCTAAATCATCAAGCCTCCAGCCACGAAAAGTTCCACTGCTCCGCCGCCACCGAAGGGGAGATTCGGGGGACAGAAAGACTCTGTTCCGGCACCCTGCCAGGACGGGGAAGTGCCCCCAGAGCCATCTCCATCGATCTCCACCACCATCTCCATCGCCATCGCTGATTCCCATGATGATGAGGGAGTAGTTCTCTCTCAAGGCTCAAGGTTCTACCGGTAGCTATGTGTTCATCTCTCTCTATGCATGATCATATTGTGATCATGAGCTTTGTAATCTAGTATATCTACTTTGCTACTCAAGTGCTTTAATAGATCTCTGATCTCCCTATGTGTGTGAAAGTGACAGCATGCACACCATGGTGGCACTTAGGCTAGAGATTACAAATACTTGTTATGAGTTATATTTGGAGTTGGGTGTCTTTATGAAATTGTGGTGTTTGTTGGAACCATCTAGTGCTCAAGGTGACAGTGTGGGGTTATCAAGATGCGGAAAGCGAACTTTGAGGAGTGTTTTTATAGCCCTACCATGGATTAGAGTGTCCAACCAGAGAGTAGTTAAGAGTAGTATCATAAAGAGAAGATATTTATATGAGAGTGTTCACTAGTGAAAGTATGATCCCTAGGCCTTGTTTCTAAGCATTGATACACCATTTGCAATTAGATCTATTAGATGTTTGCTTGCTCCTATGTTTATTTAAGTTTTACTTCAGTCTTTTCCATGCCATCAAGCTATTTTCTATCACGGTTACCACTTATAATTATCTATACCACTTGTATTTCACTATCTCTTCGCCGAACTAGTGCACCTATACACCTGACAAGTGTATTGGGTGTGTTGGGGACATAAGAGACTTCTTGTATCTTGATTGCAGGTTTGCTTGAGAGGGTATACCTTTGACCACTTCCTCCCTGAGTTCAATAAACCTTGGGTGATCCACTTAAGGGAAAACATGCTGTTGTTCTACAAACATCTACACTTGGAGGCCCAACAACTGTCTACAAGAATAGAAGTGCGTAGACATCAAGCTATTTTTCTGGCGCCGTTGCCAGGGACTGAAGAAGAAGAAGCTCTCATGTCAACCATGCGCCATCAAGTATTTTCTGGCACCGTTGCCGAGGAGGTAAGGTAAAAGGTACTCACATCCTCCAGTGTGAGTGCTCGAAGTTATTTCCTTTAAATTCTGCAATTTTGTCTTTTTGTTTCTTGTTTTCACTAGTTAGGCTTAATGGAAAACAACAACAAAATTAGAGAGCTTTTTAGTGTTTTTCCTAATATAGAACATGAATTGTCTGAAAAGAAAATTAAAAAACCCATGGAACTTTCTTTGCATGCTAATAACAATGTTATTAGTATGAATCTTTTGAACACCTTTATTACTAATGCTATGGAAACGTCTAAGCTTGGGGAAGTTGGTTTTTATGAAAATGATCTTTTTAGTTCCCAAGCTTTAAAGAAGAAAATTTGCTCTGATGATACTTTATCTCCCATATGTGGCAATTCTAATGATACTTGTGATATTTTAAATCCACATACCGAAAGCATCCCTTTTAAAATACCTATAAAAATTGTTGAACGTATTATGACTAAATGCTATTTTGGAGACGGAACTGTCCATCATTGTGATCATTTACTCTTTATACATGAATTATGCGAGTTGTTCAAGTGTGCAGGTATTTCAATGAACCAAGTTAAGAGGAAGCTATTCCCTCTTTCACTTAAGGGCAAAGCAAGGGAGTGTTATGAGCTACTAGATGATCCTCATCATTTGGAGTGGAAGGAACTTGAATCTCTCTTTTACTCTAAATTTTATCCTCTTCATGAAATTCATAAAGATAGGAATTACATTTATAATTTTCATCCACATGATGGAGAAAGTATTGCCCAAGCATGGGGGAGATTGAAGTCCCTAATGCTCAAATGTCCCATTCATGAGCTCCCCAGTAATATTGTTATTAATAATTTCTATGCAAGGCTTTTAGGACATTACAAGGACTATCTAGATACTTGTTTAGAGGGATCCTTCACAAGTAAGGAGGTCAAAGCTAAGTGGGATCTTCTTGAAACAATTCAAAGCAATACCGAAGATTGGGATAACAACAAAGGTAAAGAACCAGGTATAAACTATGAGTGTGATTGCATTAAGTCTTTCACTGAAACTACTGATTTTCAAGAGCTTAGTGCTAAATATGGTCTTGATCCTCAAATTCTTGTTGATTGTTATAGAATCTTTGCTTCTCATATTAATGATCCTAAAGAAAAATGGTACATGTATCATGAGCCTTATGAAGACACTTGCATGGAAAATGAAATTGTTATTAATGATAGCAATAAACATGCTCAAACCTCTGAAAGTACTACTTCTTATAAGCATGTTAATTTTTGTGGAATACATAGACCTTGTGAGAATAGTAAAATTGAAGAAGAATATTGTATCACCCACATGAATGAAAAAACTAGAACGTGGTATAGGGCTCTTAATGATCTTGGTAAAAAAGTGTGTGCCCTCTATCCTTTTATTTGTGAACTTTGCTTTGAAGTGGGTCACTTCAATTTTTCAATGCTCAGGCCATAATAATAGCCCTTCTAATCCAATGAGTACTGCAAGTTTGTATTGTGATGACATGATCACTCCTAATCAGCATGATCAACTTACATTATTTTTGGGGTGTGAAGAGTTATCAAGAAAAACCTCTTTGGTAGATATGAGTGCTTTTGATATGAATAGTGTCCTGCATGGTTGTCATCTTTATTTTGTTGATAATTGCCACACAAATACTTACATAGAAAATATCCTAAAAGATGATATCTTACCAAAATATGACATGACTAATATGTGTTTTGGTCTTATTAATGAAAAGGAGGAATCCTCCAAAGTTTCTTCCATTGTCTCTAACAATGAACCAGGGTATATGGAGAAGCTTCCTTTCAAGCCTCTCCCTCCTAAAGAGAAGAAGAAAAAGAAGAAGAGGAGGAGTAAAAGGAGAGAGGACACGGTATTTCCCCTAAGCATGTTGCTCCTATTATAGTTTTTGATGAGTCTAAACTCGATGATGTTCCTATGCCTATTACCTATAGTAGTGATCATGATTGGGAAAAGCACACTACTTTTGATAATGAAAATCTCTTCGGTACCAATTCTGAAAATGATGATATTAATAATTGCTATACTATTAGTGCTATCCATGATTCTTCCAATGATGATATGTTTACAAATGAACACACTTGGGAAGATAACTATTATATTGCTTATGATGATTGCAATGATGAATATGATATTTTCAGTCAACCTACTATTGAGGAGAAAATTAATTATGATTACAATATGCCTCCTATATCTGATGATTATGGTGATGAGAATAATAATAATATCTATTTTGTTGAATTTGCTCCCACTATAATTACTAAAAATGACTATGCTTATAGGGAGAGTATTAATTCTTTTATGCATGTGGCTCATGATAAGAATGTTTTATGTGATAGTTATATTGTTAATTTTATTCATGATGCTACTGAAAGTTAGTATGAGAGAGGGAAACATGGTTTTATGTGTCTCAACAATATTAAATTTCCCCTCTTTATGTTGAAAGTCTTGAAGTTGCACTTGTTTTGCTTTACTATGATTATTGCTTTGTGCTTTCATGACTTGTTTATTTACAAGATTCCTATGCATAGGAAGTGGGTTAGACTTAAATGTGTTTTAAATTTGCTTCTTGATGCTCTCTTTTACTTCAATTTATATTTCTTATGTGAGCATCTTCTCAAACTATCATGCCTAACTTAAAGGCGTTAAAGAAAAGTACTTATTGGGAGATAACCCAAAAGTTTTAGTAGAGTATTGGAAGTTATTGCTTCCGTAATTACCTCTCCTTATCATTTTTGGGTGGTTTTTGTGCCAAGAGTAACCTCCAATGAGAGAGAAGTAATGCTTGAGAAAGTTGCTGTCCCGAAACAGATTTCTATGCTTCACCGTAAAAAATCGTGTAAAATCTATGTACGTCATTTTGAGGCGTGAATTTCTGTGCTTCTGCCCCAGGTTGTTATATAACTTTAGTTAGTTCAACACTTTTTGATTCGAGCAACAGAAGGTCTTCGAAAAAATTCGTCTTTACCTGCTGGTCTGTTTTGACAGATTTCTGCCATTATTTGCATTTGCTTCTTGTTGGTTCCTTTTTGAGTTCTTTTGGGGAATTGAGTTTTTTGAGGAAAGTGATACAGTATCTAGTGTTTTAATGGAAATTTTATTGGTGTTAGAACTGAACCTAAAGACTGATTATCTTGAATGCACTAATGTTGCTAATAAAGATTGTGTGAAGTTTTGTATGAAGGAAAAATTTTAGGTGTATGGAAGGAATGAGTAATGAGATGAAGGATGGACTAAAGCTCAAGCTTGGGGATGCCATGCGTGTCACCCTAAGAAATATCCAAGAAGTACAAGCATCAAAGCTTGGGTATGCCAAAGGCATCCCCTTCTTCATCAATAAAAATCCCAGGTTTCTTCCAAACGCTTTACTTTTATTGTTTCATGCACAGTTGTGTTGTTCTTGGAGCGTTTTCTTTTTTGTTTTCGTTTTAGTTTTTCGTTTGCTTGGTTTTCTTAGTTTTCTGAATAAATTGGTTGGACCCCCTATCTCATACATTGGTTTTCAAATAGTTTGGTTTGGATTGGAAAAGAGTAGGAAAGTTCATGCTTAAGTGGTAAAGAGAGCTTGTTTTTGACTGTGGCTTATGCTTTGTCATGCCATGCTTGATATTGTTTTGGCTTTATGCTTAGTATTCTTTGTTGTAGCATGACTTGTTATAAACAATTGAGATTGCTTAATGTGCCTTGGAAGAATCATGCGTTGTTTTAGCATATTAGGCATAGTATTATGGTATTCTCCTTTGATGCTTTATTTCGGTTGACTTGGTGCATGCTCACACCATCTTATGACTATCTCAAGTCACCATAGCCTTTATGATCCTTTAGTTTTCAACTTGTAGTATCACTTTATGCTTTGATCAATGATGTTTTGTCGTTCTGCATGATTATGGCCATTATTGCTCTCTTAGTTTGTCGCTCCCAGTCTTTTACTAGCCTCCACAACCAAGTATGAGTTCCACTCATGCATCCAACTCCTTAAACCAAGTTATTCCAAAGAGTCCACCATACCTACCTATTAGAATATGCTATTTCAAGTATATTCATGTTTTTATCTACCTTCCGAATTAATCTTGTTATGTGAAAATTAGTGATTAAAGCTCTCACGAACTTGATGGCACACTTTACTTTCTTGCAATTAATAAACTTGACCCATTGTATCAATCTTTGTTCCGTATATGCTTGCGCTTTATAAGTTGAAATTAGCAGAACCATGTATCATGGGGAACGCTTTCAACATTGCACTTGTACTTTGTACCCCGTTGATATCATGTTCTTTTGCTTATGGATCCCAACAGTGTGAAATAAAAGTGGAACTTGTAAGATCATGGAGTAGTATCATAAAGAGAAGATATTTATATGAGAGTGTTCACTAGTGAAAGTATGATCCCTAGGCCTTGTTGCTAAGCATTGATACACCGTTTGCAATTAGATCTGTTAGATGTTTGCTTGCTCCTATCTTTATTTCAGTTTTACTTTAGTATTTTCCACGCCATCAGGCTATTTTCTATCACCGTTACCACTTATAATTATCTATACCACTTGTATTTCACTATCTCTTTGCCGAACTAGTGCACCTATACACCTGACAAGTGTATTGGGTGTGTTGGGGCCACAGGACACTTCTTGTATCTTGATTGCAGGGTTGCTTGAGAGGGGATACCTTTGACCACTTCCTCCCTGAGTTCGATAAACCTTGGGTGATCCACTTAAGGGAAAACTTGCTGCTTTTCTACAAACCTCTGCACTTGGAGGCCCAATAACTGTCTACAAAAATAGAAGTGCGTAGACATCAGTGCTCAACTCGCTCGTCTTTGTGTCTTCCAAGGTAAAAAAAAGTTTGTTTAATTGTTCAACACATGGATATCATTTGGATTGTTCATCTACATTAAAATCTTCTTAAAAAGGATTATTCTTCTCAAATAATGTGATTAGTTTGTTTAATTGTCCAACAGATTGATAGGAGTTGGATTTGTTGCATGGTAAAGTAAATAGTTCTGATAAATGACTAGCCTGTTCTAAAAATGAGATTTGTTGTTTTAATTGTTCAACACATGGATATGATTTGGCTTGTTCATTGTAAAGAAAACTGTTCTAAAAAATCACTAGCCTGTTCTGAAAGTTTGATTTGTTTATTTAATTCTTAACAGATGGATAGGAGTTGGATTGTTCATGGCAGACAGTTTACTAAACCCTACAAAGCTGGCCTAAAACAGTTTGTCAGATTTGTCAAAGAGGGATATGGTGAGAATGCTGAGGTTCCATGCCCCTGTCGTAAGTGCCTCAACTGGAGAACGGTACATGTAGGCCTCTTTATCACCACTTAATCATTAGTGGCATGTCGCACACGTATACTCGGTGGATACAGCATGGAGAGCCACTTGATCTTGCTATTATTGAAGATCCACCAAATGGTGGTAACTATCGTGCAAATGGACACGTCAGTCGCTGCTACTGGCAGCGATTGATTAAAACAGGGGCGAGAGCTGGCGGCCATCTGCGGTGCGAGATGGGGGCGGATGCACATGGTTTACCCAGGTTCGCCCCCCGGAGGTTAAAGACCTACTCCTGCTAGATTGGATTAATGGAGAGTAGGGGTGGTGAGCTCGGCGTCTAAGCAGCGAGTCGCTTGAAGGGGTGTATGATGGAAATTAAGTCCTCAGGATACCCTAGGGAGGTTTATATATGGGGCACCTCGCTAGGGTTTACAGTTTACA
Source organism: Avena eriantha (assembly GCA_910589775.1). NCBI lineage: Eukaryota > Viridiplantae > Streptophyta > Magnoliopsida > Poales > Poaceae > Avena > Avena eriantha. The sequence goes on from OU342742.1 coordinate 214,143,995, forward strand.
ACCAAACAAAATATGGATTCAGAGGATTTGACCTAATCCGATTGGGCTTCAAATACGTTGTTGGGCCTCCAGTCTCCAGTCGCCAGGCCTTCTCCTTACTCGCATTCCAGTCGCCGTCCCGCAGACCCACTCGCAAGACCTTTGGCCCAATCGGAACGTCCTGCTGGGCATACCCCATCCGGCATATCCCCATCAGTAGTCCCCGAGGCCATCGTTGATTCAGATGTAGGTGTCCTGTTGGCAGTCGGAGTCGGCGAGTCCAGTTTGGACGCCCAGTCGAATTGGCGATGGACTCCACTAAGACCAAGGAAATTTTCCCCAGGTTCCCAGTTGCTGCTTCGGCGAATGCCATTGCTGTCAAGTCACTGCTTCGGCGACTGGACATGGGCTAGTTGCAAGCGAGTCAAATGGAGGAGTTGGACCGTCGACCTGGTCAAACTATCCGTTAGATATTCCAACGGTAACTTCGGCGTAATTACCGCGGGTAACGGCTACCCCGAGTTTGGCGGGTAGTATCTCCTTATAAGTGGAGTAACAAATCAGCCCTACAAATCCTTCCCCGCATTCTTCATTCTTGCACATTCATTTCTCCTGCCTTCCCTCAATCGACACCTTTCCAGATCAAGCGACTTTGTTTTCCTTCTCGATGGCACCTCCGAAAGGCTCATGGGGGAAGTCCAAGTGCTCCGCGACGCAACTCAGGTCCTTCGAGGACGGCGGGGTCCTCTGCATGGGGAATTGGAGGATTCCCGCGTCTTCCGAGATCAAGCCAAAGCCACGTGCTGGCGAATTCGTCTGCTTTCCAAGCCATCTGGAGAGGAGCTTGGGATTTCCCACCTCGTTGTTCTTCCGCCGATTCTGCTCATACTACTATCGTGGTGGTGTCACGGCAGATGCCATGGATAGGCTAAAGGTGGGGACTAAATGCACTAGGGGAATCCAGGGAGGGATAGTGTGGTAATCCGGTCTGTCATCTCTTCTTTTACCTCAGTAATCATTTCTTCGGGATGACCCGGCCCCATCTCGCTGACAATACTCCTCGCTTGACTCGTTTGAGGTGAGCCTAGGTTGCGTCGGATCACCTAAGGCATATGAATCAGCAATTCGGATCGTTTCTGCCAAGGTGGTTGGCATATCCCTTTGCAACCTTTGCCATAGCATGCTTGCATATCTGCATCCTTGCACAAACCAGGCTATGGCCTGTGACTCAATCACACCATCACACGAGTTTCGCACAGTGCACCAACGGGTAAAGAACTCTCGGTCTGTCTCATTTGGTCTCTGCCTGCACATTGCTAGGGTTCGTGGCCTATTGGGCCTCTGATACGTACTTGAGAAATTGCTAACAAGCATCTCCTCAAAATCGATCCAACAGTTAATACTCCCGGGTGGCAAATTGTTTAGCCATACCCTTGCTGGCCCCTCCAACATCTGGGGTACATATCTCACTGCCCACCTCAAGTTGCATGTAGCAATTTTGACCGCAGTTGCATAGTTAATCAACCAATCCTCCGGCTTAGTGCTGCCTTCATACGTCTTTGTGCCTCTAGGTAACTGGAAGTTAGGTACCGGAGGTTCCTTCATGATCCGGAGGACCTTGACACTCAATTTTCTCTGACCTATACAACCGATCTAGTTTTAACCTGGCGTCATCAGGCATCAAGTTTTTGCCTCCCAATCTTGACCCTATCACGTGATAGTACGGTCTAGGATAGCCAGCGTTCACCATCTCCGAATCTCCATCATTGTATTTGTCTTGCTCCTGTGGAGCTGCTCTCTGTTGCATACCTTGGCCAGCACTGCGCTCTTGCCGTGGTATATTCCGCTGCGGCGGTTGACCTACACCTACTGAATTGCGCTGTCCGGCATTGCCTTGGTCGCGGTTACCTCGGCCAGCTTCACCTCGGCTCACACTCCTTCGATCTTCATTTCTTTGCACTTCTTGTCCTTTCCTTGCCCTTGCCGGGTCATATGGGACTATCTGTTTATTCCTCCTGGCTGAATTTACTACCTCTTCTCTCCTAGGACCACCATGATGAGACGATGCGGCTCTAGCGGATTTTTCCGGGTTACCCACCGCCGAATGAACGATCTTGGAGGCCCCAGCTCTCTTCGGGTTAGCCTTGAGCAACTCCTTGTTTTTCCTGTTCGCGATCCGAACCAACTCATTGACTCTTTCCTGCTGTCTTTGACGGGCTTCACCCGTCAGACCCTCTAATTCGGACGCAGCTGCATCTGCTGATCTGAGGTTCTTTGCCGGGGTACTATACCTCGGCAGCCCCACGGACAAACAGTTCTCTGATTCCTCAATCCTAGTATCACCCTCTCTGTTCATTTAACTCATGAGATTTCCCCCCTTTACTTTTACAGCATCTACTTTATTTGCCTTTCGTACTCACGCAGTGTCATGTTCAACGACTGCTGAGCTGCGGCTATCTTCTTCGCACCCTCTAGTATTTTCTGCCTAGTTTCCTCTAGCTCGGCCTGTGCCTGAGCCAGATCTACTGCTGCTGCTACTGGGTTTGCCAAGCTATCCATTGCCTACTGCAACACATTTTCAGGCCTCTCTAGTGGAGGTCCTCTACTTTTCCTCGGTGCTTTGGGTGTTACCTCCGGATCTGGTACAGGATCCTTGCTTGCGCCCGCACCTGGCGCAATCATCATCACCTCCGCACGGTCCGGGGAGCGAGTGATGCGCGCCCCGTGAACCACGCTAAGGGGTGGTTCGCCTCCTTCGACGATGTGCCGCGGATGAGCGCACGACACATCAACAGCAACGTAGACCTTGTGCGCGCCGAGCTTGACGAAGAGGCCGTTGCGCGCAAGAGGACGCGTGCCGAAGCAGCTAGCATTGTCGCTGACAAAGTCCAGCGCTCCAAAGCGCTGAACAAGCCCGGAGACGATGTGTTCGCCGATGCAGATGAGGTTTCCCGTCCGGATCTTGACCCCTGCTAGTGCCACTTGCCCCACGATGGGCGCCAACAGTCGTGGTGGTGTCACGGCATATGCCATGGATAGGCTAAAGGTGGGGACTAAATGCACTAGGGGAATCCATGGAGGGATAGTGTGGTGATTCCACACACGGAAGCTTTGTATTTGATTCACCTTCGTAGATTACAAGTGCTCCTAGAGCTATATTGGAGAGAGGAGGAAGAAGGGACTCTCTTACTCTCGCCACTAGCTTGCCCTCAGGAACTAACTAGTAAATCGCAACACCCTAGAGCTCAACCCAGTTAAGACCAACCAGAAATCAACCCCCTCTTCGGCGAATGCCATTGCTGTCAAGTCGCTGCTTCGCCGACTGGACATGGGCTAGTTGCAAGCGAGTCAAATGGAGGAGTTGGACCGTCGACCTGGTCAAACTATCCGTTAGATATTCCAACGGTAACTTCGGCGTAATTACCGCGGGTAACGGCTACCCTGAGTTTGGCGGGTAGTATCTCCTTATAAGTGGAGTAACAAATCAGCCCTACAGATCCTTCCCCGCATTCTTCATTCTTGCACATTCATTTCTCCTGCCTTCCCTCAATCGACACCTTTCCAGATCAAGCGACTCCGTTTTCCTTCTCGATGGCACCTCCGAAAGGCTCATGGGGGAAGTCCAAGTGCTCCGCGACGCAACTCAGGTCCTTCGAGGACGCCGGGGTCCTCTGCATGGGGAATTGGAGGATTCCCGCGTCTTCCGAGATCAAGCCAAAGCCACGTGCTGGCGAATTCGTCTGCTTTCCAAGCCATCTGGAGAGGGGCTTGGGATTTCCCACCTCGTTGTTCTTCCGCCGATTCTGCTCGTACTACTGTCATGGTGGTGTCACGGCAGATGCCATGGATAGGCTAAAGGTGGGGACTAAATGCACTAGGGGAATCCAGGGAGGGATAGTGTGGTGATTCCACACACGGAAGCTTTGTATTTGATTCACCTTCGCAGATTACAAGTGCTCCTAGAGCTGTATTGGAGAGAGGAGGAAGAAGGTACTCTCTTACTCTCGCCACTAGCTTGCCCTCATGAACTAACTAGTAAATCGCAACACCCTAGAGCTCAACCCAGTTAAGACCAACCAGAAATCAATCCCTCTATAGAAGCCCTAGCCCTCCTTATATAGGGGTGGCTAGGTCTCCACTTAGGGCATATGTGGAGGCATATTCCAGGGAATATGCCTCCTCCCAAAATAGTAAGCCGACCGGGTCACTTTTCCCCTGCGTCATCCATGCAGAGGCTACGTGAGCCTCTACGGCGCCTACGTCACCCAACATTAGCTTCGTCACCTTTGTCGGCCACGCCTTTGTGGTCCGACCTCTATCCGCTTCGCTCACACTCTACGTACAGTAGTCACCTTTGACCAGCGAGATACCTTCCTTCTCTTACAAGCTTGATATAACCCGGATCCCACATAGTAGATCCGGCCACACCTGTTCCTGCATACAAGTTAGATACATCTTACCGACATATGGCTTAAGTCGGTTGAGACCAAGTTAGGTGGACGTCCCCTGGTCCGGGTTACTCCGTGATCCGGCCTGCCTTGAGGTGACTCGGCCAGCACTTGCTTTGACCTTCCCGTACCTCGGGTAACTAGGCTTTTATAGCCCGGCGTGACCCTACCCGGGGGTATCCCCCCAACATTAGTCCCCGAAGCTGGTGCGGTCTTAGCTGCCTTAGCCGCTAAGGCCACAACAGGTTCAATTTCACTGAGCTTCTTACTCCTTCTCCGAGTTACCTCTTACTCCGGATTCTATGGGTTTACTTTCCCTTGGAACATTCCAAGTTTTTACTTGTTGGCCGGGTTACCTCGTACTCATCCGGGGCATTCTTCCTTCTCTCGTACGCTTCCCCACGTGGAGGCTAATCATCACATCGCCTCATTTTAAGGGCCAGCTACAGTAACCGCCGCAGCAATTGTCAATTATCACTGTAGCGCATGTCACATCGTGCCTGCCTCCTCGTTAACTGCATCATAACGTCACGTTGTGGGATCCGCTGCGCCCTATGGCCCTTTGTGTGGCTCGTCGATGATTGGATTATCCGGACCATACACGGCCACACCGTGTGGCTCGCTCGCAAAGCGCGATCCCACTACCCCCTTACAGGAGTGGTTAAATAGGGGAGGGGCACGCCCCTTGAGTCATTTCCCTGCTCCCGCGCCCCTCTGCCTCTGCCTTTTTCCTCTTCTTCTCCGTCGACAGCGCCGCCGCCACCGCATCTGAGCAGCAGCGCTGCCGCCACCGTACTGCTTCCACGCGCTCCAGCGCCGCCGCCACCTCCGCTCATCCTCTCCGCCACGGGTCCCCGCCAGTCCAGGCCCCTGCCTCCCTCCGCCGCTAGCGCAAGTGAGGAGAGCGACCTCGAAATGACTGAGGAGGAACTCTCTGTCGCCGAGCAAGAGATGGAAGAAGACGCGGCGCACGCCGACCGCGGCGCGTGGGCCAGATCCTGGGTCTGCCAGGATGACCTGGATTGGCTTTACCGTACCAGGCGCATCCCGGAGGGCATCGCCACGCGCCTGGATTCCGCCGAACTTGCCCCCTCACCCAATCCGGGTGAGTATGTCGTGTTCCTATCGCACTTCCAGCGGGGGCTCGGTCTGCCAGTTAGTGATTTTTTCCATGACTGGCTAAACACATACGAGCTTCAGCCGCACCACCTTCCAGCCAATGCCATCACATCTCTCTCCGCCTTCGCCTCCACAATCGAAGGTTATGCCGGACTATGGCTCACGAAGGAGCTATGGATCCGGTTCTTCGGCCTTCGCAGGAACGTCATTCCGAATGTAGATCTAGATCTGGAGGATAAGCAGCTCATGCAGTTTGGTGCTGCGTCAATCTCCCCCGGAAGTTGTCCATCTTCCCCCGAGTAACAGGACTTGACTCCTGCAAGGGATGGGCCCGGACTTTCTTTTATGTCCGGAACAACACCAACGAAGACCTGATCCGGCTGCGCCCCTATACTCCGGGTCCTCCTAACCCGGATTTGTCGGACGTTATCCCCAAGAAGCCCACAGTTTTGGCTAACCAGGTTAACAAGAGATTCAAGGAGCTGAAGGAACTCGGACTGCGCAACAAGGACGCCATGATCACATTAGTCCACAACCGGATCTCCCCCCTCCAGAAACGCACACATAAAGTGTGTCACATGAGCTGGGGCCACGACCCCAACCGGACCTCGTCTTTTGAGTTGAGCAATACAGAAATCTACCGCCAGGTCAAGGCCCTCTTCACCACTCACAAGGACTTCTCCTCTGAGTGGACATGGGGAATTGAACATTTTTGCCGAGATAGGCTTCCTCCTTCGGTAAGTCTCGTGCTCCAAACTTTCTTCCGAATTAAATCATATGTCGGTCTTTTGTCGTAAGTTTTAATCGTGTTGCTTTTCCTTTTCCTTAGTTGTTTCTTCAGCAAACCATCGAGGATGGCACCGAGCCTTCCCTCAAGTGGGCGCCTGACCGGGACACCTCGGACGAGGAGGAACCAGATCAGGAGATGTTCCTTCCAATGGCAGATGCAACGAAACGACCCACCGGTAAACTCTCTTCTATTAGAGACTGGCCCGATGATGAAGATGATTCGGATGTTGAGGTGATGGAAGCATTTGACGCTGTCCCCCTTTCTTATGCTTTTCCGGCATCAGCTAACCCTGGTGGGCAGGTCCATGAAGACCCTCCCCTTGCCGTGGGTGATCCTGTCTCGGTGGCGCCGAAGAAGAAAAGGGGAGCTGCCTCTGCATCCTCCTCCGGACCTTCTCAGCCGGCTAAAAGGCGGAAGAAGTCTGGGGACAAAACTGCCACCAAGCCTCCAACCAAGGCCACGGCCCGGAGGGCTCGGAAGCCTAAGGAGCCCCTGACCTCGGATGAGTAAGCCTCTTCTCCCTTTGCCATTCACTTGTTCTTCTTGTGTTATAGTTTCTCATTATTCATCATTTGATTTGGCAGGGCCACGGTGGAGGTCCCATAGAGTGGATTCGGTATTGCGTCGCCGCTCCGACACAGCCCTTCTCCTCCTCGTGGCGATGATTCTCGCCCGTTGAGCCCCATTCCAGAGGGCAACCTCGGAGCGGGGGAGATTGGCTCTGCCGAGGCAACAACCACCACTTTGGCTCCACCGCAACCAGCTACCACCGAGGTTCCCTCAACACCTCTGCCGAAGCAGAAACCAGCACCAGTACCAGCACCAAGCCCAGCCCCAGCAGCAAAAGCAACAGCAGCAGCACCAAGCCCCGTCTACCTCGTCTGAGTCTTCCAAGGCTCGGCGAGAAGACATCAGAAGCACCAAGGCTGGCGTCAAGGCAGCTCCCAAGGGAAAATCCGTTGCAGCAACCTCAACCTCTCAGCAGCAGCCCAAGGGCAAGAAGGCACCTGAGGCTACCAGGGCAGCGTTTGTCGAGGCTGGATAGCGCACACTTGTGTCCATGCTTCCGAAGAAAACTCCACCGCCGAAGGATGCCCCTGTCGAGCCAGCTGATGCGCAACTTGTTTTGCACACCAGCCCGGCCCTTGCCCAAGTTGAGAGGAGGGAGGCGCATGCCAAGGGTTTAGTGGCGCCACACATGCTAAGCGGTGAACGATACCCTCCGACCTTGATCGAGTTTGTAAATAACTGGAACAAGGCGGAGTTCGTCTACAACGACGATCTCCCGGAGAAGTTCGGTCCCGCCAAATTTTCTGCGCAGATGAATACCGCTGCCAAGGCCATCAACCTTGCGGGTCGGATGATGGAGGTATGTTACTTCGTCTTTTCTTTTAACAAGTTGTAGATATAATTGATATAGCCATTAGTCCCCGATCCTCCGGGGGAGTAACTTGTTACTCGGCCGGATGCTCCTTAGAGAACTAACGTAGCTCCTTGATAACTTCGAATATGCACACACCTAAAGTCGGGTTAAGTTCCACTTGGCCCGGATTTCGTACACTTCGAATATGCACACACCTAGAGCCGGGTTAAGTTCCACTTGGCCCGGATTTCGTACACTTCAAATATGCACACACCTAGAGCCGGGTTAAGTTCCACTTGGCTCGGATTTCGTACACTTCGAATATGCACACACCTCGAGCCGGGTCAAGTTCCACTTGGCCCGGATTTCGTATACTTCGAATATGTACACACCTAGAGCCGGGTTAAGTTCCACTTGGCCCAGATTTCGTACACTTCGAATATGCACACACCTAGAGACGGGTTAAGTTCCACTTGGCTTGGATTTCGTACACTTTGAATATGCACACACCTAGAGCCGGGTTAAGTTCCACTTGGCCCGGATTTCGTACACTTCGAATATGCACACACCTAGAGCTGGGTTAAGTTCCACTTGGCCCGGATTTCGTACACTTCGAAAATGCACAAGACTAAGCTGTCCATCTTTGCTCTTTCAGGTGACCACCAACCGCCGGAGCGCTGAGTTTCAGCGTCTCCTTGATACTCACAAGATGCTGCGAGCAAAACATAATGCATTTCTCGCTGAACACGAGAAAAGGGGCAAGTTTCTTCCTCGGCATCTTTCCATTTTACTTCATCTTCTTCTGCCGAACTAACCCATCATTTGGTTTTCGCAGCTGGGGTGGAGGCTGAGAACACGATCATGAGGAAAAATTTGGATCAAATCAAGGGTAAGTTATTTTTGCTCAACCTTGCTATGCTTTCCATCTCCTTTCCTCCTTGGCTCGGCAAACATTCATACCTCGGCTTTGCCGGGTCAACAAACTATTTCAGCATCTCTTGAAGATAGTGTGCCCGTGCCTGATATGATGCTGCATTTTCTTGAACAAGAAGGACAACATCAGGCCGAGCTCAAAAAGAAAGATGATGAGCTTGCCCTTCTCCGAGCCAAAGATTATGAGATTGCCAAGCTTAAGGAAGATATGAAGAAATTGAAAGCAGAGCACCAAACCGAACTCCAGAAAGCTAGCCAGGACTATATTGAAGAGCGTGAGCGCCTCAATCTCCAGATTGCCAAGGACCATGAATTACTCAAGGAGGCTGACATCAAGCTTGAGTCGACGAATGCTGAACTTGTGCAACTCCGAGAGAGGCGCGACAACTGCATCAAGGAGCTACCCCGAGTTCACAGCCATATCTATAGTAAGTTCTTTTCCTTCAACCGACGTTGATCTTTCTGGGTCTGCTTCCTTTACTTACCCCACTTGTTTTATCTTCCCAGGCAAATTCCCAGAGAGCGATGTCATTGGATCCAATGCCATTACCAAGTTCCGCCAGCAGAGGGGTACTCCATCTGGCCCTGGCTCCATTCCTCTTGATCTCGAGGACTTGATAGTTAGTTTGTCCGCCCGAGTCGAAGTCATGAGGAACTACGGCAAGGATATCTTGGATGTGGTAATCCGGATCTTCAACGCCTTTTGGCCTGAGAAGGATACTCCGGAGAATCTGGCTGTTCTTATTTCCCGGCTTATGGAATGCGAGACTCAGCTCGATCTCTGGAGAGAATCCGCTGGACACATCGGAGCTGAGACCGTTCTCCACTATGTGCTCACATGGTACGAGAAGATCGACCTCAACCTCCTAGCGCGCATGCACACCGGATCCAAATGGTCAAGCGACCCGGAGTGGATTGCTCGGCGCAAGGCTTGCGCCCACAGCCTCATTGAATATGCCCCATTCATGAATGGAACGAGGGACCAAGCTTCCTAGATGCCGCCGATGCTGAAAATGTTCAAAATGTTGAAGATGGCTCGGATGAGGACGAAGAGGACGATGCCTCGGACGTCGAAGGCAGCGAAGATGACGCTGAACTTCCTCCTCCTACTGCTCCTTGATTATAAACACTTGAAATTTCATCAGATCCCTGGTATGCCGGGTGCAATTGTATTAAGCACATCAGTGATATTTTGCTACTAAGTTTCTATGCCGGATCAACTTGGGTGTAGTCCCCGAGTTTCATTTTCTTGTTCCTCCAATTTTTTGGCTCGGCTCGTGTCTACCTTGGTTCGGTTTTATGACTTACGAGTCCGAGCTTCAAAAATTGATTTAACAGTACTTGGAAACTTTAGGTTTAGCTCAAAATAATTCAGCATGATAAATTTAAAGTACATGCAATGTTAGTCCGAAAAACAAACATCGGCTCGATTAAGTTTTTTCCCTTAGTCGTTTTTCATGTGCTACGCAATTCCAAACTTGTTCTCTTGCTTTCCATGAAGCCAAATCTTGTTGGACAGCAACAATTCGAAGAGTTAGGTTTTTGGTGCTCACACACTACTAATCCGGCCTAAGCTGAAGCAACTTACGCCAGCCGACATATAAATAAGAAATATAGAAGACAACTAAAATTACTACGGCAGTCCCCGAGTTACTGCTCGAGGTGCCAAGATTTCATTGATAAGCTCATTGCCGGCATACATACCGACATAAGAGAGACTCGGATACAAACACTTCTCTGCTAAGTGTAGAAAGGACGAAGTAGAGCTACATTCCATGGACGTTTGGATTCCTCGCCGGACCTATCCGCCTTGTTCTTCTCCTGTGGTTTCGCATCGATAAGATAATAAGAATCATTATGCAATGCTTTGCTCACAATGAATGGCCCTTCCCATGGGGGGATAACTTATGCATGCCAGCAGTACATTGTACCAACCGGAGTACCAGGTCACCTTCCCGGAAAACTCAGGGGCTTACTTTCCGGCTATGATAGCGTCGGAGATTTTGCTGATATATGGCGGATCTGGACAATGCCAATTCTCTCGCTTCTTCTAGCAGATCAACATCATTTTGCCGGGCCTCTTGCACTTCGGCTTCTGTGTATTGGGTGACTCTAGGCGAGTCATGCTCTATGTCGGTTGGTAATACAGCTTCTGCCCCATATACCAGAGAAATGGCATATAGCCTGTTGATCGATTCAGAGTTGTTCTTAAACTGCCCAGTACCGCTGGTAGTTCTTCTATCCAGCACCCCGCTGACCTTTGCAGCGGCTCAATGTGCCGGGGTTTTATCCCGGATAATACTAATCCATTGGATCTTTCCACTTGTCCGTTCGATGCGGGGTGGGCTACCGAGGCAACGTCCAGCCGGATCTTCTTATCTCGGCAAAAATGCGCAAATGCTCCCTCAGCAAAAGTTATGCCATTTTCTGTTATGATATTGTGAGGATAACCATATCTCAAGATGATGTCTTTGAGGAAAGTTACGGCAGTGGCTCCATCACATTTTCTAATTAGCTTTACTTCAATTCACTTCGTAAATTTATCCACCATGACCAAAATGTGAGTCATATTCCCTCTTGCTGGTTTAAACGGGCCAACCATATCCAAGCACCATACGGCAAATGGCCATGTAATTGGTATGGTCTTGAGCTCCGACATTGGCATATGTGTTTTTGTCGCATATCTCTGACAGCCATTGCATTTTCTCACCAGATCTTCTGCTTCTTCTAAGGCACTTGGCCAATAAAACCCATGGCGAAAAGCTTTTGCTACCAAGGCTCTGGATGAGGCATGATGCCCACATTCCCCTTGATGTATATCTCGGAGGATGTCAAGTCCTTCCTCCGGGTCAACACATCGCTGGAGGACATTGGTCACACTCCTTTTGTATAGTTCGGAATTGATAATCGTGTACGCTTTTTATCTCCTCTGAGTTTGCCTGGAAAGTACCTCCTCAGCGGGTAAGGTTCCATCCTTTAGGAATTGGAATATTGGCACTGCCCAAGCTGGTACAGCTCTCACTGGGATAACATCCTCATCAATTTCCATTAGATCCACCGGCATAACTTCTACCGGATCGTGTTGTGCAGTCCCCTGGTTTGTTGTGGCAGTCCCCAGGTTTGCCAAGGCAGTCCCCGGGTTTCGCGAACCACTCCCTACATCAATGTCCATGGGCACAACCTCGATTCCGGATTCGCCGGGATAAAAATTGAGTCAGACTCCGGGAATGGCCTGATGGATGGTTTTTTGAGGTGCTCCAATGCTACGCCTGGTGGAACTGCTTGTCGGGTTGAACCGAGCTTCGACAATACATGGGCAGCCTCATTTTCCACCCGAGGTATATGGTGAAATTCGCATCCCTCAAAGTAACCAGATATCTTCTACACAAGAAATCTGTATAGTGCCATGTTTGCATCCAAAGCATCCCATTGCCCGGAAACCTACTGGACTACGAGATCTGAGTCCCCGAAGCATTGGATCCGACGTATTCCAACCTCCTTTGCCACTTTGAGCCCATGTATAAGTGCCTCGTATTCTGCTACATTGTTTGATGCAGTGAAGTGGATCTGCAGCACATATTTCAGCTGGTCCTTCTTGGGCGAGGTAAGCACAACTCCGGCACATAACCCGGTTTTTGTTTTTCACCCGTCAAAGTGCATTTTCCAGTAGTTCGGATCTAGTAATGGTGGCTCATATTGCACCTCGGCCCAATCCACAAAAAAGTCCGCCACAGCCTGAGATTTAATTGCTTCTCTTCTGTCATATTGTGGCGCATAAGGTGCTAGTTCAATTGCCCATTTTGCAATCCTGCCACTTGCATCCTTGTTACTCATTATCTTGGATATGGGAGCTTCACATATTACCTTGATTGGATGTTCCTCGAAATAGTGCTTCGGCTTCTTAGCTGCCATATACACACCATAGGCCACTTTTTGATAGTGAGGATAGTTCTGCTTTGAGGCTGATAATACCTCGCTCAGATAATACACTGGCCTTTGCACCGACTTACCCTCTTCGTCGCGCTCTACCACAATCACTGCACTTACAACTCGGTTGGTTGCGGCTATATAGAGCAACATTGGCTCCTTTGATAGTGGAGAGGCTAACATCGGTGCAGTGGCTAACATCTTCTTTAAGTGGAGAAAGGCTTCATTGGCCTGCGGCGTCCAAATGAACTTATCCGACTTTTTCATGAGTTGATAGAGAGGCAGTGCCTTTTCTCCCAACCGACATACAACCCAACTCAATGATGCCAGGCAACCAGTGAACTTCTGGACATCGTTAAGACACTTCGGCAGCTCCATTCGTTCTATGTCCCGGATTTTAGTTGGATTGACCTCAATACCTCGGCTGGAGATGAGGAATCCGAGTAATTTTCTAGCCGGGACACCGAAGGTACATTTTTCTGGGTTAAGCTTCATCCGGAACCTCCTTAGGTTCGCGAACGTCTACCTGATATCGTCAAGGAGCGTTTTGCTTTCCTTGGTCTTTATCACAACATCATCCACATACACCTGCACATTTTGACCAATTTGGTCATGTAAACATTTTTGCATACAACTTTGGTACGTTGCCCCTGCATTACGTAAACCAAAAGGCATGGTGCGATAGCAATAAGCCCCATACGGGGTAATAAACGCAGTCTTTATTTGATCATTTGGGTTCAGAGGTATCTAGTGGAAACCAGAATATGCATCAATGAACGACAACAACTCACACCCAGCAGTGGAATCTATGACTTGGTCTATCCTTGGCAGTGGGAATGGATCTTTTGGACACGCCTTATTCAAGTTCGTTTAATCGATACACATACGCCAAACCACTGCCACGTTCAGATCATCTTTCTTCTTCTCCACCAGCACCGGATTAGACAGCCAATCCAGGTAAAGCACTTCCATTATAAATCCTGCTGCCAACAACCGAGCTATCTCATCTCCTATAACTTTTCTCCTATATTCGGCGAAGCGGCATAGAGGTTGCTTCACCGGCTTTGCTCCGGGTCTGACATTCAAAGAGTGCTCGGCCAACTCCCTCGGAACACCTTGCAAGTCCTACGTGGACCAAGCAAAAATATCCCGATTCTCACGGAGGAAGTTGACGAGCTCGCTTTCCTATTTGTCATTTAACCCGGCACCAATCGTTATGGTACGCTTAGGGAACATATCATCAACAGGCACCTTCTTGGTATCTTTTGTCGCTTGGAATGAGACATTACCATGCGGGTTACTCAACGCCGGCATATACTGCTGCGCGGACTGAGCCAATGCCGCCACTTCTTGGATCTTTCTCTTTTCTTGTGCAATCACGAGTGACTCGGCCAGGTTAGATCCAGCAGATGCACACTCAATTGAACGTTGGAAATCCCCAGCTATGGTAATTACACCATTTGGCTCGGGCAGCTTCATCTTCAAGTAACAGATGTGACAACTTGCCATAAACTTGTTCAGAGCTGGTCTACCGAGTAACGCGTGATACGCACTTTCTAAGTTCACCACTTCGAAATCCAAATTCTCAGTTCGGCAGTTATCTCTTGTGCCGAACAAAACGTCAACCCAGACCATGCCTATGGGCTCACAAGAAATGCCTGGCACAATGCCATGGAAAGTTGTCCTTGTAGCTTGGAGCATGTTTTCCGAGATGCCCAATTTTCGCATTGTGTCCGCATACATGATATTAATGCTACTACCATTGTCAATCAGCACCTTGGAGAACCTCAAATTGATGTTAGGCCCAATGAATGTCGGATCCAGCACTAGCGCATATGAACCGGGACTTGGCATGAGCTTGGAATGATCTTTGATGCTCCAAGTAATTTCCTGGTCCGACCAAGGCATATACCTCGTCACTGCTGGCATTACCACATTCACCTCCATATGTCGGCGCTGCAAGCTCTTCCTGTCTGTCTCTTCCGTAGTGAACACACAGTAACTCTGATGGTGATCTCTGTACTCATTCCTCCCCTCATTTTCGGGGTACCTCTGATCCTGTTGGTCTTGGTTCTCCACCTGATGCACTGCACCCCTTCTCTCATGGCTGTCATACCTCGGCGGAGGGGGAGGCAACATTAACTGTTGCGTGTTCGCTCTAGAGAGCAATTGCTGCCGGGGTAACTCCTGCCGAGGTTGATCATTCCGAGGTGCCTGAGCATTCCCCGAGCCACTTTGTTCTATCTTTCACATCCACTCACACTACCTAGTTGTGTGACCCGCCGGGTTACTTGGATTAGGCGTGTGAAATTTACACGGCTGATCCAGCATTGCTTCATAGGTATACCTCGGACGGTCCTTCTTCTCTTGCCACTGTTTTTTCTGCTCTGGCGTCCAAGTTTTCTTCCCATCATTCCTTGGCGTCCATTGCTGCCCTCCAGTTTTCTGACGTTGACTGCCTCCTGCTCCGGGTTGATCCTAATTCATAGCTGCAACTTGTTGCGAACTGTACCGGTAATCCGGTCTGTCATCTCTTCTTTTACCTCGGTAATCATTTCTTCGGGATGACCCGGCCCCATCTCGCTGACAATACTCCTCGCTTGACTCGTTTGAGGTGAGCCTAGGTTGCGTCGGATCACCTAAGGCATATGAATCAGCAATCCGGATCGTTTCTGCCAAGGTGGTTGGCATATCCCTTTGAAACCTTTGCCATAGCATGCTTGCATATCTGCATCCTTGCAAAAACCAGGCTATGGCCTGTGACTCAATCACACCATCACACGAGTTTCGCACAGTGCACCAACGGGTAAAGAACTCTCGGTCTGTCTCATTTGGTCTCTGCCTGCACATTGCTAGGGTGCGTGGCCCATTGGGCCTCTGATACGTACTTGAGAAATTGCTAACAAACATCTCCTCAAAATCGATCCAACAGTTAATACTCCCGGGTGGCAAATTGTTTAGCCATACCCTTGCTGGCCCCTCCAACATCTGGGGTACATATCTCACTGCCCACCTCAAGTTGCATGTAGCAATTTTGACCGCAGTTGCATAGTTAATCAACCAATCCTCCGGCTTAGTGCTTCCTTCATACGTCTTTGTGCCTCTAGGTAACTGGAAGTTAGGTACCGGAGGTTCCTTCATGATCCGGGGCCCAAAACAAGCTGGACCCGGAGGACCTTGACACTCAATTTGCTCTGACCTATACAACCGATCCAGTTTTAACCTGGCGTCATCAGGCATCAAGTTTCTGCCTCCCAATCTTGACCCTATCACGTGATAGTACGGTCTAGGATAGCCAGCGTTCACCATCTCCAAATCTCCATCATTGTATTTGTCTTGCTCCTGTGGAGCTGCTCTCTGTTGCATACCTTGGCATGCATTGCGCTCTTGCCGTGGTATATTCCGCTGCGGCGGTTGACCTACACCTACTGAATTGCGCTGTCAGGCATTGCCTTGGTCGCGGTTACCTCGGCCAGCTTCACCTCGGCTCACACTCCTTCGATCTTCATTTCTTTGCACTTCTTGTCCTTTCCTTGCCCTTGCCGGGTCATATGGGACTATCTGTTTATTCCTCCTGGCTGAATTTACTACCTCTTCTCTCCTAGGACCACCATGATGAGACGATGCGGCTCTAGCGGATTTTTCCGGGTTACCCACCGCCGAATGAACGATCTTGGAGGCCCCAGCTCTCTTCGGGTTAGCCTTGAGCAACTCCTTGTTTTTCCTGTTCGCGATCCGAACCAACTCATTGACTCTTTCCTGCTGTCTTTGACGGGCTTCACCCGTCAGACCCTCTAATTCGGACGCAGCTGCATCTGCTGATCTGAGGTTCTTTGCCGGGGTACTATACCTCGGCAGCCCCACGGACAAACAGTTCTCTGATTCCTCAATCCTAGTATCACCCTCTCTGTTCATTTCACTCATGAGATTTCCCCCCTTTACTTTTACAGCATCTACTTTATTTGCCTTTCGTACTCACGCAGTGTCATGTTCAACGACTGTTGAGCTGCGGCTATCTTCTTCGCACCCTCTAGTATTTTCTGCCTAGTTTCCTCTAGCTCAGCTTGTGCCTGAGCCAGATCTACTGCTGCTGCTACTGGGTTTGCCAAGCTATCCATTGCCTACTGCAACACATTTTCAGGCCTCTCTAGTGGAGGTCCTCTACTTTTCCTCGGTGCTTTGGGTGTTACCTCCGGATCTGGTACAGGATCCTTGCTTGCGCCCGCACCTGGCGCAATCATCATCACCTCCGCACGGTCCGGGGAGCGAGTGATGCGCGCCCCGTGAACCACGCTAAGGGGTGGTTCGCCTCCTTCGACGACATGCCGCGGATGAGCGCACGACACATCAACAGCAACGTAGACCTTGTGCGCGCCGAGATTGACGAAGCGGCCGTTGCGCGGAAGAGGACGCGTGCCGAAGCAGCTAGCGTTGTCGCTGACAAAGTCCGGCGCTCCAAAGCGCTGAACAAGCCCGGAGACGATGTGTTCGCCGATGCAGATGAGGTTTCCCGTCCGGATCTTGACCCCTGCTAGTGCCACTTGCCCCACGATGGGCACCAACAGTCGTGGTGGTGTCACGGCATATGCCATGGATAGGCTAAAGGTGGGGACTAAATGCACTAGGGGAATCCATGGAGGGATAGTGTGGTGATTCCACACACGGAAGCTTTGTATTTGATTCACCTTCGTAGATTACAAGTGCTCCTAGAGCTATATTGGAGAGAGGAGGAAGAAGGGACTCTCTTACTCTCGCCACTAGCTTGCCCTCAGGAACTAACTAGTAAATCGCAACACCCTAGAGCTCAACCCAGTTAAGACCAACCAGAAATCAACCCCCTCTTCGGCGAATGCCATTGCTGTCAAGTCGCTGCTTCGCCGACTGGACATGGGCTAGTTGCAAGCGAGTCAAATGGAGGAGTTGGACCGTCGACCTGGTCAAACTATCCGTTAGATATTCCAACGGTAACTTCGGCGTAATTACCGCGGGTAACGGCTACCCTGAGTTTGGCGGGTAGTATCTCCTTATAAGTGGAGTAACAAATCAGCCCTACAGATCCTTCCCCGCATTCTTCATTCTTGCACATTCATTTCTCCTGCCTTCCCTCAATCGACACCTTTCCAGATCAAGCGACTCCGTTTTCCTTCTCGATGGCACCTCCGAAAGGCTCATGGGGGAAGTCCAAGTGCTCCGCGACGCAACTCAGGTCCTTCGAGGACGCCGGGGTCCTCTGCATGGGGAATTGGAGGATTCCCGCGTCTTCCGAGATCAAGCCAAAGCCACGTGCTGGCGAATTCGTCTGCTTTCCAAGCCATCTGGAGAGGGGCTTGGGATTTCCCACCTCGTTGTTCTTCCGCCGATTCTGCTCGTACTACTGTCATGGTGGTGTCACGGCAGATGCCATGGATAGGCTAAAGGTGGGGACTAAATGCACTAGGGGAATCCAGGGAGGGATAGTGTGGTGATTCCACACACGGAAGCTTTGTATTTGATTCACCTTCGCAGATTACAAGTGCTCCTAGAGCTGTATTGGAGAGAGGAGGAAGAAGGTACTCTCTTACTCTCGCCACTAGCTTGCCCTCATGAACTAACTAGTAAATCGCAACACCCTAGAGCTCAACCCAGTTAAGACCAACGAGAAATCAATCCCTCTATAGAAGCCCTAGCCCTCCTTATATAGGGGTGGCTAGGTCTCCACTTAGGGCATATGTGGAGGCATATTCCAGGGAATATGCCTCCTCCCAAAATAGTAAGCCGACCGGGTCACTTTTCCCCTGCGTCATCCATGCAGAGGCTACGTGAGCCTCTACGGCGCCTACGTCACCCAACATTAGCTTCGTCACCTTTGTCGGCCACGCCTTTGTGGTCCGACCTCTATCCGCTTCGCTCAACTCTACGTACAGTAGTCACCTTTGACCAGCGAGATACCTTCCTTCTCTTACAAGCTTGATATAACCCGGATCCCACATAGTAGATCCGGCCACACCTGTTCCTGCATACAAGTTAGATACATCTTACCGACATATGGCTTAAGTCGGTTGAGACCAAGTTAGGTGGACGTCCCCTGGTCCGGGTTACTCCGTGATCCGGCCTGCCTTGAGGTGACTCGGCCAGCACTTGCTTTGACCTTGCCGTACCTCGGCTAACTAGGCCTTTATACCCCGGCGTGACCCTACCCAGGGGTATCCCCCCAACATTAGTCCCCGAAGCTGGTGCGGTCTTAGCTGCCTTAGCCGCTAAGGCCACAACAGGTTCAATTTCACTGAGCTTCTTACTCCTTCTCCGAGTTACCTCTTACTCCGGATTCTATGGGTTTACTTTCCCTTGGAACATTCCAAGTTTTTACTTGTTGGCCGGGTTACCTCGTACTCATCCGGGGCATTCTTCCTTCTCTCGTACGCTTCCCCACGTGGAGGCTAATCATCACATCGCCTCATTTTAAGGGCCAGCTACAGTAACCGCCGCAGCAATTGTCAATTATCACTGTAGCGCATGTCACATCGTGCATGCCTCCTCGTTAACTGCATCATAACGTCACGTCGTGGGATCCGCTGCGCCCTATGGCCCTTCGTGTGGCTCGTCGCTGATTGGATGATCCGGACCATACACGGCCACACCGTGTGGCTCGCTCGCAAAGCGCGATCCCACTACCCCCTTACAGGAGTGGTTAAATAGGGGAGGGGCACGCCCCTTGAGTCATTTCCCTGCTCCCGCGCCCCTCTGCCTCTGCCTTTTTCCTCTTCTTCTCCGTCGACAGCGCCGCCGCCACCGCATCTGAGCAGCAGCGCTGCCGCCACCGTACTGCTTCCACGCGCTCCAGCGCCGCCGCCACCTCCGCTCATCCTCTCCGCCACGGGTCCCCGCCAGTCCAGGCCCCTGCCTCCCTCCGCCGCTAGCGCAAGTGAGGAGAGCGACCTCGAAATGACTGAGGAGGAACTCTCTGTCGCCGAGCAAGAGATGGAAGAAGACGCGGCGCACGCCGACCGCGGCGCGTGGGCCAGATCCTGGGTCTGCCAGGATGACTTGGATTGGCTTTACCGTACCAGGCGCATCCCGGAGGGCATCGCCACGCGCCTGGATTCCGCCGAACTTGCCCCCTCACCCAATCCGGGTGAGTATGTCGTGTTCCTATCGCACTTCCAGCGGGGGCTCGGTCTGCCAGTTAGTGATTTTTTCCATGACTGGCTAAACACATACGAGCTTCAGCCGCACCACCTTCCAGCCAATGCCATCACATCTCTCTCCGCCTTCGCCTCCACGATCGAAGGTTAGCCGGACTATGGCCCACGAAGGAGCTATGGATCCGGTTCTTCGGCCTTCGCAGGAACGCCATTCCGAATGTAGATCTAGATCTAGAGGATAAGCAGCTCATGCAGTTTGGTGCTGCGTCAATCTCCCCCGGAAGTTGTCCATCTTCCCCCGAGTAACAGGACTTGACTCCTGCAAGGGATGGGCCCGGACTTTCTTTTATGTCCGGAACAACACCAACGAAGACCTGATCCAGCTGCGCCCCTATACTCTGGGTCCTCCTAACCCGGATTTGTGGGACGTTATCCCCAAGAAGCCCACAGTTTTGGCTAACCAGGTTAACAAGAGATTCAAGGAGCTGAAGGAACTCGGACTGCGCAACAAGGACGCCATGATCACATTAGTCCACAACCGGATCTCCCCCCTCCAGAAACGCACACATAAAGTGTGTCACATGAGCTGGGGCCACGACCCCAACCGGACCTCGTCTTTTGAGTTGAGCAATACAGAAATCTACCGCCAGGTCAAGGCCCTCTTCACCACTCACAAGGACTTCTCCTCTGAGTGGACATGGGGAATTGAACATTTTTGCCGAGATAGGCTTCCTCCTTCGGTAAGTCTCATGCTCCAAACTTTCTTCCGAATTAAATCATATGTCGGTCTTTTGTCGTAAGTTTTAATCGTGTTGCTTTTCCTTTTCCTTAGTTGTTTCTTCAGCAAACCATCGAGGATGGCACCGAGCCTTCCCTCAAGTGGGCGCCTGACCGGGACACCTCGGACGAGGAGGAACCAGATCAGGAGATGTTCCTTCCAATGGCAGATGCAACGAAACGACCCACCGGTAAACTCTCTTCTATTAGAGACTGGCCCGATGATGAAGATGATTCGGATGTTGAGGTGATGGAAGCATTTGACGCTGTCCCCCTTTCTTATGCTTTTCCGGCATCAGCTAACCCTGGTGGGCAGATCCATGAAGACCCTCCCCTTGCCGTGGGTGATCCTGTCTCGGTGGCGCCGAAGAAGAAAAGGGGACCAAGGTTTGTCCTCGATTAACTTGTACAATTGGTGGCTCGGGCGGCGATTAGTCCCACTGGCGGCTCGACCGCACTGGATGTATGAGTACAGCGGGAAGAACGATCCTTCCCGGACCAGCAAGGAATCATGGGACACCGAAGATTACAAGGCGGGCCTGAAGATCACTGACGTGGAGTTTACAACCACGTCAGTTGGTCTCGCTCCGTACATGCCTGTGAAGAATGAAGCCCCCATAGTAAGTTCTTAAACCTGAATCTTATCTTCAATAGCAGTTTTCGTGGTGCGATTCGCAACTGTATCGTCCAAGATTTGTTCGTGCCCACTCTTAGCTGTTTCAAGTTTTGGAGGGATGGCTCCCCCCACTAGACGAGGAGGTTCCCCACGAGATCGAAAAGGGGGCCTCTGGAGAATCTTTTGAGGAGGAAGAGGAGGAGGCGGAGGCTCCTCTCCCAGCGCCTGCAACTCGCAAGACTCGTATGAAGAAGCAACGCGAGCTAGAGGTGAGTCATAGTCTCGAGGAACGCGAAGAAGGCGACGAAGCCTTGCAGGAGCACACTTGTCGGCGAACGGCCACGCCAGCAAAACCCTCACGCAAACCAAAATCGCCAGCGAAGAAAGCAGCGTCACTAGCCAGATCGGCGGTGGTGTTCGAGTCAGATGACAACTCTAATAATGACACCCCCGAGATTTTGCACAAGACCCCGGAGGGCGCGATTTCGATGAAGGGGTTGGAGGCCGAGGACACCGAAGTGGCGGTAGAAGTTCCTCTGGCTGTGCTCGCGCACACGGCTTCGACAGCGCCCATATAGGAGGCGACCTAGGCCACGGTTTCAAAGTCACCACAGCCTTCAAGAGCGGCCGCGTCTTCGGCGCCGAAGATTCCAGTGACCACGGGTTCGACATCACAGAAGCCCGCGGTGTCATGGGCTTCAGATGTCTTCGAAAGAGGTCTCACGCGCAAGCTGGGTCCGGAATTAGACAAGCCCGCCCACATCAGCATCGGGCTGCCCGTTCTCCCGGTCGCCAAGTAAGCTTCGAATTCTCCCTTCCAAGTCATGTTTTGTTTTTGTGCTATCTCTGGTGCTGACTTTGGAGATTTGGCAGGTCTGGGGTCAAGAAGATTGGTCGCCCTTCGACGGTGAAGATTCCGCCAGTCGCCACCACAGGAGAAGGTAATCTCCCCAAGAAGAGGAAGCATGCTGAAGACGTCGCACCTATGGAGGGCATGGAGAAGTGTAGGGGCAGTGCCGAAGATGCTGCGGCGAAGGACAGGCCAAGGGGGTGATCTTTCTGCAGTCGTTGAAGAGGTGGTGGTCACCCAATCGGAGCCAGCCACTGGCGCTGATGACAATGACAATATGTATACGGATGATGAAGGCGATGATGATGGAGGTCACAGTGGTCCAGATATGTTGCAAGACCTTAAGCACGCAGGCGATGCATTAACCGTAGACCAGAATGCTGCTAATGTCCCAACTAACATGAGAAATTGTTTGCAAAGTTGATAGAAGAGGCAAAGCGCAAGCGTTACCCAGGAAGTAAACACTCCAGGCTTGCATTTGTTGTGAAGATCCTCCATCACAAGTCATATCACCGGATCACCAACACTGCTTTCGATGATTGGATGAAGCTATTTGCTGATGCACTGCCGGATCCCAATAGCCGGCCGAGATCATACTATGAAGCAAAAACTTATCTGAAGGAGCTTGGACTTTCCTATGACAGCATACACGTGTGCAAAAACAACTGCATGCTCTTCTGGAAGGACAATGACAAGCTGGACAACCGCATTACATGTGGCGCCTCAAGGTGGAAATATCCAGAAACAAGGTCGTCGGCTGTCAAAGTGCTGTGTCATTTTCCTTTGGCGCCACAGCTAGAGAGATTGTCCTCTTTGAGGAAAACATCGGAGAACATGCAGTGGCACAAGTTAAGGAGAATGCCCAGATATAGTATACTCAGTCATCCGGCTAATGGTGAAGCATGGAAGGATTTTGACAGAACATGGGAGGACTTTTCAGCTGACCCTAGAAACGTAAGGCTCGACCTTGCCATCGATGGCTTCAATCCTTATGGAACCATGAGCATGAGCTATAGTATGTGGCATGTATTTGCCCTTCCTAACAACCTTCCACCATGGGATTGTATGGATGCATCAATGTAACATCCCAAAACTTCAGTCCAAGCTTAGCAAGGTCAAATCAACCAAAAATGGGGTTAACAAAAACTTTTCCAAATTTAAAATGAAAGCATTCACATATGTGTGCATTTAAAATAGGAGTTGTTTGAATTGCCATGATTGTGTGATCCTTTACTTGTAAAATGTTTCTTAGGTGATTTAAACATCATCTACATCATTCCCAAACTTTTCCTAAAGAAAATCAAATCAAAAAGAATTAAAAAGGAGGAATGGTCATTTTGGCCATTTTAATCCACTACACTACTTGGAGTGTTCCTAGCACTCAGTTCTTAACAGAAACAATTCTTGATCTTTATACCCCTTTCTAGTACACATAATGAGGTACCTAGGCCCACCTTTGGATCTGCTAAAAACATTTTGTTACTTATTTTAAATTGCATTTGAAAATTGAATCTAGTGCATATGCATAGATCACCCCTATTTCAAAACCCCTCTATTTGAGCTCCACTTTCAAAACCCTTGCAACCAGAGACTAACTAGCACTAGTGGAGATCACTCAAAAATTTTGAAACTAAAATTCAAAAGTTTAGTTCTTGCGGCCATTTAATCAAACACTTGGCAGGCAGGTTTAAACCTAAATCATAGCTCACTGTTTTGAACAGGGTTTTGCCCCATTTGATCACCATTTAACTTCTTTGTCCCCTCTTGGTCTAACCAGGCCCTTACCACCCACTCCCCTAGCCTCTAGTGGCATTGCCATGCCATGCTGAGCCACCCCTCGCCGGTCGACCGTGCACTCACCGCAGCAGACCATCTCCCCATTCATCTCCATGTCTAGGAGGTACCGAACACCTCACCGCCCCTCTCTGTCCCTTGCCCGAGCCAAGTGTTGCAGTGGACCACCGAGGAAAAACCGCGCCCAGTGCCACCGCTCCATGCCGTGCCGCCCCCAGAGCGCGCTCTGTCCCCGCTCGAACAGACCACCCCTTGGCCGCAGCCCACGCCCGCCGCTCCGCCTCGACCTGGAGAACACCCCAGACACCCCCGCTGGCCGCCCAACGCCTCACAGCCACCGCTCGCCGTGGACACCGCCGCCTCTGCCGCGCAGAGCGCCACCTCGCCCAGACCGCGTGCCACCGCCCCTACAGCTACATTCAATGCCAAGAGCACCGCCAGGGAACCACACGTCGATCGCCACCCGCAGCCATGCCTCTACCCTGCCGTTGCCATGTCGCCACCGTCGCCTGCCCATCCCGCTCGGTATCACCATCGGGCCTATAAAAGGAGCCCTCCCCAGCCTCTTCTCTCCACAACATTCCACTCCCCTCACCTGTCTGAACCTCACCCACCTCTCGCTGGAGCAAGGCAAGCTCTGCCTCGCCGGAATTGGAGCCGGAGCAGCCGCGACAGGAGGAGAAGTGTCGCTGATTGCGACCACCCCAAGCTCCGCCGCAACCGCGCCTCGCCTCGTCGTCGTCTTCCACTTCGTTTGCCCGCCTCGCCGACCCCGCTGGAGCCCTGGTACGTCCCCAGCAGACCCCCACCGAGCCGCTAGGGTTCGAGCTCGCCGGCGACCTGTTCGTCGTCGACGACGACCCTCAGCCGTAGATCTGCCTTCTAATCCTACGGCCTACAGCGCGTGTACCATTTCGCGTGTTAAGTGCCGCTGACAAGCGGGACCCCCCTGTCAGCTGAGCCTCGCACCGCGGAGCGCCACTGGGCCGGCCCACGTCGTTTCCCGCGCTAGCCCACACATTCAAATCTGGATTTTTCTTTTTAGTTAAATCTAGTTTCTGTCCACTATTTTAAAATTTAATTATGCGAGTTTTACAAATCCAAATTGCATCAAACTAATTTTTCCTGAAAGGTATTAAGATCATCTATCCAAGCACATTGGATGTAATTCAATTAGAGTTATAGACCTCTCCTAGTAAAAATAAGAAGATAGAAGCATTTGGAACTTGCAACATTTTTATAAAATCAACCAAGTTAGCTTTTGAGTTGATTCCAACTCTCAAAAATCACATTTCATCATATCTATCCAAATATGTCATAATATCAAGGTTTACATGTAGTGACTTTGGACTAGTACCAAAATAATGATATATAGGCATTTCTAGTCACTTTAAATCATTAAATAATGAACTTAAACCAAAGTAATGTTGATCCAACCTTTAAATCTGATTCCCACATGTTAGAATATGTGGTGAGGACATGTGTCCACATGATCCCATATTTTGGTGGTGAATATGAAATTTTAGTTAATTTTTCAATTAGTAGAAATTACTTTTCTAAAATAAAAAGAATGAAACTATGGAATTAAACTTGTGATGCTTGTGATGATAAAAGATCATCCAAGGTGTGCCTGAGAATGCTACTTAATTTAGTTAAGTATTGTTTGGTGATTGTGCACTCCCTATGTATTTATAGACGATAGTACCAACCAAGCTTTCGAGGAGGAGGAGTTCTACCAAGAAGAAGAAGAAGAAGAAAACTTCAACCACTACACCAACCAAGGCAAGCTACTATTAGCAAGCTAGCACTTTTAAGTGCAAGCCACCATTAACAATGCAAGCTAACACTTGCAAGTTTAGTGTTTAACAGGCTAGGATCAACTAGATGGTTTACCTAAGATGCCTTAGGCATGTCTTGATCACACCCCCTTTACCTATTGGTACCCCAAGTCTCAGTTAGAAGTTTTACCCTCTTAGTTTATACAAAGTTCTTTACTTGTTTAGAAGGTAGCATAAAAAGTATAAAACTTGACCTATTTAGAAACCTTCAAATGTCATTCTATGGCATGAGATTGAACCCATCTTTACCACCTTAGTGAACACTCTTAACTTAGTATTCTAGAGTAGATCCAAAAACTTGAGTCACTGTAGATGGGAACACTTGGTGAAAATGAATTATGAAAACCTTGGAATGATGAGTCATTCTATTGAGATGTTTTGACATGTGTTGAGAAACACAAATGATTGATGATGATGAAAATGTTGGGGCATGAGCCTTAACCCTTTTATAAAACTGATGGTTGGATTCGGATGTGATACCATTCCAAATTTACCGTACAACCACATTACCTGAATTGGGTAAGGCTTAGCTGGAAATTTATATGCATTAGTATTAGTTCCCTCATGGGAGAGGTCTGAGCTGAGGCTACCTCTCATGTTGTCCACCTATGCAGTGCCCAAGATGACTAATGGTCATGGTTGGGAGGCCATGCTCATAGGAGAGGTGCTTATACTAGGGTGTGTAAAGGGAAGGTTATGTTTGATTATCTGCATACTAAGTATGATGATTCAGGGTTATCCCTGACAGATGTATCGAATCTTGTGGTGAAAGTGTACAACCTCTGTAGAGTGTCAAACTATTCGAATAGCCGCGTCCGCAGTTATGGACAGTTGGAATGGCCATACTATTTCGTTGTCAGATGTTTTCTAAATACTTTGAAATGAATGACGAATCTTGACTTGACCACAACAGGGTTGTGTTTATGACAATAGTTTTTCCCAACTTAAGTGATTCTAGAGTTTTACTTTATCTTTCTTTGCTTCAGAACTCAGCTTAGGTTTCAAACTTCACTTTATAGTTAAACATAGAGTCAACACTTTAATCTAGCTTCATAATACTTGTTAGTGGTAGTTTGCGAGTACTTAAAGAGTACTCATGGCTTTTGTCCCTGGCTATTATCATGGCCAGACTATGAAGGAGACTATCAAGATGATGGCCAACAGGATGGCTATGATAACTAGGACTATCTGCCTTCGTCAGCATTGCCTGTGCCCCTGAAGATGGACCCCACCGCTACGCTTATCTTTTATTTCCGCTGCTTGTTGTATTAAGATTGGATCATGAGATCCTTATTTGTGTAAGACCTTAAGTATGGTTTGTAATGGATGATGTACTGTGATATGCAAAAATGGTAATCCTGGGATTGCGAGGTATGGCATAACGGGCATCTAGGATTAAAAATCCGGGTGTTGACAAGTTGGTATCAGAGCCATCCTGACCATAGGAGACCCTAGTTAGAATGGACGTCAAACAAAAACTTAGTTTCCAAACCAAAGTGAGTATTTATGAAAAACTTTCTCCTCTCTTACCCTTGTGGATTCTTTCTCAAAAATTCATGTTCCTCAAAGTTCTTCCACTACTACTTAAAATTTGACACACTTGATCACTTCACTAACTTCCTCATCCTTGATTCTTGTAGATGGAGACTCAGTTCAGCAAGTTTTACCAGTTGGGAAACGGAGGTCAGCTGATCTTCGAGAGGGATCTAGATTCACTGTTAGAGTTACTAGGACGCCCACACCCAGAGTTTCTTGGAGCTCAACTTCCAGGACCCCCAGGAGGAGACCTACAGTGGCTAGTCACTGCAGATCTTAGAGGAAGCATTGAAGCACCAACTTCTGGGAGAATTCAGTTCTCCGTGAGAGAGAACAACTAGCTAGATGGATTAGCAAGGGCAATGCATGAAGCTCTCGCACGTCTATGTTCCCTCAGCGTCAACAAGACCCAAGGAACCCATTTTTCCCACTATGCAAGACGTGATTTCATGGGAATGCCAATGGAGATGTCGGGCCACCCCGAGTTGAGGTGTCAAGTGGAGAACCTTGACTTCTTGCTTCATGACAGACAGCAGAAACTAGACAATGCCAGAGAGTTAGCCAACCATAACCGTGCAATTGCCGACCAGAAGGCCCAGACTTTCGCACTGCTTGTCCAAGACCGTCAGTATCTTTGCCGCCAGCATGCCAAGAAGGATAGCACCATCTCCCGTCTTCGCAAGAAGGTGGCCGACCTCGAGAAGACTGTCAAGGACCAGGAAGCTCAGCTTGCAGCAAAGGAAGAAGAAGGTGAGGGTGAAGACATCCAGGGAAACATGGACTCTTACCTCAGCAACGATGATGATTTTCTGGCGGAGGATGCCGTAGACTTCTACACTGATGATGAGGACTCCGACTTCATCGACGAGGAGTAGATGCACTAGAGCACTGTCGTAGCATGAGATGTATCGATCTCACTGTATCTTAGTTTACAGAATGGTTCTTCAAACCATCTGTTTTCCCTTTGATTGTTGTGGTGTGTGTTGTATCGTGTGCTTCCTTGCATGAATGAAAATGAAGTTAGTGAAAAACCTGAGTCTAACTCAAAGTTTTAGCTTTGAAAACCCCAAACCCTGAACCTTAGAATTTCCCTCTTACCCCTATATCTCAATCTTCAGATGACTCGTGGAAACCAAGGAGGGAGCAGCTCGTCGCAAGACCCAATGCTGCAGATCTTGCAGAATCTCATAGCAGACCGTGAAGCAAGCATGGCAGAATGCCAAGCCAACTTAGCAACACTTCAATAGATCGCCCAGATGGCTCTCAACAACCAAGGGCATGGAAATCAGGATCACCAGGGATCAAAACTCAAAAACTTTCAGAACACTAATCCCCCAATCTTCAATCAATCTGAGAACCCATTAGATGCTGATGACTGGTTACAGACCATGGAGAACAACTTAGAAGTTGCCAGAGTTGATGAAAATGAGAAAGTTCTCTTCGCCACCCACTATCTGGCAGGAGATGCAAGAGCTTGGTGGAATAGCAGCCGCAATATGAACCATGGTCAAGTGATGACATGGGAAGCATTCAAAGTCAAGTTCAGCCGCACCCATGTGCCGCAGGGTTTAGTCAACAGAATGCGAGATGAGTTCCGTGAATTGAAGCAAGGAAGAATGACTGTGGTAGAGTACCGTGGCAGATTCCTGTCACTTGCCAGATATGCACCTGATGAGATCAACACGGAGACCAAGAAGAAGGAGAGATTCTTGAATGGACTGCATGATGAGATGCAGACTGTCCTCGTCAACATCCGCTTCCAGGATCTCGAAGAGGTAGTCGACTCTGCCATCCAGATGGAAGGGAATATTAACCAGACAAACGATAACCGCAAGCGTCGTATGATGCAGCAGTCTGGATCCAACAGTCACCAGAAGTACCGTCCCAACCCTTCACCAGGATATGCACCAAGGAACAACTGACCCCCAAATTCTTGCCCAAGCTACCCCAACCGTAGCGGGGGCAATGTGAAGTCCAGAGGAAACAATCACAACACCGGTAATGCCAACAATTTCAACCGTGCACCTCCCAAGAACCACAACAACAACAAAAACAACAACAAAAACACTGCACCCAGAACTGGCAGCAATGCTCTACCTGTTGCAGTCAAGGACAAGTCCCAGATCACTTGTTTCGAGTGTGGAGTGAAAGGTCACTACTCCAATGAGTGTCCCAAGAAGATTGCAGCCAATGCCAATGTGAATGCCCCAGCTCAGCAGCAGCGTCGTGTTCAACCAGGAAGGAGATTTGCCATAGGGAACCCTCACAACCGCAACGGTCGTCTCTTCTACATGAATGCAGAAGAAGCCCAGGAAGCGCCAGATGTAGTGTTGGGTATGTTTTTTGTCAACTCAGTTTTAGCAAGAGTATTGTTTGATTCGGGAGCATCACATTCATTTGTCACCGAAGAATTTGCATGCACTAGTAAGATTCGTCCAACCAACCTGAAGCATGTCATGATAGTTCAAATCCCCGGTTCAACAACCAAAGCTAGAAAATTTTGCAAAGCGGTACCTATCAGAATACATGGGATAGATTTTTATGCCAACCTAATTGTACTTGGAACCAAAGGTTTGGAAGTAGTACTAGGTATGGACTGGATGTCAAGGCATAACGGATTGATAGACGGTGCTAAGAAAGCCATCACCATGACCAGTAGTTCTGGAGTCACAGTAGAGCATATCTCTGAAACCTTACCCCGTCAATTCAAGTGCAACCAGAGTGTAGCCTTGCCCACCATAGACCAAGTCAGAGTAGTCTGTGAATACCCAGACGTATTCCCAGATGAATTGCCAGGTATGCCCCTGAATAGGGATATTGAGTTCATTATCGAACTAATCCCCGGAACCGGACCTATAGCCCAGAGGCCCTATAGCATGAACCCCTCAGAGTTAGTGGAACTGAAGAAGCAGTTGGATGCTATGCTAGCCAAAGGTTTGATTCAACCAAGTGCATCGCCATGGAGATCACCAGTGTTATTCGTCGACAAGAAAGATGGAGGCAACCGTCTGTGTACAGATTACAGAAAGTTGAACGATGTCGCCATCAAGGACAAGTACCCCTTGCCAAAGATAGAGGATTTATTTGATCAGTTGACTGGAGCCCAGGTATTCTCAAAGATTGATCTTAGGACTGGTTATCACCAACTTAATATTCGTGCAACGAATATTCCAAAGACCGCCTTTACTACTTGCTATGGTTTATACGAGTATACGGTGATGTCTTTTGGATTAACCAATGCCCCTGCTTATTTCATGAATCTCATGAATAAGATCTTTATGAATTTCCTAGATAAGTTTGTAGTTGTGTTTATTGACGACATCCTTATCTACTCCAAGTCAGAAGAAGAACATGAGCAATATCTGAGAGTTATCCTAGAAACCCTGAGAGAGCATCAGTTATATGCCAAGTGCAGCAAGTGTGAGTTTTGGCTGAAGGAAGTAGGATTCCTAGGACATATTGTGTCTGCCGGAGGAGTCTCTGTTGACCCCGCCAAGATCAAAGATGTCGAAGAATGGGAAGCCCCAACCACTCAAACCCAAGTCCGTGCATTTCTCAGATTAGCGGGATATTACCACAAGTTCGTAGAAGGATTCTCGAGCATAGCCCGACCAATGACCCAATTGTTGAAGAAGGACAAGAAGTTTGAATGGACAGACAAATGTGAAGCCAGTTTCCAGGAGCTGAAGAAGAGATTGATATCAGCCCCAATATTGGTCATGCCAGACATCAAGAAGCCGTTTGATGTATATTGTGACGCATCCAAGATTGGTCTAGGGTGTGTATTGATGCAAGAAGGAAAATTCATCGCGTATCTGTCTCGACAACTGAAGCAGCATGCGCAGAACTATCCGACCCATGATCTTGAGCTAGTAGCTATAGTTCTAGCATTGAAGACATGGCGTCATTATTTGATGGGTAATCGCTGTGAGATTTACTCAGATCATAAGAGCTTGAAGTATATCTTAACTCAGAAGGAGCTAAATATGAGGCAAAGAAGATGGATAGAGTTAATCAAGGATTATGACCTTGACATTCACTATCACACCGGCAAAGCCAATGTGGTAGCGGATGCTCTTAGCAGATTGCTGTGTAGGCTTAACACCATGATCAAGGAGAAGCAACCAGGTTTGTATGAAGAATTGGAACAGTTCAGGACTGAATTGGTTAGCAAAGGATTCCTAGCTAGCATTGAACTTCAACCCACTTTGATTAGCCAAATCAAGGAAGCCCAGAAGGGAAATGAAAGTATCGACAGAATCAAACATCATATTGGTACAGGAAAGGTACCTGGATTCACCGAAGACGAAGAAGGAGTACTATGGTACAAAGGACGTATATGTGTGCCAGCAGATTCGGAGTTGAAGCAAGTTATCATGAAGGAAACTCATGATACTCTTTATTCTATCCACCCCGGAGGAACAAAGATGTATCAAGATTTGAAAGAGCAATTTTGGTGGCACAAGATGAAGAGAGAGATCGGAAGCTACATCGCCAAATGTGACATCTGTCAAAGAGTCAAAGCAGAACATCAGAGACCTGCAGGACTATTGCAACCGTTGCAGATTCCGGAATGGAAATGGGATTCCGTCGGAATGGACTTTATCACCGGTTTACCTACGTCTAGTAGGGGAAATGACTCAATCTAGGTCATAGTTGATAGACTGTCCAAGGTAGCCCACTTTGTACCTGTCAAGACAACTTACCAGAGTGTAAAGCTAGCAGAGCTATACATTGCTAGGATTGTTAGTCTACATGGAAGCCCCAAGACCATAGTATCAGATCGAGGAACCCAGTTTACCTCAAGATTTTGGCAGAAAGTTCAAGAAGGATTAGGAACCAAGTTGAACTTCAGCACAACATATCACCCACAAACAAATGGACAGACTGAGAGAGTCAACCAGATCCTAGAGGATATGCTTAGAGCATGTGTGTTAGAATACGGATCGAAATGGGAAGACTGCCTGCCTTTCGTAGAATTCTCATATAACAACAGTTATCAAGCTAGTTTGCAGATGGCACCATTTGAATTCCTATACGAAAGAAAATGTCGTACCCCTTTGAATTGGTCGCAAGTAGGAGAGAGTCAGATTTTCGGACCCGACATTCTCCGCGAAGTAGAAGAGAAAGTTCACAAAGTCCGTGAGCACCTCAAGACCGCCTAGTCCAGACAAAAGAGTTATGCTGACAAGAGAAGGAGAGACCTGACTTTCAATGTCGGAGATTTTATATATCTCAAGGTTTCACCCTTGAAAGGAACTCAACGCTTTAGTCTATAGGGAAAGTTAGCCCCCAGATATATCGGACCTTTCAAGATTCTGAACCGTCGAGGAGAAGTATCATATCAGCTGGAACTGCCTGAAGAGATGTTAGCCATCCATAATGTGTTCCATATCTCGCTACTTCGCAAATGTCTGGAAGTGCCCGAGAAGACTAAAGTTTTCAAGAACATCGATCATCGAGCTGTGGAAATCAACAATGACCTGACCTATCGAGAAGTACCCATCCGTATCTTAGAAGAAGCCTACAGAACCACCAGGACCAGGAGTATCAAGTTTCTCAAGATTCAGTGGAGCAACCATACCAAGGAGGAAGCTACATGGGAGCGAGAAGATTACATTAGGATAGAGTTCCCAGATCTCTTTAGTTCCTAGTTTTCTTTGTAAATCTCGGGACGAGATTTTGTTTAAGGGGGAAGGTTTGTAACATCCCAAAACTTCAATCCAAGATTATCAAGGTCAACTCAACCAAAAATGGGGTTAACAAAAACTTTTCCAAATTTAAAATGAAAGCATTCATATATGTGTGCATTTAAAATAGGAGTTGTTTGAATTGCCATGATTGTGTGATCCTTCACTTGTAAAATGTTTCTTAGGTGATTTAAACATCATCTACATCATTCCCAAACTTTTCCTAAAGAAAATCAAATCAAAAAGAATTAAAAAGGAGGAATGGTCATTTTGGCCATTTTAATCCACTACACTACTTGGAGTGTTCCTAGCACTCAGTTCTTAACAGAAACAATTCTTGATCTTTATACCCCTTGCTAGTACACATAATGAGGTACCAAGTCCCACCTTTGGATCTGCTAAAAACATTCTGTTACTTATTTTAAATTGCATTTGAAAATTGAATCTAGTGCATATGCATAGATCACCCCTATTTCAAAACCCCTCTATTTGAGCTCCACTTTCAAAACCCTTGCAACCAGAGACTACCTAGAACTAGTGGAGATCACTCAAAAATTTTGAAACCAAAATTCAAAAGTTTAGTTCTTGCGGCCATTTAATCAAACACTTGGCAAGCAGGTTTAAACCTAAATCATAGCTCACTGTTTTGAACAGGGTTTTGCCCCCATTTGATCACCATTTAACTTCTCTGTCCCCTCTTGGTCTAACCAGGCCCTTAGCACCCACTCCCCTAGCCCCTAGTGGCATTGCCATGCCGAGCCACCCCTCGCCAACCGACCGTACACTCAGCGCAGCAGACCATCTCCCCCTTCCTCTCCATGTCTAGGAGGTAGCGAACACCTCACCGCCCCTCTCTGTCCCTTGCCCGAGCCAAGTGCTGCAGTGGACCACCGAGGAAAAACCGCGCCCAGTGCCACCGCACCATGCCGGTGCCGCCCCCAGAGCGCGTTTTGTCCCTGCTCGACCAGACCGCCCCTTGGCCGCAGCCCGCGCCCGCCGCTCCGCCTCGACCTGGAGAACACCCAGACACCCCCGCTGGCCGCCCAACGCCTCACAGCCACCGCTCGCCGTGGACACCACCGCCTCTGCCGCGTAGAGCGCCACCTCGCCCAGACCGCGTGCCACCGCCCCTACGGCTGCATTCAATGCCTAGAGCACTGCCAGGGAACCACATCTCGATCGCCACCCGCAGTCATGCCTCTACCCCGCCGTAGCCATGTCGCCACCGTCGCCTGCCCATCCCGCTCGGTCTCACCGTCGGGCCTATAAAAGGAGCCCTCCCCAGCCTCTTCTCTCCACACCATTCCACTCCCCTCACCTCTCTGAACCTCACCCACCTCTCGCTGGAGCAAGGCGAGCTCTGCCTCACCAGAATTGGAGCCGGAGCAGCCGCGGCAGGAGGAGAAGGGCGCCGCTGATTGCGACCACCCCAAGCTCCCCCGCAACCGCGCCTCGCCTCGCCATCGTCTTCCACTTTGTTTTCCCGCCTCGCCGACCCTGCTCGAGCCCTGGTACGTCCCCGCAGACCCCCACCGAGCCGCTAGGGTTCGAGCTCGCCAGCGACCTGTTCGTCGTCGACGACGACCCTCAGCCGTAGATCTGCCTTCTAATCCTACAGCCTACAGCGCGTGTACCATTTCGCGTGTTAAGTGCCGCTGACAAGCGGGACCCCCTGTCAGCTGAGCCCCGCGCCGCGGAGCGCCACTGGGCCGGCCCACGTCATTTCCCGCGCTAGCCCACACATTCAAATCTGGATTTTTCTTTTTAGTGAAATCTAGTTTCTGTCCACTATTTTAAAATTTAATTCTGCGAGTTTTACAAATCCAAATTGTATGAAACTAATTTTGCCTAAAAGGTATTAAGATAATATATCCAAGCCCATTGGATGTAATTCAATTAGAGTTATAGACCTCTCCTAGTAAAAATAAGAAGGCAGAAGCATTTGCAACTTGCAACATTTTTATAAAATCAACCAAGTTAACTTTTGAGTTGATTCCAACTCTCAAAAATCACATTTCATCATATCTATCCAGATATGTAATAATATTAAGGTTTACATGTAGTGACTTTGGACTAGTACCAAAATAATGATATATAGGCATTTCTAGTCACTTTAAATCATTAAATAATGAACTTAAACCAAAGTAATGTTGATCCAACCTTTAAATCTCATACCCACATGTTAGAATATGTGGTGAGGACATGTGTCCACATGATCCCATATTTTGGTGGTGAATATGAAATTTTAGTTAATTTTTCAATGAGTAGAAATTACTTTTCTAAAATAAAAAGAATGAAACTATGGAATTAAACTTGTGATGCTTGTGATTATAAAAGATCATCTAAGGTGTGCCTGAGAATGCTACTTAGTTTAGTTAAGTATTGTTTGGTGATTGTGCACTCCCTATGTATTTATAGACGGTAGTACCGACCAAGCTTTCGAGGAGGAGGAGTTCTACCAAGAAGAAGAAGAAGAAGAAGAAGAAAACTTCAACCACTACACCAACCAAGGCAAGCTAATATTAGCAAGCTAGCACTTTTAAGTGCAAGCCACCATAAACAATGCAAGCTAACACTTGCAAGTTTAGTGTTTAATAGGCTAGGATCAACTAGATGGTTTAGCTAAGATGACTTAGGCATGTCTTGATCACACCCCTTTACCTATCGGTACCCCAAGTCTCAGTTACAAGTTTTACCCTCTTAGTTTATACAAAGTTCTTTACTTGTTTAGAAGGTAGCATAAAAAGTATAAAACTTGACCTATTTAGAAACCTTTAAATGTCATTCTATGGCATGAGATTGGACCCACCTTTACCACCTTAGTGAACACTCTTAACTTAGTATTCTAGAGTAGATCCAAAAACTTGAGTCACTGTAGATGGGAACACTTGGTGAAAATGATTTATGAAAACCTTGGAAATTATGAGTCATTCTATTGAGATGTTTTGACATGTGTTGAGAAACACAAATGATTGATGATGATGAAAATGTTGGGGCATGAGCCTTAACCCTTTTATAAAACTGATGGTTGGATTCGGATGCGATACCATTCCAAATTTACCGTACAACCACATTACCTGAATTGGGTAAGGCTTAGCTGGAAATTTATATGCATTAGTATTATTTCCCTCACGAGAGAGGTCTGAGCTGAGGCTACCTCTCATGTTGTCCACCTATGCAGTGCCCAAGATGACTGATGGTCATGGTTGGGAGGCCATGCTCATAGGAGAGGTGCTTATACTAGGGTGTGTAAAGGGAAGGTTATGTTTGATTATCAGCATACTAAGTATGATGATTCAGGGTTATCCCTGACAGATGTATCGAATCTTGTGGTGAAAGTGTACCATCTCTGCAGAGTGTCAAACTATTCGAATAGCCGCGTCTGCGGTTATGGATTGGAATGGCCATACTGTTTCATTGTCAGATGTTTTCTAAATACTTTGAAATGAATGACGATTCTTGACTTGACCACAATAGGGTTGTGTTTATGACAATAGTTTTTCCCAACTTAAGTGATTCTAGAGTTTTACTTTATCTTTCTTTGCTTCAGAACTCAGCTTAGGTTTCAAACTTCACTTTATAGTTAAACATAGAGTTAGCACTTTAATCTAGCTTCATAATACTTGTTAGTGGTAGTTTGCGAGTACTTAAAGAGTACTCATGGCTTTTGTCCCTGGCTATTATCATGGCCAGACTATGAAGGAGACTATCAAGATGATGGCCAATAGGACGGCTATGATAACTAGGACTATCTGCCTTCGTTAGCATTTGTAACATCCCAAATTTTTCATTTGAAAATCATCATTAGTGCATTCAAATCAGCATGGCATGTACTACATTGCATTAGACTTGTCCTCCAAAAATTTGGTGAAATGTTGAGACTTTTTGGAGCACATTTGCTAATTCAAACAAAAACTAGAGAAGAAATTCAAAAGAAAAAGAAAAGGAGGGAAAGAATTCAAACAGCAGCAGCAGCAGCAATCTGGCCCAATCTGGCCCAATAGCCCACCTGGGCCACTCCTCCCCTTCTCTGTTTGTCTGCACGCCCCAGAAACCTACCCCCTCCCGCTGACAAGCCGACCCCACGCCACGTCACCCCACCATCCTGTCGTCTTCAACCCCGCCGTCGAGAACCCCCCTTCCGAGCCGTTTTCGAATCGATTCGATTCCAGCCGTTTCTTGCAGTAAATCCCCCCAGCGATTACTCCTACTTAACCCTCACCCCCTCCTCGTCATTTTTCCCCAGTCGCCACCCCCAGAGAGCCCCCAGGCTCCCCTAATTCCGAGCTCGAACCGCCGCTCACTGACGGCACTCCGGCGGCAATTCCGGTGAACCCTGGCCGCCCAGCGCCCTCCCCTCTGTCCCATCTATTTCACCATGTCCTAGCGCACCTACTGACCGATCCACGTGTTTTCTCTTGCCCCAGATCGACGACACGGACCAAGTCCGGCAAACTTCTCTGCCGCCACCGTCTGACAGCTTTTCCGGTGAGGGCAAGGTTCCCGCCGCTCCTTTTCAACCACTGCTAGACCGTGCAGAACCAGGCGCTTCCCCTAACCCTTTTTCTTGTCTGCTCGTGTACCAGATCGACGCCACCGTCTCGTGGCCGTGATCTCTGCCGTCGACACCACTCCGGCGAGGAATACTGAGCACAGCGGAGCTCCCCTCTCTCCATCGCGACCACCGACCAGATCGCCGAGACCACCGCAAGCCCTCAGTAAGACTACCTTTTCCCCTATCCTTCTAGAATCGCTGGAGCGCCGCTCACCTGACGTGCCGACGCCGCGTGCCGTCGCTGGCGTCGCCAGTCTCCGGCGAGGCGTTTAGTAGCCGTTCGATCAAATCCTAGCAGGTAGGATTAGATCACTTATCGAAAGGGTACGGGAAAATCAGATCCGTCCGCAGTCACTTAAGATCTGACGGCCCACAGCGATCGATCCGGCCGAACCGGTACCAGCCAATAGGAAAGCGCCACGTCGCCAGGCTATTTCGTTTAAATAGAAAATTAGACTGATTTAGTATTTAACTTAGAAATTCAATAACTTTTGATCCACCAATCAGAAAAATACAAATTTGGTGTCTATGGATTCAGAAAAATGAGACCTTTATCATGGAGGCCTTGTTTCACACTTTTGCCTCTGAAAAATTAGAATTATAGGCAGAACCTTTTTAGGAGTATTATGCATTTAGATGAAGTATTCTATCCTTAGTACTGTTGACTCTGTAAATTATAGAATTGTGATCATATAATTGCATTTTGCATGCATTCATGTTTTTTGTAATGTTTTATTGATTGAATTATTGTTTTTGTATTGATCTTGTGTAGATTGTGTGGATTGTGAAGTTTGTTGCTGTGAGGATTGTACCTATTCCCCTAGCTACCAAGGCAAGT
This sequence comes from Avena eriantha, assembly GCA_910589775.1. Lineage (NCBI taxonomy): Eukaryota > Viridiplantae > Streptophyta > Magnoliopsida > Poales > Poaceae > Avena > Avena eriantha. Next base: position 214,182,169 of record OU342742.1, read on the forward strand.
GATATTTCATCCCATGTCCTATTATTTTCACTATTGCACTAGTGATATTTTGGTAGATCTTAACATGATAGAACTATTCCTATGTTACTATATTATGCTATGCTATCCTATAGATTATATCTTGGTAGTATTCCCTAGTTAAAGGACTTTGTATGCTAGAATGCTTAGCTATGCTAGTAGAATTTGTGGGTGGAAAATACATATCAAGATAGTATGGAAAGATATTATTTTTGTTTGACTAAGAAAACAACTATTATGAATGAAACACCTGGGTGGATTGGGACTTGCTTGGATTATGTTGAGTAGTTACTCAGGGGCCATGTCTATGGTCACCTGTGTATCACACTTGTGGATGGCCACCCAGGAACAAAGAGATTGGAGACATTCTTGTCATGAAGCTTCCAGTGCAACCACATGGCATATGGGCTCTGCCTTGACCAACTAAGTTGCAAGAACTCAGCCAGACGGACAGAAGGTGGTAGATGTGATAGGATGGAACGCGTCCGTGGTGGTCTGAGGGAATGCTTCTGAAAGGTCTTGTCTCGATGCATGTCGAGTCTTGTGGGGAGAGTGCACCACCTCTCGAGAGGGTAAAACTAAGTACTTAGCCGTGTCCCCGGTTATGGACAACTTCTGAGCCTCAAGACAGTGAAGTAGTTCAATAATCTCCTCATCCAAATTTCTCTAAGTTAAAACTTGTGGGTGAACATGGGTAATGGTGCAGTGATGTCTATCATTGGTACCTTATAGCTTGAATGAAAAACTTCTTCAAAAACTATAAGTTAAACTAATTTTTGCAAAGCCAGCCATAACCCCACTTAGCCATATATTCATGTAGTGGTTGGATTATACTAAGTATCTTTTGGTATCACTTGCCAACACAATTCCAAATGTATTGACCCTTGTGGCTGTAACTTATTATGTTGCAGGATACTCTGATGATGAGTAGGGTTGCGGGTCTACACTCGACATGCTTGCCTGTGGCACATGAAGACTAAGGACTCTATTATTATTATGCTATGTATTGTGAACTTGTGTCTTAGCCTGGGCTAAGTGAGTTGTAAGAACCATTATACTCCTGGATGTGCGATGTAATAATGACCTTTGTTTCTGTGTACTACATCTTAAACTGTGGGTGCTAGCATTTCGATCCAGGGACTAGCACTGCAATCACATGGATCTTACCTTATCATGGTGAGATCTTACAACATTGCTTGTGCCCCTGAAGATGGACCCCACCGCTACGCTTATCTTTTATTTCCGCTGCTTGTTGTATTAAGACTACATCATGAGATCCTTATTTGTGTAAGACCTTAAGTATGGTTTGTAATGGATGATGTACTGTGATATCCAATCCGTTATGTCTCGCAAAAATGGTAATCCTGGGATTGCGAGGTATGGCATAACGGGCATCTAGGATTAAAAATCCAGGTGTTGACAATCAAACTACATGCTTTGCCTTCTAATCCCTGGCAAATCAAGTCCTGGAAAGGACTTTGCTCTCTTTATTGAGACTCTGCTGGACGATTTGCAACAGCTTTGGAAGGGTGTGCGCTCTGACGATGCATTTCAAAACAAAATGTTTGATCTTCGAGCATCGGTTCTTTGGTGTACCCATGACTACCCAGCTTGCAGCAATATGTCTAGGCATACAACAAAAGGATATTATGCATGCCTGCATTGTGTCAAAAATCCTTTGTCCAAATCCATAAAGAGCAAAATGTGCTACATTGGGCACCATCATTTCCTCCCAAAGCGCCACCGCTTGCAGCGAGACACGGAGCTTGCCGGCATTCATGATGACCACTCGAAGCCTGCCAAATTTACTATAGTTGAGTTACAAGCTGAGCTGGAGAAGGTTAGGCATCTTAAACCAGGAGCTAGATGTGATACTGGGAGCAAAAAGAGGAAGCGAACAGATCCTTCACCGATTTGGAACCGGCGGCATGGTTTCTGGGACTTGGTTAACTGGACATCGTTGAAACTTCGGCACAACCTCGACATGATGCACATCAAGAGAAACATTTGCGACAACTTGATTGGCACACTACTTGAACTTGACGGGAAGAATAAGGACACCTTGAAGGCTAGGTATGATTGTGAAGCCCTAGGCATTAGGCAAGATCTATATGTGCAACCCACAGACATAGAGAAGGGCCTTCTCCATCCATATGCACCGTATTGCCTGTATAAGGAGCAGAAGACGGGTTTCTGTCAATATCTGTGGGACTACACTTTTCCTGATGGGTTTTGTTCAAACATGGGCAAATGTGTCAGCGTTCCTACACGCAAGATCACGGGACTTAAACCCATGACTGCCACATCCTGTTGCAGGGAATATTGGCTGCTGGCATGCCAGGGTATTTGCATCCCAATATCTACACGGCACTTGGAGAGCTAGGAAGATTTTTCAGGCAATTGTGTAGTAAAAACTTGAAATTGTCAGTGTTGGAAAGGCTCAAAGATGAAATCCCAGTAATTCTGTGCAAACTTGAACACATCTTTCCGTCGACATTTTTTGATGTGATGGTCCACCTGGCTATGCATTTACCCGATGAGGCAATGCTCCGAGGCCCTGTGAACTATAGGTGGATGTATCCAATAGAGAGATTGTTGTGTACTCTAAAGAGATATGTCAGGAACATGTCACGTCCAGAATGTTCAGGGGCAGAGGCCTACATGGCTGCCGAGTGCGTGACTTTTTTCACTAGATACCTTGATTATATTGTGACAAGATTCAATCGACCAGCGAGAAATGTAGGTGACCAACATGAATCAGCTTGTGATGTGTTTGGCCACGATGTGATTTTGATTGGAGGAAGCCATGTCACCTGCTATGGAGGAAGTGATGATACCGATTTGACCCTCCAAAGGGAGCTACATAAGATGACTTGGTATGTCCTAAACAACTGCGAGGAGGTTAAGCCATATATCATGTATGTTCTGATCTCCCATACTTATGATCCAATATTGCCATACACCTAAAGATTTTAATTTCGAGTTACTCTCTAGATTGCAGTCTTCGCCGAGAACAGCTGGTGAACGATGGGATGCCCAATGTGGAAAGAAGGCTTGAGCAGGGATTTCAAAGATGGTTCAAGAACCATGTTAGTTTCCTTTTGCATTTATCTCTATCCTTTATATATAGCATTTCAATGCATGATTTGACCATATTGTATTTTTGTTGCGGTACATATAGATCATGAAAAAGTGACAGAAGAATCTGGAAGCTCTGGATGAAGAGCTTTTTGCATTGGCGTGTGGCCCAGCCTTCCGAGTAAGAACATATTCAGCTTGTATTGTGGATGGTGTTCCGTTCCTCACCGATGATCGTGAGAAGGGCAAGAAAACACAAAACAATGGAGTAATGACTGAAGGTTGTCACTTGGAGAAGGATATCCATTTTTATGGTGTCCTCAAGGATATCAAGGTGTTGTATTTTAACTCTGATTTGGAAGACCAACAATCAATTGTGTTATTCCACTACAATTGGTATCAGCTTGAGGGCCGCAAGGATACTGAGATGGTGTATGATAAACTCTTCCGGAGTGTCAACATTACCAATTTTTGGTACAAAGATGACAGTTACATCTTGGCAACCCAAGCTACAAAAGTGTTCTACGTGCTAGACATAGCCAAGGGCAAAAACTAGTAGGTGGTTCAACAAATAGTTCAAAGACATAAGTTTGATGTTGCCGAAGGAGAGGAGGAAGAGGAGGTGGTGCATACTGATGTAACATACCAATAGTTTGTAGGCTCTAACAATGAGACTGTATCTGAGGCTCTGCCTTTCAGGAAATATTGACCCTCTGTCAACGGAGGCCGCATCATAGATGCTTCAGTGTTTGATCGTACCAAAGGCAAAAGGAAAGTTGTTGAAGAGGAGGAAGTTGACAATGAGCCTAAAGTAGACGACACCATTGAGGAGTAATGCAGTGACAAAGAAGATGAAGTACAAGATGATACAGACAAAGAGTAGTTCCGGCTTATGGTGGTGGAGTGTTGGATGATTTGTGTTGCATGCTTGAACTGATGGATATGTGCATGCGTGTGTTGAACTGATGATCGTGTGTGCATGCTTTGTGGTGCATGCTTGAACTAATGGTTGTGTGCATGCCTGTGTTGCATGTTTTGTGTTGAACTAATGGTTGTGTGCATGCCTTTGAACTTATCAATATGATTGTCCTTTAGTTCATGGAATTCATAGTTATTCATTTGGAAAATTAGCCACAACATTGTGTTGTTATTTTGTCCGTCAAACTTGGCTGAACAAAAGCTCTTTTTCTGGTAGAAAAATTGTGCTATTACTCAGTTCGCGTGGGACCCATTTGTCAGCCTACCGGACGATGCCACGGTGAACCAAAACCGCTCACGCATGGGACCCACATGTCATAGTAGGTAGAAAAAAACCCTCTCCCCTCCATGCCACTCCCAAATCCCACACCACTTCCCCCAAATCCGCCCTAGAGAAAACCCTCTCCCCTCCCCGCGGACGACCAAATCCCGGCGAGAAACCGAGGATCCTTATTCCTAGAGGTGTGGCATTATATACATGTTTTGCTACATTTATATATATGTAGATACAAATTATTACTTTCTAATATTTTATTTCTAGGTCCAAGTATGATGGGGTTGAGGAATTCGATGAGCACTGCGTGTTTGGAAACAATTTGGAATTGACTTCTAACCAAGTTGCTTCCCTCAAAGTGTTAGTCAAACGACACAAGCCATCTATACCATACTATGTGTGCAAGATGAACAAGTCAAATGTCATCCGTGGGAAGGCCAAAATGGTTAAAATTTGACATTTCAATAGTTAAATTTTATTATGCACAATGTACTCCAGCCAACAACTAATATTATTCTTCTCCTACAGTACTTTTCAGCTAGCTAAAGCCGTGCACACCTCAACCGCTATCTCCCAAAGGTGTTACCACTCGCATGCTCCTACAAGACCACTTTTGAGCATGTTAACCTCTTCCAAGGCATGAATGATGCTACTCAGATGACAAGAGGCTGGTCTAATGTTCTTGAACTCGCTGGAATAAGGGAGGGGAATGTATGCATCTTCACCTTTTTTAAATGAGGGCCTACATGACTTCATGGGTTGTATTAATGTTCTGTAGTGAGGCCAAAAAGTATCTGCTTGTTTATGTTGTGGTGTTGGATGAACCATTAATGTCATATGTTGTCAGTGAACTTGTAGTGGTAAGGAACTTGTTGTCAACCTAGTGCTCTACATGCTAAGTAATATTATCTCCATATGCTATGTATATATGTTGGTTCATTATGTTCATGTTGTTGCTTTCCTGTGATTGAGAGCTGGTGACGTGGGCATACCTTACAGGTACTCGAGTTTGGCATACACTGTCCAGGATATGGCAGAAGCCCACGGCGTTACCAAGGCCCAATACAGGATTCGGGTGACTCACGGAGACTCCGATTGCTTGCAGGACGAAGCTTAAGATAGAAAGTTTAAAGGGATGAACCCTAATCTATAACCGACTCGACCTGCTACCCGAGACCTAGCCTATCTATATAAAGGCTAGGAGGGGCGGCAAGGAGGACAATCACAACCCTAGTTTCCACAACCATCGCCAGATTGTATCTGTGCACCCCCTGTAATTTTCGACTGCCTCGATAATTCCAAGAGCGGACAAGCAGGAGTAGGGACCTCTACGAGGCTTAAACCTGGGTAAATCTTGCGTCCTTGTGTGCTTGGTTGCTAGCCGATTGATGCCTCAAGCGCTCCCTCCTTCTCAAAAACCTAAGTCCATAACAATGGGCATTGACGAGTTAATGCCTCGTCAACTGGTATGTAATATACAGAATAAAGTTGTAGATCAGCACAAATCCAATGAACAGATGCATCGGTTGCAAGTTAGTTCTGCAAAAGATTGGTTGACTGTTCGATTCCGTCTACCTGCATGAAATGTTTTTCTGTTATTTAATTTCTATCAAACACACTGACAGCTAGGGCGGGTGGAAAACATCACGAAGCTGTGTTGAACCCAGCACAACCGTGAGATACACTACATACGTAACGTCGACACCGAGCTGACAAGTGGGGTTGAAGCACGGAGGATACGGTCGATGCGAAAAAAGTGTCGAATATGTGTCGTGACGAAATCCACGATGAATTTTGCACTAGACGAAATGGCAAACTAGGCTTTAGGGCCTGAGAAGAAATCTGCGATGAAGTTGCCACGACGAAAATAAGGAACGTCATGGATAACCGGGCTGGAGGGGCTTGGAGCTTGTTACAATGAAATGTTCTAGAACGTCAGAATCCGCGACGTTTTAGGTCGCGTCATAAAAAAACGTCACGGATCGTCCAAATTCTTGTAGTGCCACCGGTAGTACCGGGTGACGTATCGGGCTAACTTCCGCTCATTCTGATTTCAGTTCAGTAACCTCTTTGTTTGGTGTGTTCTATTTGACAAAACTTTGGTTAGAAGTAAAGGCGGTAGTACCGTCACCGCCGGAAGTACCGATGCACCGGCGAAGTTCCAACCAGGATCATTTTATGCCTTTCGTGTCGCTATGTTTTGACCGTTGGCTGGGTGCCACCGACAGGCGCTCCATGCGTAATCGTAAATAAAGCAGTAAATCATGGCGTAAGTATAAGATAGTAATAAATCACCAAACTAGTTTGTGGCCCCAAGAAATAAAGTGTGAATCAAGCTCATCTGAAGGGGTATCCATAGAGTCTCCCACATGTGGATAGTGCGAATAGTCAAGGAACATGTATCAAGTACTCGGGGCCTACGGGACACAAGTGAGCATGGAAGAACCAAATAACAGTTATTGCCACTGGTACCTCTTTCTTTAGTTATCCTATTGCTACTCAGATTAAGTTGTTTAGGTACCTCGTTATCCAAAGACTTGCACAAACCCTACATATGCAGTTCTATGACTCGCATGGCTCAAACAACTCATGTAATAATGGCTCATAGGATTGAGGTACAAGTTTTAGTGGGGTTTAAAAGTAAAGGCTATGCAATACTTGGGATTACAATTTAATGCAATCGTGACTCAAAGATGCAAGAATAAGATAGAGGCATATGTGCTATATATATGTAAGCATGGTGATGCTCCCTGTCGAATCAGCAGTAGGGTAACCAGGATCCAGGTAGTACGCTTGGTTCTCCTGATGGTTCGGCGTCTGTCCGGAATAAAAGCTAAACACACAAAATGCCATAATAAATAAAGTACGCAATCATATGAATATATGCGATAAGCAAACAAGGTATGGCATGATATAATGATGCAAAATTACATGGTATAACATAGCATGACATGGGTGAGGTGTGGGATACAAGAATAAAGCATTTTATTAGTTGCTTAGTCATATTTCGCTCCCATAAGCATTGATGTATTCATTATATTTACCTGATTTATTCTTCAGTTCATATCATCGAATAGATAATTAGAAAGGTCTCGTCGTGCTAATCGATTTAGACTTATTATTTGTCAAATTCGGAATTACGGAATTAAAGTTATGAATTAGTTAAGAAAAAGGCTTTTAATCGTATTTAATTTTTTTCGAAATTTTTATATTGCTCAAATAATATTTTAAATAGCATATTTAAATTCCTCATGTTTTTCTGATTCAAAAACATATATTATAAGTAGTATTTGGAATTATGCATTTAAACAATATTTAAATCAAATTAAATTAAATTAGGGTCAAAGTCAAAGGTTTGACTAGTTTGAATTATTCTGAAAATGTTTGAATAAAGATTTGAATTAACATTCAAAAACAAAACACATTTCATATTAAGTTTGAATGCAAATTCCAAAGTACTCCCTCCGTTCCATTCTATAGTGCCTATAGTTTCTGACACGGAAATTAAGAAACGCACGTGGAGAGAAAATTAAAATAGTTTTGGATGGGATTTCTTGTGGCTAATTGGTGTGATAAAATAGAGGAGTATGCGGAAGACATGAAACACTATATCAATTATATAAACTCTCTAAATTTTTTGTCAAGCTGAGTTGTGTAACACAGTATATTTTATATTTTGAAAATTTTCTTAAAAAACTATAGGCAGTATAGAATGGAACAGAGAGAGTATTTAAAAGTTATGATTTGATTCAAATATATTATATTTTGTATTTATTTTTTATTTTAGAAAAACTCGGAAACTTTTGGTACTCGGTGACAACCTACCCACACTCGCTGGCAAGTGGGGACAGGGGCTTCCCGGACCCTCTGTGCGCGTGGTCAGAGTGGCGGCGACACGTGGCCGGGCTAGGAGCTATGGCTGAAGAACTCCAAGACTCTAGGGGTCTCTTTACAAAAGCTTCCCGAGGCTGCTAAAGTTTATTGATTTTTTCGACAGTAATTCAGTGGATTTCACCGAACTTATGTAGATGATTGCGAGCAAACGGCCGCAGATTTCGTGACTCTGTAAAAACCAAAGTTGTAGAGGGGACTACGGGCTAGAAAAGTCGTCCAGGAGGTTTTGCCGGAGGTGGATCGTAGAACTCAGGAAAAATCGAGGAACAGAGAAGAATCGGTCTGGTTCACACTGTTGGAAAAACTTCAGCTAAACAACGAGTTTGTGTCGACTTTGTCGGATGATTTCTCTCGATGTGGAACTCCGTTTTGCGTGAGGTTTGATGCTACATCTAGAGGGATCTACCGAGATCGGTTGCCAACTTGGGTTTGCGCTGGAAGAGGGCAGGGGCGCTGGACACATGAAGGAAGAACAGGCCTCAGAGAAGTGCTGCTGATGTGTGCTAGCGCGGCGGGCGGGCGATGGTCGCTGGTAGGTGCGGCAACTGCTAGCACGCGTGCGCGCGCTGGCACGGCGACGCAGAAAGGCAGCACTGCGGAAGGTGTAGCGCGGGGCTGCTGCAGGTGGTCGGCGGCGCGCATGGTGGCTGCTCGATGGAGCGACAGCGAGCTAGAAGGAGAGAGGGAGGAAACGGCCAGGCCTAGGGGGTCAAATAGCTTACCAGGGCATCGTCGACCTAGCTCTGCTAGCCGAGACATTGCCGATCTCGAGGGAAGCTTGTGGCCAGCAGCTTATCACTGCTTGCAGGTCCAGCGGCGGCAACGCTTTTCCGGCGAGCTCCGGTGGTGCTCCACGTACAGGGCGATGAAGAGGACATATAGGAACCTCTGGGTACTCCTGGGTCTCCCTGGCATGCTCCAGGACTTCGGGTATGGCTCCTGTACGAACTAGGGTTTAGGGACGGCATGAGCTAGGTAATGGCCATCTTGTGGTGGACGAAGAGAGGTAGGAGAGCTGCTGGTGCCGGGATCTTGATCTGGTGCTGGTCTGCATCTGGTGGTTGGTCAGCAGATAAGGGAGAGAGGGAGAGAGGATCACATGGGAGGGGTGTTTCCTTTTTGCAAAAGGAGAGAGGATCGGGTGGGGTTTCCTCCCTCTTGTTGCTAAGCTACAGAGAGAAAGGAGAGGGACCAGCGGAGGGATGGTGTGGTTGATCTTGACCACCTTCTTGGTTTGTAAGAAACAGAAAAGAGGGGGAAGGTGACGTGGCCAGATGGTGGCCAAGCTTGGCTTGATCACCATGGTTAGGCTCAGTTAGGGCTAGGATTAGACAAGGGGAGGCATGGTGTGGTTGTGGTGGTGATGTAGTTGGGTTGAACCAAACCACAAAGGGAGAGGAGGCTCGGGATAGCTAGAGTAGGTTAGATGGGGTAGGGTTTTCATATTTGAATTCAAATGGTTTTGTTTTGTTTTAATTTGTTTGCTTTCAAACCATGCAAGATCTAAAAACAGGCAAAGATGATACTAGGGATATTTAGGTACCTTGCATCTCTTATGCAAGCTTGGCCAAAAAAATAAAAGGAGGAATAAGATGTACCAAAAGGTATTTATTTGAATTCATTCAAATATGAATGCATCCAAAACAAATATCCCATAATTCCAAAAGTAAAATAAGAAGGGGAAGATGGCGGTGCTATTGCATGGGCCATGCGTGAGGAATAAAAGCCTTTACTAGTTGTGAAAACAACTATTTGTAATAATGGCCAAATATTCCTACATCCATTCATATTTGAATTAAACCCACACAAAGAAGAAGCTTGCTAACATATGCCAATAATTAGCATATGCACATGTATGAATCTAAATGACCATTGTAGTGTGTATTTTCCTACTAGATCACTTGTAGCCAAATATAGCATCATACATGGGCATATAGTAATAAAATCATATGGAAGCTTAATAAAGGAAATTCTACCCACATGGCATGCAAAGGTGGCCATGAGGCTCCACATACTTCATATTGTGAAAATAATAGAGATCATATATGGGAGCATGTAGATTTAGAAATGGATCCATCTTATTATATATGAGCTAGACATAATACCAAAAGAAATGCAAATGCTCATGTATAGTTTGGATGGTGGAATTATAAGGTGGTGACAAGGAAAGGTGGTGGAGTCAAGAAACGATATGCCCACAACTCAACTTGGGCATGAAGAAATTTATCAAGAACCAACTACAATATATCAAGAACTAACTACAATATATCCAGGGGCAAATGTAATTAATAAAGCAATGCATATGAGAGAAAAGCCAAATGGAAAAGGGGTTTTATATGATCCTCAAATGCAATGTGGCATGGTGACATGAGCATGATTTAATGATGATGCAATTAATTATATGTAGGAAGTAGCATACATATAGACTAGGCAAGTAGCATTACAATTTTCAAACAATTGGGATGCTACAGGAGTGCCCTCAAAAGAATGCTGCTGAGAGAGAACCTCCACCAAAGAAGAACACCAAGACTCAAGGTTCTAGAAGTGGTCATCTGGCCCATATCTCTATTGGAGAGGCTCAGGAGTATCCAAGTGTCATTATGGGTACACTTTGTATCAATCAAATTCCAGCTAAATCTTGTTTGATTGTGGAGCATCGCATTCATTCATGTCACATGATTTTGCTGAAATGCATGGGATACGTTTTGAGGGGTTGTCTAAACCTTTGATGGTCTAGTCTCATGGTTCTAGTTGGCGTACCACCATGGTTAGTTGTGGAAACCTAAACAATGTTGCCTCTCAATTATTTCCCACTTCTCTTATTTCCCTCAAGTCAACCAATATTGATGTCATCTTGCACATGGACTGGTTGTCTCAGTATCAAGCTGTCATAGACTATGCAAAGTATGTGACTCTGACTAGTCCTGCTGACATAACAATCACATATTGGACCATAGGGTCACTATCTCCTTCAGCTATTTCTATTCCTCAAGCGGAGTTGTATGCTCTTGAAGTTCAACCTCCGTTAGATATTCAAGATGTTTCTGTGGTATGTGAATTTCCGGATGTCTTTCCTGAAGAGTTACCTGACATGCCACCTGATCGAAGTGTGGAGTTTGTCATAGAGTTGGTTCCTGGAATTGCTCCTATTTCCAAGAGACCTTACTGTATGCCTCCTCATGAGCTAGTGGAGTTAAAGAAGCAAATAGAGGATTTATAGATGAAAGGTTACATTCAGCCCAACACTTCCTCATGGGGATGTCCTACCATCTTTGTTAAGAAGCGACATACCAATAAACCGCGTTTGGTTGTGGATTATCGCCAACTCAATGTTGTGACTATCAAGAACAAGTATCCTCTCCCTAGGATCAACGATCTTTTCGATCAGTTAAGTGGCCACCATATTTTCCAAGATGGATTTGAGGTCATGGTATCACCAAATTAAGATCTGAAAGGAAGACATTCCAAAGACTGCATTCTCTACTCATTATGATCTTTACGAGTACACCATTATGTCCTTTGGTCTTACCAATGCTCCAGCCACTTGTATGCGGCTCATGAACTCTGTTTTCATGGAGTATCTCGACAAGTTTGTTGTGGTCTACATCGATGATATTCTGGTCTACTCCAAGACTGAAGAAGAACATGCTGAACATCTGCATTTAGTGTTGACAAAACTTCAAGAACATCGTCTATATGCTAAGTTCTTTAAATGTGAGTTTTAACTCATATTCCTTGGTAGTGTTGTCTCTACAAAAGGAGTTGTTGTTATTCTAGACAAAGTTCAATCTATTCTTGACTAGAAAGCTCTGAGGTTCGTAAAGGATGTTTGAATGTTTCTTGGATTAGTTAGTTATTATCACCGATTTATCGAAAACTTCTCCAAGATTGGCAAGCTGATGACTGATCTTCTTAAGAAAGATAAGAAGTTTGAATGGTTTGAAAAGGCTGAAGAAAGACTCCATGTGTTGAAAACCAAGCTAACTACTACTCTGGTGCTAGTTCTTCTAGACACCAACAAAGACTTCGTCATCTTTTGTGACGCTTCTCACCAAGGTCTTGGATGTGTGTTGATGCAAGATGGTCATGTGGTGGCTTATGCCTCTCGTCATTTGAAACCATATGAGAACAACTATCCAACTCATGATCTCGAGCTTGCATCTATTGTTCATGCTCTTAAGGAATGGTGACATTACCTCATCGGTAGTCATTGTGAGTTATACTTGGATCATCAAAGTCTGAAGTATCTTTTCACACAACCTGATCTGAACCTTAGGCAAAGTAGATGGTTGGGACTCGTCAAATATTATGATTTGGGTCTCAACTATCAACCCGACAAAGCCAATGTCGTTGCTGATGCGCTAAGTTGGAAGTCCTATTGCAACAACTTGTTGATCAAACAAGCTCAACCTTCTATTCATGAGGAATTCGCCCGGCTCAACCTTGAAGTTGTTCCTCGTGGGTTCCTTTCTACTATTGAGGTGAAGTCTTCTATAGAGGATGAAATCAAAGCTTCTCAGAAGCAAGATCCTAAAATCAACACGATAAAAGAGAGCATTGCTAGCGGAGTTGCTAAATGCTTCTCCTTTAATGAACTAGGCGTCCTTTACTTTGGTATATGTCTGGTAGTGCCAAATGAAAGGACTTGAAACAGATAATTCTCCGAGAGGCTCGTGAATCATCTCTCTCTATTCACCCCGAAGGGAGCAAGATGTATTCAAATCTCCATCAAAGATTCTGGTGGTCTGGTATGAAGCAAGATATCACTCATTTCGTTGCTGGATGTGACGTTTGTCATCACGTCAATGTTGAACACCAAAGACTCGCTGGTCTCCTACAACCACATCATATTCTTGTGTGGAAATGGGATGAAGTCGATATGGATTTTATCACTAGTATTCCCAAGACTCAAAGAGGAAATGATGCTATCTGGGTAATCGTCGATTATTTTTCCAAGGTTGCTCACTTCCTACCTATTCGTGAGAGCATTACTGCTAGTCAATTGGCAGATTTGTACATCTCTCGGATAGTTGTCCTTCATGGAATTCCCAAGAAAATTGTCTCTGACCGAGGGAGTTTGTTTACTTCAAAGTTCTGGACAAGTTTCCAACAAGCTATGGGAACTCGCCTATCCTTTAATACATCTTATCATCCTATTAGCAGTGGTCAGACCGAGAGGGTGAATCAAATCCTTGAAGATATGCTCTGAGCATGTGTCATATCTTTTGGCAAGAATTGGGAGAAATGCCTTCCTTTTGTTGAATTCTACTACAACAACAATTATCAGTCCAATATAGACATGTCACCTTTTTAGTTCTTATATGGACGGACATGTCGTACCCCTCTGAATTGGTCTAAAACCGGCAAAAGAAAGTTCTTTGGACCGGATATGATCAAGCAAGCAGAAGATCAAGTTCATATTGTACAAGATCGTTCGAAAACTGCTTAGCCTCGCCAAAAGAGCTATCATGATGGTCACCATCAACATGTTTAATATGAAGTTGGTGATCAAGCTTATCTTTGAGTCAATCCTTTAAAGGGTGTCCATCGCTTCTGTATCAAAGGAAAATTGGATCCTCGCTATGTTGGTCCTTTCCATGTTCTTTCCAAGCGAGGTAAGCTTGTATATTAGTTGGAGCTTCCTGCAAACTTTCTCGAGGTACATGATGTCTTCCATGTGTCTCAACTCAAGCGTTGCTTCAAACACCCTATCCGTGGTGTTGATCACTAGACTCTTGACCTCCAAGAACATCTGACTTATCAATAGTATGCTATTCGTATCCTTGATGAAGTCGAGCGCAAGGCTCGTTGTCAAAGCATCAAGTTCCTGAAAGTTCAGTGGTCGCATCACTCTAAGGACGAATCAACCTTGGAACGAGAAGATCGTCTTTCATATGAGTACCCTGCCTTCTTTTCTAAAACTTAGGAATCTCAAGACGAGATTCTTGTAAGGGGTAGAGTTGTAACATCCCAAGTTTGTAATATATGTAATTAGTACTTAAGAGCATGCCCTGCATGAAAATTTTGCATTTTGGTGTGTTTTGGAGACAAGAGGGGATAAAAACCCTAGCCTCTAAATTGTTTCCTCTTGAAATTCTACTCCATTTGAAATGCTTTTGCTTTTGATAGAATGGATCCACATGTGGTAACTATTGTTCAAATGCTCAAAAGATTTAAAAAATATATTTCTAGACCCTTGTCTCATTCAAATTTGTTCATTTTTTTGAACTGACTGCAAATAAAGAGCAATTTAGGAGAAAATAAATAGAAAAATGTTTGCTGAAAAGAAATATGAGGAAGAGAGATAGAGTGACCATAGCCCAGCAAACCGGCCCGTCCTTCTTCCTCTCCCGTGGCCCACCTGGACCAGCTCCCAGCCCGGTACGCCTTCGCCTTTATTTATCCTTTCTTCTTCGTCGCTAGAAGGACACCGACAAGGAGAGTTGTTGCGTGTCGAACGTCCCGCCATCCCTGTGTCACCACAATACCCGCCGCAAGGAGATTCGTGCTACTGACGCTGCCGACGCCTATAAGACCCCCTGCCCACGCCGGACGAGCCTTAGCTTCTCCCCTTTCCCCAATTTCTTCCCCGGTCGAACATTAGCTCACGCGAGCTCCGGGTCGCCATTGTTTCCCACCTCCTCTCACCATTCTGAGCTCACAGGACAGTCCGCCGTGGTCGACATGGTCGATTGCCCCAGTCAACGGAAGCCTGAGTCATCCCTATTGCCCCAATCAAGGCATCCTCCCCCGACATCAGCCACCGCCACTGCCATCAATTCCAACTGCCCCATGCCTCGCCATCAAGCTCGTCTTGCAGCTGGTGAGCTCCCGGTACTCTAGCACCCCTTACCCATGTCGATTGCTGCATGTAGTGACACCATGTCGCGAACCTGAGCTCGCCGCCACAGAAGCTCATTAGAGGTGGAGCTCCGGCGACCATATATGGGTGACACCACCACTACGTGTTTCACCTCACCGAGATATCTCCAGTGCGCCTAACCGCGCTTGGTGGGGTGGCATGTGCCGCCAACAAAGTCCATCGTCCGATGTGGCCGTCATGCGACATCATGGTGACGTCACCTACAGGCCATGTCAACCTGACGTCAGCCTCTGTTGATGTCACTTTGACATAATAATACTTTTAAATTTGTGTAAATAGCAATAACCCTAGGGTCCACCTGCCAGGTATTTAATATTTTCATAAATGATTTAAAATGGCAAAAAATATTATAAACTTGTAAAATTCATAACTAATTTTTATTTAATCATAAAAATATTAATAATATATCAAAATGTTCAGAAAAATGAGATCTGTCTATTTAACCTATAATCATACATTGTCAAGCAACCTAAAACCCTATTTATCTAGGAGAAAACCTAACCCCCTTAAGCAAATGTGGGTTCGATGGTGTGCCTTTACCAAGGCATCCCGTACCCTCATAAATTGATCTTGCACCTAGGATTAATGTAGGACCTCTAATTTGACATGTCACACATATTGTTTGACCATTGCATTATGCCATGTCCTGAATGTTGTATTTATTTCCGGTATTTCTTCTTCGCGATAGGATTGAGCACAAGGTCAAACCCAACGACATCAAAGATCCATACCTATCTACTAAAGGAGAAGGCAAGCGTAGCCTCTCATTCTAAACCTAAGTTTTACAAAGTATCTACTTTCTTGCTATGATGCACATGATTTCAATGTGGTCTTTTGTCAGTAGTTAGAGTTACCTATCTGCTTCATAGTTTCCCTTTGTAGCCTTATACACCTGATCCACTGCTCCTAACATACCTTGGTCTGGCGTATAAGTGTTGCTAGAGCTTCTACAACTGTCAAGTTTAGCCATGCATATTAGCTACGCCTAATCCATCTGATGATGATGAATCAGAGATGCCAAAGAATCTAGAAAGTAGGAGATGGAGATATAATCGGAGGTGACGGATAAACATGCTAAGGCTTGTATGGGAGGCCACGTTGGGTGTGGTTTTTGTAGTACCATGCTCGTCGCTATTAGGAACCGAGTTCTTGTCTTTGGAACCGAGATGAGCGTATAACCTCACGGGGCTTGGGAACCCCTCGACTGACTAACTTGCCTAGTAGATTCCATGGGTCACATAGTTTGGGCTTTCCATTTGGCATACGCATTGAAAACGTTTTGAAAAGAGGAGGAGAAGGAGATGCATCATAACAGGTAGGGAAGCATGGTCGGGGTTGCTTGGGGTTGATAGATCCCCTGGTGAACTAACCTCGCCCCACATCTCTAGGGAGCGGCTTAGGGATTTGACCTATTACGGCGGAACCTCCTTAGGGCGTGACTCGTGGTCTCGGAGAAAGCAAGGTAAAGGTTGTGGTCAACCACCCTCTGCCGGTCCTCCAAGGAAATGGGATAATAATATTTGGCACTAAGAGTCGGTTGGTATGTGTGGGTAAATTTGTACACCCCTACAGGGTTAAATATTTTTGAAAATCCGTGTTCACGGTTATGAACGCTTGGTGACCAGATTCTAAGATCATAGAGAACGATAACTAAATGTAAAACTTGGTGATCCACATGTTCTTAAGGATGCTTCCTCGGGGGTTTTAGGGTGTGAACCTAGATGAGGATTTTGGATGATCTTGGGTAACAATATTTGATGCTCAATATGGAGTTGTCGCTCTCTTACCCCTTTAAAAGTATTATGTATAGTCAATCCTCTACTCTCTATTATTTAAAAACAAAGATTGCTTTACGCAAAAGTAAATCCAGAGAAAGATTTTCTAGCCAGAGCATGTAGATACTAGGTTATCCAAGGCTTGTGGAGTACATTCTCGTACTCAGCCTTGCGCCATTGTTGTTTTTTCTATATGATCTAGTCGCAACTGAATGTGGCTTCTACGTTGACTATGGGATGGACGTCACTTATGTCTATGGCGTCTTAGTCCCACTTGCAAAGTTTGTTGTGTAGAACAACATAATTTGCTTTCACTGTTTGGTGTAATGATGGGTCTATGACCCCTAGTTTGCAATAATCTAATAGCGTACTCTGTTAAGAGTTTAAACTTATGATGTTGAATCCCTATGTTCTGTGATGTCACCGAATCATACATTGTGATCTTCTGAGTTTGGAGTTAAGTTTATCTCAAACGTTGATATGAGGTTTGTTTACCCTAATCTTAGGGGTGTTAAAATTAACCTGTAGTTGTGCACACATATGGGATATAAAAAATGATAATAATCTCGTCCATGAGTTTTGATCTATATAGGATAAAAATTGTGGGTGGTACATCTCTAACTACTATAGTATTTTCTAGCCACATCTACTATAGAATTTTTTCCAGCCACTACACCACCATCATGTGAGGTTACATGGTTATTAAGTAAAATAGACCAAAGATTTATGATCTATGATGTTAAGGGTAACTCCTAAATGGATCTCTAAACAACTATTGTACTCCCCTTGTTGTCATTGAGTTTCACGCGTAGAAGCCGATTTACCATTCATCTCACCTCAATACTTGTATCAATCCTAGGGGCTTGGGTACCTGACAAGTCCTTGGATCGAGGTAAGAGATACGCATACAATGGATAAATTCAATATAAAAATCACAACACAATACTCGATGTTAGAGGATGCACATGTCGCCGCGAGTCTATGCTTTAGTCTACAGCCCGTGGGGACTACTCACTCATGATTAGATCATTAATCATAAACATTTGTAAAGAAATTCTTAAGACAAATACCAAATAGTCTTACAATGTCGACAATCGTGATGAGATCAAGAATACAAGTAGCTGTCTGATTATGGTGGGGAAATGGTGATGGAGAGGACAAATGACTATGGTGATGGCTATGGTGGAGGATCAATGGTGGATATCCTCTCCTCAATCGCAAATGGCTTCAGATGTGTTCTTCTATGCTGATGCATTAAGGTTTCTGGAAATTGTGATCTGAATCACATATAGGTTCCTTGACAAAAGTTGCTCGGTTTGATCAGGTGAAGGCGGTGTCACATGGTATGGGTGCACCATACGAGCAGGCTCTGTCTGTACCAGTGCTCGTTGAAGCCTCTAGACGCCTCCTTTGTGGCCCCTTTGACTTGGGGAGATTAGTAACTCGTGATTTCTCATTAATTAGCCTAGATTTTTCTTTGAAAGTGTCCATTTATTCAAGGAGAAAAATAAAAGAAAAGATTTGCACATATATGCAATACTTGGCCATTTGTGACAAGGCTAGAGAGATATTTCATCAATTACTTGACTAATATGAGGTTTAAACATAGAGAAAATGGTTATATTTCACATCCACCAACTTCCCAACTTAAACCTTGATCGTCCTCAAGCAAGAAAACAAAATCATACGAAACTCAACGTTTAAACTGAAATAATGAGAAAATAAGTTCACTTACAATTAGTAGTCTCATGCACCTACCACATCTTCAATCTAAAAGCTTAGGCAAGAATATCATATAGGTTTTGTCAACTCAAGACAATCATAATAAATATTTCATCAACATGGACAACTAGATGATACACATTTATTCCAATTCATGTTGTTAACTTTCAACTTTCCAAGGAACACTAGATTATTCATATTAACAATTAAGAGTGAGAGATCATGTCAAAAGAAACATAACACTAAAGTGTCTCATTGTAGAACACCCTCATTAATAAATCAGGACTATCAAACACTTCTTTTCTATTCTTTGTCTTTCTAGAACTTCATTTCTTTAGTAATGAGACCATGCAAAAACCTAGTGAGTCTAATCAGACTTTGTAGGCTAGGATGCACACTCGTGACCACCAAGAATTATCTTTGGCTTTAATAATGATTTATCGTAGCAAGTCAGAGGGGTATTCCAACTTTTGCTTGCAACATAGACCCATGAGTATGTCAAGAATCTTACCCAAAATCCAAGAGATTCGTAGAATTGTTGCTACGAATGTTTATGCAACTCATAGCCAAAATCTAAGAGTTTCATCTATGCGGATCGTCCGTAGGCCAGCAGAGTTGTTAGCATACCATGGAGTGCGACAATATTGCACACATGCATAAAGGTATATCATACTTTATCAACAAGTCAATTTTTGTCATGCATCTCAATTACCATAAACATTCATTCCTTCTAACAAATCCTTTCAAGAGTGTCATCAAGTCTATCATTATATCTATGGGGTTGAGTATCTTCAAGGCTAAACTCTTAAGACAATTAAACATCACCCAAGTCCTTCTCTTAGAGGCTTTCTCTTATTCTATTTATTTGGAAAAAATTATTTCCAAGGAAATACTCGGTTAACTACAATAACAAGAGTAAAATCCTACTTATCCAACCATTCATGTAAACAAAAGCTTTACTCTAACTATCAAAACTTACTCCCACTAGTATAACATCTCAATAGTACTACTAACTAGCATAGGAATTTCAAACATCAAAAGTGGGAGTCATAAGACATACCTCTCGTTCATGACTTCAAGTTTCTCTTCCATATGATGCGTTCCTTCAAAGATCAAGAAAATCACTCTCTTGCAAATATTAAAGAAATGGACGAAAATGGATCCACTTTCAAGAGTACAGATAGACGGAAAACTATTTTTGTGTTTTTGAGGATTGGGATAGATAGAATAGAAATTGGCAACAAAGCTTAGCTTCAAACTGTCAGGACAAGCCCATCATGAGTGTTTGAAATCTCACATATAGAGCTGCAGTATAACCTAATTATTACATAAATAAATGCCACTTGCAAATTTTTTGGGAGACTTCCCCAAGATTATGTTTTTGCAAGCCCTCTTGTGGTTCATTGTGGCAGCAACTGGTAGGATTCGAAGTTCCATTGGTTTCCCCAATAGGCAAAGTGGGACTACAATTTTTTAGTGGTGTCATGGAGGTTGATGGAGAGGTATTTCATGTTGTCAATGGTGCCTCCAAGTGCGTACATGTCATCATACGTGCTTTAGATGTTGTGTGCTTGTTGTTCTTGTTCGGGTACTTCTTGTAGTTCTATTTCATCATACTCTTCTAGAACCTCCACTTGGCGCTGGTTTTGTTCAAACTGCGGATCATAATGCATGTGTCTATCCTCCTTGATAGGGAATAGATAGTGATGTACACGAGCGGGGTATAGATGCGTGGCTCCAGGTATGTGAACAAAATACCGGTTGCACCTTCACTTAACCATACCACAAGATTTAAGATTACGAAAACCAAGACGTCATTCACCTATCAAAGGTTCTAGATTACCTAAGTCAATGTGAATGGGATTAGTGAGGATGGTTATGACTCCTCCACAAACAATCGATCCACGGGATTGAAGAGCTTGATGGGTCAAGTAGAAGAACAAGATGGCGCCCAAGTTTTGTGTCAACTTATAGTTGGGTATAACAAACTTGGTGAGGACAATCATGTCCTTCTCATTGACTCTAGTAACTCACCATATTGCTGCAGGGTGTTAGCAATAACGTAGTACAAATATTGAACTAAAAAAATTCAATATGACCCCCTTTCATAAGAAGATCGATGGATACTCATCATATTAAAATATTGAGAGGGGCGGGGTTTAGTAAAAAGATTGCACACCTAATGTTGTTGTTGTTGCTATTGATGTTGCTGTTGTTGCTGTTGTTGTTGTTGTTGTTGTTGCTGTTATGGTTGTTGTTGTTGTGCACCACTCTGTGGGGGTAAGCTACAATTGTGGTTCATGAGGCGGAGCGTGATCAAGTCAGTTCCTTCACAATCCTCATCCAATTGGTAGCTTACTCCTACGATGTGCTCTAGTGTTCTCAAGAACTTGAGCGTCAACCGGCTGTAGTTTGGAGCATCT
This sequence comes from Avena eriantha, assembly GCA_910589775.1. Taxonomy (NCBI): domain Eukaryota; kingdom Viridiplantae; phylum Streptophyta; class Magnoliopsida; order Poales; family Poaceae; genus Avena; species Avena eriantha. The sequence continues at coordinate 214,203,214 of OU342742.1, forward strand.
TGGAAGAAAATGGAAGTAGTCAAACTCTATTGCATAATAAATTGAAATCATTAGTCAACCCCAGTTGATTAAGCATTGTAGGGCATGCCCACTTAGTGGCCTTGACCTTGCGGTCCTCGAGCCTCTTAAACCATTCGGTATGGGACTTCTTGGTGAATCGGATACCCATGGATGCATCACTTAGAGGGGCAGCAGCGCAGGAAGTGCCCACGGCGGCCCGCACATGTGTTCAGCTCCTCGTGTTCATCATATAAAAATAAAAACTACAAAAATTAATTTGTTGGTCCATTAAGAATAATCAATGAATGGTCTTCTACAGTTTCTACAAAAGAATCTCCTCTAAACATCAATACAAAACATGATTATTAAGAAAAAAGGTTCATAATAGACCTAAGTCTAAGATTAATAATGACAACACACAGAGCATGGATTTGCAAAAAGTAAATGGGGGATTGATACCTGCATATCATAATAGGCACACACTACGGGAATCCACCAAGATGTCGACGGCCAAAGCTATACCGATGGCTACCGTCAGAATAGGTCCTAGGTACCAACAACAGGAAAAGAACCTTCGAAACAACGCGACCGTCGATGTAGCCTGACAACCACCCTTGGCATACCTCGGCTTGGCAAAGGTTGTGAACACGTGGCACTAGTTCCACCGGTTGACGGGCGTTTGACGACACCGAGTTGTGCCAATGGTAATGCATCGACATAGCTCTTTTCCTATTACAACATTAATCTAGAAAAAAAATCATAATTAAATCATTCTATGTCAAAAAAAATACAAATACTATATAAAATTTTGCATAAAATTAAGATCTATCTATCTATCTATACTCAAATATTACGTATTTGTGTTGAATAAAAATTAAGTAAAACATAAAAAACCTTACATATACTTTCTTAATGTCATGACTTTCAAGCCCAACAACCAATGTTATGGCCACAATCATGGCATAGTTTGTGATAATGTGCCCATATTGTGCATACATGTGTATCTTGGTATGGCAAACAATGTTGATGAAGGAAGTTTTCAACTTTATTACACAAAAAATCACCTTCCATTTTCTGAATGCCAAAAAAGTTGGCTTTTGTGATGCATCTACCAAGAATATGTTGAAAAATTATAACAATATATTTTATAAAAATATTAGAACACACTCTAGGTACAAATCACCAATTGGTTGTATCTTGAAGCTTTCCATCTACCTCTTGTCAAGAATACAAATGTATGCTGATCTAGTTGGAAATTGCAAATTTTGAACTACATGTGCTTCATAGTTTTTAGGTTCACAAGTTGTTGTTTTATCTGAGATCCTCTAAGAATTCCTTCTGATTCAACCCCTAGAAACATGGGTTAACATACACATCTTGAAATCGTCATAACCAATTCAAAAAATAAAAATGGAAAACCTCTGCATTGTGTCATTTTATATGACCTAGTATCTAGGTAAAATAACAAACTTGCAATCTTCCTAATTTTAAAAGGTGTTCTAAAAGATATCTATCTAGTATGAAGTTTCATGGCTTTCAAGCCCAATGAACAATGTTATGGCCACAATCATGACATAGTTTGTGATATTGTGTACACATGTGCATCTTGGTATGGCAAACAATGTTGACGAGGAAAGTTTTCAACTTTATTACATGAAAAATCATTTTCCATTTTCTAAATGCCAAAAAGTTGGCTTTTGTGAAGCATCTACCAAGAATGTGTTAAATTTTGTAGAAATGTTAGAACACATTCTAGGTAAAAATCACCAATTGGTTGCATTAGAGAGCTTTCCATCCACCTCTCATAAAATAGACAAATGTCTGCCGATCCAGTAGGAAATTGCAAAAATTGAACTACAGGCGCTTCATAGTTTGTTCATTTTTTTTGTAAAATCATTTTAGGTTCACAAGTTGTTGTTTCATTAGAGATCTGCTAAGAGTTTCTCTTGATTCAACCCCTAGCGAGGTGGGTCATGCCTGCCGTTTTGACCACATCTTGAATCATCATAACTAATTCGAAAAAATAGAATACCTCTGCATTGTGTCATTTTATATGACCTAGTATCTAGGTAAAATAACAAACTTTTAATATTTCTAATATTTTTAAAAAGTGTTATGAGAAATAGATATCTTGTATGAAGTTTCATGGCTTTCAAGACCAACGACCAATGTTATGACCACAATCATGACATAGTTTGTGATAGTGTGCCCATATTATTCATGCATGTGCATATTGGTATGGCAAACAATGTTTACAAAGAAGTTTTCAACTTTATTACACGAAAATCATTTTCCATTTTCTGAATGCCAAAAAAGTTGGCTTTGTGATGCATCTACCAAGAATATATTGAAAAATTGTAACAATATATTTCATAAAAATATTAGAACACATTCTAGGTACAAATCACCAATTGGTTGTATTTGAAACCTTTCCATCTACCTCTCATCAAAAAGACAAATGTATGACGATCTAGTTGAAAATTGTAAAATTTGAACTACAAGTGCTTCATAGTTTAAAAAATCATTTTTAGGTTCACAAGTTGTTGTTTCATCAGAGATCCACAAAGAGTTTCTCTCATTCAACCCCTAGAAACATGGGTCATGCCCGCCGTTTTGACCACATCTTGAAATCAGGATAACTAATTCAAAAATAAAAAATAATGGAAATCCTCCGCATTGTGTCATTTTATATGACCTAGTATCTAGGTAAAATAAAAACTTGCCATATTTCTAATATTTTCAAAAGGTGTTCCAAAAAGAGCTATCTAGCATGAAGTTTCATAGCTCTCAAGCCCAATGACCAATGTTATGGTGACAATCATGGCATAGTTTGTGATAATATGTCCATATTACACACACATGTGCATCTTGATATGGCAAACAATGTTGATGAAGGAAGTTTTCAACTTTGATTCATGAAAAAAATTATTTTTCATTTTCTAGATGCCAAAAAAGTTGGCTTTTGTTGAGCATCCACCAATAATATGTTGAAAAATTGTAACAATATATTTTGTGAAAATAACATAACACATTATAGGTACAAATCACCAATTAGTTGCATCGTCCACGTCTTGTCATAAAGGGAAATGTCTGCCAATCCAGCCGGAAATTGCAAAAATTGAACTATAGGTGCTTCATAGTTTATGTTCACAAGTTGTTGTCTTGTAGCATCCCAATTGTCTAACAATTGTAATGCTACATGGTTTAATAAATATAATGCTACCATATACATGTCATTAGTGCATCATCATTATATCATGCTCATGTCATCATACCACATTGCATTTGAGCATCATATAAAACCTCTTATTTGGTTCTTCATTCATATGCATAGCTTATTAATTGTATTTGCCTCTTGATAAATTGTAGTTGGTTCTTGATACATTGCTTGATGCCCAAGTTAAGTTGGGGGCATATCTTTCCAACTCCACCACCTTTCTTTGGTTCCATCCACAAATTCCACCATCCTAATTATTATGAGAAAATGGGGTTCTCTTTGGTATTTAATTCTTGCTCATAAACAATTAGGTATGGATCCAATTCTATTTCTACATGCTCCCATATGTGTTATATGTTTTTTCACAATATTAAGTATGTGGAGCCTCATAGCCACCTTTGCATGCTATGTGAGTAGAATATCTTCTCTATCTTGTATATGGTTTGATTTTGAGTATGTGAGCATATTTGAATAAATATGTGGCTAAATAATCATCTAGTGGAACCACATACTAGCATTTCCCATTTATATTCATTTATGCTTATTTTTCATCCATTCCATACGAGAAGCAAGCTTGTGTATTTTGGCATGGCATTTATTCAAATTTGAATGCATGTATGGAGTATATGACCATATGGAGATATAGTTGTTTTCACAACTAATATTGTGGCATTTACTACATGTGCATGGCCCATGCAAGCTTTCTCTCTTTTCCCTTTTATTTGAATCAATTTGTTTATGGGAGGATGATTGTGGGGTTTGAATTGCTACAAATGGTTTTCAATTCAACTTCCACCAACATCTCGCCTTCTTATCCAACTTGATCTTTGGATTTATTTGACCATGGGGTTCTTATTCTGCATAGATCATATATATGATCTTGTGTTGAAAATAAATAAAAGCAAACTCAAATAAATGACATAAAGAACTATCTATTTTACCCATCTCTCTCCCCAAAACCTCCTAGTCTTACCCTACCCCCTCTTTGTGGTTTGGCTAAAGCCAAACCATCTACACCACCACACCACCTAATTCCTAGCCCTACCATATAACCCAACCCGAGGCCACCATGCCATGGTGACCATGGCACATGCCCATGTGCCACTCCATCTATACTTACCCACCATGATATCTCACCTCCTAGATTTTCCTTGCTGATCAAGAAGATCTCAGCTAACCCTAGGCCCCCTCACTAATCCTGGTCATCCCCTAGTGCCCTGGCCGAGAGAGAGAGGAGAGAAGTAACCCGAGGTGTCCACCTTTTTTGGAAAAACTAAACCTGAGCTACCGTCTCTCCCCTGTCCTTATCTACCCTAGCACCACCAACCTGGCAATTAGATCCACCCCAGGGCTGAGCCCAGAGCCCTCTGTCCCTTCCCCATCCTCTCTTCTACCCTACCTACCACACCATAGCAACACCTCGGGTGCGTGCTTGTTTCCAGCGAGGAGAGTAGGAGGAGAGGAGCTGGTGGCGTCAAGGAAGACCACCACCATCCCAGGACCTCGCCAGTAAACGGAGTCGAACAACAACACCCCTGGAACCAGCATAACAAGGGGGAGCCGACTCAAACCCTAGCAGATCCATTCGCCGGCACCATCGCCAATCTCTGCCGGGCCTTGCCATATCAAGCACACTAGCGAGCCAGTGGTGAGCAGCCGACTCTCCCAGACATGCCCATTCCTTGCTTTGCTTCCCAGTTTGCGTTATCATTTCGTCGAGCAAGTTCCGTGCGCTATTGATCACCGCCACCCCACTCGCTTGCCGCCGCTGCGGTGCCCAATTTAGTCGCACACTAGCACGACTGTGTCCGCCTCTCTGCACCGCGTCGAGAGCCGCAAACACTGGTTCCTGGAGCCCTAGTTGGCCACGCCGCCATGCACGTCGCTGCCACTCCTGGCGCCGCCTGTTTTAGGTCATCGGTGTCAGGATGTTCTGTTTAAACCCGCGTCGCAAACCAGTCCTAGCAGAACCCTAGCACCACCACTCTGGTTCCGCACCACCCAACCGAGCCGGAGATCATCGGTTCGACCCCCGCGTGGTGCTATTTGTTTTGCCTATCATCGGTTCAGTTTCATTAGAGGTGAGACGAAGAACAGTATTGGCTCTGTCACGCGATGCAGTTTTGCCAATACCACCTGCCTTTTTCTAGCCTCAACCCGTAGTCCACCCAACATGCCCACCTGTCAGCCTTAGAACCCAGACCCAGCCACACGTTTTATGAAAATGTACCCAACATTTTTGCTGATCTCAACCGTGCCCCTAGCTCGCCCATGTGTTAGCTCCCTGCTGGCCGCGCCCACGCTGTGGCCCCGTTGCCCCTGGTCCCTTTTGTTGGTGTCTGTGGGTAAGTATGCCTGAGTAACAAAGTTCCGCAATGTTTTTCTAATTCAAAAAAATCCAGAATATTGAATATACTTAAATAAATTCATATCTTTTAAAATAATTCAAATTTGGATTTTTTTTTAAAAAGGAAATATGAATGAATTTCAGATACGAATTCAAATCTAAATTCAAATTTGACCGGAGCCAACTCTATCTAGTCAAACCTTTTACTTTTGACCCAATTTGAATTAATTTGCATTTAAATATAGGTTTAAACTCATAATTCCAAATAATATAAATGATATATGTTTTGAGATCATAAAAATGCCATGAATATGAATATGCTATTTAAAATATTTTTTAGGCAATTAAAATTTTCGAATTAATAAATACCATTAATATGCCTTTAGTTTAATAAACTCATAACCTTAATTCCGTAATTCCAAATTCGACAAATAATATGTCTAAATCGAATAGTGCGATGAGCCCGCTCTAACTGTGAATTTCATGATATAAATTGAAGCCTGCATCATATAAATATTAAAAAAATAGCAATGTTTATGGGAGCAAAACATGCCTAAATAATTAATTAAAGTGATTTATTATTTTTTCCACGCCTCACCCATGTCATGCTATGTTATACTACGCAATTGTGCATCATTCCACATAGCATACGTTGTTTTGCTTGATGCATATGATTGCACACTTTATTTATTATGATCCTTATATGTTTGGCTTTTATTCCGGATATACGTTGAGCAAGGGAGTTATCAGGAGAACCAAGAGTATACCCGGATCCCAGTTATTTCACTACTGAGCTAATAGGAAAGCAATTACCCATGCTTGCATTACATATAACACCTATGCCTCTATCTTATTCTTGCATTATTGTGTCACGAATTGCATTAAATTGTACCCTCAATCCTATGAGTCATTACTATAGGAGTTTTTTTAGCCATGCGAGTCATAGAATTGCATGAGTAGGGTTTGTGCGAGTCCTTGAATAACGAGGTACCTAAACAACTTAAACTCTATAGTAATGTGATAACTAAAGAAAGAGGCACCAGTGGGCAATAGCTATTATTTGGTTCTTCCATGCTCACTTGTGTCCCATAGAACCCGATTACTTGATTCCTGTTCCTTGACAATCATAGCCTGAGCTTGATTCACATCTTATTTTATGGGGCCATAAAGTAGTTTGGGGTGTTATTAATATCTTGTACGTATGTCATGCTTTACTGCTTCATTACTATTGTGTGTGGAGCGCCTGTACTGTTTGGAACCTCATGCCACGTTTTCGTGGTATTGACAAGTCCAGCCACACTTTTGGGTTCCTAGTCATTTACAGTCGTCGTTACAAACACTGGGTCTATCTTGGAGCCAGCCAACTTCGTTGCGGGTATCTTAGTGGGGTGGCCCCCTTAAATCATTTATGAATCTTGTGAATGCTTTGTCATGATACCTTGTTGCTTTTTATTTGGTTCTTCTCGGGGTTGATCGTGCGTGTGTTTCTATTTATGCACCCATGTAGGGTAAATCTTTATAAAAGCCATGTCCGCGGTTATGGACAACTTGGAGAACATTTTCTCGATCATAGACCACTATAACTAAAATATCATGTTTAATTTGACTAAAATATGACTAGTAAATAGTACAACACTCATTGAATGGTTAATAAAATTGCCGACGGATAGGATGTTGTTCCGCCTTCTTGTTCGGTAAGAGGGAAGGAGGATGAGCGATGTTTACTTATGGTGCTTATATAACGGTTGGTTCTAACTAACGAGCGTCTGTTCATCTCTGGTTGGGCAGATGTTGTAGCCTGTCTCTATAGAATTGTTAGCTATTTATATTTCACTACAACTGCGTCACCCCTAGGTGGTTCCCTTTAGATGCATAAAGACTTGCTGAGTGCCCTAGGGTCTCACACCATAAATATTGATCAGATTTTCAGGCATACTGCTATGGAGGCTACTACGTCAATGAGGTCGGTGAAGGAGGTAACGACCCTCTTCCGTAGACATTCCAGGGGTGGAGATCTCTGAGATCTGTGGGCGGGAATGTGCTTATTTCTATGGTATCTTATGCCGATTTGACTCTTAAGCCGTACTCGGATCCGTGTTTCCCCTTCTACTTGATGATTTGTTGAGTGATATAGGAGGATATAATCCTAAAAAATTATTACTACTATCTATATAATTTGGATCTTGCCATAATGGTATTGCAATATATTTCTGTTTCTTTTAGATGGAATTGCTCTGATGTACTCTTATATGTTGTCGGCGTACATACTCACTTGTGTATGTTAGACTCGCAGCCAACCGGTCACGTTTATCGTACTCGAAACTATAACCATGAATACTAGGGTGGATGGTTGGCCAGTACCATGCCCTGCCATTGCGATCTGCTTGTGGGCGGCCTCGTGGCCTCCACGATAGTACGTCCTCCCCCGATTCGGGTTATACCGACTTGTGATTTAGAAACGTGAGGTCTAGGGATTACATGTCTCATCAGAGATCCGCAAAGAGTTTCTCTCGATTCAATTCCCTAACGAGGTGGGTCATAACCCCCATTTTGATCGCGTCTTCAAATCGGCAAAACCAATAAAATAAAAAAGTGAAAACCTCCGCATTGTGTCATTTTATATGACCTAGTATCAAGGTAAAATAGCAAACTTGCAATATTTCTAATATTTTTAAAAAGTGTTCTCAAAAAGAGCTATCTAGTATGAAGTTTCATGCCTTTCAAACTCAACGGCCAATGTTATGGCCACAATCACGGCATAGTTTGTGATAATATACCCATTTTATGCACATATGTGTATCTTGGTACGGCAAACAATAATGACAAAGGAAGTTTTCAACTTTATTACACGAAAAAATTATTTTCCATTTTCTAAATGCCAAAAAGTTGGCTTTTGTGAAGCATCTACCAAGAATATGTTGAAAAATCGTAACAATATATTTTGTAATAATATTACAACACATTCTAGGTAGAAATCACCAATTGGTGCATCTAAGATCTTTCCATCTACCTCTTGTCGAAAAGACAAATATCTGCTGATCTAGCTGGAAATTGCAAAATTTTAACTTCATAGTTGGGTTTGCACCTTTTCGCGACAAGTAGCGGGGAGGGCGTAGGGAAAAGCTCGCGCTCAGATGGCAGACTCCCTAGCAAAAAGTGTGCCCTACCCCGGTCCGACGTAAGTCATCTCGGGGAACTCGAAGCATTGACTGATCGATCCCGAGGCACCGCTCCTGGGGGACACATCGCAACGCCATCACATTCCCGCTCGGGGCTCTAGAATGAGGGCATGATGTCTCAGGCTGGCCCGGGACACACTCGCATGGTCAGGCTCATCCTGCCAATGCGCATTTCGAGTGGCGACCTTGTGCCACTGCGCGGTGCCTATCCGGGCTTGCCCGCGGTTGGTCTCGCATGTCTATTAACGTCACACGTGAGCATACTACTTCGCGGGTGTCTCCCTTGTAATAAAAAGCCTTGTATGCCAGCTGGATCCCATAGCACAAGCAGTGTATCCAGAAGAAATCCCTGTGGATGAATACTGATAAGTTGATCTTTCGTGCACACATTTTCATTACCGTTCTTCCGGGTAGCTTCGCTAATGGAGAGTCGCATTTCGATGGTCGTGTGTCTTTCTTGGTTTCTTTCTCCCCGGTGGGATCCCGCAGATGAACATCGTGTAAAAAGGGGTTCCCCGCAAGGGAGGTCGATAGGCTCCCACCTCAAGGCAGGGCCCTACAGAAGAACCTGAAGCTCTCCTTGCATGCTTTCCCTTGGGTGCATGGAAGGAACCTTGGATCAGTACCTCCCTAGCTCTGTGTATCAAACTATTGGCACCGAGGTACCTCGTCTCGTCAAGTCACCGGGCCCACCAGATATGCCCCCTGAGGGCTCGCAAGGAGAGTGAGCCTCGAGAGGAGGATGAAGCCCGGAGCCTCCGCAAGTGCCCGAACCAATCTGGGCACGGTCCCGATGCCTCCCAGCGAGGCCTCAGGAGGGGAGCGTCAAGGACCCCTAGGAGTGCCCAGCAAGACAACGAGCCAATAGACAATCCAAGCGGGGACTGGTCCACTCCGGGAAAGCAAAGCGTGCCTCAGCGTTCTCCGTACAAGGGCGTGGGTGGGTGGCGCAGAGTGACGGCAGCGCCTGACAGTGTTGTTTTGGTGCAAGGAGGCCAAGATGATGACCCAAGACTGGAGCTTGACCGATCACCCCTACGGCCGGCGGCCATGTGAAGACAAGATGGGTCCAAATCCTTTGGCGGGAATGTGGTAGCCCTTCCCGCCCATAGATGGGGGAAGAGGCCCGACGCCTCCCTATATAAGTGGTCCTTCTCCTACCTTAGGGGGGATCGGTCCTTGAGATCTAAAACCCTAAACTTTCATCCTCCATTGTACCCTCGCGAAGCACATGAGCAATACAACAAAGCAGGAGTAGGGGCTTTACCTTCTCACGAGGGTCCCGAACCTGGGTAAAATACTTCGGTGTCATCTCTCTATCATGTGCTTGCTCCGCCACTGCCGCTGTTGCCGAGTTCCTTCGGAATCGCGTGTTCATCCCCCTCACGAACCAAGGGATTGTTGGACCCTAGTTCCTTCACGGGACAAATCTCCGACATTTGGCGTGCTAGGTAGGGGGCCGAGGTGCGACCCGGAGGACTTCGGCCAGCGGCACCGACATGGTCGCTCGCAGCAAGCCTCGCGATAGCCGCTCCCTGCGAGAGCAGGCGGGGAGGCTTGGGGGCTCGCGTTGTGCTACCCCCACCCCCCACCCCGCCCAGGGGCAAGCAACGAGCTCTGCCTACGCCCCTCCGCGAGGACGGGCAAAGAGAATTCTTCTTCAAGCACCTTGCCGAACCAGGCGTCCCGCGTCCCGCGTCCCGCTTGCCCCGGAAATGACTCAGCCTCGCGGTGAAGGAGCTCCTCTGCTACTCGCCCACCGAGGATGCGGGAGAGGAGTGGCAGGCGCGCCTCGCGGCCCTGATGGACGTCACTTGGGACAACCCATGGCATGTGAAGCGCGGCCAAGCAACATAGCCTATAGAGCACCTCCACCTCTTCCTCTTCACAGCGGACTCAGGGGCTTAGACGATAGAAAACCGCCAAGCATGGTGTACCTCAGGCAGATCCGAGGCCGAGAGGAAGTCATCCATTTGGAGGAGGATGCGCGGGTATCCTTGGCTAGACGCCGAGGTTGCGAGACTCGGACCCTCCAGGCCACCTTGGCTGCGGGCATGCAGAACCGAGCAACACTCACCGATGGCGTGGAGACCCGCAGCTCCAGCTGCCTAGCCCTCACTAAACACCTCCACCGGGTGGTGTGGCCTCCCAAGTTCAAGTTGGAGATGCTGCCGCGGTACAACAACACCACCAACCCCACGGAGTTCTTGCAACTCTACACCACGGGCGTAGAGGCGGTCAGGGGAGACGACCACGTCCTCGCCAACTGGTTCCCTATGAGCCTAGGGCCAGAGGCGTGCACACGGCTCCTGAACCTCCCGAGGGGTCCATTGGCTAATGGTCTGATCTCTGCAGCCTCTTTATCATGAAGTTCGGATATGTGGATGAACTCGCGTGCACATGTGAGAACCTTAGGAAGGTGCGTCAAGGGCCCGGACAGACCCTGCGCACTGGCGGACTGGTGATGGGGTTGCGACCTGTGCACCCACATGATCTTCTAGTAGGGGGACATCACCACCTCCTACGACCACCTCAGAATCGGGCTGACCCTCGTCAACAGAGACGTCCCTCGCCACGGCCCACTCCCAGGGAGACAGGAAGGAGATCTTGGGGTGCGCTCTGAGTCGAAGGGAGGCAGGCCTGTCCACGGCATGCCCCGCCGCTCCTCCCGAATCGGGCCTCGCGGCTTTCGTCTTCCTCCTCTTCTCGCACCTGCACCGACATGGCAAAATGACGAAATGGGGGGGGGGGAGGGAACAAGGGGAAAAGGAGAGGCCTCAGGAGGATGTCTCACCTCCTACCAAGGACCAGTTAGCCCTCTCCGCACTAGGGGGAAGAAAGGCGCCGCCATGGCCTAGCCTGAGATGCTTCTCGGCCACCTGCGCTAGGGCGGGAGCAATTGACGCCCCGGGCTCAGCATGCTCCCCGCAAGTAGCCCCGCCGGAGGGATCACTGGACTCGACGAGGGGAGGTCCTCGACATCCTCCTCCGAAGATGACACACTGTTGATCATCCTTCCACATTGTACCAGCCAGGAGGGTGCAGGGGCATCGATTGGCCCCTCATCCTCATCATCTAGCTCGATCAAAGGGCACACCCCCTAGCGTCGAAGATGGGGAGGCCGGCACGTACGACACACATGTCGCCCCCGAGTACAAATGACGTGCTTCTAGGGGAAGTTCCGCTGTTGTGTCCGTGCCTAGGAGCAGCAGCATGAGGGAGGACATAGTGTCCTCCGCGTGGAGCCCCCCGGAGAGCCTGATCGCGTCCTAGTCAAGCGACATGGTCCACATGGATCTCTTGTGCTACTGGAGGGGAGCGATTTGCTGCCTCAAGAATTCCCTCACCACCATCTCGTCGGTCAAGCCCTGCCTCCTCAAGTACGTCACGTGCCTCGCGAGGGGCCCGGGCCTCATATAGGCGGCCGCCTCGCGAGCCTAGCTTAGATTCTCCACCACCGCCCCTATGGGAGCACGAAGCTGAGACCAAGCCTGGCTGGCGTCTACCAGGACCTAGTTGCCGTGGAATTCCGACGTCGTGCAGAGGACGGAGATGGGTAGGAAATCCCCCTCCCCCTTGGCGTAGAATCCGATGCCGCCGAGGACATCCACCGGTGTAAGGACGCGAAGGCTGTAGAACTGCCGGAACAACGCCACAGACGGTGTCACCCCGACAAAGGCCTCGCACTAGAACGCGAAGGCGGCCAAGAGGGTCACGCTTTGCAGATGGAGGTGGAGGAGCTGGATGCCATAGTGGTCCAAGACGACAAGAAGGAAATGGGAGAGGGGCAGGACGAGGCCGGTGGTGATGGCATGAGTGAAGACCGGAGCCACGGCGGTACACCACCCACTCCCCCAACAACGACGCACCACACTCGCAAAGCGCCCCACTCACCCGAGTCAGAGGCCATCAGCTTGCACACCTTCTCTAGCGCCTCCTTGTTGAGGACCGTTGCCAGGGGGAAGGCCCCCATGGCAGACGGAGGAAATCTCGGAGTGGCGGAAGTGGCGCGCGCTCTCTTGAATGCCATATCGGTCACTGTGGGAGTGGGAGGAACGGCGTTGGAGCGAGAGCTCTAGTAGACTAGTGGCGGAGGAAGGCGGGAGCGAACGAGTACCTTCGGATTTGGGGGTTTTATGGGTGACTTAACCTCCAAGGCCAAGTAGTGGAAGCGATGGTTCCTGCACCGGGCGAGCACCGTGTACTGTGCGGACATGTGGAAGCTGCGGTCGGCGACTTCAGGAATCGTGCCATGACACGATCGCTCGCGGGCCCGACACCAGTTGGTCCCTTGACTTCCTTGCCCCTTTGTCAGTGGCGTGCAAGCCAAGTGACTAGGAACTACTGTCAGACTATTGGCACTGGGGGTACCTTGCCTCGTTAAGTCATTGGGCCCACTAGATATGCCCTCCCGAGGGCTCGCAAGGAGAGTGAGCCTCAAGAGGGGGATGAATCCTGGAGCCTCCGCAAGTGCCCGAACCAGTATGGGCGCGGCCCCGATGCCTCCCGGCGAGGCCTCGGGAGGTGAGCATCAAGGACCCCCAGGAGCGCCTAGCAAGACGATGCGCCAACGGACGGTCCAAGAAGGGACCGGTCCACTCCGGGAAATCAAAGTGCCCCCCAGCGTTCCCCGTACAAGGGCATAGGTGGGTGGCGCAGAGTGACGGTAGTGCCTGACTGTGCCATTTTGGTGCAAGGAGACCAAGATGATGACCCAAGACTGGAGCATGACCGGCCGCCCCTCCAGCCGGCGGCCATGTGAAGACAAGACGAGTCCAAATCCTTTGGCAAGAATGTGGTAGGCGTTCCTGCCCATAGATGGGGGAAGAGTCCCGGCACCGCCCTATATAAGGGGTCCTTCTCCTACCTTAGGGGGATCGATCCTTGAGATCTCAAACCCTAGACTTTCATCCTCCATTGTACCCTCGCGAAGCACGTGAGCAATACAACAAAGCAGAAGTAGGGGCTTTACCTCCTCACGAGGGTCCTGAACCTGGGTAAAAAAACCCGGTGTCATCTCTCTATCGTGTGCTTGCTCTGCCGCCATTGCCATTGCTGAGTTCCTTCGAAATCGCGTGTTCAGCCCCCTCACGAACCAAGGGATCGTTGGACCCTAGTTCCTTCATGGGACAAATCTCTGACACTGTGGCCGGAGAGAGTCCACAGATTAGTTTCAAGCTCATAGTTCCAATCGCTGCCTACCTTTCCCTGGTTACCCGAGAGGTAATCATGACCGACACCTCCCCGCTGAGCGGTTGGAGAGAGTCAATCGTTGGGCTCAAAGTGAGAAGATGAGTTTTGGTCGATGCCTACCTTTCTCCGGTTAACCAAGTGTTAATCAAGATTGGCACCTCCCCACACAGTGGATGGAGAGAGGAAGCGACCAAGCTAAAAGCTAGAAGATGAGTTTTTGTCAATGCCTACCTTTCCCGGGTTACCCGAGGGTTAACTCGGATTGGCACCTACCATCGGAGCGGTCAGAGAGAGGCAGCGACCAAGCTCAAAGCAAGAAGATGAGTTTTGGTCAATGCCTACCTTTCTCGGGTTACCTAAGGAATAACCCGGATTGGCACCTCCCTACAAAGCGGCCGGAGAGAGGCAGCAACCAAGCTCAAAGCAATAAAACGAGTCATGGTAAAAGCCTACCTTTCCTTGGTTATCTGAGGATTGACCAGGATTGGCACCTCCCCGCCATGTGGTCGGACAGAGGCAACTACCATGCTCGAACCAAGAAGTGGCCATTAGAATCATCACCTACCTTTCTTTGGTTACCCGAAGAGTAACCAGAACTGGCACCTCCTCGCCGAATGGCTAGAGAGGGTGGCGATCGGGCCTAAAGGAAAGATAATGCCCACGGAGGGACAAACATGACCTTCTATGGAAAGCCTTCCTAGTCAGGGGAGGACATCGTGAATACCGGCCCCAAAGACACGCGTGCAAGATAAGTTGTTCACAGGGTTCCAATTATAATAGGTAGCGAGATACAATCATGACAGATTACATAAGAAATAGTCTGCGAAAGCTAAACTATAATACATCACGACTCCTTATTTCTCGAGCAGATGTTATGAAGGAGACGAGACTCGTCACTCCACCAACTAGTAGCTCATCTTCTTCAACACCTAGGATATGATGGGCTGCACGGTGATCCTGGAAGCCTCGAGATCTTTCCCGGGATTGAGGGGCTTGAAGGAGGCCCCAACGTCAAACTCTGGGAGATGGTAGTGAATCCTAGACAACAACATCTGGGCCACTTCAACTACTACATCCTTCCCCTCTTCCACCAATAGCTTATCAACGGCTGCATGAAGGCTTATCACACGATCCAGCAGAGCCATCAAGAAGTGAGAACGTACACCAGACTCATATGATGCAGGGAGACCAATTGGGAGCAGGTTGAAGGAGGGGAGCATTTCATTCAACCGGGTGGCCAACTCCAGTAGCATGGCCGCCTGAGTGTCAAGGACCTAGACGGCTGGACGCGTTAGCGGCCTCCTGTTTGGCCCCCTCCAGTTGGTCGGACATGCGAAGGTTTTCTTCATTTAGCTGAAGAACTTCCGAGCGAAGGTTGGTGAGTTGCTTCTACAGTCCCTCCTCCTGAACCTTCTCTTCTAGCTCCCGAGCGGCAAGCCCCTTTTTGGTGTTGGCCAACTCGGCCACCTCTCCCTAAGATGAGAGCGGCCGCCTCGGAGAGCAGCCAACTTGCTCCTCATGGCCACCAGCTCCCCTCCATTCGATGCAGACACCAGAAGGTCCTCACCCCGAGGAGGCGCGGCTGTGGCTGGGCTAGAGGGCCAGAGCATCACGCACACCCTCACACTCTGTGGTGGCTCTCTAGGATAAGGCCAAAGCCTCATCCACCCGGGCACATATGACATCCCAATCCAGAGAAGGATGCATGTTCCCCCCGGTCTAGGGGATGGAGCCAGCAAGTGAGAAGGTGTGTGCCCTCCTTTTATGCTTCCCCAAGAGGCGGGGACTCATTGATAGCTTGACCCATGTGAAGTTCGAGATCTCCCATCCTAGCAAGCCAGGCCCCTTCAACAAGGACTAGAAGTTGGCATCTCCGAATCCCAAGACTCCAACCTCTTCAATGGAGAATTTTGGCGGCAAATGGCCCTGCTCCTGATAAATTCGAACCTAAAGAAACCAGTAATCACAAGAAACAACCAGTGTTAGTGAGAAAGACCAAGACGGAAAACACGAGAAGAAGGTTCATGTCCCACTACGGTTGTGGGCATTGGGGCTGCTGGGACCTCACCTAGGGAAATCCCATGAACATTCATCTAAGCACCGGTGACTAGAGAATGAAGCATGTCCCCGATGAGAAGCGAGGCAACTACTCAGTGTAAACCACATGGCTTGATGTGGAGACAAATCGAAGAACATCACTTACCAGAGACCACCCTCTAAATTCCACTTCCCTTTCTTCATGGGGGGAGGAATCCGCGAGAGGGTCAGATGAAGCATCAAAACCACCCTACAATTGCTTGCGTGGTGGGTCAGGCGAACCAACCTACTGTGTCTGAGTTCTAGTATGGTCGGCGGAAGGCGAAGAAGAAATGACCGGGAGTGCGGGCTCGGTGAAATCCCTTTTCCCACGAGCATCCTTCGAGGCAGGAGGATCTTGATAGTGAAAGCTTGAGGATGACTAGACCACCCCCTTCGGCAAGTCCTCCTCTTCAAGGACATTCATGGGAACGACGTTTCCCTAGGAAGACTCTTCCTCGTCACCAGAGGACTGAGCAGCAGACGACGACTCACGAACTAGTGAGTTAGCCCTCGAGGATAGCTCCCTGGATTCGCTCGTGCTCTCGTCCTCTCTGATGCTTCAGGATCCGACTCCACTCCGTTTGCAATCCCCTTGGCATCACAAGCCAGCAGGGATGCCAGGATCTCATCACGCCGAGCAACAAAGGGCAGGATGAGCCCTGATGGAAGACTCCCCGATACCACTGGGTTGAGGAGCTTCCTCATCAGTTCTAAGTGCGCCCCCTGAGTTAGATCCTGATCCTTCCTAGGCTAGAGATGAGTGGATCATCATAAGCCCCATACTCCTAGGACGGGTGGGATCTCCTCTACATGGGATCCAAGCAACAATGAAGGAAGTTGGAGATTACAACATGGCTCGATAGGATGTGGTCAACCAACACCTGGATCTGCTCCGCAATGGGCCCTAGAGACATAACATGGGAGATCAGTCATCCCCATCCTCGTAGAGGCTGGGCGACCTCCTCCAGGCCGTACATCCATGGATAATGACCCTTCACACATACTAGACAGTGCTCACCTTGTCATTCCTCCCACTTGGACTGAACTTCCCTAGGAGGTATTGCTTGGAGCGGTTGTTGCTAAGGCGGAAGGTTATACCATTAGCGAGCCTCTAGGCCCACTAGTCAGACCATTTTGCCTGTAGGCCTACTGGTCAGACCAACTTGGTCAAAACCAATCGACATTGTTCGATTCGACCGAACCGGCCCGGTCGCTCTCACCCTCACACACTCAACCTCTCTCTCCCTCACGCTCTCCCCTTCTCTAGTGACTACGTGTTGCCACAGTCGTGTCGCTTGATCCCGGCCGCTTCTGCCACCACCATGGCTCGCAATCGAACCAACATTCACTGCTCTACCTTTCTACCGCTTAGATCTACCTAGTTCTACCTCTCGTGGCCTCGCGCAACCCTAACCCTAGGGTTCGATTTTATGGTGTCGTCGTGCGCTCGCGCTGCTCCAGTGCTCCCTCGCCATGGAGATGGTGTGGTACAACTCCGTGGTGTTCTCCTCCACTCGATTGGGCTAGCGCAGGTCACAGTGTCCCATCACTAGGTACTACATGTGTCACCTGGTCGTCTTCTTACTCTTCGGCTACGGTGAGCTAGGCTCATGTGCTTTAGGTAAGTTGTTCTCTCCTTCCTCTCTATCTACCACTACTCTTCCTTTACAACTATTTCTACTGAGGTGCTTCTTGTTCTAGGGTTTGTAGTGTACTGCTCTGGGTCATGGTTCATTATAGGTCTTCTAGAATGTTCTAGGTCCTTATATGTTGTTCTAGGTAGGTAGTTAGTTGCTACTGTTCGACATGGTTACTATTTCTAAGTTCCTTCTCCTTGAACTTTACTAAATTTTAGTGTCTGACACTTGCTTCAGTTGACACTCTGTAAGTTAGTTTTCTAGGTTCAGTTAGTGATGATATTGTCCTAGCTTAGGTTAGTTAGGTTGTCTATATCATTTCCAACCTAAGTTAAGTACTGATACATATAAGTTCATGTTCAAATACTATCTATACTTATATTTTTACAGTTAATTAGATACCGTCTTGCTACTTCTAATGTTGTTCTTAGTGTTACTTACATACACTAAGCATATAATTGCTTTCTTGTTACTAGAGTGGTCAAAATCCATAAATCAAAAGATTACTTAGATTAAGTTATGTTTCCTTAATCTCTTTTGCTAGTTGGTTGTTCATAGTGTTTGTGATGCTCATCCAAGCTTGTAGTCTTAGATGTGATTTCATTAAGTAAGCTTAATCTTGTTTACTCTTTACTTCTGAACCTTAGGTTCAGTGTTACTATAAGTATGTTGATTAGGTATAATATACTTCTTTATGTAGGTTTAATATATTCAAAGCTTCTTCTTTGCTTATCCCTTTTCTTCCTTAATTGATCAAACGATCCTATCTAGGGAAGGAAATGGAGATGTAAAGTTTAAGTTCTTAAGTGGTTTTATAATGTGTACTAGGTTGTGCCAACTAGTTTAATGGCATGGATATGTGGTGTTCTCCAATGATGGAGATGCATAGAAGCTAGCCCTAGCTAGTCTAGGTGCTACCTTAGTTACTACTCTCTGCCTAATTTATACTCCCTCTGATCCAAATTAATTGACTTGGATTTGTCTAGATTCCAATGCATCTCTGGATCTAGATAAATACGAGTCAATTAATTTGGATCGGAGGGAGTACTAAAGTTTATCTATAAACCAATGAAGACTACAAAATGTGCTTGAGTAAGATCTGATGTAGTTCTTCCCTCTCATGGCTCATGTTCTTGCTTCTTTCTCCTCTCTAGATCTCTCTCTAGTGAGTGTGGAAAGATGTGTTTCCTCTCTCTCTCAACCTCTGGTTCGAGAGTGTTTCTTATGAGTTCTGCTCTCAGGATTGTGATCTTTGGGGTTGGGTCTGGGTGCTATTTATAGTACTCTAGGATTCACCTAGTGTTGACACCTCACTATTTGCATGTAGTGAGTAGGATACTTATACCTCCTCTCTAGCTTAACTTCTAGTGTCCTAATTAGCTTATGTCATATGCCTAATGTGGCATGTCAGTTAAGCAGCATTTTGGTAATTTTCCCTTTACAGTTTGGTCAAAACCTTTGTTTTTAAGTTGAGAATTTTAGTGTAATTCTTAGTACTATCAGCGATCTTGAATTTGTTGTCTAGATATTTTTTTGACAAATTGTTTATGTAGCTTGATGAACTACAAGTGTTCATTAGCTGCAGTTGATTCTTTAAAATAATCCCAAGTTTGAGGTGTGTTTTATTTGATGTCCTTTCTATTCTGTTTTTTGTTTTTACTAGTGTTCTTGGGTTTCACTGCTGAATATGTTGGTGGCTTGTACTATACACTATGGTTGCTAAGGTTACTGCCTTGCTGGTTTGTATGGTTCTATCTATGAACGTTGTATTGACTACTGTCTTGTGTTGTTGGTCTCAGCTACTGTGAACTACTGTTCCTAATGTATCTACTTGTCTATTGTGCCTTCCTGATACTTTGGAATTTGGTTATTGTTGTTACTTGGTTCCTTTTGCTACCACACCTCAAACTGGTGCGGTTCAGGACAAGTTCCTGGACCATGTCCAATGGATTCTATAACAAATGGATTCACCACTTGGTGTATCCAACATTTTAAACCAAAGTTGATTTTTTTTATTTGTTTGTTTTGTAGGTCAAGATGAGCTAGAAAAGCAAGAACAGCAAGAATTGGATAATAATGTAGTTTAGGGTTTTAGCTTAAATTTTGCATTTCTTTCTTTGTAGTTTGTAATTGGTTTTCTTCTCTATGTACTATTCTTTTGTAAAGAACCTTCTAAATATTGATATCAACAAAAAAGCTTTCATAATATTGTCTCCTTTACTTTGTATTATTTGTGAATTCTTTTAGTTTACTAGTGATTATCTGAATTCAAGTTTGAATTATTCAAACCTCAATTTTGAACTCAATAGTCACTATTACTTCTTAAGTGAACATAATGTATGTAAATGTCTTGTTTTGAGGAATCTAGTCAATATACGATGAAAAATCCTTTTAAATTCCTAAATTTTGGAAATCACAAGTTCACATTGAAATTTGAATTCAAATCTTAGTGTTGATCTAAGTCAAACTTCAGCACTAGAGTTCAGTCTTAATCTCTTAAAGGTAATATTCCTATACACTTTTGCAAATGCATGCTATACAAAAATACTAATTAAGGTCAGACCTTGGATTTTCACCCTGAAAGGTAATATTGTAAACTTCTCATCTGCTACTACCTCTACTTTCTATGCCACTGGTATGAGTTAGGAATCACCAAGCTAGTTCCTCATCGCCACAAATACTCGAACCACCATTGCTAGTCCTCAGTTCTTGGCTTTTATTACATTCTCATCACTGACTTCACCATGGACCGGAAGATGTGTCCCATGATGGTAATATACAACAGAGTTTTGCAAGGCTCCCCTGAAACCAAACGATAAAAAACAAAGGTGCACATGACTGAATCCCATCTGATTTAGCAATCTCTAGGCATGAGGCTCCCATGGGAGTTCACCGACAAAGCTTTCCGAAATTCTACACTTTGGCCTGATCAACGAGGGCAGGCATCAAGTAGATATTTGTCTTTGTGCGAGAGGAACCCCAGGACAGCCTCCACCTTTATTCCGAGGTAGATCGGTAGCCTCCAAGCCGCCGCCCGTCGATTCCCAATGGGACAGGCCGCCCAAACCACCCACCAACAGAGGCCGATAGAGTAGGGCGGCCCAGGCCGCAACGAGAAGACCACCACACGAGAAGATTGATATGGTAGGGATGTTGGATGATGGGGATATTCCGAATGGGGTATGCCCAGCAGGACGTTCCGATTGGGTCAAATACTTAGCGAGTGGGCCTGCAGGACGGCAACTGGAATGCGACTGAGGAGAAGGCCTGGCGATTGGAGACTGGAGGCCTAGAAGCGTACTCGAAGCCTAGTCGGATTAGGTCAAAGCCTCTGAATCCATATCTCGTTTGGTTGTAAATTGTAAACCCTAGCGAGGTGCCTCCTATATAAGCTTCCCTAGGGTACTCTGAGGACTTAGGTTCCATCATACACCCCTTCAAGCGACTCGCTGCTTAGACGCCGAGCTCGCCACCCTTGTAACTCGCTCTCCATCAATCTAATCTAGCAGGAGTAGGTCTTTACCCTCCGGAGGAGCGAACCTGGGTAAACCCATGTGCATCCGCCCCCACCTCGCACCGCAGATGGCCGCCAGCCCTCGCCCCCGATTCTATCAATCGTCGCCTGTAGCAGCAACAACCGTGGCCATTTCCACGACAGTGGCGCCCACCGTGGGGCCTAGCCGGACTGGCCCGAGTTCTGCGGCGAGACCCTACTCGCTGATCGATCGGCCGATCGCCACTGGCCGCATGATCGTAATTGGTGGGATCTTCCAGATCCTGCCCAGCAGCTACATCCCGGTGTCACACCCGGTCACCCATAGCGCGATAATGCCGATCGGCTCCATCAACCTGTTCGTCGGCTTCACCGGCGCAGTCGACCCAGCGGCAACGGTGATCGTCGGCGGATCACCGCCACGCCGTGATTTGCTCTCGGAGGAGCAGGTCCGCTCCATCAGGAGCCTCGTCACTGAGTACGACTCGGCCACCAGCAACGCGGTCGAGACCAATGCCGCCGCAGACGACGCGGCCCTCCACGACGACGCCAACTCCGCGACCCCTACCTCTGTCGACAGATCTATCACCACATCATCATGGGAGGACTCCATCACGTGGGTCTCCAACCCTGAGGACTTCAAGGATTCCTCCATCCTTGGGATCTTCGATTCTGACTCCAGCTCGGAATCCCCTGAGGACTTCCGCCCCAGATCCAATCGCTTCAATGCGATCTACATGGCGGGCAGCACGGCCACCCCGCCAGATCCATTCTCCATGCCGATCCTGGCAACTGCCATGACCACGGAGGTAGAGGAAGCCCGCCTGCGATTGGAGGAGGCACAGCGTAGGGAGCTAGCCGAGCGCAAGAAATTCTGCCTTGAGCGCGCAACAGCCCAGGACCTGTCGCTCTACCACCAGTGCCGCATCAGGACCCTCCTGAACTCCAACGTTCAGGGCAGCGTCCTGAACTTCAACGACGAAAGCGACCCTGCACGCGCGACCAAGCGCGAATACTACGAGAACGCGCCACCAGGTGGCAGCAACCGACCACCACCCGGCGCACCGGCGACTAGGGCCCTACCACCACCCATTGGTCGCGCGCCCCTGCCGGACCAGCCGCGGATCATAATCTCGCCACATGCCCGAGACACCAATAGACTCCCACTGTACTCCACCCCAATGGACAACATCGTCGCAGCCAACGCCGCAGTCGCCAACCTCGATGTCCAGGGAGAAGGCGCGCTGCAGATCCAGTACACCAAGGCCCTACTCGCCATGGCCGTCGAGCAGCAAGCCGCGGGAGTCGACCCGTGGGGGCGGATGTATTCCCGCTCATCGGCAAGCAGGGAGGCCTCAAGCAACCACCCAAACATTGCCAACGCCGTGATCTGCCCACCACCGTAGCCCCTGGCGCACCAGCCATGGGCCGCCAACCTCGTGCCCTCCACCAACAAGCCGCGACCGGTGAATAAAATGGTCGCTGCTAACGGGCAACCCATCGACGCCCGAACACACATCGTCAACAACCTGGCTTGGCAGGCACACCAGCCCAACGACTTGAGGCACACCCTCACCAACCACGGCGACCCTGAACCCAGGGGCTCGCTCAGCCGAGTCGGTCCCCAGTGCTTCGGACCTATGATTCGAGGCGAGAAGTACCCCCGCCAACTTCAAGGCGCCCAAGGAGATCGAAAAGTACGACCCAACGTACGACCCAGCAGTGTGGCTGGACACATACCTCATGGCGATGGGAATCGCCGGCCACACCGACCTGCTAGTTGCTCGCTACCTCCCCCTGATGATGGAGGGTGCGACCCGACAACGGATTAACACCCTCCCCGCCAATAGCATCGACTCATGGGAGGAGATGCGGGATGCCTTCGTCAGGCACTTTGAGGGTTCTTACACCCGCACCACCACCATCGAGGACTTCGAGCGATGCATCCAGGGACAACGCGAGTGGACCCGCCACTGGATCCAAAGGTGGCAGGAACTATGGATCAACGCCTCCGGCATCCACCCGGACACGGCGATGCACTACTTCAAGAACATGTGCCGGTACGAGCCCCTGGTCGCTAAGATCAAGAGGGTCTACCAGACGCTCGACAACATCCCCGACCTCCTCGAGATCGCCAAGCGCTACGGGGAAGAGGACCCCAACCAGGACTCTGACGACGAGTCGGGAGGAAGATGCCGCGTCAGCGCCCACGACAGCGGTCAACAACATGACATGCGCTACAGCAACACTCGCATCACCGGCAAGCGCCGTGATGATGGGTGAGTCGACTTCGTCGCCAATGCTGGATATGGCCAATGCGACCTGAAGAACTTCCGCCACGATGGAGGAAACTACCACGACAGCGGAAACTACCGCACCAACAATGCAGCGAGGCCGAAATTCGACCCTGCCGCCCTGCTCAACCAACCCTGCGTTTACCACAGTAGGGAGGGAAAGCCCGCCACCCACACTACCGCCGACTGCCACTCCCTCAAGGAGATCGAAAAAGCAAGGCGGGCACGGGATGACCACAACAACAACCCGCAAGGGACAACGGAAACGCCAGCGGCTTCGGCAACACCGTCAGATCGCTCCACAGTTTCACCGGGCTCGACACCAAGCGCGAGAAGAAAGTGCTCGCCCGCGCAGTCGCCGTCAATGCGGTAACACAGGTTGATATCCCACGCTTCCTCAACTGGTTTGAGCAAAGCATCACCTGGAGTCGCTAGGACCACGCGCCCAAGATCGAGTACCCAAGGCGAGTCGCCCTGGTGGTCAGGCCCAAAGTAGCCGACTACTGGCTGCCTAAGACACTGATGGACGGCGGGAGATCCATCAACATAATGTTCCTGAACATGTTCAAGAGGCTCCAGCTCCCAGAATCAGCAATCGAGCCGACCCTGATCCTGGTCATTCGGCCAATAAAATACTCCAAGTGGCTGGCAAACCCAGTCCTGGTCCTGAAAAAGAACAACACGTGGAGAATGTGTATCGACTACACCAACCTCAACAACGCCTACTCGAAGGAGGAGTTCGTCCTACCGCGCATCGACCAGATCATCAACTCGACCGCGGGATCACAGTCACTGTGCTTCCTCGACGCGTATTCTGGCTACAACCAGATCAAAATGGCAGTCGAGGATGCGGAGAAGACGGCATTCATCATGCCATTCGGCGCCTTCTGCTACACGGCCATGACGTTCGGCCTCAAGAATGCCAGCTGTTGGGGATATACTTTCTGGGTATCCTCACAGTTCCTCACTGACTAGGGTGGCCCACTTCGGGTTAGAGCTTTGCTTCACGGGCGGCCCAGTTAGGGAGAAAAGACGGAGTCCAATCCGGCTACAGGAAGGCCCAGAAGACTTACCGACTTAGGCCCATAGTGTTACTTGTAGTTCAAGATGTACTCTGTAACCGACTCTTAGTCGTAGCTCGATAGATCTCTCCTGTGAACCCTAGGCCGGATATCTATATAAGCCGTCCTAGGGAGAGCCTTTAGGGTACCCTCAATAGTCTACAATCTCAACTCACATAGACGAACCCTTGTAACCCATATTCTGGCTCTGCCGTATTACTGGATTGCTAGCAGGAGTAGGATCTATCCAAAGCCGGCGGATTCGAACCTAGGTAAACTTGTGTGCTCCCCGTCCCGGAACACCGTACGTCTCACACCCCTCTCTTCTGTGTGCCTCGAGGACCCCCTCATGGCGTACTTGTCATCAATCCGATGATAGTTGGCGCCCACCATGGGGCGAGTGAGCTTCGGATCTGCGTTCCGAGTGGAATCTACAAGAATCGGAATCAGCGAGACTATCACCGTCGGTCGCATCCTCTATGCCAGCGATGTCCCTCTCATCGTTCTCGACGAGACCTGGATTCCGGCTAGGGAGGCTGTGACTGCCTACACCATCATGTCTTTTGGCGAGATCGATGTTTACATCGGTTTTGCTGAACCTATCCCACCCACCCCAACGGTGATGATAGAGGCAGAAGAATCTTCTGGGTCCCCTTTGTCCGTAGAGGCGGCAGAGTTCTGGATCTCAGAAAACCCTAATCCCACCTAGCCTGCACCAGTTGTGGAGATAGTGCAGAAATCCGAGCCTGAAGCAGACCTAGTGGTCCAAGTCAAATCTGAAGTGCATCTCCTTGGAGAGATCGAATCCCAGATCGACCCACCCGCTGAAGTCGAAATCCAGAAGGAGCATAGCAACGACACTGATTCCGGCTCTGATGATGCCGGGATAGACAGTCCTTTCCTAAGGTACACGCTGCGATGTATGATAATGCAAAACTCAGGCGTAGATGCAATTCTCGAGACCATCAAAAGTTTCGACGAAGCTGGTCGTGAGAGCCGCAGGTACCTCAGGAAGCACGCGTCGCACTTTGTCGGATATGTGGGATCCAGATCCAGCTCTGCTGATGCTGGAGACAACACCGACTCTGTGCTGGAGGCAATTGGAACAAACGCCGGTGTACCCGCATCCTCGGATGAATCGATGACGTCGGCAGATTTGCGAAAGTTCTCCGCGGAATATGAAGAGGAGTATAACTCCAAAACTGCAGAAGAAGGAGAAGTCATGGATGAAGGATCCGGGGAACACTCTCCCAAAGCACAGGGTGACATGGAAGTCGGAGATAATCCCGAAGTCCAGATGTCTGAAAGTACCGATCAGAGCTTGACTCCGAGAAACGGACCCAAAGTCGTCTTTGCTACCGGCGCTGCCAAGAAGGCAAAGAAGAAGAACAAGAAGAACAAGACCCCAGCAAAAGACCCTCTAACAGAGGAGGTGATTGCCGAGGAATACGAGGAAGACTCGGATGGAGCACTTATCCCAGACGAGCCCAAAAAAGAAGAATCGGTGGATGGACATGTGATCACTGAAGGTGCTCGTAAACTCATCGATGCTGCATTAACCACACCTATTCCTACAGCTGTAGAACTTACTGCTGAAGAACTGGACGAGAGGGCGCAGGCCCTAGAAGCGCGTCGTCAAGTACTCGTCGATGAAGCCAAAAACATTGAGGAGGAAAAGAAACACATAGCATCTGCGGAGAAGTACAACTCCAGGCAATACCAGAAGACCAGGAAGCGTCATACCAATGACAACCAATTCCCGCAGATTCATGCCGTCCTTTTCAGAGAAGAAATGGGGAAGCCTCAGAAAGATAGCAAAGGGGATTGGGTGTATCCAACCCTAGTACAGAACACCGTGGCGGCCCGAGAAATTTTATCGGCTAATCCAGGCCCGAAGGAGATCCGGTTGGGAATCAAACTACTCAACAAGGGAATGGAGCAGCAAAAGGTCGCCATGTCCAAAAGCCAAAACTGGTCTCTGATTCCGACCAATGTCGCAAAGATCCGGCATGGGCTGACGTAAGACCCCAGTGCGTACCGGAGCAGCACCACCGCCCCGATCGCCGGGAAGACAATTACTCAAGAACCCGATCTTCGGGACAGCACCACAAAGCTGCCGTAACTAGCGTAACATTAACCCAGTTGCAGAGCAAGAAGCAATTGTTGCACTGAATCCGAGGAACCTGCCCCGGCGAGAGTCGAAAGACCGCAGGGATGATGATAAAGAGAAACGTCGAGAGGAGGACCGACAAAGAATGCAACCTCCTAGACATGAAAGCCGTTCGGATGACGGACGAAGGAACGACGGACACCGTGCTAGGACAAGCCGGCAGGGGGCTCGTCACGATGAAGACCCTCCCCGGAACCGGAATAATGACGCTCTGGACGGAGGCCGACGATCAGCCGGAAAAAACCCAGCTGCTCCACCCTCTCCACCAAGTATCAATCACAATGGCTCTCAAGGAGGCCAGGGACGGTGTCACGGTGGAGGAGGTGGTGGCAGAAGCCGAAGTCCGGCTCCAACGCACCACAGCGACAGCCGACACTCGGGATGATCTCTATCCCTGAATGACGCAAGGCACATGATCAACTCCAATATAGAGGCGCGGCGCTACGAAAATGATGATATATACGTGGGCCCAAAGTGCTTCGGACCACGCATTAGAGCTACAAAATTCCCGGAAGGATTTGCTATCTCACGACATATCCAAGCCTACGACGCCATTGCTCAACCAGATACCTGGTTACAGGATTTCTTCCAAGCTTGCTGCATTGCCAAAGGTGGAAACAGACTGGTCGCAACCCGATATCTCCCACTCATGTTGCGGAAGACGGCGCGATCGTGGCTTAATGAACTTCCGAAGAACACCATCCACAACTGGTATGACATGCAAAGCGCGTTCTTTCGGAATTTCGAAGGGACATACCGGAGGCCCTGTACAGTCGGAGACCTACAGCGTTGCACCCAGAAGGCCGGAGAAACTTGTCGGGATTATCTTGGATGATGGATCGACACCAAGAACTCCTGTGAAGGAGTAAATGACCAAACTACGGTTGAAGCTTTCATTGCAGGTCTCCCAATTGGCCTACTGTGTCGTCGCTTGAAGTGTGACAAGGTCACTGATTTGGGAGAGATGATAGAAACAGCGAGCAAGTATGCAGATGCTGACGACGATGCAAAGGGATTACTCAACGCCCTGGCTGTGCCACAGTCGGCAAAACAACCAAAGCAACAAGCTCAGAAGCGCAAGAATACCTCGGAAGAGAAACCCAACGCGGAAACGGCAGTGGTCACTGCTACTTTCGGGTCTGGAGGACGCGGCGGAGGCCGCGGGCGTGGCCGAGGGACTTCGAGAGTTCAAGGTAGAGGAGACCAGCAACCATGCAAAACCTACTCTTGGGCCGACATTGCCAATAACACATGTGTGCATCACTTAGATGCCAATGGGGGCTCGTCCCACACCAACACCGAATGTCGTTTCAATGACGACATCAAAAGAGATGACACCGCTGGCTAGAAAGCTAAGTGGAAGAAGCGAAAGAAGAATCCCGAAAAAGATAAAGAGACCAAGGAAGATTCCGACATGGAGGAAGCTGATGCTTCAAATCCCAAGCCAGAAGGGAAGAAAAATTTTCCGACCAAGAAAGACACTTATGTCACCTTCCTCGGATCTCAACCAGCAAAGGTCAAGAAATCAGTTCTACATGAGCTTAATGCAATAGTTCCGGCTGTCCCCCAATTCTTGGACTGGTCGGAAGTGGCAATCACATTTGATCACGCTGATCATCCGCCTAAGTTGCACATGCAAGGAAAATACGCCTTAATCGTCAATCCACTTATTGATGGTTATGGTTTCTCCAAGCCCCTCATGGACAGCGACAGCAGTATCAATATTCTGTATGTCGAAACGATATGCCGGATGAAGATCTCGGAGACCCAGCTGAACCATAGCTCTGTGATCTTTCACGGAGTTGTCCCAGGAAGACAAACCAATTCCCTGGGAGAAATCACTTTGGATGTTACCTTCGGAACTCCAAAGAACTATCGGACGGAGCCACTTTCCTTCGAAGTGGTCCCGTTCAAGAGCGCGTACCACGCTATATTCGGACGACCGGCTTACTGGGCTTTTATGGCTCGTCCGTGTTACATTTACAATATGATGAAAATTCCAGGTCCCAATGGCGTAATCACCATTAGGGGAGACCCGAAGAAAGCGCGAGAGTGCGAGGATGGAAATGCTGCCTTTGCTGAAGCCGTGCTACACACCCAGGAGTACCAGGAGATCAAGAAGAGCATAGATCCGCCCGAGATGCCCGCAACGAAGAAGGAGGTGACAAAGCCGAATCCAGAGTTCAAGGCATCAGAAGAGAAGAAGAAAACACTGTTGAAGGATGATGACCCCTCCTAGGTGACCTAGATAGGTGTAGGCCTAGATAGCGCATAGGAAAGCATGCTCGTCAAGTTCCTCAAAGCAAATCAAGATATCTTCGCATGGCAGCCATCTGACATGACCGGAGTACCTAGGGAACTTGCCGAGCACTCTTTAAATGTAAACCCGAACGCTAAACCCGTCAAACAGTCCTTACGATGTTTTGGCGATGAAAAGCGTAAGGCAATAGCTAAGGAACTAGCACGACTCGAGTTAGCTGGATTCATAGAAGAGGTCATCCACACTGAGTGGTCGGCCAATCCTGTAATGGTCCCTAAAAAGGACACCACTGATTTAAGGATGTGTGTTGATTATACTGCCTTGAACAAGGCTTGTCCAAAAGATCCGTTCGCTCTGCCCAGGATTGATCAAGTTATCGATTCTACGGCAGGCTCGGAACTCCTCTGTTTTCTCGACACATATTCCAGTTATCACCAAATCCGGATGAAGGAATCTGACAAAGTCAAAACTTCATTCATAACCCCCTTCAGAACCTTCTGTTTTGTTACGATGCCCTTTGGGCTAAAGAACGCAGGAGCTACGTACCAGCGCACGATGCAGCGTTGCCTCCACGACCAACTCGGACGCAATGTACATGCATAGTGGATGATATTGCGGTGATGTCCAAAAGGAAGGAAACGTTGATTTCCGACTTGGAGGAGACATTCGCCAATCTACGAAAATACAACATCATGCTTAATCCGAAGAAATGCTTCTTTGGAATCCCAGTCGGAAAATTGTTAGGTTTCATCGTGTCTCAAAGGGGCATAGAGGTGAACCGAGACAAAATCAAGGCTATACTCAATATTTCCAGGCCAACTCGCCTGAAGGATGTACAAAGACTAACTGGTTGCATTGCTGCAGTCAGTCGATTTGTAAGCTGGCTTGGTGAAAGAGCCGCACCATTATACAAACTCCTGAAAAAGACCAAGGATTTTGTATGGACCGGCGAAGCTGAAGCTGCATTACAGGACCTTAAGAAAGTACTCTCATATGCTCCTATCCTTGCTGCACCGGAACCACAGGAACCGATGTTGCTTTATCTTGCTGCGACAAACAAAGTCGTTAGTATCGTCATGGTGGTGGAGAGACTGGAGGAAAATCAGGAACACATGGTGCAGCGTCCGACTTACTTTGTCAGCGAGGTCCTGACAGAATCAAAACAGCGGTATCCGCACTATCAAAAGTTGGCTTACGGTGTTTTCCTAGCATCTCGTAAGCTACGACACTATTTTCAGGAGCATACAATTACCGTGGTGAGCACATCTCCCATGAGAGACATAATTAACAATAGTGATGCCATAGGACACGTCGCCAAATGTGGCATAGAGCTTTCAGCTTTCGATATTGAGTACAAACCTCGGACAGCAATCAAATCCCAAATCCTTGCCGACTTTATTGCTGATTGGATAGAGATGAAGGAGAATATGACCCTCCCTGAGTCAGAATATTGGACCCTATATTTCGATGGGTCTAAGGCTCGTGGGGGCTCGGGGGCTGGCGTGGTGCTCAAATCACCCCAAGGATATAAACTTCTATACGTATTGCAGATCCACTTCACAGCGACAAATAATATTACCGAGTATGAAGCACTGCTGCATGGAATCCGGATTGCTAAGGATAACGACATCCGACGTTTGATGTGTTATGGAGATTCGGATCTTGTTGCTCAGCAAGTGTCCGATATTTGTAATGCAAATAAACACATGGCAGCATATAAAGCTGTCGTGGACGATTTATCTAAATCTTTTGAAGGGTTTGAGGTTCAACACATCCCTCGAGCAAAAAACGAGGAAGCAGATGCACTATCTCGGATAGGCTCTACACGGAAAGAGGTCCTAGATGGCGCTTTTTTAGAGCACCTCAAAGTTCCCTCAATAAAGGGAGTGGATGAGGAATATCAGACCAAATCCGACTCACCTCTAATAGCAGTTCTGGCTGTAAATCCTAGCTGGACCCAACCCTACCTTGATTATCTGGTAGATGGCAAATTACCCGAAGACGAGGTTCTGAGCCGGCAGATCATCCGACGAGTGAAAGCCTATACTATAGTTAAACGTGTGCTTTATAAGCGGAGTGTTTCTAGGGTTTTTCAGCGTTGTGTATCTCCGGAAGAAGGAGTGGAAATCTTAAGAGAAATCCACGAAGGAGTGTGGTCACCACGCTGCAGCCAAATCGGTAGTGGCAAAAGCTTTCAGACACGGTTTTTTCTAGCTTACAACCAAGGCAGATGTCGAACGGCAGGTCAAGACGTGCAAGGGCTTCGAAAAGTATGCCAAACAAGCTCATGTTCCGGCTGATCAGCTACGAACAATACCTATAACATGGCCTTTTGCGGTTTGGGGGCTTGACATGGTAGGACCGTTTAGACGGGCTCCAAGTGGATTTACTCACCTCTTAGTGATGGTGGATAAGTTCACAAAATGGATTGAGGCCAAACCCATCACTAGTTGTGATGGAGCAAAAGCCAAAAGATTTGTCGAGGATGTTATAATCCGGTATGGTTATCCGCATAGCAGTATCACGGACAACGGGAGTAATTTCTCTATGGGAGAATTGGCCGAATTCTGCAACGAACAAAATATACGGCTTGACATTGCATTAGTCGCACATCCACAGGCTAATGGACAAGTGGAAAGAGCAAATGGTTTAATCTTACAAGGCCCAAAACCGAGACTCGAAGCACCATTATAACGTGCTGTGGAGGCTTGGGCAGAGGAATTACCCTCTATAATATGGAGTTTACGAACAACTCTGAACAGGTCAACAGGATACACACCTTTCTTCTTGGTCTATGGCGCAGAAGCAGTTCTTCCTAGTGATTTGATTCACACTTCTCCTAGAGTGGCCGCGTATATCGAAGAGGATGCCGAGATTTCTCGACAAAGTGATCTCGACTTAGTCGAAGAAGTTTGCGTCGTTGCTGAAATGAGATCAACAGCCTATCAGCAGAAGTTACGCAAGTATCATAGCCAGAGAGTCAGAAATAGATCTTTCAATAAAGGCGATTTGGTTCTCCGGCTTGTGCAACAAAGAAAGCACAAACTTTCCCCAGTATGGGAAGGGCCCTTCTTAGTTAGTCAAGTATTGCACAATGGTTCGTACTACTTAACTGATATGAGGCCAGTCAAAGAAAGACCTGCTACTAAGAAGAGAAAGAGAGCTGGAGGCAGTATAAATCCGGATGAGTTAGACAGACCATGGAATATTGCTCAGCTACATCCCTTTTATTCTTAGTTTATCATTCTTTGTAATCATACATATGTACATGTTTTGTGAGAAATAAAAGTCTTGGTTACCTCAATTTCTTTCTAAGAAGTTCTTACCATCTTATTTCCGAATGATCATGTCATAGTCAAAAATCCCAGAATACTTGAAAGTACTTTATGCTCATGTTTGTTCTGGTTTAGATTTCCGATTCAAAAAATGTTACCTTTGGGTATAACTCTAACGTTTCTAGTCTACACTTTGGTTATTTGTCTGATTGCCGGATGCGGGTATTTTCCGAGTAGTGAATTGTTGGTACTCGAAGCCGGCTTTGTTTCCGAGTTTAAACTGGTTTAGCAATTGAGCTCCGTTGCTCGGCAAAGTTTCCGTGCAGAAGGTTTAGCCGGCTCACGAAAGGGACGAGGCAGAAAGCCAGATAAACGATAAGTATAGATGAAAAAGTATAAGTGCTTATGAAAACATTTCAGGCACACAAAAATTTAAAGCCAAAAGTGTTGAATAGATTAAAATCTTAGCACTAGCAAAATTATAGTACTGCATATTTACAGACCCATAATGTTTCTCGGAATAATACATTTGTTTCTGGTAATCTATGGTGCAGGAGAAGAGGATGCAGGAGCTGCTGGTTCGCTGGATGCATCGGCCTCAGTTTGGTAACGCTCCGAGATGTTCAGATCCGATACGGTCTGTTCATCGTCGGAGAATTCAGCTGCTTCTTCCGGAGGCGGAGGCGGTGTATCCACGCGGGTGAAGAAAGGAGTTTCGTAGCTGGTTAAGTCAGCCACGTGACACCCATATCCGGCGCAGGAGTCCATGATGGCCTTGATATCCTACTCCTGGTCGTCTTCATCCACCTTGCAGTACCCTCTTGCCATATCTCCATGTTTCCATGGTGGCTCATGACCATGGTGAGAGCATTCAGCGCACTAGATCACGCGTAGGACATGTTCTAGTCCTGAACGAGTTGCGGCATATCCTTCGCATTGTCTCGCACCTGAAAATCTGACATGCTATGCATGTCCGGAATCTTGAGAGCTTCGCCAATATCCTCAAGGGATTGGCGGAAGTCATGAAGCAGATCACCGACTTGGGTAAGCCGGTGGGTGTGAGGCTCGGCAGACGTGGAGTCCGTCAAGTTCAGAGGACCTATACACATAACACAAAACAATTAAGAAAAATCCGACATTGAAAAAGTCGAAGCATAAAGACAAGTCAGAAAGATGGAAACTTACCGAAGATGACATCGTCAACTTTGGTCTTCTCCTCTCGAAGAGTCTGGAGTTCAGCCCGGAGCGCCTCGGAAAGATCCTTCTCTCTACAAAGTTCATTATTGAGATTCGAGATTCTCTGATCTTGAGCCGCAATCGTACGATCACGCTCGTCAGTAGCCATGGAGGAGGATTCGAGAACTTGAGCGATGCTCTTCTCATGTTCCACCTTGAGCTTATCCAGCTCTTGGCGAAGTTCTTTATTCTCCACCACCAAGGTTTTGAGGTTCTCGGCCTCTTCAATCATAGCGCAGGATTGTTCCAGTGCTGTAAGTCAAAAAGAACAACAGTTCAACGAAAATATTCGACTATGAAAACACAAAAGACAAGGTTTGAGTCTCAGAATGTTTACCTTCTGCCTCATCCTTGGAGACCTTCATGTTAGCATTTTCAAGTCGGAGAGCTCGGATCTCTCTCCGCTTGTTGCAGATGTTCTTCAACAAATCCTGGTTATATGAATTAACTTTCTGTAAGTCAGAATACCCAGAGTCAGAAGTCTACTGAAGACTCGGGCTAATATTGTTACTAATATCAGCACGAGCCTTGGGGGCTACACTAGTTCATTCTTTGGCATCCTAAGGAAGCATAAACCCGGATTGTATATCCTACTTCATGCTTGGGGGCTAGAGGATATGATATGAAATGCAATAAAGAAAATCGTGAGTTGGAATTCCGACTTACATGATGTTCATGTGTGAGCTTGCTCAGACACATGTTCACCTCGGTGGTAACCTTTTCGGTGAGGGTGAGTGGAACAACCGGAGGTGGTGAAGTACACCAGCTCTAAGTCCCTCGTCGCGAAGGCGAACTTGTTCAAGAAGGTCGGAGTACTTGATGTCTTCCGCCTCTTGTGCTTCTTCTTCGGCAGAGAGATTTCTCTTCTCCAGGCATTGCCAGGCCAGCCGCTGGATCTCCTCCGCAGATTTCCGGGACAAGCCAAGTTTGGCAAGCCCCGGATTGTTAAGGAGGTTTTCGGCAAAGGTCTCTACCGAGGGATCATTACCCGAAGAGGGTTCACCCTTATCAAAACCTGACTCACTCATGGCGACGTCAGTCTGCGATTCAAGGATCGCTGGCTCCGTTGAAGGAGCCGGATCTTCTGCGACAACTGGTGATAGAATAACCACCAGCACTGCAGTGGGTTGTGGGGCAGGAGTCGGAGGAGCCACGTGTGGCATCCCGCAAAACCACTACTAGAAAATCGTGTTGTTTTTGTGCATTGCATCGCCATGACCGCATGCTCATGTCATCATGCCACCTTGCATTTGAGCATCGTCATGTCACCTTGCATTTGTTTGCATAGAACTATTTTTGTTTTCTAAACGCCCTGTCTTTATTTCAAATTAAAAACTGGGTCTCCAGATTATTTTGTTTTGTCTATCAATGGTTTTCAAAAGCCCCGTTTTAAATGAATAAAATATTTAAATTATTTTAGGAGGCAGTCAGCCAGGCCCGAAAGCCTAGCCGGCCACCTCCAGATAAAAGTCCTGCCTACCCAGAATCTACCCTAATCTTTTCTACCAAAAACCCAACCCTATTTTCCTACCCAGCCCCTCCACCTCACCCCCTCCAATCCCATGTCGCCACCTCACCCTGTCCCAATCCTGCACCTGCCCACATCCCCATGCCGCCTGGCCCACCTCCCGCGCCAGCCCACGCCGCCGCCGATTTCCCGCCCGCACCTCGCTGCCCACGCCAACGCCAGCCCCATCTCTCCCGGCCCAACCGCCATGTCGCACTCCCGCGCACATCCCCACCAACCCCCTAGTCCCCGGTCCCACACCCAGGCCCCTCTCTCCCCTCGATCCCCGCTCCTCTCTCTCCCAGCCCCGCCTTCTCCTCCACGCAGCCCCGCCGCCTGCCTCGGCGACCCGCCCCGCCGGCCGCTCGAGGGCGTCCCCCTCTTCCCCTGCGCCTCCCGCTTCCGTCGCCGGCCGCAGGCCTCTTTTTCCTCCCCCTCTCCGGCCTCAAGCTTCTCCGCCGCCATAGGAGCTTCGCCTCGCCACCGATCTCTGCGCCGGTCGCCCTCCTCTCCGGAGCCGGCCTCGCCGTCGTCTTCCCCGGGGCCTCGCCGCACCAGGCCCTCCTCCTCGCGAGCCTCGCGACCTCGCCGGCCCGAGCGGCTCTGCCCTGCCTCGTCTCACCGCAAGCCACAGCTCTCCCGCGTCAGCCACCGTCTCCTCGACCAGAGCCGGCCGTCGCCCTCCTCCCTACGTCGCCGGTTGCCTCAACCGCAAGCCACCGTCGGCCGCCTCTGCAGGTCGTCGTCAATGCCGTGGCGTTTCAACCTCTCCGGCGCCTGCGCCTCGTCCCCACTCGTGCTCGCCTCCATCCGTCCCAGGCGTCGCCGCTCCCGGACGTCCTCGCCTGACCGCCGCGCCTCGCTCGGACAAGCTCTGCCTGTAACCTCTCCGATCGTCTGCTTGCGTCGCCAGCCTGGGCCTCTCCACTACGTGCCACCGTGGAGCTCCTCCGACCCCACCATGGCCATCGCGCTCTTGCCCCGCCAGCTCCCTTCCTCCGCCTGCAGCAGCCGCCGTTGCTGCGGCCTGCTCATCCTCAAGTGATGCCCCTCTAGAGAATCTTTGACCGCGATCTCATCCTCAAGCCCCGTCTGCTTCTGCTCTTCTCCGTGGACGCACGGTCCCATCTCCATCTGCAGTGCGGTCGTGCGTCTCCTGCGTCCCCGCAGCGGCAGACGCCATCCCTGACGCGTGGTCTACCTCTGTGATGGCCTCAACGACCCTGTCTCGTCTTGCTCTGCTCCGGGCCCATCTCCAGTAATCCGCGCGCTCACACTAATAGCCTCAGCTTCTTGTCTCGGGTGTATGCGTGAATGTAGTGTTGTGAGCTTGTGTTCGAAGATGCTCGTACGGTGTGGCGACAATGACTGTGAAGATGGGTTGGTGGTGACGTTGTTATGCTACTACTCTGGTACAAGACCAGAAGATGGATAGAACCCTCCCAAGATCGATCGATGTCAAGATCCCCGCGTCGAGTATAAGTGCAACCGAAGACCGAACCCCGGAGTCCGAAGATCGAGACCGATCCCGCCGACCTCAAGACCCCGAACCCGGAGGCCTTCTTCACCACGTCAAGTTCTCCTTCCCCGGATCCGAAGACCAAACCTGAACTACATCGAGCCAAGATCGCCAAACGCCGATGTGTGACCCCTTTCTGAGAACCCTACTTTTATAAATTGGCATCTATATAAATTGTTGCATATCAATTATACATGCTTGCATACATATCTTCGCGAGTCTGGGTTGTTTAGTCGAATCACATCATAATTAGATATGGAGACCATATACGGACTTTTCTAGTCTTATATTGTCCCCATTTAAATTGGCATAGCGAACCGATGCCATGTTTCGCCCTGTTAATTTAACATTTAAATTGCGGGGGTTCTAAATAACATGAACCACTTAATTAATTGTCGGGACCCTGGTTCCGCTTAATACTGCCTAATTGCACCGCATCTGCATCATATCATAAACATGCCGATTCTTCTACAGTAGTATTAAATATTGCATCCGGTGTTTGTTCTAGTGTTTGCTTCTTCGCGGATTAGACCGATGAGTTGATGCGAGTATCGACAAGTTCTCCGGATATGATCTGTCGGTAGTGTTTCCCAGGCGAGCATCTCTCCCCCTTCTACCTATTTTGCATTTATAGTCTTTATTTCCTCCTGTTGATCTATTGCTATCCGTGTCACGATGCTTTATTTTCCGTACCCCAGTTATATCCCGTGCAGCCTCTATATTGCCTTGGACACCTCCTATTACCTGTGTTTGGTAGATAGCTGGCCTTGCGAGTCGTAGTTGCTTGCTCAGGTGCGATCTCATGTTGACGAATACCACAGTTGTTGGAATGCTGGCAGATGTTTATTGGTGGAGATGATCATGGCTTTAACTACAACTATTAAAAATGCTAGATATAATTAATGCAGAGGCATCGGTGGGCAATAGATGTTAGTTGGTTCTTCCACGCTCACTTGTGTCCCGTAGGACCCCGAGTACTTGATACTTGTTCCTTGATTTTTCGCACTATCCACATCCGGGAGGCCTTATGGACCCCCCTGAGCCAGAGCTTGATACATTTCTATTTCTTGGGGCCACAAGTAGTTTGGGGCTTTATTACTATCCTGTACCTATGCCATGCTTTACTGCTTTATTTAAGATTGTGCGTGGAGCACCTGTACTGTTTTGGAATGTGGAATGTTTCTGCGGTATCAACAAGCCCAGTCACACTTTCGGGTTCCCAGTCGTTTACAGCCATTGACACAAACCCTGGGTCCGTTCCGGAGCCGGCCAACTTCGTTGCGGGTAGCTTAGTGGGGTGGCCCCCTGAAATATTTTATGAATCCTGTGATCGCTTTGTCGTGAATGCCTCGTTGGGTTTTGAGTTGGTTTTTCCGAGGTTGATCGAGTGTGTTGCTATTTGTGCACCCCTGCAGGGTAAAACTTTCTGAAAGCCGTGTCCGCGGTTATGGACGACTTGGAGCACAGTATCTCGATCATAGACAAACATAACTAAAGTAGTGCTATAAACTTGACTTAATATATGACTAGTAATCAGATTTAACTATCACGGAATGGATATTAAAAATACCAACAACTGGTGGATCTGCGGTGATTTGTGTCATACTATACCTGTCTAGTAAGTATTGCAACTCCAATGGAATGTGATAAAAGTACCAACAACTGCTGGGTTTCGGGATTCCTCAGGACAATTATATCCGACTAGTAATTGATCCAACTACAACGGAATGATTAAAACTGCCCACTACTTATGCTTCGGGATGACTCATGCTATCTATATCTGATTAGTAATTGCTGCAACTATAATGGAATGAGTAAAATTGACAACTGTGTGAGTTCCTTGGTCCTACTTCCTCGTTTGGTCTCGAGGGGAAAATACCAGGATGGGTTTGTTTGGTGTTAGCTTCAGGTTGGATCCGAATAGGTTTTTCTTATCCCTCTCTGATAACCGCCAGTTGTATTGAGTCTCTATAGGTTGTTTAGTGCCGCTGCGCTGCCGCTTCAGCCCACCATACCTATGTAGGCGAGAGCCGCCGAATTCTAGCCTCGCCGTGTACTGGCCTCAGTACTGACGCTCCTCTTTTTCCTTTGCCCTTTGCCGGCACCCCTTTTGTTTTAGCAGGTTTGAGATCGACGTCGTTAGCAGGGTTACCCTTCCGGCTTGGCCTGGGCAGGGTTATGGACGCCATTGGTTATTCTTCAGGGCTCTTAGCCCCATTTGCATCTTGTTCGTAGACGGACGCTCTATCGATTTCAAGGTGATTTGGATCCTTGTACTATATATCGGTATCCTTGACTCATGGAGACGTGTTGTATATATATATATCTGTTCTGTGGGTCCCATCGAGGACTGTTGTGTAATGTTATTACTTCGTTTTCCACCCGCCCGAAAGTGCCTGGTGGGCGTCCTTGAATCGTTTCTATGCGGGTTTGGCGGGAAGCGCTAAAACTTGCATAGGGCCGATTTAAGGGTGTTACACCACGGCAGGAGAAGCTATAGTCAGCTTCGTCTGCCGCAAGGGCTTCAAAGAAGTTCCCTTCCGCTTGCCCTTAATGAGCTGCTTAGCTCTGAGAATGTAATAAGAATGGAAAGCATTACATCTCGGAAGTAAAATTCGAGTAGAGAACAAAGAAGGAAGTTGTGTTGAAAGTTACCTCTTCACAACTAGCACCTCCTTTGTGCCAACGGCTACTGTCGGAGCCTTGCACTTCTTGGGCACAATGTCTGGTAGTGGGACCAGTTCCGCCTCCTGAGAAAACTCTGGAGGATATCCCTCAAGGGGAGCTATCTCTGACTCAGGGAGGTCGTCAAGCTGAAAAGAAGAAGATATCTCAGTATTGTAAAATAAAAGGTGAAACACGTAAAAGGATTTATTATTGAAGCTTACCGGAACTACAGGGTCTTCCGTTGTATGCATATCCAGAGACAAGTCCGGAATTTTCCTTTCAATTCGCTCCTTGATCAGCCATATGATCTGGCTTATGTAATCATGTGGCTTTAAAGCCTTAGGACTGATGTGGAGGGAATCATTCTTCGACGCCGTGATGGAGTGCATCAGACAGTCGCCATGGTATTGGAGAGGCTGGATCCGGCATGCGACCCAGCATTGGACTAGGTCGAATCCTTTCAAGCCCTTGTGTTTTATCAGATATTTGATCCGCCTCTTAGCGAGGATCAGATCGTCACTGAGAGCCAGAGGGGCCTCATCCCAAGACGGTTGAGCCGTGGTGGCTCCATCAATGAAAGCCGGCAAAGCAGTAGCTTTGTCAGGAGCAGGAATATCCTTATGGTAAAATAAAGTGGCCGGCCATTGTTTGACCGACTCACTGGTAGAAATGCGAGGATAGCTACGCTCGCGTCTAAGAGAAAGGATAATAGTGCCGGTAATGTAGGGATTACCGGCAGTGATGGAGTTTCTACGAACATGGAAGTAGAAACAAAACAAAGTGAGACTCGGCCTAATGCCGAGATACCCCTCGCACAAAGCTGCGTAAGAACTCATCTCTAAGATGGAGTTCGGGGGAAGATGGTGGAGTTGTACACCGTAGTGATCAATCACCTCGGAAAAGAATTCCGAGGGAGGAAAGGACAAACCTCTGTCGAGGTGGGTGCCAAAGTGGACCCGCTCGCCGGCGCGTGGGTGGGGGATGGTTTCCCTGAAACCGCTCCGCCAGTCGCCGGCGCGGAGGAGACCTTCATTCTCCACACCTTGAAGCTTCTCGTTGTCGAGGAGGCACGGAATCTAGACTACCTGGTTGCTTTCCTTCTCTGCCGCTGCTAAGCCGGAAGAGGAAGAAGAGGCCATTTCTCCGGTGCGCCGGTGACCTTAGATGGGCGGCGCTAGGAAAACTGGGAGGCGGGGGAGTTCTGTGCGCTAGGGAGATGTGGAGGAGAAGAAACGGCAAAGGGAACATGTGAAGAGAGGAGAAGGAAAATCCTCACCCCTTGTAATCACCTACCTGCGCCAAGATTCGTGCAAATCGCACTATGTAAACGCCACGCGTCGTGGAAGGAACTGGGAAGGACCCATGCGATGATTACGTCGCCTCGATCTCCGCGTGTGCATTGAAACGACGCCTCGGTTCCGCGAACGGCGGACCCACCAACGGTCGTGCTGACAGGATGTTTCTATGACGTGACTTGACCATGGCCAGTGTCAGGTGATGTCAGAGACCATGTTCCAGCTTAGTTTGAAAATCAAGCTTGGAAATCCGAGTAATGTGTTGATAGGTCCCGACTTATTTTTAAGACCCGGATCGTATTTGGTGTTGTGAAGTTTCAGGAACCCTTAAAGATTCTGCAAGCCGAAGATCAAGCTAGACGATGATGAATCTGACTTTGGATCTTGGAGACTTCCGGGGATGTTGTTGGGGATATACTTTCTGGGTATCCTCATAGTTCCTCACTAACCAGGGTGGCCCACTTCGGGTTAGAGCTTTGCTTCACGGGCGGCCCAGTCAGGGAGAAAAGACAGAGTCCAATCCGGCTACGGGAAGGCCCAGAAGACTTACCGACTTAGGCCCATAGTGTTACTTGTAGTTCAATATGTACTGTGTAACCGACTCTTAGTCGTAGCCGGATAGATCTCTCCTGTGAACCCTAGGCCGGATATCTATATAAGCCGTCCTAGGGAGAGCCTTTAGGGCACCCTCAATAGTCTACAATCTCAACTCACACAGGCGAACCCTTGTAACCCATATTCCGGCTCTGCCATATTACTGGATTGCTAGCAGGAGTAGGATCTGTCCAAAGCCGACGGATTCGAACCTGGGTAAACTTGTGTGCTCACCATCCCGAAACACCGTACGTCTGACACCCCTCTCTTCTGTGCGCCTCGAGGACCCCCTCATGGCGTACTTGTCATCAATCCGACGACACTAGCGCCACATACCAAAGGTGCATGCAGGAGTGCCTTGCGAGCCAAATTGGCCGCAACATACACGTCTACATCGACGACGTGGTGGTAAAATCCACCCACCAGGACGACCTGCTCGCCGACCTGGCCGAAACCTTCACAAACCTGTAGAGCTACAACATCAAGCTAAACCTAGGAAAGTGCACCTTCGGCGTCCCCACCGGATAGCTCCTGGGATACGTGGTCTCCAAATGAGGCATCGAGGCCAACCCCACCAAGATCGATACCATCGCGCGACTCGGGAAACCCGAGTGCCTGCATGACGTCCAAAAGTTGGCCGGGCGAGTCGCGGCTCTCAGCCGCTTCATTCCCCGGCTCGGTGAGAAGGCAATGCCCCTCTACCGCCAATGCGCAAGAACCCCACGTTCCAATGGGACACGGAGGCAGACAACGCACTCAAAGCATTCAAAGAAGTGCTACTCATGGCTCCACTCCTCGCCACCCCAATCGACAAAGAGCCAATGCTCGTCTATGTGGCGGCCTCCACTCGAGTCGTCAGCATCGTGAAGGTCATCG
Source organism: Avena eriantha (assembly GCA_910589775.1). Taxonomy (NCBI): domain Eukaryota; kingdom Viridiplantae; phylum Streptophyta; class Magnoliopsida; order Poales; family Poaceae; genus Avena; species Avena eriantha. The sequence goes on from OU342742.1 coordinate 214,245,113, forward strand.
AACGGCCAGAGGAGGGCAATGAGCGCCCCGTGCAGCGCCCCGTCTACTACATCAGCGAAGTCCTGACGGACTCAAGACAACGCTACCCGCAGTACCAGAAACTGGTATACGTGGTATTCTGAGCTCAATGGCGACTCCCTCACTACTTCCAGGAGCACCCAATCACGATCGTCTCCTCCGCACCACTATAGGACATAATACGCAATTGCGAGGCAACTAGGCGAGTCGCCAAGTGGGTCGTCGAAATTGGCGTCCACAACATCAAATACGAGCCTCGCAAAGCGATCAATGCGCAAGGCATGGCTCATTTCCTCACACACTGGGAAGAAGCACAGCAGCCGAAGAAGCTCCCATACCTCCACTACTGGTCGCTCCACTTCGATGGGTCCAAGAACGCCGATGGCGCTGGGGCCGTTGTCATACTGACCTCCCCTAAGGGAGACAAGCTCCGCTACGTGCTCCACCTCAACTTCAAGCCCTGCACCAACAACATGGCAGAGTACGAGGCCCTCCTTCACGGCATTCAGGCCGCCAAGGAGATGAACATCAACCGCCTACGGTGCTACGGCGACTCCGACCTAGTCGCCGGAACCTGTGACGCCGTCTCCTCGACAATGATAGCATACCGCCAAGCGGTAGACCAACTGGGCCGGCTACTCAGTCAAGTGGATCGATAGGCGAAAGAATAAGGAGGCCCTTTCCTGCATCGGGTTGGCTCGGCAAACACCACCCGCATGCGTCTTCCTCGACATCATCCACAAGCCTTTGGTCTCCCCACCGAAGGAGATCGACATCGGAATACCACTACAACCCGAGCCGGCCCTAGTGCCATGATCGTGGAGCCCAGCAAATGGATGGCACCATATGTCGCTTTCCTCAAGCACAAGATCCTCCCAAGCAACGAGACGGAATCGCGAATGATCGTGCGCCGCTGCAAATCCTTCGTCATCATCAATGGCGAGCTCCACAAACGCAGCGTGACCGGCATGTTCCAGCGCTGCGCACAGCCAGAAGAAGGCCGCAAGATCCTCCAGGACATCCACACAGGCGACTGCGGCCATCACGTCGGTGCCAAGTCGCTGGTTGCCAAGGCCATGCGGCACGGCTTCTACTGGCTCACCGCGCATGCCGACACCACCGACATCATCCAACGATGCGTCGGGTGCCAGAAGTACGCCAACCAGACGCATCTCCCTAGTTCGGCACACAAGACCATCCCCATCACATGGCCATTCGCCGTATGGGGCATGGACATGGTCGACCCGTTCAAGAAGGCCCCATCCGGTTTCACCCACCTCCTGGTCGCGGTCGACAAGTTCACCAAATGGGTCGAAGCCAAGCCAATCAATAAGTGTGACGGCAAGACGGCTACCAAGTTCCTACGCGCGCTCATCTACCGGTACAGCTACCCGCACAACATCATAACAGACAACGGCACCAACTTCGCCAAGGGTGCCATGGCAGAATTTTGTAAAGAACACAACATACGACTCGACCTCGCCTTAGTCGCCCACCCGGAGTCGAACGGCCAAGCAGAAAGCGTCAATCAGAGCGTCCTGCACGGGCTCAAGCCACGAATCCAAGTGCCCCTCGAGCGAACCCCAGGATGCTGGGTCGAAGAGCTCTCCTCTGTAATATGGGGGATCCACACCTCCGTCAACCGCTCCACGGGGTTCACACCCTTCTTCATGGTATACGGCGTCGAAGCCGTAATGCCAACCGACCTGGAGCATGACTCACCTCGAGTCGCCAACTACGCCGAGGCGACAAACGAGATTGCCCGCCAAGACAGCATCGACCAGATCGACGAGGCACGCAACCTGGCTCGCTCCTGCACCGCCATCTACCAGCAGGGACTTCGCCGCTACCACAGCCGCCGAGTCCGGACCCGCAATTTCTAGGAGGGAAATTTGGTCCTACGAGCCTAGGACAAGAAGGGCATGCACAAGCTCTCCACCATGGGAGGGGCCATTCGCCATAGGGAGAGTCCTCAGCAACGATGCCTACTACCTCATCGACATACGAGGCGATGGCCAGCTTGAGGTCGGGAGGCCATGGAATGTCAACCTTCTCTGAAAGTTCTATACATAGAACTCAAACTTGTACCCAGATGATATATAATGAAATTCATTCGGACCACACAAATTGTGTCTACTCGCCATACTCTTGTGCCAATCGCACTCGTACATTTAGTAATATGCTACCTACGGAAGTCAACCCTTGGTCGAGCGATCGGCACGGCTAAGTAGTGCGACCCATGGGCACCGAAAATATTCGGGCTTTGTGTCGTCCATGAATACGCCAACCTGGAGCCACCATCAGAGTCACCCCACTCGACTAGCCCACCGGGCCAAGACAACCGACATACGCTTCCCACAGCGACCTGTCCTCCCCATCCTTGTGCAAAGCGACTCGAACGGTTAAGTACCACGCACGGGGACTTCGCAAACAGAAACCCTCACGCGGCTCGGGAACACACCAAGTAAGAGAGCTACCTTGGACTTACCCAACGATTGGCTTTCCGAACCAGGGGAAGAGATGCGTTACAAACAACGCACCAATAACCCACAATAGGCACGCGCCCAAAACGGCTAAGTATCACGCTCGGGGACTCGCCTAAAAACAACCCTACTCGCGCTCGGGGACTCGCCCCTTCGGAGACGCGAGGGACAACCAACACAAAAATCCAAAGAAAACACATATGTACACAAACGAGTTATACCCCACTAAAGGGCGGACGCGCTTGGGGACTGGCTCAAACAAAAGTTAAACATACCACATAATTAAACATGCATTGCGAGTCGATTGACTCCTCTTACTTCCATTGTTCATATTACAAAAATTGCCACTTGGCATATCTTACAAATTTCCCTAGGACAGCTGTCTATTTCGTAGGGCCCGATGAACAAGTGCCGCCACCATCCTTGACACGAACGAATGGTTGACATGGGTTCGTCAGGTAGGTCGACAGCGCCGACCGGAAGAGTTGCTCCGACTTCAGATCGTGATGTTCCGGCTCGAGGTCGCCCGACGCCACTACCGTCTCCTGGTACGGCAGCAAGTCCCCCATCGCCAGCACCCGATCAACAAAAGGGGCAGCCTTGGCGGTCAGCTTCAACACCTCCGACATCTCCACCGCGCCAGTTGCCGAAGGGTAGCCGCTGGTTGACGTCGTCGAGGCCAAAGTCGTCTGGGAAATGCGTGAGCCCCAGGCTTAACACCATGGTGGCCCTACGCCTGAAAGCCGAACGCGACATCCATTCTACGACGCCGGGTACCTCCTCCAGATAGCGCCATACTTCAGTCAGTCCCCCAGGTATAACCTCGGTGGGGGACATTCCTTGAAGAACCGCCTGGACACACAACGCCGAGGCGGTGGCCGCGTTCACCACCGTAGTCACACACTATGAGGCGTTGAAGGTCTGCACCACCGGATTGTTTTGCCCTATCACAGCTACAACATCAGACGTCAGTGCCACTACGGATTCCCCCACTCGGGGACTCACCGCACATATCAAAGAGAAGAGCAACAACTCACCAAGGAGCTTCCGGCAGTTCTCGGTGGCGTGCTTCTCCAAGGCAGCAAGATCGCTCTGCAGCCCAAGGATGATCGAGTCCGCAACCTTCCGCTCCTCTTTAGCCGCAGCGACTACGGCCTTTGCCCTATCCTCAGAAGAGATCACGGCCGCTTTCGCCTCCTCCAATTCCTTCACCAGCGAATCAATATGCCCATTCGCCATGTCCAGCTCGGCAACCGGGACATACCCTTCTTGGGCTTTGGCAATGGCAACCGGAAGACCATCTGAACGGAACATAAACAACTGTCAGCATTCCGTAAACACCAGCAGCTCGCAGTCGCCAAATAAAACAAGTACTCACCGGCAGTCTCATGGAGTCACCGGTTAGCCTCATGCGCCACGCGCAGATCACACTCCAGACACTCCTTTGCGGCCTGCCGGTCCGCCGATTCCCTCTGCAACCCCTACAAGCAAAATGAACAATTAGCAACTGCAAAAACACAAATTCAGTGCCTAGCCGCTGAAATTCAACGACTAGACACTCGAGGACTGGCGACTAGAAGAAACTCAGTGCCTAGCCACTGAAATTCAGCGACTAGACACTCGGGGACTGGGCGTACCTGAATGGTGGCACCAAGCATACTGTGAAGTCCACTAGCGTCCGTCAAAGGGACCACGAAGGAGGTACGCCTGCGACGAGGTCCAACGTCCTCATCGACGATCTCCGGCATATGCAGAGACTGGTTTTCTGCCACGATCGGAAGACCCATCACCATGAAGCGCGGGAACGACGCCGACGCCCTTGTCGGGGCACTGGTTGCTAGAGCCGGCGGTACTATCGTCGGAGCCCCCTTAGCTGGCTCCGATTGAGTGGCTTCCACCTCCTCGCCACCGGTGGCAGGGTCACTCCCCTTGGCGTTGTCTTTCGCTGCAGCCTCGTCGGGGTCACCCTTCTGCCTCTTCACGTCCTCAGCTGGCGCAACTTCCGCAGCAGGTTTCCTCTTCCTGGGGGGATCACCTTTCCCCGTGGTGACGGCCGACAAAATTTTAGCCACTGAGGGGCGACCTATCTTCTTAGTGTTGGACCTGCAAAACCTCCAAAGTCAACAAAGAAATCATAACAAAAGTCGATCAAGAATTGGAAAGGAAAACTCGAGACTTACTTGGCGACCAGAAGAACACGCCCGTGCTGATGTGGGCGGGCTTATCTCGCTCCGAGCCCAGCTTGCGCGTGAGGACTTTCTCGAAGACATCCGAAGCCCATGACACCGCGGGCTTCTTTGATGATGAAGCCACGATCGTAGGAATCTCCGGCTCAGAAGACACGGCCGTCCCCGAAGGTTGCGGCGACTTCGACGCTGCAGCTTCAGCAGCCTCCTGCTCTGACACCACCGAAGTTGTCGGCGCGACCACCGCGAGTGGAACTTCCACCGCCAATTCGGTGTCTTCAGCCTCCGATCCCATCATCGGAGTCGCACCCTCCAGGATCTTGCGTGAAGTCTTGGTCACGTCGTCGTCGGATTCGTCATCCGACTCGAACACCACTGCCGATCTGGACGGCGACGCCGGCTTCTTCGCGGGTGACTTCGGTTTACGCGCGGGCTTCGCCGGCATGGCCGTTCGCCGAGAACTGTGCTCCTGCAAGATCTCGTCGTCTTCTTTGCGCTCTTCAAAACTACAACTCACCTCGAACTCGTGCTGCTTCTGCATGTGAGTCTTGCGAGCCGCGGGCGCTGGGGGAGGAACCTCCCTCTCTTCCTCTTCGTCCTCAGAGGACTCTCCTCCGGCACACCTCTTCGAGCTCTTGGGGGACCTCTTCGTCGAGTGGGGGAAGCCAGCCCTCGAGAACCTAGAACAACTGAGAGTGGCCATGAATAAGTATCAGATGATGTGGCTGCAAATTGCACCACGGGAATCACGACTGAAAATAAATTCGGAGAGAGGAACTTACTGTGGGAGCTTCATTCTTCACAGGCACGTACGGGGCGAGCCCGGCCAACGTGGTTGTAAATTCCACGTCGGTAATCTTCTTCAAGGCGGCCTTGTAATCTTCAGCGTCCCACGACTCATTGCTGGTCCGGGAAGGATCGTTCTTCCCGCTGTACTCATACATCCAATGCGGCCGGGCTGCCAATGGAACCAGACACCGCCCGAGCCAACAGTTGTACAGGTTGATCGAGGACAGCCCTTGGTCCTTCAGCTTCTGGATCTGGTCCATCATCTCCGCGATGGCCATCCTCTGATCATCGGGGAGCTTGTCCGTTGTCAGCCAATGGGGCTCGCTTCTTTCCGCGATGAATTCCGGCAACGCCACTTCGCCGGAGGGGGTGGACTCCTTCACGTAGAACCATCTCTTCTTCCATTCGCTCGCGGCCTTCTTCGGCAACAGGAGCTTGACAAAATTGACCTTCGGCTTCAACTGAAATGTGACATCTCCGGCCGCCAAGATCGGGTCGCCGGACCCTTCGCGCCCGATGTGGCCATGGAACAGCTCCAACCATAGCAGGAAGTACGGCCTGCAGCCGAGGTAGCATTCGCAGAAGGCGACGAAGATCGCCAGCTGCTCGATGTTGTGTGGACCGAGATCCGATGGCTTGATCGCATAATATGCGCAGAACCGCCGGAAGAACAACGAGGTAGGGAACCCCAAGCCCCTCTCCAAATGGCTTGGGAAGCAGATGAACTCGCCAGCACGTGGCTTCGGCTCGACCTCGGAAGACGCGGGGGTCCGCCAATTCCCCTTACAGAGGACCCCGGCATCATCAAAGGACTTGAGTTGCGCCGCGGTGCACTTGGATTTCCCCCACGGACCTTTTGGAGGCGCCATCAAGAAGGATGCAGGGTCGCTTGGTCTGGTGAGTCTAGACCGAGGGAAGACAAAGAGAATAGATGTGCAAGGATGGAGAATGCGGGGAAGAATCTACAGGATTGATCCGTCACTCCCCTTATAAGGAAGCGCTGCTCGCCAATCTCGGGGTAGCCGTTACCCGCGGTAATTGCGTCGAAGTTACCGTTAGACTACCCAACGGATAGTTTTGACCAAGTTGACGGTCCAACTCCCTCACTCGACTCGCCTGCAACAGTGCCATGTCCAGTCGGCGAGGCAACGACTTGGTAGCGATTGCATTCGCCAAAGCTGCGACTGGAAACCCGGTGGAAAATTTCCTTGGTTTCGGTAGAGTCCATCACGGATTCGACTGGGTGTCCAAATTGGACTCGCCTACTCCGACTACCAAATGAACACCTGCGTCTGAATCAGCGATGGCCTCAGGGACTATTGATGGGGATATGCCGAATGGGGTATGCCCAGCAGGACATTCCGATTGGGTCAAAGACTTAGCGAGTGGGCTTGCAGGACGGCGACTGGAATGCGACTGAGGAGAAGGCCTGGCGATTGGAGACTGGATGCCCGGAAGCATACTCGAAGCCTAGTCGGATTAGGTCAAAGTCTCCGAATCCATATCTCGTTCGGTTGTAAATTGTAAACCCTAGCGAGGTGCCTCCTATATAAGCCTCCCTAGGGTACTCTAAGGACTTACGTTCCATCATACACCCCTTCAAGCGACTCGCTGCTTAGACGCCGAGCTTGCCACCCCTGTAACTCGCTCTCCATCAATCTAATCTAGCAGGAGTACGTCTTTACCCTCCGGGGGGCGAACCTGGGTAAACCCATGTGCATCCATCCTCATCTCGCACCGCAGATGGCCGCCAGCTCTCGCCCCCGATTCTATCAATCGCTGCCTGTAGCAGCGACTGCCGTGGACATTTCCACGACATTTGACGTATCTGGGCCAGGACTGACTACGCATCACCTCCATTGACGATCTCCGACGCCGGCAGCTCCCCAGCGCTGCCATGATCCACCTCGATGCCCACCACCATCCTCGACATGTGGCTGCCTCGACGGCGGCACACCGCACTCCTGACGACCACAACCCCGATCCACACCGCCAACAAGGGGATGGAGGGTCCCTGCCACCACCTTCCTTGGGGCGACCGGGCTTTGCCCGTGGCCCCTCCGACGATGGCGAGATTCTATGTTATAGAAGTGGGTCGATTATCCTGACTTGTTATTTCTAGAGTTAGTTTTGCTGCGGTGCTACTCATGCAATATCACCAAAGAAAGGAGTGGAGAATTTTGGCTCCGGGTCTCCCGTGCTCTTCTATTTTAAAAAATCAAAATCAAATTTGCGAGTTTCAAGAAATATTTTAAAAAATATCTTGATGTAGCCCATGATCTAGCCCACAAACATGCAATAATATCAATTTCAAATACTTTGTCTGAGCTGTACAAAAATAAATAAGAGAATAGATATGTGCAAGTATGTTTTCAAATCCTCAAATTTGATCAGATTTGTCATTTTTGTGTAGGTCAAAGAATTTCATGTCACAGTTTTGCATGATCGTGGGATACAACATTGATTATGTCCGATTTTTTTTTCAAGATATTTTCGAAGCACGTGTCACAGTTTTGAAGCACCTGTGCCCGGGAGGCAAAGAAACTTTTCCGCAAGAAAGCAGAGAAAAAGGTCCGTATACTGATGCGATGGATGCCATCACCACAAGCGAGATGATGTCGTTGTGTGATTTTGCCGTGTCCCATGTCACACAAAATCATCGTGTTAGTGTGATATGCCTCGAATAATTGTGTCCGGATAGGTGTTGACTTTTTTCGCCTTGTTTGAATTTTTTTTGATTATATATACATCCTCCGTTCAGAAATATAAGTTCACTTGGTTTCTTAGGCAAACTTTTATTACTAATTTAGTCACCAAATACGAGTTACATGTCATAAAAAATTATATCATCGTATGCATATTTCAAAGAACTTTCCAAATTATACATTTTTGAATAATATGAGTTTTTCCAATCATATTTTGTGGACTAAATTATTAATCAAAGTTTGACACGAAAAAAGAAGTGTATTCCTAGACGCAGGGAGTAAGAGATTACGGCATGCTGAATAGGGATAGAAAACCCTTAACCACACAAAATGTTCTCCATACGGCCCAAAAGTTTGACTTTCTTTTTGAAGAAAATGGACGAAAGTTTGAGTAGCTGCGGATGGGGCAGGGAGGCATGTCTGATTGTCTGCCACTCCCCATATGCCTTTCAGAATCGCAATATGAACAGGTTCGATGTATGTTTTCGGTGCAATACAGACAGAGAGAGAGCCACTTGATAAAGGCTTCGTTGCCATGGCCACTTACAAAGCTCCAAGGAAAGGGAACCTTGGCGTCCATTAGCAGCCCCAGTTGATTGAAAAAGTTCGGCCAAACAACACTATATGAGCAGCTTGGCGAGCAGACGAGCATGAGCAGCAAAATGGCCACCGCGCGCTTTTCCTTCATCCTACTAGCTCTATCAGCTATTTCTGCAGCTGGTATCACCCCTTCTTCTCCCAACGGCAATGGCAGCGACACAGACCTTGCCGCTCTGCTGGGTTTCAAGGCCCAGCTCTCCGACCCTCTTGGTGTCCTTGCCGGCAACTGGACAACCAGCACATCATTCTGCCATTGGGTCGGCATCTCGTGCAGCCCCCGTAGGCAGCGCGTCACCGTTCTGTCGCTGCCAGATACAGCTCTCTATGGACCGATCAAACCACACCTCGGTAACCTCTCTTTCCTCTCTGTCCTCAATCTCAACAACACCAACATCACGGGCTCTATCCCACATGAATTTGGCAGACTACGTCGCCTCAAATTCCTGCAACTTGGCTACAATGGCCTGTCAGGTAGCATCCCTCCTGCTATAGGGAACCTCACCGAGCTTCAACATCTTGATCTAGCGTTGAACCTTCTCTCTGGTCCAATCCCGCCAGAGCTACGGAACCTGCACAATCTTGCCTACATAAATCTCGGGACAAATTACATTAGCAGCTCTATACCGAGTGACATGTTTAACAATACCCCTTTCTTAACTTATTTAAACTTCAACAACAACAGCCTGTCAGGATCAATACCATCCTGCATTAGCTCCTTGCCAGTGCTCCAGTCCCTTCAAATGCAGTACAATCTTCTCACTGGCCTAGTGCCTCCGCCCATTTTCAACATGTCTACACTTCAGGATCTCTTTCTCACCCATAACTACTTAACTGGTTCTTTCCCTAGCAATGGAAGTTTCATTCTCCCAATGCTGCAAGTTTTCAGCATTGGGCAGAATAATTTCACTGGGCAGATTCCGTTGGGCCTTGCATCTTGCCAACACCTCCAAGTTATTTCCTTGCCCTTTAATTCATTTGAGGGTCTTCTACCAACATGGCTAGGCAAGTTGACTCGTCTCTTTTGGCTTTCCATCGGGGCAATGGGCACGGGCATGGGCATTTTTGGTCCAATCCCTACTACAATTAGCAACCTCACTTTGCTGAATCTCCTTGATATCGAATCCAACAAGCTAACAGGAGCCATCCCAGTAGAACTCGGACAGTTGACTGAACTTTCAGAGTTAAATCTTTCAGACAACGGGCTAACAGGACCAATTCCTACTTCTTTTGATAACCTAACTGAATTAGCAACCCTACTGTTGGACAAAAACATGTTGGTTGGATCAGTACCTAGGTATATTGGTAACATGAACTCTTTGGTAGTCCTTGATATTTCATCAAATTACCTACATGGGGATCTCAGCTTCTTGTCTGATTTTTCTAATCTTCCGAATCTTCAGTATCTTAGCGTCATGTGGAATAATTTCACTGGTAGCCTCCCTAACTTTGTAGGGAATATATCAAGTCAGCTGCAATACTTTGAAGCACGTAGAAACATGTTTGTTGGAGAACTTCCAAGTACGATTTCAAATTTAACTAGCCTGCTTGTCCTTGATCTTTCAGAAAACCAACTTCACAGTGCAATTCCACAGTCCATCATGATGATGAAAAATCTGCAATAGATTGATCTACAAGAAAATAACTTGTTTGGTTCCATCCCATCTCAAATTTCCATGCTAAAGGATCTAGGCCATTTATATCTCGATAACAAATTATCTGGCTCAATACCTGAAGAAATTAGTAACCTCACCAAGTTAGAAATTCTCACCTTATCTGGAAACCAGTTAACTTCAACTTTGCCACCAAGTTTGTTTCATATTGATAGCCTATTTAACCTAGATCTATCTCATAACTCTTTGAATGGTGCATTACCATTTGATATAGGCTATTTGAAACAAATTATTAGCATGGATCTATCTACCAATCATTTTGTTGGTAGGTTCCCAGATTCGATTGGACAACTCCAAATGTTAACCTGTTTGAACCTATCACAAAATTCCTTTTCTGATTCAATTCCAAACTCTTTCAACAAACTAACCAGCTTGGAAACTTTGGACCTATCCCATAATGATTTCTCCGGTACAATCCCAAGTTACACGGCCAATTTTACCATGCTCACTTTTCTGAACCTATCTTTCAACAATCTAAGAGGCCAGATACCCAGTGGAGGGATATTCTCAAACATTAGCATACAGTCCTTGATGGGGAACTCGGGTCTTTGTGGTGCTTTACGTTTAGGGTTTTCAACGTGTCCAAGTACCTCAAAGAAAACTAAAGGTGGCATGCTGAAATTCTTAGTCCCTACCATCATCATAGTGATTGGTGTTGTAGCTTCTTGCACATATGTAATGATAAGAAAGAAAAGTAAGAATCAACAAGGAGTTTCTACCGGTGTGGTTGACCTGACAAGTCATCCTTTGGTCTCCTACCATGAGCTCGCTCGTGCTACAAATAACTTTAGTGAGAGCAACCGGCTGGGGTCTGGAAGCTTTGGAGAGGTTTTTAAGGGACAACTAAGCAACGGGTTGGTGGTTGCAATAAAAGTCCTAAACATGCAGCTGGAGCAGGGAATAAGCAGCTTCGATGCCGAGTGTCATGTCCTCCGTATGGTGTGGCATCGCAACCTAATAAGGATACTCAACACATGTTCCAACCTGGACTTCAGAGCACTAATACTTCAATACATGCCCAATGGCACCTTAGATGCTCTCTTGCACTGCTCTCAAAGCACAAGGCACTTAGGGTTTTTCGAGAGGCTAGGCATCATGCTCGATGTGGCTATGGCGATGGAATATCTGCACCATGAGCACTACGAGGTGGTCTTGCACTGTGACTTGAAGCCCAGCAATGTGTTATTTGACGAGGACATGGCCGCACATGTAGCAGACTTCGGCATTGCAAGGTTGCTACTAGGTGACGAGACCTCTGTGATTGCTTCGAGCATGCCAGGCACACCTGGGTACATGGCACCAGGTACTTCACTAACGTTTCCAATTAAACTTGCTATATTTATGGTTCTTGTGAAGCCACCAATTTTAATCATGTTTAATCTGTAATTTTCTGATTTTCTGTCTGTGGAATCCATATGCAGAGTATGGGTCGCTTGGAAAAGCATCACGAAAGAGCGACATGTTCAGCTACGGCATTATGCTCCTGGAAGTCTTCACTAGAAGGAAACCCACGGATGCAATTTTCATTGGGAGTCTAACATTGAGGCAGTGGGTTTGTGAGGCATTCCCTGCCGACCTTGCACATATTGTGGATGACGACCTACTGCAGGGACCTTCTTCCAGTTGCAGCTTGGAACTATTTCTTGTGCCAATATTCGAGCTGGGTTTGATCTGCTCCAGCAACTCGGCTGATCAAAGGATGGCAATGACGGATGTGGTCGTGAAGCTGAACAAAATCAAAGCGGAGTATACCAAATGGAGTGCAACCCAATGATTGTTCATGTTTTTTTCCAGGGCGTGGATGTGTCTTTGCTTCTTTGATGCTAAGAACAACATCAGCTGCTACAAAGTACTCGCCTAATTCTGTAGTTATGTGTTCTCTTGCTAAAGGCTTCTGGGCATAAAATGAAAACTTTGACAATATTTTTTGTATGTCTTTACATTGTTAAACATGAAGTTGCTACTTCGCTAGCTATGTAATTTCTCTTGTTTTTGTTCGTACCTTTATTCTATTTGACATTCTGTTCTAAACAATATTTCACATAACTACTCAATTCGTTTACAACATATTTCTCTCCTCTAAGCCTGAGAATCACAATAAAAGAAATGGACAAACCAATGTCCATTGTAAATTCATATGAAACCCATCAACTAGGGTTCTCCCACGTGCTCAAGAATTTAATGGACTACTCACAGATCACAAACATAGACACATGTAGGGGCATTATAATGTGGTCTGCAATCTGAATATATATTCCACCAAATAAACAGATGGTATCAATCTATACCGATTGTATATGGAGGTCGTAGTCCAAACTGAAAGTGATTTATGGGAATGTATGTTAGAAATCCATTTTCATGTAGTCGAATAAACATAAAAAAGAATATGAAACAAATATTTGCTACAAGGCTGTGATTCTGTCTGAATAGTTAAGCACCCACTTGGATTGTTGTTTTTTAGACCAAACCCAGCAAGCGGAGAAAAATTCTGCCACAGACCCGAAGACCAATAATCCTAGACTCCGTGGGAGCTCCTTGGCGACCCGACTCCATGTGCTCCACCGGGGCCGCTGTCGCTGTAGATTGGAAAGATGGCGAACGTCGACGGCAACCACATCATTGGTGAGATCACTGTCGCCATGAGCAGGATGAAGACCATCGACCTGGAAAGCAACCGCTTCGCTAGTGCTATATCTGTCGAGCTCACCATCGTTGCTTGCCGACATGTGTGTCCTGCACTCGAGCACCGCGAGGATGCACCGTTAAGCTCATGGCCTCGTGCCTACCATTTGAGCCCTGTCGAGCTACCGGGCCGGGGGAAATGGCGGGCACCTTTATGTGGCGCTCGCATACTCGATCACAGTTCGATACACAAGTTCACAGGGTTACAAGCCCCAACGTCTTACCGGGAGGATGGAATCCATATGAACTAGCTAGTTCACCAGGTGAGAGAGAGAAAAGATTACAACCACTCGGGTGTCTTCTTCAGGAATAATTCCAGATTTCCCTTTCCGATTGACACGGAGTTGAATGTGACGGGTCCTGAGGAAGCTGGAGCCTCGCGGCTTTGGGCGGGACTGCGGGAGCAGGACAGGCACCAAGTGGCGAGAAATTTTGAACGGGCAGGGAGTGGGCGAGCAGGGACCGGTTGGCTGACGTGGCCTAACGTGTCGCGGGGCAGCCCATTTACTTGACGGGTCGTGTCTGGACCTCGAGGCCAAGCCCACGTGTCGGCACGGCACGACCCTTTTACTAACGGGTCTTGGTGGGCCGTGTCGTGCCAGGCACGGTAAGAGCTAGGTGGGCTGGGCCATGGGCCGGCCCGTTGGCCAGTGCCAACAGCACAGCTGTCATGCGGCCTGGCCAACCTGATGAGGAAGATGTTCTAGGAGATCGTCACCAGCAGGCAAGTGTCGCCCTGGAAGAAGCTCCATGTCCTTTATGGCTTCTTCATCGGGAAGGTGGTGGCACACCTCGACCATAACCTTCCTCTTCTACTGCGTTGTCATCCCATCCCCGCCATCACCACCCTGCTCAACGCCAACGAGACGCCCCACACCAACCCAAGGCCACCATATCGGCCTCCTCGAGGCCAGTCAAGCAAACAAGTGGGTCATCACCAAGAAGCCCAGATCCTCTTCTTCTTCCACTCCAAATGTGGCGATGACCAACAAGGAGAAACATCAAAACCAGGGTAGCTTCCACGAGCCGGCGATCCTCATGGGCCTCTGCCTCCTCTACTGCACCATCTACGACATCATCTTCGGCTACAACCACTTCTACGTCTACCTGCTCATGTAATCCGCCGCCCCACTCGTCATCAGACTCAGCTATGTTGGCTCCCAATAATACAAACCTACATCAGTTTGCACTGCATATCTAGTTTTTTTTATTCCATGACCAGATTAAACTTGGTAATATCTTTGACAGTTACTGTCGATATATGCATTTGCATGTACATAAACAAAAACAATAATTGCTTCAGAGCGTCATGGACGGGAAGCAAATCATCCTCGGAAAAGGATTTCTATGTATGATGAATGACACAACTTACAGTTGTTGCAGAAGGACTATCAAATGAAGATGGACAAAAATGAAGAAATGGGGCTAGGGTTGGAGGTAAAACCTTCATCAGATCGGCTAATAATTACTCTAATTCGCCTGCCTTGACCTCAAATTCTTCTCTGGTTGATAGTATCTTCACGTGAACCCCCATTCGGATTTTCCAACCAAAATCAGCCTGGTAGCATTTATCCTTTCTGCATGTTTAAACACCCTGCAGGCACAGTAATCAAAACAAACTAATTAGAGACAACAATATATATGGTAGCTACACTAACAAAACCCAATGCTACAGATCTGCCTTCAATAGTTTAGCTAAACTGATGGAGGAAACACCATTTCAGACGCTTGTCTTCTACAAGGTCTATGGATCTGCCCTTCTTCCCCGGAGAGGATGCAACACTAGATGCTGGTTCTTCAAGCTCCTCGTCCAATGGGAACACAATATCATCTATTTGACGTGAAGAATCAGGCAAAAGACCCTTTTCTTTCAGCAGCTGCCAGAATGTAAATTACAGCATTAGCGTTACTTCCTCTCAAACTGTGACTATTTCTCGACAATCCTTTCCACATGAATGAAATTATGTTCTCAATACTAGACACCCTGTGACTATTTCATAATGACTTCACTAAGACTCTTTTCCCCTCTCGCTGCTTCTAGAGCCTGTTGAGAGTCGACACCGAATCCCCACCGCCGCCCCTCTCCTTCCTTCCCTCCGGTGGCTCTGCCCGCCGGCGTGAGGATGGATTAGGTGGCTGGTTTCTCTTGTACTCCCTCCGTTCCATAATATAAGATGTTTTATCTTTTGTGAAACAAATGTATCTAGCCTCCTTTTGGTGTGTAAGTTCACTCTGAATCTACACACTAAAAGATGTCTAGATTCATTCGTTTCACAAAAGCTAAAACATTATTTTAAAATGGAGGGAGTATATAGTACCAGTAGGGTTTGAGTTAGTCTTTGTGTCGTTTTCCTTTATGGAGTCTGGGGGTAGGACGGAGGACCTCGGCGGCCAGATCCTCCGCGCCGTGAGTCTCCTTCTCTTCGCTGCTCATCGCCGGTGGCAGGTGCTGTTGCAGGGGATGACTAGGGGCTCGCGCATCCCTCTAAATAAGGTGCACAAAGGGGAGCAGAGGGAGTCGCTGAGCCTGACTCTTCTCTGCGTGGTCAGCTGCCTCACCGCTGCGGTGCTTCCAGGGTGGAAGACAAAGGCGGCGACGGGATCTACTGCAGCTCCTCCAATCAAGGCCCCTGCTTGCGGAATCTTGGGCTGCTTCCTCTGCAGTTTGCTGTCTCGCTTCCTCTATCGGTAAGGTGCTGAGAGAGATGTCGAGGCGGCAACTGCCGAAGGCTAGCCTGGGGAATCGCAGGGGAGATGGCGAACTGGCATCGGCAAACGCGACTACTACTCTTCCACTGCATCGACCTCTTCTCGCTGCTGGAGCTTCGGTACCAAAAATCACAACTCTCCAGCATGCATTTGGGTGGCTAGGGTGGTTCTCCGGCCTCAGTTTGCTTCGCTGGATTTTTCCAATGCCCCCTTCTTCAACCTCCGGCGGGAGGCCCTTTCAACCTTGCCTGTTGGCAAGGGCGTGGCTGGCGTTGGTGGCAATTTGCATCGCCACGAGGTCGAGGATTGCTCAAGGACCCGCTTGCTTACTGTGTTTTCTTTTGGGGTTCCTTTTGTAATCTGGAAGGACACCATTGTAATTTTGCCTTTCTTTTAGGTCCTTTCTGCAGTGTTGTATCACTTTTGTTAATTTAATGCCAGTTCTAGGACTTTCGGGTCCCTTCCCTTGTTCAAAAAATAATAATCATAATGACTCGACAATCTTTTCCACATAAATGAAATTATGTTCTCAGTGCTAGACACCCGATCTCCTACTCCACTTAATAATAGCCTGGCCTTGTGCAATGATGAGTTTCTGCATTTGCTATTGCCATTTCGTAATTCACATTAGCAGGTGTTTCTCATATATTCAATAAGATATCGAGCTTAAAGGAACTTTAGACTTCAACTGAGCAGCTGTTTTCACGCGACACAGGAAAAGGAAACAGAGAAGGGAAAAGATATATCATACTTCCACTATAACAGCATCTCCAAATCCAAAGCCACAGGCTGGTATGTCTTCACTTCCAAATGTTGACAGTAGCCTATCATACCTGCCCCCACCACAAATCGCTCTCAGTTCCCCTTCTCTATCAAAAGCCTGAAAACATATACCAAGAGAGTTCAGCATGAAACAAGTAATAAAAAAAGATACAATGCCATGACAACACAAGCTATCTGATCAGGAAATCAATGTTCATATAATTGTGACCTGCCATCTGCATTACCGATCATGACATCTAGTGTAAGTAATTCACAGCGGTGCTACGAACATAATTTATGATACTTATTCCGAGGAACAAAAACTAGAAATATGCAGAAGAAACTCACCTAAAATTCTCAGTAATTACAGAATTTCGTACTCCAAATTCTGTGCAAAATTAAGGAAAGATTATTTGCTGAAGACTAAGGATATATCATCTCATGTGAAAAATATCCTGTATAGTTTGATGGTATAGACACTTCTCTACTTCTTAAGAATCCCGCTAAATTGTTGAATAAATATGCTATGACACAACTTAAAATAAAGAAATGCATCAACCCTTGTGTAGTACACAAGGCCACGGACAACAGATGCATCGAAACAGATCCAATCAGCATAGCCATATTGCTCAGCGAATGAGAAGAGCCTCTTCAAGTCAGCAACAGCTTCAACACCAGAGGCTAGCACCTCTGTATGGGAATATATCAAGATATAACATGAACAGTGACCCCCTTTCCCAAAGTATACAACATGGACTTCTCTATCTTTTTCCAAAAAAAAATATGTAAATGTGGATGATTAACAAAAACTTAACGCAAAGATACCGTGATACAGATAACAGTATAATAACATGCTGAATGCTAAAGCGAGGAGAAAACCTTCAAGTTTGGAGAGTGACTTGAGGGAAAGCACTTCAATGATGCCCTGTACATCTTCAGTTGACAACCCAGTTAAAATTAACTCCTCGATTTCTTCTCTAATCAGTTTTCCCAACTCCAAATTGTGATTTGTGATGCAAGGTACATCCATAATACTAGCATGGAGATGGCAAAAATTAATTACATTAATTAATTAAAATTCCATTTATATAGTTATGAACAGAGTAGATATGCAACACATCAGCAATGATGATATGATGAACTTTAGAATCAGTGGATAACAGGGGTTGTGTGATTGAATATTTTTCTGGTTATTTACATGGGTTTCAACATGGTGTTTTATTGAGCAATATTTTCCACATCTCTGTTGAACTGTATAAGTGGATTCCTAGCCCTTTCTATTAGTTTGGATTTTTGGTTGCGTTGGCTAGTGTATGAAGCTTGACATGGTATCCAAGCCTAAGGTCCCGAGTTCGAGTTCAGGCTTTCACAATTTATTAAAAAAAAATGTTTGTAGCCACCCTTTGTGTCCAAGTATAGGCCTCTTGAGCCATACCTCTGAGACTGTTATATTCACATGTTGACTTTAGGCATGCCAAAGATATCCATGTTCCACTGGTAATGCTCGCTGTGTCTTTCTCTGGTCATGCGCTCGTATCGCCAGCATTGTCCTATAGTAAACCACTTGAGCGGGAGGGAGACTGACTTTCTAGAGAAAAAAATGTAGGATTCAACTGGAAAGCGGATGAAGTGACATTGTATCTTATTATCTAGCCTACCTAAGTTGGGGAGCAAAAAATAAATGGAGAAACAAGCAGGTATACCCTTGCTTGATGACTAGGCCCGCGAGGAAAGGCCTGATAGCGGGCCTGAGGACGACACGGCAGCTGGAGTAGTAGGTAAGAAACAACTGAATTGCATTTCACTGCATTTGAGAATCTGAAGATTTGAGAGGGAGAATTTTAGCAATTGAACCTGCTGCGTGATCGCCTCTCCGGCCTTGCGGACGAAGAGCGCCTCGGACTCGAGCACGGGGAAGTCCACCTCCTCGAAGGCCATGGAGCAGGATACCTCCCTGAAGTTGTTGAAGAGCCAGGTGCGCAACCGCATCTCTTCCGGGGGAAAGTCTCCAGTGCCGCGCGGCGGGTTCAAATCCACCACACCTAGCGCCCTGTCGGAGGAAGTAGAAGAGGAGGAGTCGCCGTCATGGGTGAGAATCGAGAAGGAGGAGGAGGCCGGTGGGGCGAAGGAGGGGACGGCGGAGAGGGCGGAAGCGGAGGAGGTGTCGGAGCGACGCCGCCGACGTCATCGAAGTGGGGGAGAAGATGCGTCGATTCGACTCGGTAGAGAAGAATGATTCTGGGCCGGCCTGCCTCTCCGGCCCATTCATTCATTGAAGGGGGACGATGAGGGGACAACCAGACCCCAAAAAAAAGGAACTTGGAAGAGAGACGATGTCGCCGGCGGCGTGGGCGAGGAGGACGCTCCTGCTCGCCGCCGGCCGCAGATCCGCCCAGGATCCCGCCAATGACCTACTCTACCGGTAAGTATCCATCTCCATTTCTAACCCTAATAGTCGTACACTCAGTGAGGGAGGCTCAGATGACTCTCTTGCTTGCAGCTCCTACTCGGCGGCCGGAGAAATTGTCGCGGGTGGCCGGAAGAAGAGATGGGCCGGCCGGAGGGTGGTGGCTATCGCGGCCATCAGCCTGGCTGGCGGGATGGCCCTCAGTGGAATCAACGACCTCGCCATCTTCCATGGATGCACCAGGTCTGCTCTCTGCTCTGTTTTGTTAGTCTAAACTCTGCACCCGTAGGTGTCATTTTTAGTCACATACTCTCTGGGTCGGAATAAGACAAGTTCGTCTCACGTGAGGGGGTGGTCTTCCGTGGTGCTACGGGTAAAACTTACCGAGGTGTGTCTGATCCTTTGACGGTGGAGTCCCTTGCTTTTAGAGATGCTGTTGTGTATGCAAGAAGCAGGGGTTTCACTAATGTTGTTTTTGAAGTTGATCTGAAGATTTGGTCCGACTTTGGCAAAATAGAGCTAATGATCTTTCAGTAGTCAAGCAGGTCTTAGATGAGATTAGTGAGCTGAGTTTGTTGTTTACAAATTTTAGCTTAGTTCATGCTCGTCGTGAGGCTAACCAGGCGGCTCATTCTTATGCAAAATATATAAGCCTACAGGATGGGTCGTTTTCCTGGGATGCTGAGCCACCTGCTTTTCTAGTTCACAGCTTTGGGGCTGATTGTAACTTGGTGTGATTTGTGGGCTGCAAGTTTCTGACGCACTCTTTTCCTTACCAGGATACCTAAGGGGGCTGGAAGGTTTTTAATGAGGCGGCTTGCTAGCTTTTAATATATATTATCTTTCAAAAAAAAAGACAAGTTCGTCTGTGAACGATGTCTGTCTTGGCGTGTGCGCTAGGCACGGCGACCGTTTCTTCAGGTTGATTCAGTTAACCTATTTAGAGTAGCTGAGCTGCACTAAGTGGATGCAGGATCCCCTGGCAGAATCGGATCATGGCCCATTTTCCAGCACGTGGTTTTCACACGTTCTACTGTCTTCCCTTTATAATTCAGAGAAGGAAGAACAGAAAAGCTGCTACGCAGCGCGAAAGAATCATCTAGTTCACTTTGTCCAGTTCGTGTGTGTGAGCGAGTTCACGAGAGATTGGCACCGAACTACTCACCTTCCTACCAGGTCGAGTACATACAATTAAGCAGATCATGCGAACCTGGAGAGGCCTACCTGGCTACTTACTTAGTAACTGCTAGATCCAACATTTGTTTTATTTAGATACACCATACAAGGCAGGGGGTGACAGTATGATACAATGCTGCTGCCAGGCTCAATTAGTGTTATATTCATCACCTTGTTTCCCGGTCTCTTTTGAATTTACATGCCAATGCAAGAAAAATACTAATTACTCATCTTGCCAATTATTTCCTTCGATTACATCTGTAATCTGCTATTCTGTGACCATGTATGTATGTGTAACAAATCACCCTCCATACATATTATATGTTTCTGGTAGTATTTGTTTAGCATGTTCATCTACAACATCACTATCAAGACAACTCCTTTGTTCATGCCTTTGCTACAAGGTGCGAATAGTTCATATGAATGGTGGTTTGGTCACCAGACTCTGCTACGTTAATAATGTTCTTCTATGTGCATGTTTGGACCATTTATCTGTGGTTGTTACAGTTGGTACACCAACAAAGTATGTTTTGTTTCCTTTACGTTTCATGTATGAAACCAACAAGTAAGTGTGAATGTTCCTTCCAGGAAAGCGATCGAGACGGCTACCGAGAACCGAGATGTCGTAGAAGCAATTGGGGTGCCCATACTCAGAGGACCATGGTACGATGCGTCTGTTGTTCTGGGCCATCGGCGGA
This sequence comes from Avena eriantha, assembly GCA_910589775.1. Classification (NCBI taxonomy): domain Eukaryota; kingdom Viridiplantae; phylum Streptophyta; class Magnoliopsida; order Poales; family Poaceae; genus Avena; species Avena eriantha. The sequence continues at coordinate 214,265,998 of OU342742.1, forward strand.
GATCCGTGTCATGCACGTTCCCAGTAACTGGGCCACAGGGGTCGGGGCTGTTTCAGATCGAGGCGGTCCGGAGTGGAGGTTAGTAGTGTCATCCTCAATCTTGATGGCTTCCATCTGTTTAGTTGTTCATTCTATGCTATCGAGCCTGATGTCTGAAGTAAGGCTTACTTGTGCAGAGGATGGCATGCTCTCATTTCTGCGGCACCATGACTGGGAGATACGTGTCATGGATGCTCATCTGGAAGTAGCTTCAGATGATGACAAACTGAAAAAAGTCACGATAAACCTGGTGAGCGGCTCTGATCAGAGTAGTGGTGGGGAGTGTAAAGTGGAGAGTTAAGCTGCTTGACCCACTTGTGCCTGTCCTTTATATTGTGTTGTCTTGGGTAATCATGATTTTGTAGAAGCAGTTGCTGGATATTGACTATTTGACTGATGTAGTGGAAGTGGTATGGCATTTGGCCATCAGCACAAATAAGCTGAATATTGACTGTTTGACTGATTCGGTAGAAGTACATGCTGTTATTTTTGCCCACTTCTCCTTTTTCAAACAAGGTATTTGTAGTTTACAAGAAAATTGGCAAGCTTTTGTAAGAATCATATTATCCTGCAGTAACTTGTTCCTCCATGAATTGCTAGTCCTGCCCATGTTACTGTGCTGTTGCATGCGATGTGTCACTATGAATTAGTGCAGTTTTGTTTACTTTCTGCTGATGTAATGATGCTTCTTCATATGCTCAATCTGTGTTCGTTCCTCTTAATTTGTGGAGTATCAGTTTAGTTTTATTCTGTGTTCATTTTGCATGCTATAGTTTTTGTTATATTCTGTCTCTATCGTCTGTATCTATCGATGTATAATGGTGTCAAACACTGTTGAAAGAAAATGGTTCCAAGAGTTATGTTTTTTCATTTGCTGGCTCCTGAATGTCTCTCTCTTTTTAGCCGTGGGTTGCATTGGTGTTCTGTGCTGTTGTGAACTTTCTGAATAATTGCAGTCGTCCAAATGTCTCTGAAGTTTGTCAGTAACCGTGTCTTATCAGAATGTGCATGTTGTCCCGAACCTGGCTTCTGTGATTTGTACATTGCCCGAATCTGAAACATATGTCAGTAACTGTGTCTTACCAGTTGATGGATAAGATTATTCTGAATCAGAATGTTGTTCTGATATAACATCCGATCCTGGCTCTTGTGATCTCCCTTGCTAAATCTTTCTCAGTTTGCTGATAAGGCTGTACATTGCTCCTGATCTTTTCGTCTAGCAGCACTTGTCTATGCTGTGAGGAATATTTAATGTATCTGTTAGCCACCGCAGGTCCGCAGGTAACAGATACACTTTGGATTGAGTACTCTGTTTGTTTGTACGATGGTGCATTGTTGTTTATTTTCCGAAATGCTGTTTGTTTTCTGGAAGTTCCGGAGGCATCTGCCGTTTGGTTCTGCACCTGTAGCCGGGTTCGTTTGAGAACAACTAGAAGTTTCCCGTGGGTTGATATCGATGTTTGCACAGCGCTGCTAAATAATGTCATGTGGAAGTACCGAAGTAGCTATTCAGAAAAAATGGCGTTCGGAAGTATGTCCACGGGCAATAATGAAGATTAGGGTGTGTTTGGTTTTTGACTGCCCCAACCAAAAATTTGGCTAGCTAAAATTTTGGTTGAGCTTTTTCTTGCTCACAAGTTGGTCAACATTGGCTACAAAAATAAATTAGAGTTGGTAATGAAGCATTGGCAAGACAAAAGTTGGTAACTATCCAAACAAAAGCCAATCTTTTGGTCATGACCAAAAAATTGTCAAGACACACTTTGGTCACAATCCAAACATAACACGTTTGAGTACTTTTTTTTAAAGGAACACATTTGAGTATGTGACTTAGGCATCTCCACCTGGCCAACCCAAATACGCGACCGAAACCGTCTGTTTCTGTCTGTTTGGGTCGGCCCGCGGTTACTTTGGGGCCGTGGTCCGGCCTGTTCGGACAACCGCGCCTAGCGGCGCGATCCAAATGTCCGCGTCTTGCCAGCGCTGTCTAGACCTGACCCTTTGTATATGAATAGTTCAGAGCCAATTTACATAGATAAATGTATATTTTGACAAGCAAATAAACTAGTTTAGGTAATATAATTAAAATAGTGCTTACATATGAATAGTTCACACTCACATGGTTCGATAAAAAACAACCAAATGTCACTCAAATTGCAGAAAACAAATTAGGGGTTAAGCATTTTGGTTTCCTGCACGAGCCCATATATACTCAACCAAATCTAGTTGAAGTCGGTCATGGGTGTGTCTGTGACGCAAATTTTCGTGCACTTGCATAAATTCTTCACAAGACGCTACACTGGGCTCTGGCTCAACCAATTGATCCTGGAAACCTCGGCCTTGGTCCAAAATGTCATCATCACGCTCGTCCTCGACGATCATATTGTGCATGGTCACGCACGCAGTCATCACATCCCACATCTTCTCTGTGCTCCAAGTTCTAGCGGGGTAGCGAACAATAGCCCATCTTGACTGAAGCACACCAAATGCTCGCTCCACATCCTTCCTAGCGGCCTCTTGCTCTTTCGCAAACCTCTTGCATTTCTCATCTCCAGGGTTACGGATTGTCTTCACGAAGGTGGCCCGGGATGGATAGATATCGTCAGCTAGGTAGTACCACATATCATATGCATTGCCATTGAACTCATAGGAAACTTGTGGGGCATTGCCTTCTGCCAGCCTAGCAAACACCGGAGACCTCTGCAGCACATTCATGTCATTGTTTGATCCAACCATGCCAAAAAAGGAGTGCCAAACCCAGAGATCATGTGATGCAACAGCCTCAAGTATGACTGTGCAACCCTCCGCGTGCCCTTTGAACTGCCCTTGCCAACCAAAAGGACAGTTCTTCCACTGCTAATGCATGCAGTCGATGCTGCCAAGCATCCCAGGAAACCTCCTACGCTCGTTGATGGACAGAAGGCGGGCAGTGTCTTCGGTGTTTGGCTCTCTCAGGTATACGTTGCCAAACACCGCTACAACTGCGCTGCAGAATCTATACAAAGCCTCATGGCACGTAGACTCGCTCATGCGCATGTAGTCGTCGAGGAGATCATCGGGCACTCCATATGCAAGTTGTCGAATGGCAACTGAACATTTCTGGTAGGAGGAGAATCCAAGCTTACCGGTGCAATCGTACTTGGCCTCGAAGTAGTCGTCATACTCCCTCACCCCATTGAGTATGTCCAAGAACAGGTTCCTGGATATTCGATAGTGGCGACGGAATGCCTTCTCTTTAAAGTCTGGATTAGTTGGGTTGAAGTAGTCCTTGTAAAGTCGTATGTACCCCTCTTCCTGATCGCGTTCATGGTTGGCTTCGCGCCGCTTCGCCGAGCCACCTCTACGCGGCGGGAGGAGGTAGTTGTCGTGCACCATCTATGCAGCTGCCAGAAGAATTTCGGTCTCACCATCGGACTCCTCCTCGAACGATGACTCGACGTAATTCGTGTAGAAAAACTTGATCGCCCTTCGCCTGTTACCCATCTGTCAAGTACACTATCGTCAATGGCTATACCAACTCCTGCAGCGGACCAGATTACCGGAAAAGGAGTGCGAACGCACCTCGACAAACGACCGAACAGGTCATGCACGTCTAATGTAGAGGCAGAGGCCGGGGCAGTGGGTTTGCCTGTGGAGCGTCTAGTCAAGTCCGGCGCCGCCGTGGCTTGCGGTCGTCTTGCTCGATATCACGTCGGGGGGGGGGGGGGCGATAGTCATCAATGGCGGCGGCGGTTGGTTGCGTCTGCTCTGGCCGCGGGATATGGAAGGCGAGGGTTTGGGAGGGGGGTTTCTTTTTGTGCCACTGGCTACAGGGCCCGACTGAACAAGTGGTCAAACACACGAGGCATCGCGCGCTGTCTGGGCCGACCCAGTGGTTACGCAAATTAGGTGCACGGATGGGTCGAGTCGGGCGCGTCAGGACGGATGGGTCGTGCCGCTACGGCGCCGCGCACGACGTGCGCGTCCGCGCGGATGGGTTTGGACGCGCCAGGACTGGTTGAGTCGACCCGATGGAGATGCCCTTATAGCCAAGCTTGGGCACCGTGCTCGTCTGTATAAACATGAATGTGATGGTAGTACTAAGTACTAAGGGTTATTTATTCGTTTGCCACTTGAGGCTTCTATGTACTCAGTTTTGCCACTAGATCCAAATCGTCCTCAAGTTTACCACTGCCTCGGGCGCATCTGCTCTAGCGAGGCCAAACAGCCAATTTTGGCCTGATTCCGTCTTGTGCCGTTAGTGGTCGGGTGGGTCCAGATCTTACAGGTGGGACCGCGCAACGGTGCTCCCACCCCTTTTCTCGCCCCTTGATCTTACAGGTGGGACCACGAGCACCATCGCCCCCTATTCTCACTCTCGAACCACCCTTGCTCCCGCCACCACTAGGGCCACCGCGGCCGTCCGGCGTGTCCACCTGCTCCATCGCCCGTTCCTCTGACGCCACCTGCTCCACCTCCACTTGCTCCGCCGCCACCTGCTCCGCTGCTGCCGTCTTGAGACGCCATCGATAGGGCGCTTGTTTCCGCCAGTGCGCCTGCCACCTGCTCGACGAAATGGCGAGCGACATCGATGACCTTGACGAGGCAGGGGTCGGGCCGGAGACCCTCCGCATCCACAACTGGGTTCCGGAGGGGTAAGTATTGTTACCATTGAGCATTTTTGTGCATTGCAATAGTCGATTCCACATGGTTTAATTAGTTTTTTGGTTGATTTTGGTATTGGTGTGCTAATTGTCTCTCCGTTTTTTGCGGGTTAGGATGGAGTTCGGTTTGCTTTCTTGGTCAACATTAGAAGGGACCGGTACATCATGGATGCAAATGATAACAAGAAATTCCAAGGAGGGTTCGATTATCCATTGCCAATGGATTGTAATTGGAGTTTTAGACAGTTTGGGGAGGTAATTTGCAGTCCATATCCTTGGGGTTTGCATGATGAAGTGGAATTCAGATACTATGCTGGAGGAACTGAATGGGTGAAAGTTAGCAATGATGCAGAGCTCGCTACCATGTTTGCTAAGCATAAGGAGAAAGGAAAATTTCATGTGAGGCTGCAAAATGACGTGGTTGTGCCAGCACTTGGACCTTCTCGGGCAGAATCATGTCGTCGTAATGGCATCTCTAGCCAGAATAGTTCAGTTAGAGGACCTTCAGTTAGTGCACATCGACGTGGTGGCTCGACAAGCGTGGGCACCAACATTAGGGTCCCCCGAGAAGCGGAGCCTGACTACGTAGATGATGAAGAGAGGCTATATTCTGATGTTGTTCAGAATTTACGACAGGCATATCATGCCGAAAACCAAGATGAGGCTGACAATGATGCTTCTGTAATTGATGGCGAGGAGGGTGAGCAGGAAGACCTTCCACCTGTTCAATGGGACCCTGAGAACCCTCAGATGGAAGAAGGTTCCATTTTTTCATCCATGAGTGAGTGTACAAATGCACTTGTGACATACTGCATCAAAGCAGAACGTACATTCGTAGTTGACCATAGCGACACTATTCGTTATAGAGTGCACTATCTGACTGATGATTGTCCATGGAGGATGCCCGCATCTAAAATGCGAAATAGCACGAATATTCAGGTCAAAGTGAACCCTTTTAGGCACACATGCCTAGAATCAACCCCTAGAAAGGAAACAATCAGTAGAGCCAAGTCAAGATGGGTGGCTGATGAAGTAAAGCGGTGGGTGACAGAAAACCATCAGGTGGGTACAAAGGAGTTGCAGAAGAACCTTAAAGAAAAGTTCAAGATAGAGATACCATACATGAGGGTGCTCAATGGTAAACAACATGTTATGGAATCTATTTATGGTAATTGGCAGGAAAGTTTTAAAATGTTGTATTCATTCAAAGGTGAAGTGGAGAGGACTAGCCTAGGTAGTATTGTAGATATTGACCACCACTCCGTGGAGTACATGTTGAGGGGAGTGACAATGACCAAGGAATGCTTCAGGAGGGTTTTTGTCTGCTTTGAGGCTTGTCGCTGGGTTTTTTTGGAAGGTTGTAGGCCTTATTTAGCTATTGATGCAACTTTCCTCACAGGGAGGTTTAAAGGACAGTTAGTAGCAGCTTGTGCAGTTGATGGACACAATTTTGTATTTCTAGTTGCGTATGGTGTGCTAGAGACAGAGTCTGAGGAGAGCTGGACTTGGTTTTTGCAGAATCTGCGTCAGGCTATTGCACATCCCAATGGGTTGGTAATTCATACAGATGCATGCAAGGGTTTAGAAGTGGCCGTGGACAATGTGTTCCCTGGAGTAGAGCATAGGGAATGCATGCGCCACCTTGCTGCAAATTTTGGGAAGAAATTCAAAGGAAAGGTGTATGCCGACAATTTGTGGCCTTTGACTTGTAGTGTGAAGAAGCACAACTACCACATGAGGCAGCTATACAAGAATTACAAAGTGAAGGAATACTTGGAAACACACCACTCCAAGTTATGGGCCAGAAGCCAATTCAGTGAACTGAGCAAAGTTGACTATGTGCACAATAATCTTGCAGAGTCTTTCAATGCAACGATCCAGAAACTAAAGGGTCTTTATTTGGTGGATTTGCTTGACAAGATAAGGATAGAATACATTAAGAAGTTTCATGTTCGTACAGGAATAACTGTGGCAAAATTCATGGGCCACATTATCATCCCTTCCGTGATGAATGAATTGAAGCGCAAAACAAGAGGCTTGGAAATGGACATGACTCTTTGCTCGGCCACCACAGCAGAGGTGTAATTTTTGGATAAAGAGAAGAGGGAATGGAGATATCCAGTGGATTTAGAAGCTAGAACTTGCAGTTGTAGGCAATGGCAGATAACTAGGTTGCCATGCATTCATGCCTTGTTTTTCGTCACAACTCTCTCTGGTCAAGCAGGGAACGTACAACAGTATGTGCATGAATACTACTCTGTTGCAAGGTTCAAAGCTACATATGCACATGCCTTACCTACTCTAGAGGGAAAACAACAATGGGACATAGTAGACCCTGGTTTTGAACTTTGTGCTCCAGTTTTGAAGAGAGCAGCAGGTAGACCGAGGAAGAGTCGAATAAGACCTCGCAGCGAAGGAGCTGGACTTGGAGCAAGGAAGCGTAAGTGCACAAGGTGTGGTGGGTCTGGTCATTTCGCAAAGTATTGTGATAACGCAGTAGATCCAGTGTTCAGAGAGTTTTTCAATGATGAAAATGATGGTCAGCAGCCGGTTGCAGACAATGATCAAAATGAGGCTCCAAATGATGATCAAAATGAGGCTTCAGATGATTATCAAACTGATGATCAAAATGTTGATCAAATTGAGGCTCCAAATGATGATCCAATTGAGGCTCCAAGTGATGATAAAATTGCTGAGCAAAATAATGCTCCAACTGAGGCTCCAAATGATGATCAAATTGAGGCTCCACATAATTATCAAACTGATGAGCAAAATAATGCTCCAACTGAGGCTCCAAATGATGGTGACCAACCTTCTATGGTTGTGAGTTCTTCTTGGTATGTAAATCTTGCCAATACTATTTTACATTTATCACTTGACATGATATCACAACCCTTTATGTTTGGGTTGTATAGCTCTGTGGTAGGTTCGAACAAAGTGGTGGCAGTGAGCTCTGAGGTACTTGAGGTGCCTCCAACAAAGAGAAGAAGAGTAGAAGAGAAGAGCATAAGGAGCACAAGGAGGAAAGTGGTGGCAATAAGCACAATGATCACAAGGAGCAAAGTGGTGGCAAGAAACACAAGGAGCAAAGTGATGGCAAGAACCAAGTATAATGTTTGAAACATTATGAATGTTGTTGTATTTGTGTTGAATAATGTTGGACCTATGTTATTTGGATGTTGCAATGCTTATTTGGACCAATGTTGTTGTATTTGTGTTTCCAAGTATGTAGACTTCGTTTATATGACATAAGAAGACTATTTGGTCAAACCTAACTTTGTTTATATAAACCTTTGGTGTGGTTTTTGAAACTTTTTATGATCCAAACCTAAACCCCTTCTCTAAACCCTTGACTTCGTACAACAGAGTTTGAGATATCGCATATTGTACATGAACCTTATGTTTGAAACTATGTAGACCTTATTTATCGACTTGAATCCTTAGTATATGACATAAGAAGACTATGTGCGCAATTTTTTCATTTTTTTGATTTTTTTGAATTTTTTATGCTCATTTGACTATTTGGTCAAACCTAACTTTGACCAACATTTAAAAAGTTTTTCAAAATAAAATGAAAAACTAAGGCTGGATCATTCTTAGTCACTCTAAAATAAAGCTTTGATGTGGTTTTTGAAACTTTTCATGATCCAAACCTAAACCCCTTCTCTGAACCCTTGACTTCGTATAATAGAGTTCGAGATATCGCATATTGTACATGAACCTTCTGTTTGAAACTATGTAGACCTTGTTTATCGACTTGAATTCTTAGTATATGACATAAGAAGACTATGTGCGCAGGTTTTTCATTTTTTTTGATTTTTTTGAATTTTTAATGCTCATTTGACTATTTGGTCAAACCTAACTTTGACCAACATTTAAAGAAGTTTTTCAAAAGAAAATGAAAAACTAAGCCTGGATCCTTCTTAGTCACTCCAAAATGAAGCTTTGGTGTGGTTTTTGAAACTTAAAACTATTTCAAACTCATTTGAGTATTTGGTCAAACCCTAGTCACTCGCTTCCAAACCCTAAACAATCTAACCCTAGCGCTGAACAATGACCGTTGATGTAACCCTAAGGCTGAACTGCAGCCGTCTGATCGTCCTTCTAGAAGGAATCTATGGGCAAGCTTGGGTGATCTGCGAGAAGCTCATTCTGCTATTTGATTGGCTGGACGCTTTTTTCCGAGCGGGCACGCTAGATGGACCGTTGGACCATGTCGCGATCTGTGCTCGTGTATGTTGTGCAATGCGCGAGTACGCTAGGTCTCAGTCTTTCCAGGCATGCGCGGGAAGCGACGACGTGGCCATGCATGCACGGGAAGCGAGGACGTCGCCATGCATGCGCGCCTCACTGCAGCGATTCGTCGCACCAGAGCCATTAAGTCGATTCAGATGCGCCGTCCGCATGCATGCGCGCCTCGCCGCAGTGACTCAGCCACCTCCTCGATTTTCAGATTCACGTGCCGTCTCCTGCTCGATTCATTTCCACGCACCGTCGCCTGCTCGATTCCATTCCACGCGCCGCCGCCTCCTCGATTCAGACGCACGGATACACACGTGTTCATATGCCCATCGTTTCATTGCCTAACCCTAACCCACCGTTTCTAGCCTATTTATACAACCCTTTTCCTCTCTCACACACCACCCAAGCCAGAGCAGAAATCTCCACTCCAAACACCGAGCGAGCCCTCCATCCTCTCGCCCCAAGCACCACCGAAGATGCAGTACAACGAACCAACCTTTCGCCGGCCGTCTACCGTGCCAGAGCTACGCTACCCGGCGGATGTCCTCGTGGAGAGCACACTCCGTGTGTGGGTGCAGTCGCGGTGGAGGGGCTCTGTCGAGCTCGCCCGTGGCTTCCTCACCACCGGCTTTGCCCACCTCCCACGGGGCTCACCAGTGATGTATCGCCTCAATGACGTTTATGATGGCGTCACCCTCAAATTGCTCACGGTCACCTTCACCAACCCGTTCGACGCGTACGCGCTGCTTGGCCAAGTCTTTTGGTGTGGCTGCGAGTCAATCTTCTTCACGACGTACAACATCTTCACCAATACTGACTGCATCTTCCTGACCCCAAACCAGATGCACTACCTCCCCTACGAGGAGGATGAGTGAAGTTGAAGACGGCAGTGGTGAAGGTGGCCAAGGTGCAAGATGAAGGTGTTCGTGAAGTTACCCTCGAGTTTTTAGTTTCATCGTGTTTATTGTGCTTTTCTATGTCGTGTGTCGTATCGTGTCTGTGGACTTATCTATATAATGGTGATCGCATTTGCATCTTATTTATCTTGTGTAACCATTTGTGTGTTCAAAAGTGTTCGTGTTCGTGCCCAAAGATCTCGTTATTATGTGTTGAAATTTTTCACATGGCTACCAAACTAGACTATAAATTGGGTAACAACTAACAAGTAGTGGACATGTTAGGACATTTATTACCAAGTTAGTCTACAAATAAACACTAGCTTCATTACCAAGCTAGTCTACAAATAAACACTACCTTTATTACCAAGCTAGTCTAGAAATAAACACTACCTTAATTACCAAGCTAGTCTCATCATCAAGTTATTAGAATGAATGGTGTGTTAAAGTGCCCAAAGATAAATAAGTGGTGTGTTGAAAAATGTTTGTGCCCAAATGATCTTTATGTGTGTTGAAAAGTGGCAAAAAATTATTTATCTATGTATAAAAATACAACATGCTCGTGAAAATCACAAACACGACATGTGTTTTAAAACCCTAAACTCAAGCACAATGTATATGTAGCGTTCTTCTCTTTCTTTCTCAGCATCTTTCTATCTGTCCCACTGGTTACCAGTGCAACCCTTCACACTATCAAACCACGCGGTCGTGAGTTCGAATCCTAACCGCACCCCACCTTTTTTGTGTATTATCTAACCCTTCTCATTTGCCCACTCCGAATGGGCCTAATTCGATGGAGTTGGCCCATTAGTCAAGCCGACACTGGCCTCTCGGCTCTGGGATACTTTTTTTACAGGAAGTTTTTTCCATTTCGTTTCCCTTACAAATGATAACAAGCCATTTCTTATTTCAAGCATTTTTCATACTATTTCAAGCTTAGAAATTCCTCCCAAATTCATGCATTTTTATACAATTTCAATATTACACCCAGTGCAATTACCATACCACCTACAAATGCCTAAATGTAATTGCAAATTTGTGATTTCTCTTCGAGCGTCCTAATCTTCTGGTTCATCCTAATTAGCTCAGTAACTACCTCCCTATCAATGAGTGCTCCACCCTCTGTCTCCTCTGCCGGAGCTCGCGCTGTGGCCGCTATCATTTGTGGCAGGATTGGCAACCATTCTTCATGCTCTTCGATGAGCTCATTCATCAGCTTCTGTGCTAGAACATCAACCTAAAGGAAGAAGCATTTCATCTCCAAGCACGCTAAACAGATCAACCCCCGTATTTCTGAAGGATCCCGATCACAAAAATTGCGAAAATGCGCTTAATTCTCTTACCCCATTCACGCTGCACATGTAGAATAGACAATTGGAGTTTTTGGATGTGCGCGAAAGCTTCTGATCAACGCCCGCCCGGCACCGCGGACGTAGGAAGATCGGCATATCCACGCGCACTGAGTTCTCGATCCGCGAGGTGGCGCGGGAGCTTGAGGAAGACATGGAGATCGATTCTTGCTCACCGCTGCGAGCTCCTACCCCGTCCTCCACCTCCAACCCCGCCCCCTGCCTCCAATTTCCTGCTCAATGTTGTGATCTCCGCCGACGCGTTCCGCCGGTTTTAACACGCGCGGCCAACGTTCTGCGGTCCCACAGGCGGCAACGGTCGTATTTTTGAAATGTGTCTCTACTCGGCCCCACGCGCGCGGTCCCACGACAACAGCTAAGTCAAGAACGTTGACCTGGCGGAAACGGCAGCAGCGACGGAACGAGTTCGGGCGCCCGAAGTAGTGGTAAAACTGAGGACGATTTGGCTCTAGTGGCAAAACTGAGTACATAGACACCTCAAGTGGTAAACGAATAAATAACCCAAGTACTAATTATGAACTCTATATATGGGTGGTACTGAGCGTCCCCGGGATCAAATTCCCGATCCCCCAGGTTTGTGCTTGACACATGTCCTTTTTTGTTAAAATTCCACTTTTGTTTCTATGTAAAAAACGATTTTCTTCTATGTAGAATGTAGAAAAAATGGCTCACCTAGAAAACAAACAAAAATTGACCTCACCGGAGATCTCGTAGCAAAACATTTGTGCTATTGTAGCCAAAACCGGTCTCCTTAGAGAGACCTCGTAGAAAAAAATGCTATTGTGGCAAACCCGTCATCACTGGAGACGTCTATTGTAGAAAAAACACAGAATGATTGTAGCAAAATATATATATAGGTATGTCGCAAATCCACACCTGCCGAGCAAAATCCCCAAAATGCCCCAAAATTTTGCTATTGTAGCTAAACCAAGTTCGCCGGAGACATCGCTGGAAACATCGTAGCAACAATTTTGTACTGTTATAGCAAAACCACATAATTACTGTAGCACCAGGCGAGTGTATCAGTTTCGGATAGTGAGTATTTGGAGGAAAACCCTAATACATGTGTGGAATGTTAAACACTGTTAAGATATCCCTAGTCTCGCCTCCAAGACTAGTTTATGTATCATTGATAGTCCTGGTTTCTTGGCTATGGGCAAATGCAAAGTGTTGCAGTGTTTGTTATGATATATGAGATAAATATTTTCAGTGGAACAATGACGTTGGATAGACCCCTGATGATATATCGTGAAATGCATCGTCAATATTGTTATTGATAGTTTTTCAACGACAAGTATTACCATTATTAAGATTGTTAGACCATAAGACATATGTCGACTTGGATACGATATGGATTTAGTGAGGTCTTTAAACATTTCTTTCTGACTGGATAGTCGTTCATATCAAATAGTATGCAATTTTTCTACGTGTTGTAGTTATGGGAATTGCTACTTCGGTGATGGATAGACACACTTTGGGGTCCTACTCAATTATCATGATGTTCGTCATTGTCTGGTCGGACACATGACTAAGTTGTTATGTCATAGGAACATCGATGATACAAAATGAGTAAAAGAGTACATGTCGGGTAACTAGGATAACATAATAGTTTTACTCGGGTTATGTAAAGTACCAAGAAGCAATACGACATGTATCGATAAGTAATACAAAAGGTTCACACGATGAAGATCTTTGTGTTATGTATGGGGATCATCACGGCTATCAAGATCCTTGTGTTGATCATTTTAGAAGAAAGTGTTTCGGGCATGTTGACACATATTTGAACCCATAGGGTCACAAAATTAAAGGGTAGTGACATTTAGGAATGAAAGTGCTATATGAAGATAAAAGAGAAGGGTTCTGAGAGCCTCTCATATAGTCTCGGAATGGTTCTGAGAGGTTCGAGATGATCCTATAAGTGTCCAAAATGGTCTTAGGCATATATGGAAGATTTTGGAAGCACCGAAAGACACCAGGACATCCTAAGATGTCTTAAAGTCTGTAAGGTTCCATAATAGGTGCATCCACATTGCCTTATGGGTAGAGGAGTTTTTTCATATGGGAGTTTAGATTTAGCAAAGGAGACATTATTATAGTATGTTTTGTTTGACGGGAACCTACCGAAACTCATCCAAACTTTTTGGTAGGTTTGTAGACGACCCAAGGGACTTGACCACCTATAAAAGGAGGCCAAGGGGCGCCCCAAAGGAACCCCAAGTCGTAGTCTTGCTTCCTCCGAGCCACAACACCCTACCGACACTGAAACTCTAGATGTAATGCCTCGTCCACCCCGGGCCCGGTAGCTGTTACCCCTAGCAGCTCTCTAGGATCTTAGACCGGCCCCACATACCAACACTAGTCTTTTCTGTGCACTTTGTCCTCACATGTTCACACCCGAGAATAACTTCTCGGTCATTTACTCATCCTAAAATTGCTCTAGGCCAAACACACTTAATGTGGAAGTTTTTGTGATGAGATTCCGGAAAAGAAGATGCAACTTATGTTTAGCCCTGCGCTAGGATCTCACACTAACCGCCGACTTCGTCCCCGCGCGCTATGACCCCTAGTGCCATTGGCATCGCCGTCATCTCACCGTATCCTTGCCAACATTGACCAAAACCCTAGGGCAGGTCAACCCTAGGTTCTCTCCTCTCTTCACACGGGAGTACCGTCAGATCGTCTACTTTATTTAGATCTAATATAGATAGCAATCACGAAGCATCAGATCTTCATTGACTTGATTCCCTGCTTCATCCACACTAACGCGGTGATGCTACACCTATACGTGTGGATAACGTGGAGGTGTTGCACTTGCGACACTTGATCATGTGGATCTTCACAAGGAGAATCTTATCACGACTAGTTGACTAGCTGCGGGAATTGACTATCATGGTAGCGGTTTGAGGGATAATACATGTCCTCGCGATTATACAAGTCTAGTTACATGGATCAACTGTAGCATCCCAATTGTCTAACAATTACAATGCTACTTGCCTAGTCTATATATTGCTACTTTCTACATATCATGTATTGCATCATCATTATATCATGCTCATGTCACTATGCCACCTTGCATTTGAGAATCATATAAAACCTCTTTTAATTTGGTTCTTCTCTCATCTACATTGTATTCTTATTAATTGTATTTTCCCCTTGATACATTGTAGTTGGATCTTGATATATTGTTAAATGCCCAATTTAAGTTGAGGGCATCTCTATTATTCTTTCCCTCACCCCTAACATGTTAACATCATTCCTTGTTTCAATTCTAATTCTCTACATATGGGTGTCTCTTTTCATTTTAATCTTAACTCAATACCATATGTTCGTCTTCTCACTTATATCTTATACATCCTCTTAGGGAGTGCATTAAATGTAATGCGTGCCCCATGAAACCCTACCCCTTTCCTAACCATCCCCTCCTCCTTGTTTGGTTTTGGGTTTCAATTGTTCTCTTTCTTAATCCATCATGTGTGGCTAAACCATCTTGCCATACTAATATGCCTTTTTCCACTATCTAGTGCTACATGCAATATTAACCTCTAGTCACATGAGATATCAATGCTACATGTGACCCTTCTTTTATTCAAATTATTTTGGAACTTGTTTGCTTGTTGATTTTGATCAAATCCTCCATCCATCTAACTTATCTACCTATTCTAAATAAAACCCTAAATCTTAGTGTGTATACTCATATGTATATATACACACTAAATCTAACCACCCCTCTCTCTCTACAAAACCTAGCTAAAATTCTAGCTAGACAATAATCTATTTCCTACCCTACCGTGTGCATGTATGAAGTCACACACACCCCCAGCATGTCCCTGTTTATATTCTCCATCCCGACTACGTGCTCGACCTGCTTTTCCTCCTGACCACAAGTAGCAGCAACAGATACCGAGGCCCCCCATCCACTCCTTCCTTCCTATCTCTTTCCCCTCTTCAAGATAGAGCCAGATCGAGATCGACAACACGCTCTACTTCTCCTCTACGACTGCCACATCCCGGCGAGAATTCCGGTGACTCCGCACGCCCTCCAGCCTCGCCAACCCGTCCACAAGATTCCCGGTGAGCTTGCCATTATCCTGCACCAATCCATGCCCCCTACCGTTCTCTAGATCTCTACCGATGCTGACCCGTCGCACCGCCGCAGGAACCCGTCACCGGCAGCTCTCCGGTGATCTTCCGGCACCAACTGTGCCCTTTCTGGCTCAACCTGATGAGGCGCGTCTGGTGCGCTTACTCTCATGTCCTGGTTCGACCCATAGCGTCAGATTCTTCCACGACCAGAGCTCCCTGCCATGGCCCAAGTTTTCGTCTCAGCTTCGTGTATGTACCTCGTCATGGGACTACATCAAGTAGCATCGCGTCTCCTTCCAATCACCGACCGAAGCCAGTCCTTGTGGTATGCGTCCTCGCCCTCTACTCGTCAGATTGCTACAAGCCAGCTGCTGCGCTTGTTCCTTAATTCTTTGCACGCATTAGTCTGTACACTACCACACCTACCAGTACACGATTCAAATTCAGCTAGTAGCTAATTTTGCTAGTTGCCTTTTGATTCAGCTGCCTTCACCACCAGGATCGATTGATCCAGTTCCTGCACCGTGCGTACACACACCCACGCCTAAACTGTTGACACCCGCATGCACTGCACCAGCAGTCAGCAACCTCTGTTCTCTCGTCACTCCCGGCGTCCTTGTTTCGCCTCCTGTGTCTAACCATAGACCTACGTGTAGAGGGACAAACTAGCTACAACTAGTATCAAATGTCACTCAGTTTGGTTCATTAAATCTCTCGAAAACATTATCGTAACATTGCAACATCTCTTTGAAAAACTGCTACTGTTCGACAATACGAACTGATGTTTAAGCCTCTGTTCTCGGTCGGTTTTCGATCGATACAGTGCATATCCTGCGCCAACACTTGCACGTATCTAGTCTTGGTAGCACCCTCTTTCCAACAAATCAAGGCTTGCTCAAAACGGAGGTCATAATCTCACGGAATCATCAGCAGAACTTTGTCGTCTCTCACTGTCGTCGCTGCCGAATTTCAGTTTGCTTGTTTTCGTCAGCGCCCAAGTTTTACCCTCTGCTCCCATCAAGTTTCCGGCTGCTACAATCAGTTCTAGGTGAACCACTTTGCTTTCACTTCTCCTCGGTATGACCAGCTCCACACAGAAGCAAACTACACTCAAATTGGCGGCCTAAATCTTCCGGAATCATTTGACGAAGGTCATTGCAGCTAGCTGCTAGCTAAACCGGCACTGCCAACATCCATTTCAAATTCAGAAATCCCAACCTTCCTAGTCTTTAGTAATCTACGTTTCTTCTCTGCCTAGGTTTCTAGAGTACAAAATGTGTTTTGGCTTTTATCTTCTCTAGAAAATGAATAAAAGAAATGCTTATGCAATAATTCGTATCTTTTTATTGGTTTATCCAAATGACATGTCTTATATATCTAACTTGTTCAGAAAAATAGAAGGAGTATGAATATGATATTTAAAAATAATTTTCGAGTATTTAAAATTTCGAAATTATATAAATATCAATAAATGTCTTTTCATAATAAATTCATAACTTTAATTCCGTAAACCTAAATTCGATAAATAATATGTCTAAATCGATTAACACGACGAGCCCTTTTTAATTATGCACTCTATGATATGAACTGAAGTATGCATCATAAAAATATTAAAGGGGAAGCAAGGTTTATGGGAGAAAATATGACTAAACCACTAATAAAAAATGCTTATTTCTTGTTTCCACACCTCACTTGTGTCCCGTAGGACCCCGAGTACTTGATTCCCGTTCTTTGATTATTCGCACTATCCACATACGGGAGACTCTATGAATTCCCCTTTGCCTGAACTTGATTCACACTTTATTTCTTAGGGCCACAAACTAGTTTGTGGCTTTATTACTATCCTGTACTTATGCCATACTTTACTGCTTTATTTAAGATTGTGTGTGGAGCACCTGTATTGTTTAGGACTCGTGACACGTTTCTGCGGTATCGACAAGCCCAGTCGCACTTTCGGGTTCCCAGTCGTTTACAGCCGTCTACACAAACCATGGGTTCGTCTCGGAGATGGCCAACTTCGTAGCGGGTAGCTTAATGGGGTGGCCCCTTGAAATGATTTATGAATCCTGTGAATGCTTTGTCGTGAGGCCTCGTTGCGTTTTATTTGGTTCTTCTCGAGGTTGATCGTGTGTGTGTTGCTATTTGTGCACCCCTGCAGGGTAAATCTTTCTGAAAGTCGTGTCCGCGGTTATGGACGACTTGGAGCATAGTTTCTCGATCATAGACACGCATAACTAAAGTACCGCCTTTAATCTGACTAAGACATGACTAGTAATCAGTACAACGCTCATAGAATGGTTAATAAAATTGCTAACGGATGGGTTGTTCTTTCGCCTTCTCGTCGGTAAGCGAGAAGGAGGATGAGCGAGGTTATTTATGTTGCTTATATAACTGTTGCTATTAATTAACGGGCATCCGTCCATCTCTGGTTGGGCGGATGTATAGTGAGTCTCTATAGCTCTTTATAGATATTATCTTTCGCTGCAATTGCGTCACCCCCAGGTTGTTCACTTTAGATGCATTAAGACTTGCTGAGTACCCCTAGGGTCTCACACGATAAATATTTGGTTCAGATGGACATGTATACTCTCAGGAAGGTTACTAGGTTGAGGAGACGGATGATGGTGGCAATGACCATCAGGTGTCGAGATTCCGGGGATGGAGATCCGTGAGATCTGTGGGCGGGATGTGCTTCGTTATGTGGCATCTTATGCCGATTTGCTTCTTATCCGTACTTGGATCTTGTATTATGCTTCCGCTTGATACTCTGTTGCTTGATGTATGAGGAGATATCCTAAAATATTATAACTATCTAGGATATTTGGATCTTGTCGTACGACATTGCAATATTTCTATTTCTTTTAGATGGTGTGACTCTGATGTCTATTGTAAGTCATAGGCATACATACTCATTTGTGTATGTCGTGGTCGCGTTACCTGTCGCTTACGTCGCTCGCTCTTGTCCCGATATTCTTAAAAGTGGATGAAGTGGTAGACCGGTACCGTGCCCTACTCCGCTTCGACGAGTCTACACGTGGGTGGCCTTGGGCCTCCACGATATAGAGTCACTTATCCACTTTTGGTTTGTCTAGGCTTGAACTTAGAGCATAATGTCCGAGGTATTACAATTGGTATCAGAGCCATTCCACCCTTTAGCGTCTTAGCCAAGATGGTCGTTGTCAGTCTAGAAAATATTTTGGTAGTTAGGGAAAAACTAAACGTGAGAGTAGGTCTGCTTTCATTATTTGTTCTTACCCACCCATCCACCCTTTTCTGGTAAGGAAGTGTAACGTTTATCATTCCTCTTCTAAAATTCAAACTAGGATTCACGTGTTGGGGTTCCGTAGTACCATAGGATATGTGTGTATTAATTCTTTATTTATCTGTTGCATCCAACCTTGTTTTCGCAATCTACCTTTGGTTATCAACTGTTGGTACATTCCATACCGACAGGCTTATGTGTAAATCGACGCGATCTATCCAACTTTTTGTAAACCTGTGCGATCTGTCTTACTCTTTGTCAACTGACACAATCTTCCTAAGGGTGTCCTTCCTTTCATCATGCTTTCACATAATGTGGAGTTGCTAATACCTACCCGTTAAGTGGTTTTACGCATCTAGTTGGTATTTTAATGCCGAAAAATACGGATTTTTTCTTTGATACATCTGTGTTTCCATGCTCCTTTTCAATCGTGTGCGATACACTATCTATCTTCTTTTGGTTAGAATTTAATGCTAACTCGTTCTTTTGCTACCGGCGCTTCAATCTAGAGTTTTTGCTTCATCTTCAATTCTTTTGGGTTAAATACATAATGTGTGTCGATCTGATGCTTGTGATTGTAATATGGCTCTCGATATAGCTATATGACACTTATCGTGAGTGGAATATGGCCAAGATAGCAATCTAATTCTCCAAAAGATGGCGGTTACCTCTTGTGATTATGAGTTATACCGTGATCATATCTATATCACATTCAAGTATCTTTGACAATCCGGAGGTTTCTTCAGGCAAAATGGTGGATTATCATCTTTTTGTCGTGCTTCACATCTTTTTGGAACTCCATATCTACAAGGTTCTCTTTGATACGAGAGGATCTCATTCTTTTCATCTCTGAAAGCTTTGCTTAAGGTGTGAGTTATCATTGCTTCTTTATCCAAGATCTCTTTATCTTTTCAACCGGTCATCCGATCAACTACGTAGACAACTCAACATCTTTTCTATCATCCAGAGGGCCAGATAATCTATTCTTCTAACACATCTCTTCCAACACAAATCCTTGCTCGCAACATTGATCTTTCAAAGAGCTTTGAGCTTAGAAAGTGTTTCAAGCATGCATCCGTTTCTCTCGCCTCGTAAACTTGGTATTCCTGAAATATCTCGATAACTCATGGTGTTATATCGTGACGATATGCTTGCCTATTCTATATCAATGGAAGAATATGAAGAACATCTTCTTCACTTTCTCTCAACGCATGTGTGCAAAGTTCTCAAAGTGTAAGTCCTAACTTTTTGAAGTCACCTATCACGACCACGTCCTTCTGCTAAAGACATTGCTAAAATTCTGGAATCATCAAGTTAATTGCTAATTACACCCTCCACCTTCAACCAAATCCAAAGCTTTTTCCTTGTTTGGCAAGTTATCATCGTCATTCTGCTAAAGTTTTCCTCAAGACTACTATATCTCTCTT
Source organism: Avena eriantha (assembly GCA_910589775.1). Classification (NCBI taxonomy): domain Eukaryota; kingdom Viridiplantae; phylum Streptophyta; class Magnoliopsida; order Poales; family Poaceae; genus Avena; species Avena eriantha. Next base: position 214,285,960 of record OU342742.1, read on the forward strand.
AGATATTCTCTAGAAGGATAAGAAATTCTTTTGGTCATCTGATCATCAAGAAATCTTTTGGAAACCCTCTCTCTATCTTCTATCCTCAATCTGATGGATATCATGAAGACTTTTCAGATCTTTTGCAATCCTTCTAGACTTTGGTGCTTTTCATGTTTTATCTATTGGACCTATCATCTGTTTCGTGATCTTCCTTCATATCTTTTCCGGTGGTTTGGGACTTCTGACACGACGAAAACATCATCATCTCTATCTACTTGGATCCAATGAAGTGTTTTGCATCACCTCATTTCTTATGGAGCTTCATGAATTCTGCTTATCAAGATCTCCAGTCTAAACTTCTGAGAGTTGGGTTGCACCATTTTCCTATTCATGTGCGGAGTAATGCTTTGGGTGCGGAATGGAGTCATGACCATACCACTACTCTTATAATTCGCTCTTGTACATTGAATTGGTGGATTAATGCGATTCACTTATTCCACGAAAGTTGGAAGTGGCCTTTATCTCTTGATACTTCTACTTCCGTCTTTGTTTTTCTAGAGGGTTCTCTCAAGAGCATAATCAACAAACTCTTTTTGGTGATCTCCTCTATATCAACACAGAGAAAAATTCTTCAATGATCTGTTTGAAGCATATGCAAAATCTTCTCCGCCCTCTTCATCCTACCGGTGCTCGACATCGTCAAACAAGATGGATGGAGGATATCTCTGGCTTCAATTGTCAATTCGTTTCCTCTTGGTAAAGCCATTTATGGTTGATTCCATCAATCAAAAAATATATTGCAATAACCTTATGGTTAAGGAAAGCAATAAGCATTTCTACAATAACCTCCAGATCTGCAATATTCAACTTGTTCTCAGGATTCCACCATAAACTAGCATCATTTCCATCTCTTGAATATATATATACGCACCTCAATGGCGTGATCCTTGGTTCTTACCGGCACAAGAAGAAACTCATTCGAGAATTCCTCTATCCTAATCTTTTCTATTGATATCAAAGAACTCTACTGTTTAAAGGCAATATTGTTTTTTTGAATTTCATTTCTTAAATCTAAGGGAAGAAATAATACTATTTTCATAGTGGTTGATAACTTCTCCAAAATCAATCTTTTCTTCCGGTGAAACAAAGAATCATCTCCACGTGCATATGTTGATCTTTAATCCTAGCGATGTGTCTTTCTTTTCTCTCATCAATATATCGGCTTTTCAAATTCTATTCAAGAAGTGGTTCTATTCTTTTACCATGTTTCTCAAGAGCACCGAAGCTATGTTCATCATATCTTTCTCGTCTCACAACAATCCTCCAGGTTCTTCAAGTCCTTTGTCTCTAAGAAGGAAAACGCAAGACTCGCAACAAGTCTAGCAAGTTTTGCAAGGTGTAATGATCGCACCATTCCGTTCTTCATCAACTTGGGAACGTGAGGATCACCTTCGTTCCGAACACCCGCCTCTCCTTATGTCTTTTCTTTTTTCTAGGAATCTCGGGGGGAGATTATTATTTAGTGGGGGAGAGTTGTAGCATCCCAATTGTCTAACAATTGCAATGCTACTTGCCTAGTCTATATATTGCTACTTTCTACATATCATGTATTGCATCATCATTATATCATGCTCATGTAACCATGCCACCTTGCATTTGAGCATCATATAAAACCCCTTTTAATTTGGTTCTTCTCTCATATGCATTGTATTCTTATTCATTGTATTTTCCCCTTGATACATTGTAGTTGGATCTTGATATATTGTTAAATGCCCAACTGAAATTGAGGGCATCTCTCTTATTCTTTCCCTCACCCCTAACATGTTAACATCATTCCTTGTTTCAATTCTAATTCTCTACATATGGGTGTCTCTTTTCATTTGAATCTTAACTCAATCCCATATGTTCGTCTTCTCACTTATATCTTATACATCCTCTTAGGGAGTGCATTAAATGTAATGCATGCCCCATGAAACCATACCCCTTTCCGAACCATCCCCTCCTCCTTGTTTGGTTTTGGGTTTCAATGGCAATTGTTCTCTTTCTTAATCCATCATGTGTGGCTAAACCATCTTGCCATACTAATATGCCTTTTTCCACTATCTAGTGCTACATGCAATATTAACCTCTAGTCACATGAGATATCAATGCTACATGTGACCCTTCTTTTATTCAAATTATTTTGGAACTTGTTTGCTTGTTGATTTTGATCAAATCCTCCATCCATCTAACTTATCTACCTATTCTAAATAAAATCTACTCATATGTATATATACACACTAAATCTAACCTCTCTCTCTCTACAAAACCTAGCTAAAATTCTAGCTAGAAAATAATCTATTTCCTACCCTACCGTGTGCATGTATGAAGTCACACACACCCCCATCCTGACCCTGTTTATCTTCTCCATCCTGGGTACGTGCTCGACCTACTTTTCCTCTTGACCACAAGTAGCAGCAGCAGATACCGAGGCCCCCCATCCACTCCTTCCTATCTCTTTCCCCGGCGCAGATTCTCTAACTTGCTGTAGACAAGTCAGAGGCTGCCTTGTCCTGTCTCGATGCCCTCTGTTGCAAATCCAACGACTGCTGCCTCCCTCTCCTTTCTCAACGTAGTGCAAACAGCCCCGGTGCAGATATTAGCCCAAATAAGGCCGAGTAAGACCCGATTGGGACTGAAATCAGTCCAGTTCGCGAGAGGAAAAAAGACAAGCCTAAATATACACAACAGAGCTTATTTAGTTTAGAAACGCTCTGTTTCAGAGTGGAATTATACAAGCATTTAGCTCCAGTATGCATCCATATATTGAATAGTGTTATGCACCAAATAACCAAAATAAATTTTAACAAGAGGCACTATTACAGCAGATGGAACTGTGCATTTTAGCACATGATTCTTAGGGTTGCTGAAGCAACACCAAAATGCATCAGTTAGAAAAATAAAATAGCTTATAATGTGGCATCAGCTACTAAAATAAGAACTATAGAAAATCTTGAACTGACATGTCATCAATTCCATTAGGACCCTGCAAAGACAAAGGAAAAGTTCAAATAAGACAATACTGAAACTAGTTAACAGAAGTTCAAATAGACCAATATTCAAACTACCACAAGCAAATCTATGAAACTAGTGAAGGTATTGTTGCAATCCATGTTAGCCGTTGTGGTTGGTACTTGGCTTTATACAACACCATCATTCTCTTGTTGCTGCATAAAGGCGCCAATCATGTTAGTAACCATGTAGTAGAGGCCACTTAGGACAAGTCCTGTATAAGAATGCTAAATTGCAAAGGGTGTACAACAATATACGCTAGATTTATTTGACGCTTTGTTTTTTGTACTTGCGTGTCTTGTCAAGCCAACTTCTAGGTCTCTTTGAACTTTTTGGTTGAACCTCCTTTTTCTTTAGGCGGGCAGAAGTAAGCGAACCCCCATCTTGTTGAACATTAGGTTGGATATTATATGGATCACTCAAAATACTTGTAGATGAACTCATTTTTTCTTGTACTTGCTTGGCAACACAGTCCAATGCATTGTCCACCAGCAAGCTACATTCCACATCGGTTGCGGCTTTGTATGCAAAATTATGAAAGTTGTGAGAAAGCAACTTGTAGCGCAACATAGCATCCAATTTTGGATTTTCAATGGTGTTCCTTCCTTTGGTGTCTTGTATAGTTCCATATTTTGCTTCCCTTGTCCATCACTTTAGAAGATAATGACTCGGCAATAACTTGACATTCATCAAGTCAAGAAATTTCAAAGCATGCCCACAAAATACTCCAGTCCATTTAAAATGAAAACAACTACAAGAAGCCGTTCGCTCCAAAGGATCACCAACAACTATGCGCTCAAGTTCAGAACTTAAATCACCATCAGCCCTCACAATTGCAATAGAATAGGTATTGTCTCCATCCAATGCTCTAGTACATGCAACCATGGACCTTTCATATTCAGTTTGGAATGCTTCAAATATGATGGTTGTGTAAAGTTCGCTTGTTTGCAACAACATAGGTGTTTTCATTCTTACTTTTGGTAGTTTTTCCTAGCTTCAAATTCTGCATCTAGTTCCTTGTCCCTTTTTCCTTGCATCGCCCTTTCAAAATGTTTTAAGAACTGAATGATGTCGAAATCTGATTTGAGATGTTTCTTCAAGTCACTATTGAAACTCTCACTTAATTGTGTGCTTCTCATTCCCAATGAGAAAACATCAGTCATGTAACATTCAACCCACTTTTTCTTATGCTTGTAGATACTATCTAGCCATGATGCCTTCTTCGTGTCCACCTTATTCCTCATGATATCAAATGCTTCTTCAAAGGCTGCATTGTCCTTAATGTTATACATACAAGCGCTAAATTCCAAGAGAATGTGAGGTTCTTCATCTTGCTCCCTTTTTTTGGAATTAGAGTCATCTTCTTTGCTATTGCACAAGTGCTTGACGACATTTTGCATGATATGATAGGTACATAATCCATGCCATGCTTCTGTGAATACCTTCTCAACAGCCTTTCCCATTGCCACATCTTGATCGGTAAATATAGTTCTTGGTTGCTTTCCATTGTGTACGGCTAGAAAAGCCTCAAATAGCCATGTGAATGAGGGACGTGTTTCATCAAACATAAGTGCAGCCCCAAAAATAACAGTCTCCCTAAACTGATTGAATACGAGAAGGCCTATATTCTTTATTTGTACCAAAGTAGTGTCAAAGGTGACAACATCTCCAAAGTGTGCATAGTCAATGCACATCTTAGCATCAGCCTAGAATATATTAGTTATTTGTTCTTCACAATCCAATTGCAAAGTATGCTGGAAAGAAGGGTTCTCGCAAACCTTGTCTTGAAAGTACCTCAACATGCTGCCCGCCTGACCATATGCCAACTCCCTTTGTCGCATACTCTGCAAGTGATTTTTTTGATCACGGGAAGTGTAACTGAGATTCATTCTTCCTCCAACTTGACGACTAGCCAACTCATGTGCTTGTTTTGGTCTAATTCCAAAGTCATCGACAGCCTCAATTTCAGAAGCTTGCAATTCTGAAATTCTCCTTTGTGATAATATCAAATGGAGTGTTTGTGGCAAGTAAACACCATGATTATGATCAAGCATTACCTCCACCACTTCATAATGTCCTGCCACTCGATCTAATGAAAGACACATATGAACATCACAACATGTTCTTGTTTCAGCTCGAGGGTTCTTCGTGATATGGTCCCTCTTGTCTTGTGCTCGACGACCCTCCTTCACACACACATATCTACATGAAGTTACTTTTCCATCCATTTTACTTTTCCAGCTAGACCTTTTTCTAACCTCAAAACCTGCACGACCTCCATAGTTTACCCAACATAACCAAGCATCATCCAAGTTTCTAAATTTCTGACCAAGTTGAGGTGCACAAATAGGAATCACATTCTCCCTACAGTAAATACATATAAATTTATTGCTACAGATCTGGATGCAAACAAAGAAAAAATTCAAATCTTAGCCCAACTTACTTGTTCGGTTGTGCCATTGAAAATTAATTGGGAGGAAATAACTCAGTAAATACTGCACCAAATCATAGACAAAGACAAGTAAAATTTCAATCTAGTGAACATCAGAATTGAAAGAGGGGGATATTTGTGTGGGTTACTGCTGATTGGAAGCATCCCAGGCAGATGAAGTGGAAGAAATCGGAAGAAATTGGAAGCAGATCTGCCCCTTCGGATTATCGCCCCTCGATCGCCTGCAGACGAACCAATCCGCCGCCAAAATCGTGTCGCCGCACAGTAGTCCCGCCAAAATCTCTCACGCGCTTGTTGTATCCCCGCCAAAACGACCGCTCTGTTTTCTCTGTTCTGAACTGGGCATACTACATGGGCTGGGCTGGGCTGTTTGCACTACGTTGAGAAAGGAGAGGGAGGCAGCAGCCGTTGGATTTGCAACAGAGGGCATCAGGACAGGGCAAGGCAGCCTCTGACTTGTCTACAGGAAGTTAGAGAATCTGCGCCGCTCTTTCCCCTCTTCAAGATAGAGCCAGATCGAGATCGACAACATGCTCTACTTCTCCTCTCCGACTGCCACGTCCCGGCGACTCCGCACGCCCTCCAGCCTCGCCAACCCGTCCACAAGCTTCCCGGTGAGCTTGCCATTATCCTGCACCAATCCATGCCCCCTCCCGTTCTCTAGATCTCTACCGATGCTAACCCCGTCGCACCGCCGCAGGAACCCGTCACCGGCAGCTCTCCGGTGATCTTCCAGCACCAACTCTGCCCTTTCTGGCTCAACATGATGAGGCGCGTCTGGTGCGCTTACTCTCGTGTCCTGGTTCGACCCATAGTGTCAGATTCTTCCACGACCAGAGCTCCCTGCCATGGCCCAAGTTATCGTCTCAGCTTCGTGTCTGTACCTCGTCGTGGGACTACATCAAGTAGCATCGCGTCTCCTTCCAATCACCGACCGAAGCCAGTCCTTGTGGTATACGCCCTCGCCCTCTACTCGTCAGATTGCTGCAAGCCAGCTGCTGCGCTTGTTCCTTAATTCTTTGCACGCGTTAGTCTGTACACTACCACACCTACCAGTACACGATTCAAATTCAGCTAGTAGCTAATTTTGCTAGTTGCCTTTTCATTCAGCTGTCTTCACCACCAGGATCGATTGATCCAGTTCCTGCACCGTGCGTACACACACCCACGCCTAAACTGTTGACACCCGCACACACTGCACCAGCAGTCAGCAACCTCTGTTCTCTCGTCACTCCCGGTGTCCTTGTTTCACCTCCTGTGCCTAACCATAGACCTACGTGTAGAGGGAAAAACCAGCTACAGCTAGTATCAAACGTCACTCAGTTTGATTCAGTAAATCTCTCGAAAACATTATCGTAATATTGCAACATCTCTTTGAAAAACCGCTACTGTTCGGCAATACTAACTGATGTTTAAGCCTCTGTTCTCCGTCGGTTTTCGATCGATACAGTGCATATCCTGCACCAACACTTGTGCGTATCTAGTATTGGTAGCACCCTCTTTTCAACGAATCAAGCCTTGCTCAAAACGGAGGTCATAATCTCACGGAATCATCAGCAGAGCTTCGCTGTCTCTCACTATCGTCGCTGCCGAATTTCAGTTTTCTTGTTTCCGTCAGCGCCCAAGTTTTACCCTCTACTCCCATCAAGTTTCCGGCTGCTACAATCAGTTCTAGGTGAACCACTTTGCTTGCACTTCTCCTCGGTATGACCAGCTCCACACAGAAGCAAACTACACTCAAATCGGTGGCCTAAATCTTTGAGAATCATTTGACGAAGGTCGTTGCAGCTAGCTGCTAGCTAAACCGGCACTGCCAACATCCGTTTCAAATTCAGAAATCCCAACCTTCCTAGTCTTTAGTAATCCACGCTTCTTCTCTGTCTAGGTTTGTAGACTACAAAATGTGTTTTGGCTTTTATCTTCTCTAGAAAATGAATAAAAGAAATGCTTATGCAATATTTCGTATCTTTTTATTGGTTTATCCAAATGACATGTCTTATATATCTAACTTGTTCAGAAAAATAGAAGGAGTATGAATATGATATTTAAAAATAATTTTTGAGTATTTAAAATTTTGAAATTATATAAATATCAATAAATGTCTCTTCATAATAAATTCATAACTTTAATTCCGTAAACCTAAATTCGATAACTAATATGTCTAAATCGATTAGCATGACGAGCCCTTTTTAATTATGCACTCCATGATATGAACTAAAGTATGCATCATAAAAATATTAAAGGGCAAGCAAGGTTTATGGGAGAAAAATATGACTAAACCACTAATAAAAAATGCTTATTTCTTGTTTCCACACCTCATTCATGCCATGCTATGTTATACCATGTAAATTGTGCATCATTCCATCATGGAATACACGTTTGGTTGTTTCATATCATTTATATGATTGTGCAATGTATTTATTTCGGTCCCTTGTGTGTTTGGTTTTTATCCGGATAGACACTGAGCAAGGAGAATACCAGGAGCCTCATGAGTATTACCCGGATCTTTCCTATTCGGCAACAGAACTACAAGGGAAGCAATTCCCCATGCTTGCATACATATTGTACCTATGCTTATATCTTACTCTTGCATCATTGAGTCGCGATTGCATTAAATTGAATCCCAAGTATTACATATCCTCTACTTTTCAACCCCACCGAAGCTTGTACCTCAATCCCATGAGCCATTACTGTAGGAGTTGTTTGAGCCATGCGAGTCATAGAATTGCATGTGTAGGGTTTGTGCGAGTCTTTGGATAATGAGGTACCTAAACAACTTAATCTGAGTAGTAATGGGATAACTAATGAAAGAGACATCGGTGAGCATTATCTGCTATTTGGTTCTTTAAGCTCACTTGTGTCCTGTAGGACCCCGAGTACTTGATTCCTATTCTTTGATTATTCGCACTATCGACATACAGGAGACTCTATGAATTCCCCTTTGCCTGAACTTGATTCACACTTTATTTCTTGGGGCCACAAACTAGTTTGGGGCTTTATGACTATCCTGTACTTATGGCATGCTTTACTGCTTTATTTAAGATTGTGCGTGGAGCACATGTACTGTTTAGGACTCGTGACACGTTTCCGCGGTATCGATAAGCCCATTCACACTTTCGGGTTCCCAGTCGTTTACAGCCGTCTACACAAACCTTGGGTCCGTCTCGGAGCCGACCAACTTCATAGCAGGTAGCTTAATAGGGTGACCCCCTGAAATGATTTATGAATCCTGTGAATGCTTTATCGTGAGGCCTCGTTGCGTTTTATTTGGTTCTTCCCGAGGTTGATCGTGTGTATGTTGCTATTTGTGCACCCCTGTAGGGTAAATCTTTTTGAAAGCCGTGTCCGCGGTTATGGACGACTTGGAGCACAGTTTCTCGATCATAGACAAGCATAACTAAAGTACCGCCTTTAATCTAACTAAGACATACCTAGTAATCAGTACAACACTCATGGAATGGTTAATAAAATTGCTAACAGATGGGTTGTTCTTCCGCTTTCTCGTCGGTAAGCGAGAAGGAGGACGAGCGAGGTTATTTATGTTGCTTATATAACTGTTGCTATTAATTAACGGGCGTCCGTCCATCTCTGGTTGGGCGAATGTGTAGCGAGTCTCTATAGCTCTTTGTGGATATTATCTTTCGCTGCAATTGCGTCACCCCAGGTTGTTCCCTTTAGATGCGTTAAGACTTGCTGAGTACCCCTAGGGTCTCACACGATAAATATTTGGTTCAGATGGACAGGTATACTCTCAGGAAGGTTACTGGGTTGAGGAGACGGATGATGGTGGCAAAGACCATCAGGTGTCGAGATTCTGGGGATGGAGATCCGTGATATCTATGGACGGGATGTGCTTCGTTATGTGGCATCTTATGCCGATTTGTTTCTTATCCGTACTCGGATCTTGTATTCCGCTTCCGCTTGATACTCTGTTGCTTGATGTATGAGAAGATATCCTAAAATATTATATCTATCTAGGATATTTGGATCTTGTCGTATGGCATTGCAATATTTCTATTTAATTTAGATGGTGTGACTCTGATGCCTATTGTAAGTCGCAGGCATACATACTCATTTGTGTATGCCGTGGTCGCGTTACCTGTTGCTTACGCCGCTCGTTCTTGTCCCGATGTTCTTAAAAGTGGATGAGGTGGTAGACCGGTACCGTGCCCTACTCCGCTTCGACGGGTCTACACGTGGGCGGCATTGGGCCTCCACGGTAGAGTCACTTATCCATTTTTGGTTCGTCCAGGCTTGAACTTAGAGCATAATGTCCGAGGTATTACATCAACTCATGTCTACATCAACCCTATCATCGACAAACATTCTACTAGTTTAATCTATGAGGGTAGGATTTGTTACCTCTTATACTACTAGAAAAAACCCTTATAGTAGAAATAAAGTTAGTGGTGTGCCTCAGTTTATACATGCCACGGCCATGTCCTAAATTACCAGCGGCGACTAAAACTAAGGGAACGCACTACTAAATGTACTACTGGTGGCGCTCGGCAATATACGCGTGCGAGGGGCCCACATGTTTGACTAAACCTCTAGAAGTAGTGGCATTCAGGAACATGGAACGCCACTGTTTGGAAATTAGCAAACGCCACTAGGATTTAGGACACTACCCAGCTGGGCAGACCTAGATTAAAAATAAAGATATTTTTTCTTAATCCACTTAACATGGTGTAGTCCGATATTATTATCCGCTTGATGTCATGCATGCTTATAGAAGTTCAGAAACATACGCGTGATTTTATTAATGATAACACTGTGTTTATGTGAAGCCAAATATGGATCTTTCAATCTAACTGTTGCGACCTCGGATCGTTAAGGATCCTAAGTCCATGTGATTAACATGCTAGTCCCTGGATCAATATCTAGCACTTCACAGTCGATGAATATCATGTAAAACACAAGTCATTATTACACGAATAATCCAGAGTATAATTATTACAACTTGCATAGCTTATAGGTAGCTCAAATAAAACAACGGAAACTAAGTAAAACTTGAGTCCATCAACGCCTCAGGCTAGCTGCGTGAAGACCCGCGATCCCTACGCACCTTTCAATCTTCGGATTCTGCACATAAGACGTGCAGCCAACAAGTTGGGTCAATACTTTGAATGTATTGGAAAATTACACAAAGGAAAGAGTAAGACTATCACTACATGCAAGGCTAAGAGTAGGCTTTGGGGTTCATTTGCGTAAAGCCAATTTTATCAATGTAATAAGAAAATAGGAAGAAAGTTTTCCCTACTTTGTAAACTTTGATAAATAGTATAGGGTCGAATGGAACACGTGGATATTACTCACCAAGTGCCCAATCAACCTAGCACTTGGATATGACGCACCAAGTTCCCAAAATCCCGCCCAACGGCGATATTACTCAAGCCTTGGGGTTTATAAAACGTTAGGTTTGGAAAAGAGACAGGAAGATCTTTCAGAGGCTCCATCCTTCAAATGCTCAAAGTTGTTCTGTTTCCGTGAACACGGTTGATTGATCAGATTGCAATACTCTCGAGAGGTTGTGCACTTTCCCTACAATCCATGATCAAGTCCTTTTACGGACAAGACCATGACGAAGCCTTCCCTTAGTAGCCCCTCTACCAGCTGGATCCAACCGTGCCAAGAACCTCCAAATGTTGGTACCCCGGTGAGGTTTCCCACTAAGTACTAAGCCAAGACAGAGCCCATATGTATTGTGGTTGCACTGGAAGCTTCTGCATTCTGAAACATGGCATACTTCTTTGATTCCTGGGCGGCCGTCCTCCACCAAATATCCACTCGTTGACCCGACAGCCATTCCGCCCAGAAGAAAACTTAGTTTTATTTTGAAGGGGGTTTAGAGAAGAAAAGTTCGCTCGAGAGAGTTCTCGTACTTAGAATTTTTTTGAGTCTTTCGAACCCTCCCAACGGTACTTGATATATACAAGTATATCGCATAGCAAGCATAACTTAGAAAAACAGGATAACCTATTGGGATGGAAATTCCTAAGCATAGAGCTACTCATGGCATACTACAAAACCGCTCTTGCGAAAATAGTACTAAGAAAATCTACCAAAATCCTACATATGCATACTATAGAATTTGAAGAGTAAAACATGCATAGTCAAAACTGGGACATAAACATGAACAAGTGGTGTAGCTTGCCTTGATCCGAGCAGCACTCTACACAACAGTACTCCTCAGCGCACTCTGAGCAATCTAACGAGACAAACATGGATCCAATCACAATTTGCACAAAACAAGGTCACGAAGTCGAATATGCATGCATGCAACATGGTAATATGCAAGGATGGATTCGATTTTGACCAAGGGTTTTAATTAGGGGTGTTGTTGAGTTAGGGATGTCATTAGAATCGATTCTCCACAGATTTTAAGTATTTTGGGTTAAACCCTAAATAACCAAGCTCAAAACTAGATCTACAACTCCAATCTACCTCGAGATAGATCTGAACACCCTAAGCATGATATGACAATTTTCTACAGAAGGTCTCGTCGATACAAAGCCAACACAACAAGAATCAACTAAAACGGAGCTACTGATAATTTTCTAGAAATAAAATACTCTAATCTAAACTTTAAATCCTACTGCAATATTGATGTGGTAAAACAGCAATATTATTGAAGATCCGTGTTCTACTCAAAAATATGAATCCAACGGTATATTATACGCAATTTTTGGACTAATACTCGAATTACTATGGATTTTACAAGATTAAAGTGTTTTCTGTCTATTTTAAAAGAAAACAGGACGGTGGCCAGCTGTGCAGCGCCAAGTGGCGGCGCGGGACTAGTCCAGGGCGGGTACGCGGAGCCGACGCGGCGCTGACGCGTGCGCGGACGTGTGGCAGCACGAGATTGGGCAGTACCGGTTCGCTGGGTCAACGTGATCTGTACCGCCGGATCGAGATCCGACGGCCGGGGATGGAGGGCTTACCGGTGGTGACGTTGACGACGACGGCGACGCGTCGGTGGCGATGGCCAGTGGCGTTCCGGCTGGCCCCCGGCTGCGCAAAGTGGACGACGAAGTTCCCCTCCTCCTCGTGGTCGCCCTGGTACGGTCGGCGTCGGTCCTCCCCTTCTCTGCCCGCGGTGGTGCTTCGCCGTTCTCTCCCGTCTCCGGCGAGACTCCGGCGACCAATTGCCGGCGGTTCACTGCGCTAAAACAAGGGGAAGACAGAGGAGTTAGCGGCGGTTCCGATTTTGGAAGAAAGACAGGAAGAGGAGCTTGGTATCGATGACGGCGACAACCTCCCGAGGCGGAGCTCCGGCGGCGCGTCGGCGGCGACGAAGATGGGGCTAGGGTTTGTGGTTTTTTTTTGGGAAAAGAGCCAGGGCTCGATGGGGGGGATTATAAGGGGGGTTTTTCGTGCGGAAGGGGTCGGATTCGTCTCCGAATCCAACGGAATCTGGTGAGATTGCGTCGGCAGAGGAGTTGGCGACGAACACGCTTAGGTCAAGGATGACAGGTGGGGCCCTCTCGTTAGTGAGAGGCGGGGGGGGGGGGGGGGGGGGGGCTGGCGGCTGGTGCGGCCTGCCGGGCCGGCCTGCGTGTCGGCTGTGCTGTGCGCCGCTCGCTCGCGGTGCACGCGGTAGATAGTTGCAGGCTAGCTTCGGCTGGCCCGCTTAGGTTAGACTTCATTAAAAAAAAATTATTCTTTTTATTTTCTGTTTCACTATTTGTCTAATAACTTTTGCAAACGGACTCCAAATTAAGTGAAATCGGTCTCTAAAATTTTGTAAAAAGAAGAGGATTAGAATGAGATTATAAAAATAACACTTTTGCAAAGGTTTAGGAGGATTGATATTGTTTAACCCTTTTAGTCTTTTATATGACTATGGGGGTTTGGAAAATACCCAGTGCAGTTTTTGTTATCTGATGCCATGATGCAAGGATATGATGCATGCTTCTAGTAACATATGCTATTGAAAAATTTGGGATGTTACAAACCTACCCACCTTAAGAAGAATCTCGTCCCTGAGATTCAGGTTGGTTAGCAAATAGGTGTGGGTGATCTTTCTTCAGGTCTTCTTCACGTTCCCACGTGGCCTCTTCCTCGAAATTGTGATTCCATTGAACTTTGCAAAACCTGATAGTCTTGGTACGAGTGATTCTCTCGGCTGTCTCCAGAATCCTGGTGGGTTTTTCCTCATAGGTGAGATCGTTCTCCAATTGAACCTCGTCCAACGGAACCGTGTCCTTTAGTGGTGTTTCAGCCATTTCCGGGTGACACTTGTTTAGTTGCGACACATGGAAAACATCATGAACAGTTAACACTTCGGGTAATTCCAACTGATAGGCAACTTCCCCTCTTCGACCCAAGATCTTGTAGGGCCCTATGAATCGGGGTGCTAACTTACCCATGATTCCAAATCTCTTAACTCCTCGTAGCGGTGAAACTCGGAGATATGCACGGTCTCCCACTTCATAGGTCACATCCCTGTGCTTGGAATCAGCATAACTCTTTTGTCTGGATTGGGCTATTTTTAACCTGTCTTGGATCTGTCTCACTTTTTCTTCGGCATCCTTGATCAGTTCAGGTCCAAACAAACTCCGTTCTCCAACTCCACTCCATAGCAGCGGAGTTCTACACTTTCTGCCATATAGAACTTCAAATGGAGCCATCTTGATACTAGTTTGGTAGCAGTTATTGTATGAGAATTCCGCATATGGCAAGTTATCATCCCAACTAGACCCATAGTCTAGCGCACAGGCTCTTAACATGTCCTCCAAGATCTGATTAACTCTTTCCGTTTGCCCATCTGTTTGTGGGTGGAAGGCAGTACTAAACTCCAGTCGTGTCCCTAGAGACTCGTGTAGCTGTCGCCAAAACTTCGAGGTGAATTGGGTACCTCTATCAGAGACAATCCCCTTGGGTACACCATGAAGACTTACGATCCTTGACATATAAATCTTAGCAAGTTTAGCACTCGTATAGGTGGTCTTTACGGGAATAAAGTGGGCCACCTTTGTGAAGTGGTCGACCACTACCCAGATCGAGTCCGGGGTAGTCTCGTGATAAAATCCATGCCTACCTTGTCCCACTTCCAATCAGGCACAGGTAATGGCTGCAGCAGTCCTGCTGGTTTTTGATGTTCGGCCTTGACTCTGTTGCACACGTCACACAAGGAGATATATTCAGCAATTTCTCTTTTCATGTTGTTCCACCAGAATCTATCTTTCACATCCATGTACATCTTTGTATTACCGGGATGAATTGAGTAAGGCGAATTGTGAGCTTCTTGAATGATTAACTTCCTGATATTGGGATCATCGGGAACGCACAAATGCTTCTCATACCAAAGTGTTCCTTGTTCATCCGTGTGAAACCCTTTTGCTTTACCCTTGCTTATATTAGCTCTTATTCTTCCAACTCTTTGTCCCCCTTCTGGGCCTCTTTGATTTGGTCCAGAAGCGTTGGCACTATCTCCATAGTTGCTAAGTATACCTCCGGAACTACTTCCAACCTGAGATCCTTGAATTGTTCACACAAATCATTTGGAAGTTCTCCCACGATAAGTCCATTTACATAGACTTTCCGGCTTAAGGCGTCAGCCACAACGTTGGCCTTTCCAGGATGGTACTGCAGGTCCAAGTCATAGTCCTTGATGAGCTCAAGCCATCTCCTTTTCCTCATATTTAATTCCTTTTGAGTGAAGATGTATTTAAGGCTTTTGTGATCCATGAACACATCACAATGTTTGCCCATGAGGTAATGTCTCCATACCTTGAGCGCATGCACAACGGATGCTAGTTCCAAATCGTGCGTGGGGTAGTTATTCTCATGGTGCTTAAGTTGCCGAGAGGCGTAAGACACTACTTTTCCATCTTGCATCAGTACACTACCGAGTCCTTGCCAGGAAGCATCGCAATAGACCTGGAAGTCCTTTTGGATGTCAGGGAGGCACAAAACTGATGCTGTTACTAGGCGCTTCTTCAACTCTTGAAAACTTGCTTCACATGCCTCGGTCCATTGGAACTTCTTCTCCTTCTTCAGCAACTCTGTCATAGGCTTTACTATCTTGGAATAGTTTTCAATGAACCTTCGGTAATATCCCGCAAGGCCCAGGAAACTCCTAATATCACCCACATTCTTAGGAGACTCCCATTCTGTCACGGAAGCTACCTTACTTGGGTCCACGGCAACACCTTTAGCTGACACAATATGGCCAAGGAATCCCACTTCTTTCAACCAGAACTCACAT
Organism: Avena eriantha; assembly: GCA_910589775.1. Taxonomy (NCBI): domain Eukaryota; kingdom Viridiplantae; phylum Streptophyta; class Magnoliopsida; order Poales; family Poaceae; genus Avena; species Avena eriantha. Next base: position 214,301,658 of record OU342742.1, read on the forward strand.
TTGCTAAATTTGGCATACAACTTGTGTTCCCTTAACTTTTCCATGATTAGGTGCAGGTGCCTCTCATGTTCCTTCTCGTCCTTGGAGTATATGAGTATGTCATCAATGAATACCACAATAAACTTATCCAAGTACTCCATGAACACCTTGTTCATCATAGTCATGAAGTATGCTGGGGCATTGGTTAAGCCAAACGACATCACGGTGTATTCATACAATCCGTATCTCGTGGTGAAAGTTGTCTTGGGTACAACCTGTTCTCAGATCTTTAACTGAAAATAACCTGATCGGAGACCAATCTTAGAGAACACACTAGCTCCCTTTAATTGGTCAAACAGGTCATTAATATTGGGTAGAGGGTATTTGTTCTTGATTGTCACTTCATTCAACGACCGGTAGTCCACGACTAGTCTCTTGGTTTTATCCTTCTTCTCCACGAATAAGACAGGTGCTCCCCAAGATGACGCACTTGGTTGAATGAAGCCTTTGTCCAATTGCTCTCTAAGCTGTTTCTTAAGTTCCTTCAACTCATCCACATCCATCTTGTATGGTCTCTTTGTTATTGGTCCAGTACCAGGCATCAAGTCAATGAGAAACTCGATGTCTCGGTCGGGAGGCATCCCTGGCAGTTCTTCCGGAAACACATCTAGATACTCCTTCACAATTGGCACATCCTCCAAGTTAACCCCCTTAAGAGAGTTCACCATACTTCCTTCGAGTGCGAAAGCTGACTTAAAGCGGATCCTTTTCTTATCCGGAGTCGTGAGTGCGATAGTCCTTTTGGCACAATCTATGACTCCCTCATATTCGGTCATCCAATGCATGCCCAAAATTATGTCTAAGCCTTGTGATTCCAGAACGACTAGGCTGGTGGGAAAGGTGTGTGCCCCAATCCTTAGTTCTAACCCACGGCATCCAGAGTTTGCCACTATTTCTCCTCCAGGAGAACTTACCCTTAGGGGAGTACTAATAGTCTCCGTAGGTATCTTGCGTCCATCCACAAATACCCTTGATATGAATGAATGCGATGCACCAGTATCGAAAAGAACAACTGCAGGGGTGGAGTCAAGCTTGAACTTACCAATCACGGAGTCAGGTGCCTCACGAGGATCCTCCATGGAGACATGATTCACTGTGGCTTTCACGAATGGATTCGGCTTCTTCCCATTTCCATTACCATTGCCATGGTTGTGTCCGTTACCATTTCCATTACCATTCCCATTCTTCATCTTTCCGGGGCAAGTAGTTGCATAGTGCCCTGTCTTGTTACACTTGAAGCATGTCACTTCACTCAAATTCTTCCCATTGCCATTTCCATTGCGGTGTTTATGGCCATTGTGGTTATGTCCTCCATGACGATGACCATTGTGGTTGTGGGGTGGTGGTGACGAAGTGTGTTGCTTCTGATATGGGGCAGAGTTGTGCTTGTGTGAGGTGGACTTTCTCTTTTGGTTCTCTATACTCCTTTGCTTTGCTTCAACCACAACTGCCCTGTCCAGAAGTTCCTGATAGTTATCAAACTTCAGAGCCACAAGCTGAATGGATATTTCATCATTAAGTCCCCTTAAGAACTCCTCCTGTCTCTTGGCATCAGTGGATACATCATCAGGTGCATAACGTGCCAGCTTGTTGAAAAGGTCCCCATACTCGGATACAGAGCGGTGCAGTTGTTTCAAGTCGCGGAACTCATGTATCTTAAGTGACATGACTCCCGCGGCTACATGATGAGTATGAAAGGCCGCCTCGAACTGGTTCTAGGTGATAGCTTCAATATCAGGGTGGGTGACCTGGTAATTATCCCACCATTCAGCAGCTGGTCCCTCAAGTTGGTGCGCGGCAAAGCACACCCTATCAGCTCCAACAACTTGGACGGTGTCTAACTTCTTGTTGGTGGTGCGGAGCCAGTCATCTGCCACAATTGGCTCAGAACTACTTGAGAAAATTGGAGGGTTCAACCTCAAGAACTGAGTCAAGCGATCTTGTTGGGGCGGTGGAGGTGGCGGAGGCGGCGGGTTGTTGTTGTTGTTTTGCATGTTTTGAGTGAGGAGTTGGATCAACTGATTCTGGGAGTTCAGAAGGTGTGCTATCTCTGGGGGCATGTTGTTATTGTTTCCACGTCTCGCCATCTGTGGGGTTCGGGAGACAAGTTAAGAAATAGATAGAAAGCCTAAGGAATAAACTCCTACCCTTATGTAAACAAGAGAAAAACACACGAGAAAAGCAAGGCACACAAAGCACACAAAGCACACAATTCAACACACTCAACCAAGTTTAACTAAACCAATATAATTTTTGGTACTCATTACAATCGCGAACAACGTTTGACTATAGAACTAAAGGTGGTCCAACTACTCTACTCATCATCCACTTCCTCTTCCTCAATGATGAAGCCTTCCTTTTCCAGTAGTGACTTGTATAACTCCATGTCCTTCGTCGTGGCTTCAAGCTTCTCTTGAAGTTCCTACACCTCCTGTGGCTCCGGTGTAGCAGCTTCGAGCCTCTCTTGAAGTTCCTTCACCTCCTACAGCTCCTGGGTAGCAGATTCCAGCCTCTTTTGGAGTTCCTTCTTCTCCTTCTGTAGCTTCTTGATCAAACTTGACCCCATAGTCACGGGTGTGATCTTCTCCTCCAAGCTCCTCTTAGCTGCTCGCAGGTCCTTCAACATGGTGGCAAGGTTCTTGAACTCCATCTCGTTCTTTGCGAGCACTAGACTTTGCTCCCTAATCCTCTTGTTCTTATCTTTCACCCTCTTCTCTTGATTAGCGAACCTCTTGTATTGGGCGGTGAGCTCCCCTCCTAGGGACTTGATCTTCTCTTCCAGCTCCTCGATCTTCTCGTCCTTCTCCTTGACTAGGGCACAAAGCTCGTCATTCCTCACGATCTCAAGACAGCTCCCCTTCTGAAGGTCATTGATGTGGGACTCCAAGTCTTGATATTGGATCCTTCGACGCTTGCATGTCTTCCTTTCCTCCGGGGTTAACTCGATTGGAACTCCCTTCTCATCACGTCTTCCAAAGAGTTTGATGTAGTGGCCTTCAACCTCTTCATGGTGGCGTCCGCAAAGGCGTCCAATGAGCTCCTGCAAGCAAATGCTAAGTCCTTTCTCCTTGGAGTCGCTGGTGACGTTGAGTACAATGGCCTCTGTCTTTGGTTCTGTCTGACTGTGCCCTGGTTGGATGACTTGAATCGCCCAGCATCCTTCCTTCTGCATCTTCCTCAACTCGCTTCCCTTGATTGATGGCATGGGTAACTGCAGTGTCTTGATGATGTCCAGAAGGCATTCCCTGAAGCGCAGGCACTTGATGCTTCGGCGGTGTCGTAGTAGAAGGCCGTCTTCTTTAGGTTAGGAGAAAGAAAATTAGGCACAAGGTGATAAGGAAGAGAAATACTAGAAGAGTACAAATAACTTAGAAGAATATAGAAAGCAAAAAGACACATGGTAAAGGTGGTTTCCAATCCTAGGGTTCACGTCCTACAGGCAACTTTGTGCTCTGATACCATCTGTTGCGACCTCGGATCGTTAAGGATCCTAAGTCCCTATGATTAACATGCTAGTCCCTGGATCAATAGCTAGCACTTCACAGTTGATGAATATCATGTAAAACACAAGTCATTATTACACGAATAATCCAGAGTATAATTATTACAGCTTGCATAGGTTATAGCTAGCTCAAATAAAACAGCGGAAACTAAGTAAAACTTGAGTCCATCAACGCCTCAGGCTAGCTGCGTGAAGACCCGCGATCCCTACGCACCTTTCAATCTTCGGATTCTGCACATAAGACGTGCAGCCAACAAGTTGGGTCAATACTTTGAATGTATTGGCAAATTACACCAAGGAAAGAGTAAGACTATCACTACATGCAAGGCTAAGAGTAGGCTCTGAGGTTCATTTGCGTAAAGCCAATTTTATCAATGTAATAAGAAACGAGGAAGAAAGTTTTCCCTACTTTGTAAACTTTGATAAATAGTATAGGGTCGAATGGAACACGTGGATATTACTCACCAAGTGCCCAATCAACCTAGCACTTGGATATTACGCACCAAGTTCCCAAAATCCCGCCCAACGGCGATATTACTCACGCCTTGGGGTTTATAAAACGTTAGGTTTGGAAAAGAGAGAGGAAGATCTTTCAGAGGCTCCATCCTCTAGATGCTCAAAGTTGTTCTGTTTCCGTGAACACGGCTGATCGATCAGATTGCAATACTCTCGAGAGGTTGTGCACTTTCCCCACAATCCACGATCAAGTCCTTTTACGGACAAGACCATGGCGAAGCCTTCCCTTAGTAGCCCCTCTACCAGCTGGATCCAACCGTGCCAAGAACCTCCAAATGTTGGTACCCTGGTGAGGTTTCCCACTAAGTACTAAGCCAAGACATAGCCCATATGTATTGTGGTTGCACTGGAAGCTTCTGAATTCTGAAACATGGTAGACTTCTTTGATTCCTGGGCGGCCGTCCTCCACCAAATATCCACTCGTTGACCCGACAACCATTCCGCCCAGAAGAAAACTTAGTTTTATTTTGAAGGGGGTTTAGAGAAGAAAAGTTTGCTCGAGAGAGCTCTCGTACTTAGAAATTTTTTGAGTCTTTCGAACCCTCCCAACGGTACTTGATATATACAAGTATATCGTATAGCAAGCATAACTTAGAAAAACAGGATAACCTATAGGGATGGAAATTCCTAAGCATAGAGCTACTCATGGCATACGACAAAATCGCTCTTGCGAAAATAGTACTAAGAAAATCTACCAAAATCCTACACATGCATACTACAGAATTTGAAGAGTAAAACATGCATACTCAAAACTGGGACATAAACATGAACAAGTGGTGTAACTTGCCTTGATCCGAGCAGCACTCTACACAACAGTACTCCTCAGCACACTCCGAGCAATCTAACGAAACAAACATGGATCCAATCACAATTTGCACAAAACAAGGTCACGAAGTCGAATATGCATGCATGCAACATGGTAATATGCAAGGATGGATTCGATTTCGACCAAGGGTTTTAATCAGGGGTGTTGTTGAGTTGGGGATGTCATTAGAATCGATTCCCCACAGATTTTAAGTATTTTGGGTTAAACCCTAAATAACCAAGCTCAAAACTAGATCTAGAACTCCAATCTACCTCGAGACAGATCTGAACACCCTAAGCATGATATGACAATTTTCTACAGAAGGTCTCGTTGATACAAAGCCAACGCAATAAGAATCAACTAAAACGGAGCTATGGATAATTTTCTAGAACGAAAATACTCTAATCTAAACTTTAAATCCTACTGCAAGATTTCTGTGGTAAAACGGCAATATTATTGAAGATCTGTGTTCTACTCAAAAATATGAATCCAACGGTATATTATACGCAATTTTTGGACTAATACTCGAATTACTATGGATTTTACAAGATTAAAGTGTTTTTTGTCTATTTTAAAAGAAAACAGGACGGTGGCCAGCTGTGCAGCGCCAAGTGGCGGCGCGGGACTAGTCCAGGGCGGGTAGGAGAAGCCGACGTGGCTCTGACGCGGCGCGGACGCGTGGCAACACGAGATTGGGCGGTACCGGTTCACTGGGTCAACGCGATCTGTACCGCCAGATCGAGATCCGACGGCCGGGGACGGAGGGCTTACCGGCGGTGATGTTGACGACGACGGCGACGGCGGCGGCGCGTCGGTGGCGATGGCCGGCGGCGTTCTGGCTGGCCCCCGGCTGCGTGAAGTGGACGACGATGTTCCCCTCCTCCTCGCGGTCGCCCTGGTACGGTCGGTGTCGGTCCTCCCCTTCTCTGCCCGTGGTGGTGCTCCGCCGTTCTCTGCCGTCTCCGGCGACCAATTGACGGCGGTTCACTGCGCTAAAGAGAGGAAAAAACGAGGGGGATACAAAGGAGTTAGCGGCGGTTCCGATTTTGGAAGAAAGAGAGGAAGAGGAGCTCGGTATCGATGACAGCGACAACCTCCCGAGGCGGAGCTCCGGCGGCGCGTCGGCGGCGACGAAGATGGGGCTAGGGTTTTCGGTTTTTTTTGGGAAAAGAGCCGGGGCTAGATGGGGAGGATTATAAGTGGGTTTTTTCGTGCGGAAGGGGTCGGATTCATCTCCGAATCCAACAGAATCCGGTGAGATTGCGTCGGCAGAGGAGTTGGCGATGAACACGCTTAGGTCAGGGATGATAGGTGGGGCCCTCTCATCAGTGAGAGGCGCGGGGGGGGGGGGGGGGGGGGGGGGGGCTGGCGGCTGGTGTGGCCTGCCGGGCCGGCCTGCGCGTCGGCTGCGCTGTGCGCCGCTCGCTCGCGGTGCGCGCAGTAGTAGATAGTTGCGGGCTAGCTTCGGCTGGCCCGCTTAGGTTAGACTTCATTTAATTTTTTTTATTCTTTTTATTTTCTGTTTCACTATTTGTCTAATAACTTTTGCAAACGGACTCCAAATTAAGTGAAACCGGTCTCTAAAATTTTGTAAAAAGAAGAGGATTAGAATGAGATTATAAAAATAACACTACTGAGGCTTGTTGCTATTTATGTAGATTGAAACAGCTGCTCTAGAGGCTAAGGTTGCTATAGACGCTAAACTGCCGATGCCCCCACCAAAAGGAGGATTCGTTTACAAGTCGAAGAAGCACATACATAGTACCCACCTCTTAAAAAAGAAGGTATAATTTCTAAATCCATGATTCCACATGCCATGATTTTGTGTGATATTGATTATCAGCTTTGAAAGGTCCAACTTTGGTCGACTAGAGGGGGGTAAATAGGAGACTTACAATTTTAGTCCTCTCTTACCAACTTTGGCTTTACACAAAATTAAGTTCTCTAGAGATGCAACTATATTAATGAAAGGGCATTTATGCCCTTCCTATTGTTTTGATGTTTGTTGACAACACTTGGATAGGTTTAATCTGTTGTTAAATGTTTCAGGAGATATCAGCTACATTAGTGTATTTTGTACCTAAGGAAAAAGGGCTTCCCAGGATCAATTATGTGTAGTGACAAATTCCTTGCCGGAGTGTCCAACTGATTTGCACCGGAGAGTCCGGCCCTAAGGATTCGTCAACCAGCTTGGACAATCAGAACATCACATCGGACACCACCCGGACACTGGCCGGACTCTGGCTGGAAACTCTGTCAGACCGGAGTATCCGGTGGATGTCACCCAGAGTGTCCGGCTGGGCCGGACTATCCGGGGTAAGTGGCTCACAATGGCTCTAATTCCAGGAGCCCTATATAAAGGCCCCTTCTGCTACCTTGGGAGCTGCTCATTCAGCTCAAGAACAACATCACCATTTGAGCCACGAAATCCTCAAGATCTCTTCACTCAACCAACCAAAGTCATTGATCTTTGGAGAATCGAAGGAGGAGGCCTTGATCTATAGCTTCACCAAGAGAGATCTTCATTTCCCCCTCAGTCACTTGAGGGCCCCTTGCTCTAGTGTTTCATTGGAAACCTTGTGATTTGGTTCTTACAAGCTTGTCTTTGATTGTTTGATAGTTAGCTTGTATTCGGGAGCCTCCAATTAGGCTGTGGATGTGTGCCTCGAACTTGTTGTAAAGGTGCCGGCTTCCACCTCGAAGGTTGCCGATATAGTGGAAGAGGTGAATCGAACCCGTTGGGGTGAGGTTCATCGGAGAACAAGGGAGGCCTCTCATGGCGTTGGTGGTTTGAAACCACCCCCTCTCCAAACATAGACGTACTTCCCCTCAAAAGGAAGGAACTGTGGGAAACAAACCCTTGTGTCTCTGCGTGCTCCACTTTGGTTACTTATATCCTTTACTGCACTTTACTTATCTTGTTGTTGCTTAGTGTTTGTGCTAGATTGACATATAGGGAAATTCACCATAGTTGCATAATCTAGAGAATTTACCTTTTGTGTCAAACCCTAATTTGAAAATGAGTAAAATTTGAAGTAGAACCTATTCGCCCCCCTCTAGGTGCCCATACGATCCTTTCAATTGGTATCAGAGCCTCGGCTCTTTATTCGGGCTTAACCGCCTAAGAGACTATGGGCAACCAAGGAGAAGAGGGAGAGGGTGAGGCTAGCAACTCGGTGACCATGGTAGATCTCAAGAATTTGGAAACAAGCTTGAGCTCTACATTGGGAAACGAAATCCAACAGTTGCGTCAACTTGTTGAGCGACTTGTTATGGAAAAGTCAGCCTCACCACCTCCCTCTCTAGAGGAATCACCACCTAACCCTAAGGCAAATGCTCCGGCTAAGCCAATAGGTGAAGTGGTGGGGGATGAACATAATTCCACTAAATCCACCACCAAAAAGGATGATGGGAAGGAAGAGAACCATGCGGTTCCCGGATGGTACTCTCCCGACCCTCCAATCCCTCATCCCTATATAAATAATAGAGGTGACCCACCTAAGTTAGCTGGACATACTTTTGCTCAATGGTAAGTTTTAATGAAATCTCATGTGCGCAACTCTTGCATTGACTTGTCGAACATTATTGAAGGACTCAAAATGGAGGATCCAACCAACTTAACTAGAAGAGAAGTTGTCAATAGCCAACTCAATGCGATAGCCTTGCACATGATCCAACTTGGAGTGGGGCCAAAGGATTTTCCCCACATTTAGTACTATAATACCGCCAAGGAAGCTTGGGATGCTCTCATTGACTTGTTTGTTGGCAATGAGAGCATGAGAAGAAATAGGTATGTGTAACATCCCAGCATTAGAGCTTAGAAATAAGCTGAGATGGGGTGTGTGCATTGCATTCATGCATAGAAAATCTGGATAATTTTCGCGCTTTTAAATAAAACTTGTCAAAGTGATTGAAGCTTCTCTTAACTTGGTGGAACTGAAGTAGATCATCAAGTTGATTGCGATAAGTTTCAATATGACCTTTGCTGAAACCTTATATTTTGGTAATATAATTTGATCTGTGGGTAGATCAAATGGAATCAAGCTAAACCCACAACACATTATTTAATGAATAATAAATGATTTTATAGAGATCATATCTGGGTATTCATTATAACAACTCTTGAAGACTCAATTAAGTTTATAACTTAAGTGAAGAAACTCTATAACTAAATCTTGATACACTTGATTGCCATAGTTATTCATACCATGGGTATCATGGTAGTTCTTAAATATGAACTCTTATCATAAAAGTAGTAGAATGGAAGGAAAGCCAAGACCATCTAGCATATAGTCTTACTATCATATTAAGAGATAACATTCCTATTTCACCAAGTCTTAGTGTCCATTGATCATTAATATTGAGTGATCAATCCTTGACCTAACAGTTATTAATCTCTAGCCTTGACATACTGTATTGACCTTCCAAAGATCTTAAGTAAATCAATAAGAAGGAGGAACTAGTTATGGTAAAGTGTGCCATCATCAATGAAATGTGATCCTTAGTGGAGATCAAACCCTCTTCTGTTGGAGGAGTTAACTCACTCATGAGTTAATTAAAAGAAGCATTTAAACCTAAGAGTTAAGCTAGTAATTATAAAGCTATGAGAAAGCTAGTAGTACTAGAGTATCAAATGATAATCTTGCTAAGCCAAGTAGGTATAAACTTAAAGTAAGCTTCCTTAACAAGATAATTCCTATAAATAGACTAGTATAAGTTTACTACTTAGTTGATGATAGATCTTGATCAGACAATGAGAAGCCTGAGCTTAGTATGATCAAAGGGTGGTGGTCATTATTCTCAAGTCATTTGACAATAAATGACTAGATGATGAAGAAGTGTGTTGAGAATAACAAATTAGGCAAACCCTTAGTAAGCTGAATCATATAGCTTGATCATGAGAAGTCAAGCTAGAGTATGATGAAGTATATAATATGAGTTTTATGGAGTAGTTGAAGGCATAATAGTTTAACCAAGCTAATACAAGAACAAACTTATATTATGGGGGTAGTACCATATCTCTTCTAGAGCTTCAATATCACATTTGATATAGAGGAGATTGTAATATTGCAAGCCTTGGAAGTAAATGCAAGGTGAATATAAAGGAATTATAGATGGAGTTAGAAAGAGCTACATTGATCGATTCAGTAGAGATAGCTAAGTAATAGAAGTTATATATTAGAGTAAGAATGGAGAATGAGCATTACTGAAGTGGTATGATCATGTCATCATATAATGATGGATATGGTGGACTCAGATGATTAGTTCATTTAGGCAGAAGAGATCTTAGAGAATCGGATGAGAGATTTGAGTAGAGTATATTTAGGAAATGAATTCCTTAACTAGAACCCAAACTTAGTGAAGTGTTGGGGATAGGAATTCTAGAGAAATCTTTAATCAATATCACAGTATGAGGCTATATCAATATTCCACCCTGGGGTGAGACATCAACTCTAATTACCTAGTTAGAAATCAATCTTTAACCTTTAATCCTTAGGGATTATAATGCTCTTGGGTTTATATTTAAAAGTTAGAAACATTTGGATAAGGTTAGAAAATTAGAGGTAATTAGTATTTATTTAATTTCCAAAAAGAATTAGGGATATTATAACCGGAACAAGAGGGAGCAATCTCATGACCTTTGTGTTTGTGGCCATCGGATCATGTCATCTGCCTCTTTCTAGTCGTTGGATTTTCTTCACGTCCCGCCTGGGCCTAGTATCCCTTGGGGACGCTCCTCTACGTATCAAGTAGCCTTCCTCTGGTTAACTGGGCCCCAAATGCAACCCGTTAGTTCCAATCGATTTTATTTACATGGTACCAAAGCGAAAAAAAACAGAGAGGATTGGGGACTTTTGCCGACACGATTCCGTGGGGGAGGACATAGGAAATTTCATAGTGCGGCCGATCTGATCGAGCGTGGAGGATTGGGGCTTGGACTGACACGATTCAGCAGGGAAGATATGCCGAGTATCCCTTAGGGACGCTCCTCTACGTATCAAGTAGCCTTCCTCCGGTTAACTGGGCCCCGAATGCAGCCCGTTGGTTCCAATCGATTTTATTTACCTGGTACCAAAGCGAAACAAAAACGGAGAGGATTGGGGACTTTTGCCGACACGATTCCGCGGGGGAGGACACAGGAAATTTGATAGTGCGGCCGATCCGATCGAGCGTGGAGGATTGGGGCTTAGACTAACACGATTCAGCAGGGAAGATAGCGGTCAATGCAATCCATTTGACGATGCGTTGGATCCCAGCGAACGCGGAATACTGGGTGCTTCTACCGACACGATTTGATATGGTGATGTGACGGTCTGTCTGATTCGATCGAGCACGGGCTGGTACCTGGAGCAGGACATTGATCTCCGATGCGAATTCGACAGTTAGCCCGTGTCTGTTCGTCATTGATGTCCATGCCCCCGATTGTAGACCGTCCCAATTTTTAGTTCTTGCTATCCCCTAATGGCAGCCGTCATGCATAAATTGACGGCGAATGATGATTGTACGGTACTAGCCTGTCCTATAAAATCTTTTGTCTTAGTTCCTCTCCATACTACTTCTACCCGATAAAAAATTTCAGGTCCAAAGGTGCTCTGCCAGGTAGATTCTTTGTTCTGTGAAATCCCATTTTATTTACATACCAATTTTGAGTGGATTCTATACACAAGGTCCCTCCTCTCTTTTGACCAGTCCTTGGCTTCTTTGTTTGATGATTTAGATAGCTAAAATATAGCCTAGCTAGATAACAAAACAATGAAATAGCACGCCACTGTGGTGAGAAATCTTTAAGATGAAATCTTACTGATTCGACTCGTGGACCTTTGGAAAAGAGTAGTAGCCTTCTAACAAAGGTGAAAACAACCTTAAAATACCTTATTGAGGGAATGCTATGATAGCAGCTTACAAAACTTCTTTTGCTCAATCAATTCTTAGCGCCAGGACTGGCTTAGGTAGTCTTTGTGTACAATCTCTCGTCGACCTACCCTAACTCGTCTATTTCCCATCAAACTATATGAATTGTTACAATGTTTTCTTCCTCTCTAAGAACTGAGCCCCCATTTGACATATCGATTATTGAGTGTTTCTTTCATCTATTGCAGAATCAAAAATAAGAAACTGCACTTGCTTGATTTTTCATCCGGTGTATCACTACAATAAGATTCTTTGCACCATGCAGATTCTGAATATGTTACAAAAGTAAGAAACTACACTTGCTTGATTTTTCATCTGGTGTATCACTTCAACAAGATTCTTTGCACCATGCAGGTTCTGAATATGTTATTATACAACCACACAACTTGGCATTAGATAAACCTTCTTAACTCAGGACATATGTAGGCTAAGTGTTGCACTTTATATTGATGTATTCAGATTTAGACACTCATTTGCATCAGTGCTTGTGCTTCAAATATTCTATTATGATTTGTTTTTGGCATGTCCTTCATGGTGTATACTACTTAGCTCCATACATAATAAAGTCCTCTTTCAACTAGCCAATAATTGAGACCTCTTTGAACTGACCAATATGTAATTTAACATTCAAATGCCATGTCATGTTACTATTATTCTATTGCACAAATAGACGGGCGCGGCAACGCGCGCCATCATGATCTAGTTAGTTATTATTATTGATTGAATATATTCCATTTATAAAACGATAAAGGAAATTGATAACAATATAAGAGTATAACTCAAATAGTACTTCTTAATTCTTTCCTTTATTTCACAAGTATTAACTAAATACAAATCTATTTGAAGTAAAGACATTACAGAGATATTCTCAAAGAAATAAAAATCTTTATTAAATAATGAATATATATTACATTGATCTTTACAAAGAGTAGAAATATATATTACAAAAGTAAATAAAATAAAATCCTAAACTATTTCTCCGGATCCCTTGGTCTTGTACCTGCAAATGAGATAGAAAAAGAAATAAAACAAAGAGGGGGTTAGAGTTAGTTTTGCTCTCAGTTTTTAACAGTGTAATGCACTGTTTTCCAAACATCACTAAGCCGAAGAAGGGACAAAATCCATCAAGTGTAGAATCTGTTCTTTAAAGCATTTAAGGCCTTAGAACAACATCACAGGCTGAAGGGGGCAAGTTTCACCAGGATAAGTAGTAGTAAAAGGATTGGGGAGTTTAAACCATATTTACTTGATCTCATCCATAGCCAAAGCAAATAGTGAAGCATCTCACACACCTAAATGCATGCATTGAGGTGCCAACAACGACGAGTAAAGGGGCAGTTTAAATCACATCAACATAGAGCAAGCTTTGCTATTCACTTCGTAGAGAGCCTAATCACAGTTTGTCACCAGCACATCCAAGAACAACACCAGATCTTGCAACCATATCACGAGATCAAGTCACTTTCCACCACAGAAAACCCAAGAGGTCACCAACAAAGATGGTGACTTGAGGAGGGGGATGTACTAGGTGGAAAACAAGGCCACACAGGAGCAACAACACCAGGAGGAGCAAGACAAGGACAAGAGGAAGCCAAAACAAATCTAGGGCTACCACAAGCCAAAAGTAAAAGGCAACATCAATACAAGGCTACCAGGGTATATCCCAACATTTAGATCTAATCATGTTCCATCTTACACATTCATTTTCTTGCAAGCACACGATAAGTGGACATATTGGACAATAGATAATAAACAACAAGATAAGGCATGTGTTCTTGCACAGGCAGGGCCTCAGACCAGCATCACTGACACTATGATCTATTTTTAACTAGATAGATACACATCATAGCTACTGGTACAGGGCACATTCCCAGAAGGGTAGCACCTCTGTGCCTAGAAGGTTCATATCTGCTTGAGTACAAGCTCAAGCATATCCTCTTCAACAAATATAATCATCTTCCTAAATGATTTAGGAATCATAAATAAACACTTTATTTTAGAAAGGACAGTAAAGATCAACGTTGTCTATCACTAGGCCGCACTATATAGAAACCACTAAGTTTAATCACTTTCCTACAAGCATATAGGAATCATCTCTTTATAAATCATCTCCTTATTAATCACAGAGCAGAGACTAGCACTAGTAACTTTAGGTTTACACAGAAACATGATTAAATCCTGAGACTGAACACATCAGTGCTTCACAAGTAAGCAATTAACCAAGCATCAATACAGAGAACATCTCAACTCAACTCTATAGGAGTAAATTCACAACCATGACAACTTGGGTATCCACATTAAACTAAGCATGCTTTTTACAAAGAGTTTTATGACAGAGAACAGGGTAACAAAAGCATGATCAGTAGAGTGTTCTCTAATAGAGAACCGAGTAACAAACATGCTCAACAGAGATTGACACTACACTTATAGTAGATCAACATCAAAGGATTATCACAGGCAAGATTAACCCTAGAGTTATGCTAAATCACCACTATAGAGGGAATGGACCCTAGGAATTTAGGGATGAACCCTAAATGGGGAAATCCATCACAAGTGACCACATGGCATGGAATAGAGGAAAGGTAGAGCACAGAGAGGAGAATATGGCACCTACTCGAGGTCCTCGTAAGATTATCAAAGAGGAAGCAGAGAGGAGGCTGGCGGCAGAGAGGTGGCGGCACGGGGAGCACCCCGAGAGGGTGCTGCAACCCGCGCCTGCACACGGCGGTGGTGGCCATGGAAGGGCGGCGCCACGAGAACCACAACGTCATCGAGGGAGTGCCAGAGCATGGCGGACCCCAAACCCTAGCCACGAGGTGGGGGTCAGTGCGACCAGTGGATAGCACCAGCGCCAGAACGAGCGGGACAGTGTCGAGCAGCAGCATGATCCGTGTCATCTTGCACCATGGCAATAGACACGACGGCCTAGGGCGGCCGGAATCACCCGCGGCGGCGACGACATTGAGCGGCCAGAGAGGGTATCACGCGAGAGAGAAGAGAGAGCGAGTGGGTGGTACTAGGTCGGGTGTGAGCAGCTAGTACTGCCCAGGGGCCTTAGCCCAACCCAAGGGGGCCGGGTTGGGCTAGGCCAGCCTAGTGGGCTAGGCCCGTGTTTTAAAAGAAGGACTTAAGTAAAGTACCTAATTACAAATATATCCCTGAGATAAATTAGGCTCTAGAAAAAGAACTAAAAATCCTAAAAATACAAATAATATATTTGTGAAATCACAAAACTATCCTCTACCCTATAAAAAATACTAGATAGTAATTTTAAGCAATTAAATATAGATCTATTATTAAAATCGTATATATTCCTTTTAGAATTTTATATAAATAAATAAAATACTTAAAATTGAATAAAAATCAGCTTTAAGATCCTAAATGGATATACTAAGTTATAAAAATACTAACTTGTATTTTTGTTAAGTAAAGTAAGTTTGCTTAAAATAAAATCTTATTTCGTTCATAGAATTTTAAGAAGATATTAACAAGAGTTAAAATTAAATAAAATTAATTTTTGAACTCTTAGAATATTATTGTTATCACAAAAAATGTTAAATATAATAATTGTATGATCTTAAGAAGTCTTTAGATACCATTCCACACTTGAGTACTTTAGTATTGCATGCTACTTATTGTATTTACACACACTCTCAGGAGCCTTAATAAGAAGCATTAGTGTGAAACATATATAAAAGTGCAACACATTTCAAAGAAATCATCCCAAGCTTCAAACCCGAGATCATAGATTCTTATTCCGGGGATTCGAGTTTATCAAATTGCATTACATTACTTATGCATAATGGCATCTTTCTTGTTTAAACATTAGTCCTTACCGGACCAATGATGCTATTTACAGATTTTGGATCTTCTAGTATCTTGAAGACCGTGAGTGCATAATCTTGCAACCACAAAAGGCAAGTTCACACTTGCTCATGTCCTTTGGTTATTTTCTATCAAATACTTGTAACTCAAATGTTTTCATCACCTGCATTTCAAAAAGGTCAGAAAACACTATTTTCATAATAATATGATTATAGATTATTTACCAAATGGTAATAATCTATTGATACAGTTCCAGTGGTAAAGGAACATAATATCTAGGACTTAACAACCAATGTCGCCAGTGATTCTAGCGCTGTATATTACACGTTAACCATGAGATTTGGAATGGGATGGAGAAGTCAGCTGGATCTTCTTCCTTTCGCATGGACGGATGACCTAATCATGAGGCTAAGGATTTATCATGGAGAAACCTAGCACATGGGTGGAACCCCTTAGTATCCCATGATTTTGGTGTCTAGATTATCTTGAGAGGCTGTCGGAGGTTTAGCTGGTCCTTTAAGGGAGCTTGCCAGGGCATAACCGTCTCATAGAGTCTTCAGGTGCCTACCATAGTTATAGTCGGTCCTATATGGGGCCTGACAGAGGTGGGGCATGTCCTGGAGGATCGTGTGTTCATGCGGGGTCGCGGAGAGGGGCAGTAATTGGCTTGGATCATCTACTGGGCGCCACATCAAGGAATTGTGGATGGGAAAGATCGCCCGGTTGTGCAACAAGGATTTGGTCTCTCATGGGTAAAGCAACGCACCTCTGCAGAGTGTAAGAACTGTGACATGTTACTCCCTGTTCCGGGAAGTAGCTACGAACGTGGCAGGAAAGGAACTCCTTGAAAGTTCTAGTCAACCTGTGAAGGATGTTGGACATAGTTTTCAGAATAAAAGCAACATTTGAAGAAATGTTTACAAAAACCTACATTGCCTACGACCTTGGGTATGTGGCTGTAGAGATAGTGCATCATACACTTCTTTTTTGTGAACTTGCTGAGTATGCTCGTACTCAACCGTACCTTCTTAACCCTTGCTAGATTCTAAGCCGTTAAAGACAACGTCAACACCAACTTATGCTCAAGAAACCATCATGGACAGCTCAAGTTCTTCAATAAAGTCAATGAAGTCAACATATACATCAATCAAAGTGAAGACAAAGTTCCTGATTAGATAGGAGTGGATACTCTAGCCATAAAACCTACTTTTGTAGAGCATTGCATTAGAAGCAATTGCAAGCCCGATAATTTAGATGCTAGTCTTATTAACTAGATAGTTTTGAGGTATTATTTCTAGTTCTTCTTTAATAGAAGTTTATTTCTTTCTCTCTAACATAGTTGTTCTCTGGATCTTCTATAAAGAGTCGAGTTGTAATCTATAGTCATATCTTGGACCTATTGTGTTTTTGTTGTACCACTCCGAGAGATGTAATACTAGTGAACGGTGTTACATTGGTGTTATGTCAACGACTATAGTGTACTACATCATGCAGTGGTATGCTGGGTCACCGCAGTATGATGCCTTAAGCAATGAGGATGAAGGTTCCTTTATGAAGGATGGTGAGGATCATGAAGACATGTTTGGGAGACTCAAATCCACAGGCACCGCCTTCATGAATGTTGGTGGCTCTCACATTGATGATGCTTGGATCAAGAGGAAGTATGTGAGTGCTCTTATGCCCTTCGAGCCCACTGACTTGAAGAGTCTCCAAGGAAGACACAACTACCATCTCATGACCTCTAATGAAGTTATGCAAGAGATGGCCGCCTTCAAGGTTGCTGACAAGAATGCCAAATATGCCCGTGCTCGTGCTATTGGAATGAATAGTGGTGTCAATCTTGCCTTGAAGGCCAAGGTTGTGGAGTATGATGAAGAAGAAGGGAGTGATGATGCAATTTCTATGAGCCACCCTGAAGATGTCAAGGTTGCTCATGGTGAATACATGGCCTTCTATGCAAGAAACTTTTGGAATGATCCCGCCAAGGCCAAGATGGAGATGCAACGAAGAAGCAACCCCAATGGGAGAAGAGACAATGAGTCTAAATTGAGAACTTGATTCAATTATGGTGACTGCTATCACTTTGTTGCCAGTTGTCCCTATGAGAAAAGAGAATATCATGGGTGTAAACTTGTGTTGAAGAAAACCTCCAAAGCTCCTTTCAAGAAACCCTTCATTAAGAAGAATCCCACCAACAAGAAGTTGGGTGAAATTGTCCTGATAACACATGAAGAATTCTCCTCCGACGATGATGATGATGATGAGGAAACATCACGTGGTGTGGCTTCTCTTGCCACTACTTCTACACCTACCTTCTCACTCTTCAACTCTCCAAATAAGAATATCTCCAACAAGAACGTCACTTGCCTTATGGCAAGAGGAATGGGGGTATTATCATCGTCACACCCCACCTCCTTAGTTGATAATGAATTTGATGATGATATATCTCTTGAGGTTAAAAATGAATTAGTTGATTTTGATGTGTTTATGACTAACTTGCAAGGGGAGCACACGAAACATTTTGTGGACCTCTTAAATCAACTTTCACACACACAAGAGCTTCATGATGAGAGTTGTAAATTAGGAAGAGAGCACACGATTGAGGTAGAAGCTCTAAATAATGCCCTAGAAGAAGAACAAGAGACTAGGATGTCTATTCAAACTAAACTTGAAGGGCTTGATGAAGCAAATGACCTAATTATTAATAAACTCATAAAGGAACGTGACCATGTTATTGCTAAATGTAAAAAGGCTAAAAAGGACAAGATTGAGTTTGGTGTTGTTCATGGAAAACTTGCCAAAGACTTTAGGATGCTTGACAAGGCTAACAAGGCCTTGGAGAGTGAACTCTTGTTACTCACAAAGTCTCGTGAAAAGCTTCAAACTCAATTGACCAATATTTATTTATCTAGTACTTTCATTCCTTCTAGTTGTACAAATATACTTGAAGAAAATGCTAGGTTGAAGGGGGAGCTTGCTAAGGCCACCTTTCCCAAAGGAAACAAGTCAATTGATGACCTCTTGAGTAAGCAGAGGCCTAATGGTGAGAAAGGGGGCATTGGCTTTGTCTCCAAAACCAAGAAGAACAACAACAAGAAGAAGAAGGTCAAGCCCGCACAAGAAAAAGACAAGGCCATTGTGGGTAGTAAGACCACAAGTGGCAAAACTATGTCTCATGATAACTTTGGGGGAAGTGCTAACCCTCACTATGTTTTAATGCGTGATTATTATGGCGATGTATATGCACAATATATTGGCCCATTTGATGGTTATATTTCTTGGTCTAATTGGGCTCCCAAGACCCTTGTTGCTAACAAAAGAGGACCCATTGAAAAAAGAACATGGTTGATGTAGACGAGCCGAAGCTGACCTCAAGGTCGTGATGAAGTCCTTGCGCTCCTTCTGGCTCCAACAACTTGAGTTCCTCAAGTGTGACACCTCGCGGGGAGTTACACACATCCGGTGCCTGACGATGACTCCCGCTTCCCTGATCCAGTAGCAGTTGCGGAAGTAGAGCTCCCGGATCCAAATCCCGCAGCGCGACTGCGCTCCGTGGTGAAGATGTCTCTCGCTCGCACAGTCCAGACTTGGGACCACGGTCACGAGAGAGAGAGAGAGAGAGGGGGGGAGAGAGAAAATATCAATTAGAGGTCCTCCCAAAAGTGGGGAGACCTTTATTGATTATTGGTGTATTTATCTTGGCCAAATACCCCACTATATATAGGGGGAGGAGGGGGTACACCCTCCCTCAAAGTCCCGGGGTGGGACTAAAGGAGAGGAGGGGGTGGGGAGGCCGCCGGCCAGCCCCTAGTGGGCCCCGCAGGGGGGCTAGGCCTAGTTGGCAAGCCCCCTTGGCCCCTCTCCCTCTCTCCTTTCCCTAATGGGCCCTCTTCCTCCGGAAATTGGACCATTAAGCCTTTTTGACCTAATTGATTTTCTCTTTGTTAAATAATTATGAATAAAAAGTTAAATCAATATTTAACATTCATTCACATATTATTCAACCTCCGTGGCCATGGAACTCCTTCCACCTCCACTCCGAACATCCTCCGGACTTACCGAAACCCTTCCGGTTTTCTCCCTTCTTTTCTTCGGTGATTCTACCGATCATATAAACACTCTCTAAGCATCATCAAGCCCTTAAGCGTGATACCCCACGGTTCGGGAACACTCCAGACATGGTCGGGACACTCCCGCACCAATGATCGACAGAGGGACATGGATGGCCATGTGACCCCTGTGCGTTCCATGAAGATCTTTCATCATTTGAACCGGGACAGTCGTGTCTTATTCCCTTTGTCATTCGATACTTGCATTGCCCGAGATCTGATCAATGACATCACCATGTAATGTTCAATCTCGTTACTGAACAATGCTACTTGACTTGTTCCGACAAGTGATATCCCCGTGATCAAATCACACGCTACGCAGCTATTGGATATAACTTCTCCGAGTGGGCCCTTGAGTATCTTCCCGTCACATGGACGGACAAATCCCGCTCTTGACATATATTGCATCTACGGTTTCCTCCGAATACCTGAACACACCTTTATAACCACCGTTTTACCAGACGGCGTTTGATGCTATCTAAGCACTCTCGATAGACAGTGATTGATATAGCCTCACGGTCTAAGGAATAGTCTACGAGGATCCATTTCTAATCATCGTAACTTGAACTTCGTGACATGATCGCGTCACGATGTTTAGGTTGGGTATTGGTTCATCATCTCATTCTTAGAATGAGATGACCTCATTTCCAACTGGCATAAATGCCACATGATCAGGAAACTTGATCATCTGTTGACCAATGAACCAGTGACTAGAGTTTCACTGGGAACCCCTGGTTGTTTGTATATCACACGTGTATCAACTGGCATAATGTTTCACTCAATACAATTATAGCATGATATAAAACTTAATCATAAACTATATGAAATATGATAATAGTCCTTACTACTATTTGTCTCTATGGCATATTTCCAACAGTTTCCCACTTGCACTAGAGTACAAATACACTAGCTGCATTTTCTTCTCAATCATTGGCACCATATACCCGGTACCCTGAACATGCTTTCTCATGGAAGAGGTTGAGTCTTGGGTCTGTACTTTACAGTCCCAAATCCTTTGCAACTTACTAATGTCACCTTGATTGACATTAATACTTTATCATCACATGATAGCATCTGTGTGTATACATCGTCGCTATGGCAGCAGAACGAGGCCTGATTCCAGGAGCCTACAGTGACATTAGATCAACCTCGAGGGCTTTCTCATGGGCACTATGCCCTGGGACACATCATCCTACGTTAAAAGCATGCTAGCCCCGCCATAACATTATACAACACTTTAGATGGTACCCTTATCTATTAATAAATGTATTCATCGAAACACTAGTGCACTCTATGCAACTTTCGATGTTTTGTTCACCTCGCTTCCTACTTGACTTTAATTGGTATCTACAGGAGTTTCCAACATATTACCTTATAACATAACTCTTTATGTTTTAAGATATGTCATCCTTTATGGATTTGGAAAACATGTCTGCAGTTCTCTATTAGACACTACGGACAAACTTAGCTCAACGTTTTGTGATTCAAACTTAATCACTTTTAAACGTTCTTTATTGGATCACATATTATGCTAAGTTACCATCATGGTTTACTAAGATAGAACCTATGTCTCAACATAGTGGATGGCGATCATCCTTTTCTTTCTTTCAACCATTGATATTAAACTTAATGCTATTCCTAATTTGAGTTATTAAGGACCAGTTCCTTAATTAACATCTATTCTGAAACCCCTTTCAGAATCCCTTAAAGAATACTACATAATAACATAATACGGTTATTATTGATGACCCACAAGTATAGGGGGTGTATCGCAGTATTTTCGATAAGTAAGAGTGTCGAACCCAACGAGGAGCAGAAGGTGCTAGCTAGTGGTATGGATCAGGAATTCTCTGCAAATACTTAGCAAACAGATTTTTAGGGGTTTTCGATAAAGCAAGTAAACAAAGTACGAGTAAATAAAAGACAGTAGGAATAAATGCAGCAACTGGCCCAATCCTTTATGCAGCAAAGGACAAGCCGGTTGTATTACTTAAGATGACCAAACGTTCTCGAGGACACATGGGAAGACTGTCAAGTGCTTTTGCTTCATATAGTCGATTAATCTTCTTTAGCTTGCTAAGTGTTGTGTGGATGGACCTGTGCTAATGTACCGCCCCATCCAAGACTAATACATACTTGTGATTATACCCCTTGCAAACATCCGTAAGTACAAGAAAGTAATTAAGGTAGAAACCTAACCACAGCTTTAAACTCTAAGACCCTTACGTCCCTTGTGCAATGGTTTCCTAACGGGGGTTCAGGTTTCTGTCACTCCGGCAACCCCTACGATTAGTAGCCAAATACACAATGCATTCCCCTAGGCCCATATAGGTGAAGTTTCATGTAGTCGACGTTCACATGACACCACTAGAAGAAGTACACCACAACTTAAATAACAATCTATTGAATCTTTCTCAACGCAACTCCACTACTAACAACAAGACTTCTCCCATGTCCTCAAGAACAAAAAGAACTACTCACAAGACATCATATGGATCATTATCAGAGATGGAATAATGATGTATAACAATCTGAACATAAACAATAATTCGATGGTTCACTCAATAGAATCAACTACAAAGTGTAATCAACACCGGGAAGTTTCCCCTATGAACTATGCAAGATTCAACTCAATTGTTACAGCAATATGGAGATGGTGATGAGGGTGCTGATGGTGATGATGGTGGTGGTGATGATGATGATGATCCCGATGAAGTCCAGCTTGATGGTGGTGTTGATGGCGACGATCTCCCCTCTCCGGGAAGGAATTCCCCGGTAGAAATCTGTCTGCCGGAGAGATCTTTCTCTCTCGGTGTTTTCCGCCCCGCAGAGGCGGCGGAATCTTTCTATGGTTGCTCCCCGAGTCTTAGTGTTTCGGGAGGATGATATACACCAGAGGGGAGAGGCTGGAGTGGGCCAAGGCGGCCACACCACCTCCAGGTGCGGCCTAGGCCTGCCCGCGCCATGGGGTGGTGTGGGCCCCCTGCGGCCCACCTCCACTCCATCTTCTGGCATCCTTAGTCTTCTGGAAAACTAGGATTTTCCATATATTTTCCCGGATTTTCCGATTTTCGCGAATTTTGCCTCCAAACAGCACCTTTTCCATTAGAATCCTGACTAGAGCGGTCCATGCTCCAAAAGTCATCAACCATGCAAAAACAGATGAAATAACATAAGTATCACCTCTCAGTACGAAATATATCAATAAATAATAGTGAATTATGACATAGAATAGTGATGCAAAATGGACGTATCAACTCCCCCCAAGCTTAGACTTCGCTTGTCCCCAAGCGAAACTGAGCTCAATAAACATGGCCTCAGGTTTATGGAGTGAAGACTCGATAAAAGAATATGGACAAGAAGCATCACATTCATCAAATACATACATCATAATAGAAGACAACTCACTATTATATAACTCAACTTGTAATGAGTAAAGGAAACACAATAAAGATACATAAAGTGAATCATAATTGTTAATGGCAAACTTAGCTCTTGGTCGAAGAATAGTTGATAATTTGCTGGAGTTCACAAGTAGCTGGTTTTTCAATGAAAGCTTTCAAAGTAGTAAACATCAAGATAAGAGCAATGTGCAAATCAAGGAATATAAGAGACATGATTGAATAAATCATCATATGAATGAATGAAACACATCAACTCAAAATACTTGCTGAGATAGAAGGGAATAGGTTTACGGACTCAACTACAAAGCAAAAGAAAGGCCCTTCAAAGAGGGAAGAAGGGATTGCAAGTCTCATAAAGAGCTCCCAAATATTATGATACTTACTAGCTTTCAGCTCTCATTGCCCCTATCATAGGCATCTTTAGGTGATTAAGGTTAAAGTGATCAAAAATGAGGATATGCATTGACAAGTTGTAAATTGAGAATCTCATGTCCCTTGAATACGAGGGCCGCTCCTCATGCTACTCAAGTTTAGTCACCGGTAAGTTCTTGTCATCGTAAGCATATGTGTATCATTGAGAACCGCCAACGGGGTACCCCTTGCCCGATGATACGAAAGAATCCCCATATCAAAATGACAAGGCAAGCAGACAACAAGTATCTCAGTAATCTTCTTATTTACCATGGGAATATGGTGCTTTTTTTTTCTTTCCTCTTTTCATAATATCTCTCTTTTTTTCTCAATCTCTATCTCTCTTTTTTATAAGAAGAATGCTTCATAGATACTCATTATGGTTACGCTGCAGGTTTCCACCATGTCAACATGGATTAGACCAGCGGCCCAGGCGTTTCTCTAACACACATGCATAACTCCATGGACTTACAAGCTCCCCTTTCATTTCACACCGACGACATCCATATACAAAAGAACATGATATCAACTTGGTACAAAGTACCAGTGCAATGTTGAAAGAGTTCCCCATGACATCATGGTTCTGCTAATTCACAACTTACAAAGCGTAAGCATATACGCAGCATAGGTGAGCACAATGGTTCAAATTTATTAAATGCAAGAAAGTAAAGTGTGCCATCAAGTTCGTGAGAGCTTTAATCACTAATTTTCTCATAACAAGTTTAATTTGGGAGGTAGATAAAACAAGAATTTACTTGGAATAGCAATAATGCTACTAGGTAGGTATGGTGGACACAAATGGCATGGGTTTTGGTTTAAAGGAGGTGATGCATGAGAAGAATACCCTCTCAGTATAGGTTTTTGGCTAGCAAGGCTGGGTAGCAAGTACAAGAGTTGAAGGAAACAACCAAACATACAAATGATAAAGACAAACATGCAATCTTCCTTGGAAGCACAAAAGATCTTAACTAGAGAATACTAGACTTATGAGCAAATCAAGAAAGAAAGATGATGAAATTATTTTTCTTTAGAGTACTTCTATCTTTTTCTTTTCAACTCTCAAAAAGGTGTTGCTACTGACCGAGCCAGGTTTGCCATAACCAACTAAATTAACTCAATGATCCCAAAGTGATACCAATACTAACAACAAGATCAATCATATAACCACAAATTGAAAACTAACATAAGCTATGCAAAAGAGTAAATGATAGAACTTCTCATTAATATTCCATAACAGAAACTCACACCAAGGGATACATATCTAGCGAGAGAGGGGACACTTCCATAATGTAAACCATACTACATAATAACTCCTTTATTCATGATATGACTCTACTAAAAAGGTAAAAAGGTAGAAGATAGTGATATGATACCGCGACACTCCCCCAAGCTTGGAACAAACCAAGGGGATGCCAAACCTGATGACGAATTACTCCTTAGGTGGTGGTGGTGTCTCCTCATCTTTGTCCATCTTCCAGGGTAAAGGCTTCCCATCAACAAAGGACATCGTGGTTTCCAACATCCTGAAACTTGCAGCAGCACTTATGCGTTTAAATCTAGCCTCATACTCACAGTTTTGATTTTGAATGTCATAGAACAGTGCTTGCAGTTCGTTGGTTGTTTGGCGGAGTGAGAAGACTTCGTCTTTGAGTTCAGTAGTCTCCTTTTGGTGCTCGGTGATGAGTTCAGAACAAATCTTATGGATGATATCCACTTCGTGCTCCGCCATCTTCCTGTACCTAAAGACTTCTTGCTCAAGTGCTTCCATCCTGTCCTCCAGACTTCCTTCACCTTTAGGGCCTTGAACCTCTTTAATCCAGACCTCCCCACCTTTGAGCAACAACTCCTTGGGATGAATATTCAATTCTCTCATGTATGGGTTGATGATATCTTCTAAGGAATCTCCTTTGGATGATCCAGAGGAAGACATTGTGGCTCCAAATCTGGGATTCTACCTGGCAGAAACAGATTGGAACAAAAACACGACGAAAACACGATATAAGAACCTCGAAAGATCCGAGGGGTTATATATTATGAAGTTTCATATCAAAAGTAAGGTACTGGGAGAAAACGAGTCGGAGGCGGAGTCCGGGGTGGACTCACCACCTGGTGGCGCGGCCAGGGGTGGGCCCACGCCACAGGGTGGTGTGAGCCACTCTAGCTCCATTTCCGTACCTTTTTCGCTTCGTAGCTTTCCTTATTGACTGAAAACTGCAAAAATATAGTTGGATTGTATTTTCGCGGAACTTTTCTTACCAGAACTGTTACCTATTTGAAAACAGACTCTGCAGGTCTCTAAATTTGGTATTTAGTGGATTCTTCCAGAGTCATATCTTGAATATCATCGATATCTTCATCTTCATATACTTATTACTTGAGTCATAAAACCCTTCTCTTCCTTGTTACACCATTATCTCCACTTCCTGGAAATTTCTTTCACACAATTCTCATTAGCAACATTAGTATAAGTGGAGTGATAAAAACTTTTCAGTCCAACTTCAACTGAAAACCATCAAAACAAAATCTACTGTAGCAAATCCTTCCGAAAACCCAAAAACAATTCAAAAAGGAAATCGAATAAAGAAGCAAATGCAAGAGTGGCAAAATCTGTCAAAACAGACCATCAGGTAAAGATCAATTTTTTCGAAAATCTTCTGTTGCTCAAATCAAAAAGTGCAAAACTAACGAAAGTTAAATAACAACCTGGGGCAGAAGCACAAAATATTACAGCTCAATCAGACATACAGAGATCTCTCACGAATTTTTACAGTGAAGCACGGAAATCTGTTTCGGGACAGCAACTTCCCAAAATCTTACTTCTCTCTCATTAGAGGTTGATCTTGACACAAAAACCAAACAAAACGGATAAGGAGCAGTTATTACCGAAGTAATAACTTCCAAGACTCAAAGAAACAAAAACAAACTAAAAGCAAAAACAAATTGGGTTATCTCCCATAAAGCTCTTTCTTTATAGCCATTAAGATGGGCATGATAATTTTGAAGAAGCTCTCATAGGGATATGAATTGAAGTGAAAGAGAGCATTAAGAAGAAAAAACACACACATTTAAGTCTAACCCACTTCCTATGCAAGGGGATTTTGTAAACAAACAAGTTGTTGAAACCAGAGGCAACTTACATAAGAAGGCAAAAGAAGTGCAACATAAAAACTTTCAGCATAAAACGAGGAAACTTGATATTATTGAGATACATAAGAACACTTTTCCCTCTCTCATAGTAGCTTTAAGTATCATGCATAAACTTAACAATATAGCTATCACAAGGACCATCATAGCAATGATCACTTATTCTAACAGAAAACACAGGAATACTAGCTCTCATAACACTACTTTGTGAAACAATATTAGAGGTATCCTTACAAAGGATAGTGTGTCCCTCTTTTTCATACTTAGTGACAAAGTCTTTCACATTTGCTATTATAGGTTCATCAACCATTTTTTTATCAGGTTCAACAGCTTTACTTGTACTTCCATTAACCATACTAGCTATCATAGAATGCTCCTTTACCTTAACTAGAAAAGGCATTTTCTCAATATAAGGTAAAACATGATTAGCAGTATAAATTTCAGTATTTCTTGCAGGAACACTCTTAGAAATAGCTTTATAAGGTTCATGATACTTATTCCACTTCTTTTTAGGCACTTCAATATAAGAAGCAAAAGCCTTAAAATAAGAAGCAATAGCTTGAGAGTCTAGACCATAAGCATTTTTAATATTTTGAAAGTGATCAGTTCCCATAAAAGATTCAATGCATTCATAATCATAATTTATACCTAACTTTCTACCTTTGTCATTCTCCCAAGCTTCAGCATTGTCTTGAATACAAGTCTAGGAGATCCCATTTAGCTTCTTCTTCCATGCGAGTGAATGATCCAGCACAATAAGCATCCAATAAATCTTTATCATGTAGAGGGAGCCTTGCATAAAAGTTATTGATAATAATATTGTTGGGGAGCTCATGAATGGGACATTTAAGCATTAGTAACTTCAATCTCCCTGAAGCTTGAGCTGTACTCTCTCCATCCAGAGGCCAAAAGTTGTATCTATGATTCCGATCTTTATGAATCTCACTAGGAGGATAAAACTTTGAATAAAAGAGAGGCACTATTTCCTCCCATTCTAGAGCTTGACCATTCTTCAGCAGCTTATACCATTCCCCAGCTCTTCCTTTTAGTGATAATGAGAATAACTTCTTAACTTGATCTGTAGTAATACCTACACACTTGAACAACCCGCATAATTTGTGTATAAAGAGCAAATGATCACCGGGATGGACAGTTCCATCCCCAACATAGTAGTTATCCATAACACGATCAATAATTCTTGTAGGTATTTTGAAAACATCATTCTCAGTAGGTGGTGGCTTATCTACTACCTTAGCAGTGGTAGTAGCATTACCAAATAAGAAATTCAGTGAATTATCCATAACGAAAATAAAGCAACTAGCATAAGTAAACAATACTCACAGTAGAAGTTTCCTTTACCAGTTCCACTCTCCAATAGCGCTTCACTCCCCGACAACGGCGCTAGAAAATAGTCTTGATGACCCACAAGTATAGGGGGTGTATCGCAGTATTTTCGATAAGTAAGAGTGTCGAACCCAACAAGGAGCAGAAGGTGCTGGCTAGTGGTATGGATCAAGAATTCTCTGCAAATACTTAGCAAATAGATTTTTAGGGGTTTTCGATAAAGCAAGTAAATAAAGTACGAGTAAATAAAAGACAATAGGAATAAATGCAGCAAGTGGCCCAATCCTTTATGCAGCAAAGGACAAGCCGATTGTATTACTTAAGATGACCAAACTTTCTCGAGGACACATGGGAAGACTGTCAAGTGCTTTTGCTTCATATAGTCAATTAATCTTCTTTAGCTTGCTAAGTGTTGTGTGGGTGAACCTGTGCTAATGTACCGCCCCATCCAAGACTAATACATACTTGTGATTATACCCCTTGCAAACATCCGTTAGTATAAGAAAGTAATTAAGGTAGAAACCTAACCACAGCTTTAAACTCTAAGACCCTTACGTCCCTTGTGCAATGGTTTCCTAACGGGGGTTCAGGTTTCTGTCACTCCGGCAACCCCTACGATTAGTAGCCAAATACACAATGCATTCCCCTAGGCCCATATAGGTGAAG
This sequence comes from Avena eriantha, assembly GCA_910589775.1. Classification (NCBI taxonomy): domain Eukaryota; kingdom Viridiplantae; phylum Streptophyta; class Magnoliopsida; order Poales; family Poaceae; genus Avena; species Avena eriantha. The sequence continues at coordinate 214,330,335 of OU342742.1, forward strand.
TGTCATGTAGTCGACGTTCACATGACACCACTAGAATAAGTACACCACAACTTAAATAATAATCCATTGAATCTTTCTCAATGCAACTCCACTACTAACAACAAGACTTCTCCCATGTCCTCAAGAACAAAACAAACTACTCACAAGACATCATATGGATCATGATCAGAGACGGAATAATGATGTATAACAATCTGAACATAAACAATAATTCGATGGTTTACTCAATAGCATCAACTACAAAGAGTAATCAACACCGGGAAAGTTTCCCCTATGAACTATGCAAGATTCAACTCAATTGTTACATCAATATGGAGATGGTGATGAGGGTGCTGATGGTGATGATGGTGGTGGTGGTGATGATGATGATGATCCTGATAAAGTCCAGCTTGATGGTGGTGTTGATGGCGACTATCTCCCCTCTCCGGGAAGGAATTCCCCCGGCAGAAATCTGTCTACCGGAGAGATCTTTCTCTCTCGGTGTTTTCCGCCCCGCAGAGGCGGCGGAATCTTTCTATGGTCGCTCCCCAAGTCTTAGGGTTTCGGGAGGATGATATACGCCAGAGGGGAGAGGTTGGAGTGGGCCAGGGCAGCCACACCACCTCCAGGCGCGGCCTAGGCCTGCCCGCGCCATGGGGTGGTGTGGGCCCCCTGTGGCCCACCTCCACTCCATCTTCTGGCATCCTTAGTCTTCTGGAAAAATAGGATTTTTCGTATATTTTCCCGGATTTTCTGATCCGTGAATTTTGCCTCCAAACAACACCTTTTCCATTAGAATCCTGACTGCAGTGATCCATGCTCCAAAAGTCATTAACCATGCAAAAATAGATGAAATAACATAAGTATCACCTCTAAGTACGAAATATATCAATGAATAATAGTGAATTATGACATAGAATAGTGATGCAAAATGGACATATCAATTATCAACTTCTACATCTTATAAATCATTATTTATAAGTATTTGCGCTTTCATTCTTAACATACTTAAGAATTACTCCTATAAGCTCCCACTCGTAATATGTTCCTACATATTTGAATTTGAGTCTTATATTTCTCCCACTTAACATATGTCAATCACATATTGTTTCAGGAAGACTTTCATAGCTCCCACTCAATTTTATGCAAATTGCATATCTCCTTACTATTTTGAATAATTTCAAAATCCTTTGATCAAATATCAAACTTGGAGATTTACTATGAGATACTAGTACTTTACTCGTTGTAATCCACTAGACATTTAGCACACATGAATCAAATTCATTTGAATTTGTCCAATACTTGACAAATTGTGCTTTTGTCATTCACCCCTTTTTCCACTATGGCTTTGTAGTCATTTGGGAAAATTCCAAGAAACTCCTTTTACTTGTGAGATTCAGCAACGAATTGCTTTCTAATCTCAAGGGAAGTTTGCTTCTAGGATTTCTCATAATTTAGTTTACCATTATTTCCTTTGTAGTTCGTAGGTATGTCATATTCCAAGAATCATGACAAATGATTCACAAATGTCTCCATACTAGATATGGATTTACATTTTGAATCCTACTTTATGTATAGAAAACACCAGTGGGGAAAACACAATGATCAATATCATTGATTCTTTCCTTTTATGAAGAGAATCGTTCAGGAACGTTTTTCCGTTGCGCTTCTCAACACTCTGATGCAGGGTTTTGTATCCTCATCGTGTTTTACACTATTTCCCATTTGCTCCATAATTGAGAAACATCACTAAAAGTGAGTTTTGTCAAGAATGCACCAAAATCCAAGCAATACGAATCTTGCTTTCCTTTTGGTTTCAGCTATGGATTCCGTATTCAAAGTTTCCAATGAATACTCTACAAGGACTTATTCGCTATTGTTTTGGTTATATCGAATAACCCCAAAACTTTCACGAATTCAAATGGTTTACAAATTCTAATTGAGTGCTAACTATTTCTAACTAGTGGTCTCTACATCTACACTACAACGATTTATTTGGTGCCTTCTATTCAACCCCCCTTTGATATCTAATATCATATTGTGATGCTCTGTATTTTGACGTTTCAAAACGCATTGCATTTCACAATTACTTTTTATGCCATTCTTATAAAGTCGAGTTTCATTACTATTGACCAAATCATAGTAATTTGATTCTCTTTTACATTTATACCCTTTGATGAAACATTTTGATCAAATCAAATAGTTTCATATTCATGTTTCCTTTGGTAAACTTATTTACACATTTAAACAATCACGTAATGATAATTACCATTTTTGTTAAAACCCAATACATCGAATATGTATTTACTTTTAACAATTCTTTAAACACTTTGTATTCAAGTAATACACGGTGTTCAAGTTAATTTGCTGAACTTAGGCATGATTTATATGTGACAAGAAATCGAATGACTTTCACATATTATCACATAACTTTGAATCTAAACAATGGTTTCATCCATTAATGAAATATCATTAAGCTGGGTATTTTAAACAAGGCATTTTAATGTTTTACAAATGTTCATGCATTATCAATTAGTTTCAAACAACAAGGATAATTCACAAGTAATCAAACAAGATATGAACACGGATAGAAATCATTCATAAAAGTAGAACAACCATTTGTTACAAACTCATATGAACAACTGTCTCACGAAGTGTGAGACACACTAAAGAAGTTCACAATCTTTTGATTACAATAATCATCCTAAAACATAAACTAAATGATAAATGTCGAGGGAGAGTGTTGTAGCATCCCATCTGTCTAACATCTGTAATGCTACATGGTCTAATAATAATATGCTACATTCCTACATATAATTGTTGGATCATAATTATATCATGCTCATGTCATCATGCCACATTGCATTTGAGCATCATATAAAACTCTTTTCATTTGGTTTTTGTCTCATATGTATTTATCAATTGTATTTGGTTCTTAATAAAATGTATTTGCTTCTTGATGAATTGCTCATGCCCAAGTTGAGTTGGGGCATCTCTCTTTTAACTCCACCACCTTTCTTTATCACCACCTTAACTTTTCCACCACCTCATAATCCCACCATCCCAAGCTAAATATGAGCAATTGCTTCTCCTTGGTTTTAATTCTAGCTCATAGTTATTAAGATGGTTCCACCCCTAAACCTTCATGCTCCCATATGATTTTATTTAATGTATGCTCCTATATGATGCCACATGGTCTACAATTGAATCTAGTGGGAAAACACACACTACATGATTATGTGGCTTCATATGTATGCATGTATCAAATAACCTCATATGACAAACAAGCTTCCAATTCTTTTGTTGGGCCTTATTCAATGGTGAATCATGATTATATAAATTCCATGTGAAATTCTAGTTGTTTTCACTACTAGAGAATGCATTTACTATTTATGCATGGGCCATGCAAGATCATTATACACTCTCTTTTTTGGGGCCATTTTCTTTGATTTTTGAGTGGAGCATGGTTTCTTTGGAATCAAGTTAAGATGGCTCAAGATGTTTGAACCCCACCATCCTAGCGGCATCATGGCATGCTTATATTACATGTTGTATATGTCTCTTTTCCTTCTTAACCAAAATCCTTTCTCTCATACCCCAAAACCCTACTCATGAGCCCCGGTACACACTACCTGAGCGAAGCAAGCAAGGGTAGGACCACCAGGGCATGGCTGACAAGGGTGACGACGCCCATGTCGGCTGACGCGGGCGCCGCAGAGGCTCACGTAGCCTTTGCATGTATGACGCGGGGGAAAAGCACCCCGGTCGGCTTACTACTTTGGCAGGAGGCATATTCTTACGTATGCCCTAGGCAGAGACCGAGCTCCCTCTATAAAAGGGGGGCTAGGGTTTCAGTAGAAGGTGCTCCGCTATTCTGATTTGGCTAGGGTTTTAGGGGTGATCTATGGGTGAGAGTAAGAGAGCTCCTTCTTCCTCCTCTCGCCAATACAGCTCTAGGAGCACTTGTAATCTTGGAAGCAAAGCAATACAAACAACTATGTGGAGAATCACTTCACTATCCCTCCCTGGATTCCCCTAGCGTGTATTAGTCCCCACCTTTAGCCTATCCATGGCATCTGCCATGACACCACCATGTATATGTCTCTTTTCCTTCTTAACCAAAATCCTTTCTCTCATACCCCAAAACCCTACTCCTACCTCACTTACTCCACACTCAACACCCCATGCAATGTCACCACTTTTTCTATCTCTTGCCTTTGAATAGATGGAGTTGTATTGGTTTGAGTCATATTCATTTGAATCAAATCAAATACCACTTTACACCTTAACTATCCTACCTAGCCCAAACCCTAAACCCTAACTATCTCTAACCCTAGCTCCACTCACCCCTTATCCCCTCTCCCAAACCAAGGCCACACCAGGTGGTTTGGCTCGGCCCAACCCTAACCTAGCCATCTAGCCCGAGCCACCCCTCTTGCACGACACCAACCCCTCTTGCTAGCCAGCCGAACCCCATCCCCCTCTTCCTTTTTCTATCTTCCCTCGCTACCAAGCAAGCCCCACCCGAGCCACCCTGCGCTGCCCATTTGGCCCCAGCGTTGGAGCCTCCCCTGGCCTCCTGAGCCTCGCAGCATGCGTGAGAGAGGGAGAAGAGAAAGGTGGCCACCACCACCTTTTTCCCACCCGAGCCCCCCATGTGCATCTCTCCCTCCCTCCGTCCTTATCTTTCTCCCTCTCGTGCCTAGCATCATTCCCTAGATCCCAGGGCCCTGCCACCGCAGCCCCTTCCCCCATCTACCCCTGCTACCCCTCTCTTCCATCTCTGACTACCCATCGTCGACATCCACCGCTACCACCGTAGCTAGGAGGCGGGCATGGCGACTGGGTGTTGGGGAAGATCCAGTGGAGCACCTGTGTCACCCCTGTCCACGCCGACGAGGAGGAGGAGGCCCAGCACCTGCTGCACAACCTCGAGCCGACAAGAAACCCTAGCCCCAGATCATCAGCTCCCCCGGCGATCCCCTGCTCCCTGGCCCGACCCAACCCCTCTAGCAAACCCCCAGTGAGCTCCTGAGTCTCCCAGACATCCTCCTACTCGTCGTTGCTTCCTGGACGTGTAGATCAATCTGTCGAACGCTCTCGGTGCACCGCGCTCGTAGTTGTCTTCCGCCGTTGCGCCGCAGTAGAGTTATCTGGCCGCGCTGTCGTTTCTCATCAGCAACCCCCCAGCTATAGTGGTAGCCACCGCCTGCGCGCGTGCTAGATCGCAGGTTCGATCCCCCGCTGCGTCAGTGTCCTCCGCTGTCAGTTTTGTCAGGTTAGGAGGCAAGAAGAAAAATAGTACGCGGGGGGCATTTTTCAAATACCCCCTGCTTCTTTTGCTGCTCAAACCGCGCTCCACCAGGTCCCACATGTCTGTCTCTGTGGGCTTTTTACAAAAAAGCACCGCAGTAATCGCCGCCTCAACCCGCACTCCCCATCTACGCCACGTGGCCGCGCCCTGTTCGCGCTCCCGTGCGTGGCCCCGCGAACCGCCGACCCCACCTGTCAATCTCACTGGCTGGACAACCCCACTGTGAGAAAAGCTTGCCACGCGAGTTTTTCTCCAGCTCAGCGCGGCCCCCACCTGTCTGCGTCTGTGTCTGACTTCTGCCTGTGTGCAAAAAGTCCGTGAGCTTTTCTATTTTATAAAAATCAATTTCAGAATTTGTCTAAATGTTTTTAAATCCAGTTTTTAATAACTTTAATTCTGTAATTCCAAATTTGGCAAATAATATGTCTAAATCGATCAGCGCGACGAGCCCGTTCTGGTTATGCATTCTATGACATGAATTGAAGCATGCATCATATAAATTTTAATAATCAGAACTGTTTATGGTAATAAAACTTGGCCAAATAATTAATAAAATGATTTATTCTTGTCCCCACACCTCACCCTTGCCATGTTACATTATTGCCATGAAAATTGTGCCACATTCATCATGGCACGCTTGGTTGCTTGTCGCATTTTATTTACATGCTTGTGCACTTTATTTATGGTGGACCTTGTTTGTTTGGTTCTTCTTTCGAATAGACGCCGAGCAGGGAATTATCAGGAATCCCAGGAGTACTACCCAGATCCATCTCTCGCTTCAACTGAGCTACCAGGCAAGCACTACCACATGCTTGCATACATATAGTACCTATTGCTTCTATCTTATTCTTGCATCATGGAGTCTCGAATGCATTAAATTGAATCCCAAGTACTGCATAGCCTTTACTTTTAAACCCCACCGAGCTTGTTCCTCCATCCCATGAGCCACTACTGCAGGAGTTGTTTGAGCCAAGCGAGTCGTAAAACAACATGTGTAGGGTATGTGAGTGTCTGATGGTTAACGAGGTACTTAAACAACTTAACCTGAGTAGTAATGGGATAACTAATGAAAGAGGCACTAGTGAGCAATATCTGTTATTTGGTTTTTCATGCTCACTTGTGTCCCGTAGGACCCCGAGTACTTGATACCTGTTCCTTGACTATCGCACTATCCGCATATGGGACCATGAATCCCCTTAGCTAGAGCTCGATCCATTTCTTATTTCTTGGGGCCACAAAGTAGTTTGGGTCTTTATTACTATCCTATACTTATGCCATGCTTTACTGCTTTATTTAAGATTGTGCGTGGAGCACCTGTACTATTTTGGATCGTGACACATTTTCGCTGTATCGACAAGCCCAGTCACACTTTTGGGTTCCCAGTCGTTTACTGCCGTCCACACAAACCCTAGGTCCGTCTCGGAGCCCGCCAACTTCGTCGCGGATAGCTTAGTGGGGTGGCCCCCCTGAAATATTTTATGAATCCTGTGATTGCTTTGTCGTGAAGGCCTCGTTGGGTTTTGATTTGGTTTTTCCGAGGTTGATTGTGTGTGTGTTGCTATTTGTGCACCCCTGCAGGGTAAATCTTTCTGAAAGCCATGTCCGCGGTTATGGACGATTTGGAGCATAGTTTCTCGATCATAGACAAGCATAACTAAAGTACCGTCTTTAATTTGACTAAAGATCTGACTAGTAATTAGTGAAATACTCAAGGAATGATTAATAAAACTACCAACGGATGGGTTGTTCGTCCGCTTTCTTGTTGGTAAGCGAGAAGGGGGATGGATCTGTTACTTTATACTGTTACAACTGTTGTTTCTAATTAACAGACATCTGCCTATCTTTGGTTAGGCGGATGGGTAACGAGTATCTATAAACTTGTTAGTTATTATCTTTTGCTGCAATTGCGCCACCCCGGGTATATGTCCCCTTTAGAGGCATATAGACTTGCTGAGTACCCCTAGGGTCTCACACGATAAATTGTTTGATTCAGATGAACAGGTGTATTCGCAAGATGGATAGTGGGTGGAGGAAACAGATGATGTTGGCAACGATCACTCGGCGTAGAGATTCCGGGGATGGGGATCCATGAGATCTGTGGGCGGGATGTGCTTATTTATGTGGCATCTTATGCCGATTTGCTTCTTATCCGTACTCGGACCTTGTTTGCCGCTTCCGCTTGATACTCTGTTGATTGATGTATGAGGAGCTATCCTACACTATTATCTCTATCTAGGATATTTGGATCTTGCCATATGGCATTGCAATATTTCTATTTCTTTTAGATGGTATGGCTCCGAGGACTGTTGTAAGGTAGCTTGCATACATACTCACTTGCGTATGTATTTGATCTCTTCGCCTGTTGCCTACGCCGCTCGCTCTTGTCCCGATGTTCTTGGAAGTGGTTAGGGCGGTCGATGGGCCTACACGTGGGTGGCCCTGGGCCCCCGCTGTAAAATCCCTTAACCACGTTTGGTTCATCCTGGCTTGAGCTTAGAGCGTAGGGTCCGAGGTTGTTACAATTGGTATCAGAGGCATCCCGCCCTTCAGGGTCTCAGCCAAAATGGTCGTTGTCAGTCTAGCAAATATTTTGGTAGTTATGTATACTAGGGAAAAACAAAACACGAGAGTAGGAATGCTTCCATTTTTCTTCTTACCCACCCACCCACCCTTTTCTGGTAAGGAAGTGTAACGTTTTCAATCCTCTTCTAAAAATTCAAACTAGGATTCACGTGTTCTGGGTTCCGTAGTACCATAGGTTGTGTGAGTGTGTGTGTGTGTGTGTGTAATTCCTTGTCTATCTGTTGCATCCAACTTGTTGTCGCTATCTGCCTTTTGGTTATCAACTGTTGGTACATTCCATACCGACAGGCTTTTCTAAATCGACACGATCTATCTGATTCGTTGTAAACCGACGCGATCTGTCTGACTCTTTGTTATCCGACGCTATCTTGTTAGGGGTGTTTGTTTTCCATAGTTGCTAATCTTTAGATTCATCTTAAGAAGGAAGATATTTGGGATATGCGTTTTACTTATTCATGTGCGGAGTAATAATTTGAGTGCGGGATGGAGTCGCGACCATACCACTACTTTTATCATTCGCTCTTGTATATTGAATTGGTAGAGTTACTAATCTTGATTCGTTAAGTGGTTTTGCGCATATAGTGGTATTTTAATGCTGAAATTTGTGGAAAATTTTTCTTTGATAGTTTTGTGTACCACACTCCTTGTTCAGTCGTGTGCGATATGCTTACTATCTTCTAGGTGCTTTGAACTTTGTTGATATTTTAATATCACCTCAGCAAATTGTATCCTTTAATCTTGGTTAATTCCATTTTGGTACTATTTTGGATTATTATTATTTCCATTATGGTACTGACTTGAGTTTTATATCAATCACAGGTAGGCACCACCACGCCGCACTGAGGATGACATACCACCTGAACTGGGGGCTGCGTTGGCAAGTATTGCTAATGCCTTGGGAACAATGCAACAGAACCAACAACGTTTTGAAGAAAGTGTCAGGAGGAATGAGTTTGCCCCGCTACCTCCACCTCCCAAGCGAGGAGACATCAAGGACTTTCTGAAGTTTAACCCGCGCCACTTTGAGGTGTCTGATCAGCCACTGGATGCTGATGATTGGCTGCGTGAGATGTCAAGGTTGCTGATGACTGCTGATGTTCCTGAACAAGAATGGGTAAAATGCGCCACTCACCTTCTGAAAGGAGACACAACTCTATGGTGGGAGAATTACCTAAAGGCAAACCACTCTGGTTTTCAGCCTACTTGGGAGCAGTTCGCTGGGGCTTTCAAAGAGCAATATCTGTCAGAAATTGTCATGGAGAGAATGAAGGAGGTATTTCTCAACCTCAAGCAGGGCAATGACAATGTCAACACCTATATCAGAAACTTCGTGAATCTTTCTCGGTATGGTGGCGATGAGATCTCTGATGACAAGAAGAAACAAAAGAGGTTCAGGCAAGGGCTCAATGCATCTATCAAATATGCAATCACTCATGCAAGGCCGAGGTATTTTCTGGAACTCCAACATACAGCTCTACAGGAGGAAGCCAGTAGGCAAGTGTTCGAGGAGTCCAAGAAACATAGTCGTGACGCAGCAAGCTCTTCAGCTATGACAGCTCCTTCTAAGCGCCGCGTGTGGGTTCCTAATACTGCACCGCCACTCCCGGCTCCACCAAGACCTCCAAGCTACGTGGCGAGGCCACCAAACTCCTTCAACGCTGCTACTAGGGGCTACAACCACAACTACCCTAGAGCGCCTAGCGGAGTCCCTGGCTACGCTGCTCCACATCCACCTGGTGCTTGTTACACTTGTGGGAACACTGGGCATCAACACTGGAGTTGTCCCATGAACAACAAAGCTCTTCCTCCACCACCTCCAAGACCTGCAGCGAGTTCTTCTATGGTTCTTGCACCTCCACCTCGGGCTCTCAACATCAACACCAAGCCCGGGTCGACTGTTGCTCGTGCGAAATGTGTCAACGTCGCTCAAGCTGAACATGCAACTGGAGTTGTGATGGGTATGCTTCCTGTTAACTCAGTCCCTGCACGAGTTTTGTTTGATTTTGGCACATCACATTCTTTTGTTTCTCACAAGTGTGCACATGAACATGATCTGGCTATGGGTCCTCTATTGCATTGTCTCGTGGTACAATCTCCTCGATCAAACATGAGGGCCTCTCATATCAGCCATGGCAATCAAATTGAGATTGGTGGCTATTCGTTCCCGGCTTCCTTAATTATTCTGGGCAATTCTGACATTGATGTTATCTTGGGCATGGATTGGTTAACAGCAAATGCAGCTGTGATTGATTGTGCTGAACGCTCGGTTTCTCTGAAAATTCCTGAAGGGCACATAGTCTATTCTCCAAAGCAAACTCCTTCTATTCAGCTCTACTCTTTGGGTGTCCAAGACATTGATGTTATGGAAGCCTTGCAAAATGTTCCGGTGGTCCGTGAGTTCCCAGATGTTTTTCTTGAAGAGTTACCAGGTATGCCTCCTGACCGAGAGGTCGAGTTTGTGATTGAGCTTGAACCGGGTACCGCTCCTATCTCCAAGCGGCCTTATAAAATGGGTCCTGCTGAGTTGGCCAAACTCAAACGTCAGCTTGATGAACAAGAGAAGTTGGGTTTCATTCAGCATAGCACTTCCTCTTGGGGCAGCCCAACAATCTTTGTGAAGAAGCGAGACCGAACTGATAGACTTTTGTTGACTATCGGGCTCTCAATGCTAAAACCATCAAGAATAAATATCCCCTTCCGCGGATTAATGATCTCTTCGATCAGCTAGCTGGAGCTGTGGTATTCTCTAAGATTGACTTGAGAAGTGGATATCATCAAATCAAGATTCGCAAGGAAGATGTCCCCAAAACAGCTTTCACCACCCGCTATGGCCTGTACGAGTACACGGTCATGTCCTTTGGTCTCACCAACGCACCTGCCACCTTCTCGAGACTTATGAACTCGGTTTTCATGGAGTATCTTGATAAGTTCGTCGTGGTCTATCTGGATGACATTCTAGTCTATTCTAAGTCAAAGGAAGAACACCTTCGGTGTGTCCTAAACAAGCTTCGTGAGAACCGCCTGTATGCAAAGTTTTCCAAGTGTGAATTTTGGCTTCCCAAAGTCACCTGTCTTGGTCACGTCATCTCTGCTAAGGGCATTGCCGTCAACCCAGAAACTGTTCGGACAATTGTTGAGTGGCTTCCACCCAAAAATGTCAAAGAAGTCCAGAGTTTCCTTGGTTTGGCTAGTTATTACCGTCGCTTCATTCAGAACTTCTCGAAGATTGCGAAGCCTCTTACCGACCTCCTCAAGAAAGGCAAGAAATACCTTTTGTCTCCTGCATGTCAAGCTAGCTTTGAGACACTCAAAGAGAAGCTCACTTCCACACCAGTCTTGATTCCTCCAGATACATCAAAGCCTTTCCAGATCTTTTGTGACGCCTCATTGCAAGGATTGGGTGTGGTCCTCATGCAAGAAAAAGAAGTGGTTGCTTATGCCTCTCGTCAGTTGAAAGATCATGAGCTCAACTATCCAACACATGATCTTGAACTTGCAGTGGCTGTCTTCGCTCTAAAAGTATGGAGGCACTACTTGCTTGGAAATCGTTGTGAGATCTTTTCTGATCACAAAAGCCTGAAGTACATCTTCACACAACCTGATCGCAACCTTCGCCAAAGGAGATGGATTGAAACAATCAATGACTTCGATCTGACCATCAACTACACTCCTGGAAAAGCTAATGTCATGGCCGATGCTCTCAACCGAAAAGCATATGTTAATAACCTCATGGTGGAAGAACAACAACCTCTCTTGTGCGAGGAATTACGCCAACTCAACCTTGAGATTGTGCATCAAGGGTATCTTCTGAATCTTCTGGCAACCCCTCTCTTGGAAGAAAAGATTCGTGCTAGTCAGCGAGGTGATGCTTATACCAAAAACATCATTTCCAATATTCAGCTGCCGAGGTATGAGTCCTTCCACGTCGATGATCAAGGAGCTCTATTTTTTGAAAACCGGATGTTCGTTCCGAACGATCCGGGTTTGAGACAGCAAGTTCTTAAGGAGGCGCATGATTCTATTCTTTCTATCCATCCTGGCAGCACAAAGATGTACATGGACTTGAAAACACAGTATTGGTGGCCTGGGTTGAAACAATGTTGTGCCAAGTATGTCTCCGAGTGCGATGTCTGCCGCAGAGTTAAAGTTGTCCATCAGAAACCTTCCCGTCTTCTACAGCCATTGAAGCCTCCGGAATGGAAATGGGAGAAAGTAGAGATGGACTTCATAACTAGTTTTCCAAGGTCGCAGAAGGGCAACAATGCAATCTTTGTTGTCATTGACAGGCTCTCAAAAGTAGCTCACTTCTTTCCCGTCAAGGAAACAATTTCTACAATTAAGTTGGCTGAGCTCTATATCAACAGAATTGTCTCTCTGTATGGGGTTCCTCTCGAGATCAGTTCAGACCATGGGAGCATCTTCACTTCCAAGTTCTGGGGAAGTTTCCAAAATTCTTTGGGAACAAAGTTGAACTTCAGCACAGCTTACCACCCTCAGTCGCAAAGGCAAGTTGAAAGGATCAATCAGATTCTAGAAGATATGCTTCGCGCTTGCGTCATTTCTTTCGGCATGAAGTGGGAAGAATGCCTTCCTTATGCTGAATTCTCTTACAACAACAGCTATCAGAAGAGTCTCCAGATGGGACCCTTTAAGGCCCTCTATGGTCGCAATTGCCGAACTCCGATTGGTTGGTCAGGGGCAGGTGAAAGAAAATTCTTTGGCCCCGACATTGGCACTCAAGCAGAAGAGAAGGTTCTTATCATTCTTGAGAACCTGAAGGTTTCTCAAAGTCGACAAAAGAGCAACTATGAAAGAAATCACACGGACATGGAGTATGTCCCTGGTGATCTCGTTTACCTTCGTGTCACTCCCATGAGAGGCACGCACCGGTTTGGTATCAAAGGGAAGCTGGCTCCTAGATACATCGGTCCTTTCAAAGTTCGTGGAAGAAGAGGAGAAGTCGCTTATGCTCTTGAGCTACCTGAAAAACTCAAGGTTCATGATGTTTTCCATATCTCTCAACTCAAGAAGTGCTTCAAGGATCCCGGCAGGACCGTGGACCATGAGCTCATCAATCTCCAAGAAGATCTGTCTTATCAAGAACACCCCACAAAAATCCTAGAAGTCACAGAAAGAAAGACTCGCAACAAGTCTATCAAGTCCTGCAAGGTGCAGTGATCGCACCTTTCCGTTGATGAAGCCACTTGGGGACGCGAGGATGAGCTCCATGCCAAGTATCCTACCCTCTTCGTGTCTTCTTCTTCTTCTTCCTAGAATCTCGGGGCGAGATTCCTGTTTAGTGGGGAGAGTTGTAGCATCCTATCTGTCTAACATCTGTAATGCTACATGGTCTAATAATAATATGCTACATTCCTACATATAATTGTTGCATCATAATTATATCATGCTCATGTCATCATGCCACATTGCATTTGAGCATCATATAAAACTATTTTCATTTGGTTTTTGTCTCATGCATTTATCAATTGTATTTGGTTCTTAATAAATGTATTTGCTTCTTGATGAATTGCTCATGCCCAAGTTGAGTTAGGGGCATCTCTCTTTTAACTCCACCACCTTTCTTTGTCACCACCTTAACTTTTCCACCACCTCATAATCCCACCATCCCAAGCTAAATATGAGCAATTGCTTCTCCTTGGTTTTAATTCTAGCTCATAGTTATTAAGATTATCCACCCCTAAACCTTCATGCTCCCATATGATTTTATTTAATGTATGCTCCTATATGATGCCACATGGACTACAATTGAATCTAGTGGGAAAACACACACTACATGATTATGTGGCTTCATATGTATGCATGTATCAAATAACCTCATATGACAAACAAGCTTCCAATTCTTTTGTTGGGCCTTATTCAATGGTGAATCATGATTATATAAATGCCATGTGAAATTCTAGTTGTTTTCACTACTAGAGAATGCATTTACTATTTATGCATGGGCCATACAAGATCATCATACACTCTCTTTTTTGGGCCATTTTCTTTGATTTTTGAGTGGAGCATGGTTTCTTTGGAATCAAGTTAAGATGGCTCAAGATGTTTGAACCCCACCATCCTAGCAGCATCTACACTTGGTTTTGTTAAGCATCATGGCATGCTTATATTACATGTTGTGTTGGGGGGATACCCCCGGGTAGGGTCACGCCGGTGTATAAAGGCCGAGTTAGCCGAGGTTCGGCAAGGCAAAAGCGGATGCTGGCCGGGTCACCTCAAGGCAGGCCGAATCACGGGGTAACCCGGACCAGGGGGCGTTCGCCTAACTAAATCTCAACCGACTTAAGCAGTAAGTCGGAAGTGCCTATTTAACTTGTATGCACGAACAGGTGTGGCCGGATCAACTACGATCCGGGTCACGTCTGGCTTCTAGGAGAAGGAAGGAATCTCGCTGGTCAAAAGAAGCCCCGGTACGCAGTACCTGAGAGAAGCAAGCAAGGGCAGGACCACCGGGGCGTGGCCGACAAGGGTGACGATGCCCATGTCGGCTGACGTGGGCGCCGCAGAGGCTCACGTAGCCTCTGCATGTATGACGCGGGGGAAAAGCACCCCGGTCGGCTTACTACTTGGCTGAGGCATATTCTTAGGAATATGCCTCCACGTATGCCCTAGGCAGAGACCGAGATGCCTCTATAAAAGGGGGGCTAGGGTTTCAGTAGAAGGGGCTCCGCTATTCTGATTTGGCTAGGGTTTTAGGGGTGATCTGTGGGTGAGAGTAAGAGAGCTCCTTCTTCCTCCTCTCGCCAATACAGCTCTAGGAGCACTTGTAATCTTGGAAGCAAAGCAATACAAACAACTGTGTGGAGAATCACTTCACTATCCCTCCCTGGATTCCTCTAGCGTGTATTAGTCCCCACCTTTAGCCTATCCATGGCATCTGCCGTGACACCACCACGATAGTTGGAGCCCACTATGGGGCCATCGGTGCTAGCAGGGGTCAAGATCCGGACGGGAAACTTCATCGGCACCGGCGAACGCATCGTCTCTGGGCTCGTTCAGCGCTTTGGAGCGCTGGACTTCATCAGCGACAAAGCTGGCTGCTTCGGCACGTGCCCACTTCCGTGCAACGGCCTCTTCATCAAGCTCAGCGCACACAAAGTCTACGTTGCTGTGGACGTGTCTTGTGTTCATCCGCGCCACGTCGTCGAGGCTGGAGAGCCTCCCCTCGCCGTGGCTCGCGGGGCACGTATCGCTCGCTCCCCGGACTGCGTAGAAGTGATGATGAGTGCGCCTGGTGCAGGCGCGAGCAAGGATCCGGCGCCAGATCCGGAGGTAACGCCTAAGGCACTGAGGAAAGGTAGAGGTCCTCCACTAGAGAGGCTGGGAAATGTGTTGAGGGAAGCGATGGATAGCTTGGCAAACCCTGTGGTAGCTAGATCCGGCTCGAGCACAGGCCGAGCTAGAAGAAACTAGGCAAAAGATAGTAGAGGGCGCAAAGAAAATAGCCACGGCTCAGTAGTCATTGAATATGACGCTGCGTGAGTATGCAAAGGCGAACAAAGTAGATGCTGTAAAAGTAAAGGGGATAAACCTCATGAGCGAGATGAACAAAGAGGGTGATACTGGAATTGAGGAATCAGAAAACTGTTTGTCCGTGGGGCTGCCGAGGTACAGTACCCCAGCAAAGAACCTCAGAGCAGCGGATGCAGCTGCATCCGAATTAGAGGGTCTGACGGGTGAAGCCCGTTAAAGACAACAAGATAAGGTTAACGAACTAGTTCGGATCGCGAACAGACAAAACGAAGAACTACTCCGAGCTAACCCGGAGAGAGTTGGACCCTCCAAGATCGTCCATTCGGCGATGCGTAACCTGGAGAAATCCGCTGGAGCCGCATCGTCTCCTCATGGTGGTCCAAGGAGAGAAGAGGTGGTAACCTCGGCCAGACGGAACAAATAGATCATCCCGTATGATCCAACACGGGCAGGGAAAGGAAAAGAAGCACAGAAAAATGATGATCGACGGAGTGTGAGCCGAGGTGAAGCTGGCCGAGGTAACCACGACCAAGGCAATGCCGGTCAAGTGAATGCAGTCAACGGCAATGCCGGACAGCGAAACTCGGCAGGAGCAGGACAACTGCAGCAGCGGAATATACTAAGGCAAGAGCAAAGTGCTGGCCGAGGTATGCAATAGAAAGGTGCTCCACGTGAGCAAGACAGGTATAATGATGGAGACTCGGAAATGGCAAACGCAGGATACCCAAGACCAGACTATCATGTGATAGGGTCAAGATTGGGAAGCAGGGATTTGATGCCGAATGATGCCAGGTTGAAACTGGATCGACTGTATAGGTTGGAACAGATCGAATGTCAAGGTCCTACTGGGTCCTGCGTGTTTTGGACCCCGGATCATGAAGGAGCCACCGGTACCCAACTTCCAGTTACCCAGGGGCACGAAGACGTATCAAGGCAGTACCAAGGCAGAGGATTGGTTGATAAACTATGCTACGGCTGTGAAAATTGCCACTGGTAACTTGAGATGGGCTGTACGATACGTACCCCAGATGTTGGAAGGGCCAACAAGGGTATGGCTGAACAATTTGCCACCCGGAAGCATCAACTGGTGGATAGATTTTGAGGAAATGTTCATCAACAATTTCTCGAGTACGTATCAGAGGCCAAATAGGCCGCAGACCCTAGCTATTTGCAAGCAAAGACCTAATGAGACGGATCAGGAGTTTTTAACCCGGTGGTGTGCTGTGAGAAACTCGTGCGAGGGCGTGATAGAATCACAGGCCATAGCATGGTTTGTGCAAGGGTGCAGATATGCAAGCGAGCTGTGGCAGAAGTTGCAAAGGAAAATGCCAACTACGTTGGCAGAAATGATCCGGATTGCAGATTCGTATGCTTTGGGTGATCCGACTCAACCTAGGCTCGTATCAAACGAGTCAAAGGTGAGTACTATCAGAGGGATGGAGCCAGATCATCCCGGAGGAATGACTACAGAGGAAAAAGAAGAGATGATAGACCAGATCATCGATACGGTTCGCAACAAGTTGCGGCTGTGAATCAAGATCAGCCCGGAGCAGGGGGCAGTCAGCGCCAGAAAACTGGAGGGCAATGGACTCCGAGAAATGATGGCAAGAAAACTTGGACGCTAGAGCAAAAGAGACAGTGGCAAGAAAAGAAGGACGTCCGAGGTATACTTATGAGTCGATGTTGGACCAGCCGTGTAAGTTTCACATGCCAAATCCGAGTAACCCAGCGGGTCATACGACGAGGCAATGTGAGTGGATGCGCAAGATTGAACAAGGTGGTTCGGGGAATGCTCAGGCACCCCGGAATGATCAGCCTCGGCAGGAGTTACCCCGGTAGCAATTGCTCTCCGGAGCAAACACGCAACAGCTAATGTTGCCTCCCCCTCCGCCGAGGTATGATAACAATGAGAGAAGGGATGCAGTGCATCAAGTGGAAAATCAGCATCAGCCGGATCAGAGGTACCCCGGAAATGAGGGGAGAAATGAGTACAGAGAGCATCATCAGAGCTATTGTGTGTTCACCATTGAGGAAACAGATAGAAAAAGCTTGCAACGTAGGCATATAGAGGTGAATGCAGTGATGCCGGCAGTGACGAGGTACATGCCTTGGTCTGATCAAGAAATCACCTGGAGCATAAAGGATCATCCCAAGCTTATGCCAAGCCCTGGTTCGTATGCGTTGGTGCTGGATCCGACATTCATTGGACCTAGCATTAACGTAAGGTTCTCAAAGGTGTTGATCAACAACGGTAGTAGCATTAACATAATGTATGCGGACACGATGCGCAAGTTGGGTATCTCGGAGAACATGCTGCAGACCACGAGGACAACTTTCCATGGCATTGTGCCCGGCATTTCTTGTGAGCCCATAGGCAAGGTCCGGGTTGACGTCTTGTTCGGCACGAGGGATAACTGCCAAACCGAAAATTTGGAGTTCGAGGTGGTGAACTTGGAAAGTGCTTACCTCGCATTACTCGGAAGGCCAACCCTGAGCAAGTTCATGGCAAGCTGTCATGTTAGCTACTTAAAGATGAAGTTGCCTAGACCGAACGGAGGGATTACCATTGCTGGGGATTTCCGACGTTCCATGGAGTGTGCGTCGGCCGGGTCAAACTTAGCCGAGTCACTTGTGATTGCGCCAGGAAAAAAGGAAAATTCAAGAGGTGGCGGCATTGGCTCAGTCCGTGCAGCAGTATATGCTGGCGCTAAGTAACCCACATGGAAGTGTCTCTTTCCAGGCCACGAAAGATACCAAGAAGGTTCCTATTGATGACATGTCCCAGAGCGCACCGTAACAATTGGTGCCGGGTTAATTGATAAATAGGAAAGCGAGCTCGTCAGCTTCCTCCCTGAGAATCGGGACATTTTTGCTTGGTCCACACAGGACTTGCAAGGTGTTCCGAGGGAGTTGGCCGAGCACTCTTTGAATGTGAGACCCGGAGCTAAGCCGGTGAAGCAACCTCTCCGCCGCTTCGCCGAAGATAGGAGGAAAGTCATTGGGGATGAGATAGCTCGGTTGCTAGCTGCAGGATTCATCATGGAAGTTCTTTACCCGGATTGGCTATCCAATCCGGTGCTGGTGGAAAAGAAGAAGGATGACCCGAACGTGGCAGTGGTTTGGCGCATGTGTATTGATTACACGAACCTGAACAAGGCGTGTCCAAAAGATCCATTTCCGCTGCCAAGAATAGGTCAGGTTATAGACTCAACTGCTGGATGTGAATTGTTGTCATTCATTGATGCATATTCTGGTTTCCACCAGATACCTCTGAATCCGGATGATCAAATAAAGACTGCGTTTATTACGCCGTATGGGGCTTATTGCTATCGCACCATGCCGTTTGGTTTACGTAGTGCAGGGGCAACGTACCAAAGATGTATGCAAAAATGTTTGCACGACCAAATAGGTCAAAATGTACAGGTGTATGTGGATGATGTGGTTATCAAGACCAAGGAAAGCAAAACGCTCCTTGAGGATATCAGGCAAACGTTTGTGAGCCTAAGGAGCTTCCGGATGAAACTTAACCCGGAAAAATGTACCTTCGGTGTCCCGGCTGGAAAATTGCTCGGTTTTCTTGTTTCCAGCCGAGGTATCGAGGTTAACCCAACCAAAATCCGGGCCATCGAACGAATGGAACTGTCGAAGTGTCTTAACGATGTCCAGAAGTTCACAGGTTGCCTGGCCTCATTAAGTCGGTTTGTATGTCGATTGGGAGAGAAGGCATTGCCTCTTTACCAACTCATGAAAAAGTCAGATAAGTTCGTTTGGACACCGCAGGCTGATGAAGCCTTTACCCACCTGAAGAAGATGTTGGCCATGGCACCAGTGCTAGCCTCACCACTATCAAAGGAGCCAATGTTGCTCTATATAGCCGCAACCAACCGAGTTGTAAGTGTAGTGATAGTGGTGGAGCGCGACGAGGAAGGTAAGTCGGTGGAAAGGCCAGTGTATTACTTGAGCGAGGTGTTGTCAGCCTCGAAGCAGAACTATCCACATTATCAAAAGGTGGCATATGGCGTGTACATGGCCGCCAAGAAACTGAAGCACTACTTTGAGGAGCATCCCATCCGGGTCATATGTGAGGCCCCCATATCCGAGATAATGAGTAACAAGGATGCGAGCGGCAGAATTGCAAAATGGGCAATTGAGCTAACTCCTTATGCGCCGCAATATGACAGAAGAGAGGCCATCAAATCTCAAGCTATGGCGGACTTTTTTGTGGATTGGGCCGAGGTACAATACAAACCGCCACTCCCAGATCTGAACTATTGGTGAATGCACTTTGACGGATCAAAAACCAAAACCGGGCTAGGTGCCGGAGTTGTACTCACGTCGCCAAAAAAGGACCAGTTGAAATATGTGCTGCAGATCCATTTCACGGCATCAAACAATGTCGCTGAGTATGAAGCACTTGTGCATGGGCTCAAGGTAGCAAAAGAGATTGGGATACGTCGGATCATATGCTTTGGCGACTCTGATTTGGTGGTGCAGCAAGTATCGGGAGTGTGGGACGCCCTGGATCCGAACATGGCACTGTACAGATTTCATGTGCAGAAGATATCTGGTTACTTTGAGGGATGCGAATTTCACCATGTACCCTGGGTGGAAAATGAGGCTGCTGACATGCTGTCGAAGCTCGGGTCAACCCGACAAGCAATTCCACCGGGTGTAGCATTAGAGCACCTCAGGAAACCATCCATCAGGCCATCCCCAGAATCCGAGTCAATCTATGTCCCGGAGGACACAGAATCCGGAGCCGTGCCCATGGACATTGACACAGGAAGTGGTGCGCTGAACCCGGGGACTGCATAGCGTGATCCGGTTGAAGTTATGCCGGTGGATCAGATGGAGATTGATGAGGATGTGTTCCCTGTGCGAGCAATACCGGCTTGGGCACTACCTATATTTCAATTCCTGAAAGATGGAGCGTTACCCACTAAGGAAGTGCTGTCCAGGCAAACACAGAGGAGGACAAAGGCTTACACGATCATCAATTCCGAACTATACAAAAGAAGTGTGACCAATGTCCTCCAGCGCTGTGTTGACCCGGAAGAAGGGCTTGACATCCTCCGAGATATACATCAAGGGGAATGCGGGCATCATGCCTCATCCCGAGCCTTGGTAGCAAAAGCTTTCCGCCACGGATTCTACTGGCCAAGTGCCTTAGAGCAAGCAGAAGATCTGGTGAGAAAATGTAATGGTTGTCAGAGGTACGCTACCAAGACACATATGCCAATGTCGGAACTGAAGACCATAACAATTACTTGGCCATTTGCCGTATGGTGCTTGGATATGGTTGGCCTGTTCAAACCAGCAAGGGGAAATATGACTCACATTCTGGTAATGGTGGACAAGTTTACGAAGTGGATTGAAGTAAAGCCTATAAGAAAATGTGATGGAGCTACAGCCGTGACGTTTCTCAAAGAATTCATCTTGAGGTACGGCTATCCTCACAGTATCATAACTGATAATGGCACTAATTTTGCGGAATGAGCATTTGCGCGTTTTTGCCGGGATAAGAAGATCTGGCTGGACATAGCCTCGGTAGCCCACCCTGCATCGAACGGACAAGTGGAAAGATCAAACAGATTAGTACTATCCGGGATAAAACCCCGGCTCATTGAGCCGCTGCAAAGATCAGCGGGGTGCTGGATAGAAGAACTACCAGCGGTACTGTGGAGTTTAAGAACAACTCCGAATCAATCAACAGGCTATACGCCGTTTTTTCTGGTATATGGGGCAGAAGTTGTATTACCAGCCGACATAGAGCATGATTCGCCTAGGGTCACCCAATACACAGAAGCCGAAGTGCAAGAAGCCCGGCAAAATGATGTTGATCTGCTGGAAGAAGCAAGAGAACTGGCATTGTCCAGATCCGCCATATATCAGCAAAATCTCCGACGCTATCATACCCGGCAAGCCCCCGAGTTTTTCGGGAAGGCGATCTGGTGCTCCGGTTGGTACAACGTACTACTGGCATGCATAAATTATCCCCCTATGGGAAGGGCCATTCATCGTAAGCAGGGCATTGCACAATGATTCTTATTATCTTATAGATGCAAAGCCAAAGGATAAGAACAAGGTGGACAGGTCTGGTGAGGAATCTAAGCGTCCATGGAATGTAGGTCTACTTCGTCCTTTCTACACTTAGCTAAGAAGTGTATGTGTCCGAGTCGTCTCATATGTCGGTATGTATGTCGGCAATGAGCTTATCAATGAAATGTTGGCACCTCGAGCAGTAACTCGAGGACTGCCTTAATAATATTTGTCGTTTTTTATGCGTTAGCTGGAATAAGTTATTCTACTTAACTCGGATTAGTAATGTGTGAGCACCAAGAACCTAACTCTTCGACTTGCTGCTGTCCAACAAGAATTGGCTTCATGGCAAGCAAGAGAACAAGTTTGGAATTGCGTAGCACATGAAAAACGACTAAGGAAAAGAATTTATTCGAGCCGACGTTTGTTTTTCGGACTAACCCTGTATTTATTTTCAAGTTATTATGCAGTTTTATTTTTGAGCTAAGTCTAAAAGTTTCCCAGTATTGTTAAGACAATTTTTGAAGCTCGGATTCGTAAGTCGTAAAACCGAATCAAGGTAGACACGAACCGAGCCAAGAGATTGGACGAACAAGAAAAAGAAACTCGGGGACTATGCCCAAGTTAATCCGGCATAAGAACTTAGTAGCAAAATATCACATGTATATGGAATACAACTCCACCCGGCATACCGGGGATCTGATAAATTTTCAAGTTTTTTCGCTCAAGGAGCGGCAGGAGGAGGAAGTTCGGCATTATCTTCGCCATCTTCAATATCCGAGGCGTCATCTTCTCCATCACCGTCCGAGCCATCTTCATCATTCTCAACCTCTTCGTCCCCAGCGGCTTCCGGGAAGCTCGGCCCCTCAACCATTCATGAATGGGAGCATATTCGATGAGGCTATGGGCGCAAGCCTGGCGCCGAGCCACCCACTCCGGGTCATTGGTCCATCTGGATCCTGTGCGCAGGCATGTCAGGAGGTTGAGATCAATTTTCTCATACCACATGAGTATGTGGTGGAGAATGGTATCAGCTGCGGCACGCCCAGCGGACTCTCTCCAGAGGTCGAACTGAGTCTCGGTTTCCATTAGCTTCTCAACAAGAATTGCGGTGGTCTCCGGAGTGTCTTCGCCGGGCTAGAACGTGTTGAAGATGCGAACTGCAACGTCGAGGATGTCCTTGACATAATTTTTGATGAGCTCCATGCGAGATGACAAGCTGACCAATAGGTCCTCCATGTCATAGGGAATCTCTTCACCATTAGGAGCGGCAGCAGTACCCCTTTCTCGGGGGAAGTCGGCAACTGCTGCACTCGCAATAGCAGTGCCCTTTGGAAATTTTCCTGGAAAAGAGACAAAGTAAGAAGGTAAAGAAAAGACATATGAAGTAACCCGGAGAAGTATGTCGGATAAGGGAAAGGAGCTTACGTGATATATGGCTGAGGATCCGGGTCAGCTCCCTGGTGCAGTCATCACGCTTCTTACGAAGCTGCTCAAGCTCAGCATTCGCCGACCCTAGCTGGATGTCGGACTCCTTGAGTAAATCCTGGTCCTTAGCGATCTGGAGATTGAGGCGCTCGCGCTCTTCTGTGTAATTCTGGCCAACCTTTTGTAGTTCGGATTGGTGCTGGGCCTTCATTTTCTCCATCTCAGCCTTGAGCATGGTGATCTCATCGTCCTTGGTCCGGAGGAGGGCGAGCTCATCGTCTTTCTTCTTAAGCTCGGCTTGGTGTTGCCCTGCTTGTTCGAGAAAATGCAGCATCATATCAGGCACAGGCACACTATATTCAAGCGACGCTGAAATAGTGTGTTGACCCGGCAGAGCCGAGGTATGAATGTTCGCCGAGCCAAGGAAAAAAGGAAGCAGAAAGCACTGTAAGGTCGGACAAGAATGACTTACCCTTGATCTGCTCTAGATTCTTCCGCATAATCTTGTTCTCAGCCTCCACCCCAGCTGCGGAAACTGAATGATGTGATTAGTTTGGCAGAGGAAGATGAAGAAAAACGGAGAAGCGCCAAGGAATTTTTTTTACCCCTTTTCTCGTGTTCCGCGAGAAGCGCAGCTTGCTTGGCGCGTAGCATCTTGTGGATATCCAGCAGACGTTGGAATTCAGCACTCCGGCGATTGGTGGTCACCTGAAAGAAGTACAGAAACATAAATTAGCTTGGTGCATATTCGAAGTGTACAAAAATCTAGGCCAAGTGGAACTTAACCCGGCTCTAGGTGTGTGCATATTCGAAGTGTACAAAATCTGGGCCAAGTGGAACTTAACCCGGCTCTAGGTGTGGGCATATTCGAAGTGTACAAAAATTCGGGCCAAGTGGAACTTAACCCGGCTCTAGGTGTGTGCATATTCGGAGTGTACAAAAATCCAGGCCAAGTGGAACTTAACCCGGCTCTAGGTGTGGGCATATTCGAAGTGTACAAAAATCCGGGCCAAGTGGAACTTAACCCGGCTCTAGGTGTGTGCATATTCGAAGTATACTAAATCCGGGCCAAGTGGAACTTAACCCGGATCTAGGTGTGTGCATATTCAAAGTTCTCATGGAGCTATGTTAGTTTTCTAAAGAGCATCTGGCCGAGTAACAAATTACTCCCTCGGAGGCTCGGGGACTAATGGTTATTATCTACAACATGTAAAGGGGAAGCGACGTACCTCCATCATCCGCCCGCGAGGTTGATTGCCTTAGCGGCTGTGTTCATTTGGGCGGAAAATTCAGCGGGGCCGAACTTCTCCGGAAGATCGTCGTTGTGGACGAACTCCGCCTTGTTCCAATTCATGACAAATTCAATCAAGCTCGGAGGGTACCGCTCACCGGTGGGCATATGGGGCGCCACCAAGCCCTTCGCGTGCGCTTCTGTCCTCTCAACCAAGGCAAGGGCTGGGCTCGTGTGTAGAACCATCTGCTGTGCATCAGTTGGCTCGGCAGGGGCGTCCTTCGCTGCTAGAGCTTTCTTGGGAAGCATTGATGCGAGGGTACGCTGCCCAGCCTCGACGAATGCTGATTTGGTAGCATCCGGAGCCTTTTTGCCCTTTGCTTGCTGGGAAGAGGAAGTCGTCGTAGCGGATTTCCCCTTAGGAGCTGTCGGGGTAGTTCCTCGCCGAGGTTGAGAAGACTCGGACAAGGCAGAGGAGCTCGGCGCTGGTGCTCTTGTTGCTGGACTTGGTGCCGCTGCTGATGTTTTTGCAGCCGGAGTTGGTGCTGATGCCGGAGTTGGTATTGGTGCTGGTTTGGTTGCTGGTACTGGAGCTGGTGCTGGTGCCGAGGTAGTTTCAGTGGTTGCTGGTTGCGGCAAAGCCGAAGTTGTGGATGCCATCGCCTCGGCCGGACCAGTCTCCCCCGCTCCAAGGTTACCCTCCTCTTGACGAGGTGGAGCAGAACCCGGAGCAGCCGTAGAACCCTCTGGAATAGGGCTCAGCGGACGTGACTCGTCGTCACGAGGGGGAGAAGGGCTAGGTCGGAGCAGTGAAGAGATGCTAGATCCACTCTGAGGGACCTCCACCGGAGCCCTGCAAAAAAGAATAATGTTAGAAGAGAAATTACAACAATGCAAGGAAGAGCAAGTTACAGAAGGAAAATGACTTACGCATCCGAGGTTTGGGCCTCCTTGGGTTTCCGAGCCCTTCGTGCTGGGGCCTTTCCTGTTGGCTTGGAGGAAGTCTTGTCCCTGGACTTCTTTCGCCTTTTAGCGGGCTGAGTAGGTCCGGAGGAGGAACTTGGAGCAGCCCCGCGCTTCTTCTTCGGTGCTACCGGAACAGGTTCGCCCGTAGCAAGGGGAGGGTCCTCGTGGATGTGCCCACCTGGATTAGCTGATGCCGGAAAAGCAAAAGAAAGGGGGATAACCTCAACAGGTTCAATCACCTCGACATCCGAGTCATCTTCATCATCGGGCCAATCTCTAATAGAAGAGAATTTACCGGTGGGTCGCTTTGTGGCGTCGGTCATTGGGAGGAACATCTCCTGGTCCGGCTCTTCTTCATCCAGAGTCTCCCGGTCCGGCGCCCACTTAAGGGTCGGATCGGTGCCGTCCTCGAGGGTCTGCTAAAGAAATAGCTGAGGAAAAGAATGAACAAAAGAGTCAAAAATGCAACAATAACCGACATGTAATTAGTCCGGGGTAAGTTTGCAACATGAAGCTTATCGCAGGAGGAAGCTTATCGCGGCAATAATGCTCAATTCCCCAAGTCCACTCAGAGGAGAAGTCCTTGTGGGTGGTGAAGAGAGCCTTAACCCGGCGATATATCTCCGTGTTTCTTAGCTCAAAGGATGAGGTCCGGTTGGGGTCGCGGACGAAGCTCATGTGGCACACCTTGTGGGTGCGCTTCTGGAGAGGGGAAATTCGGTTGCGCACGAACGTGATCATAGCATCCTCATTGCGCAACCCGAGCTTCTTTAGCTCCGCGAACCTCTTGTTGACCTGGTTGGCCAAGGCCGTGGGCTTCTTGGGGATGACATCCCACAACTCTGGGTTAGGTGGACCCGGAGTATAGGGAAGCAGCCGGATCAAGTCTTCAGTGCCCGTATTCTAGACATAAAAGAAAGTCCGGGCCCACCCTTTGCAGGAGTCCAGCCCGGTGACCCGGGGGAAAACAGAAAGCCTCCGAGGTGAGATGGACGCGGCTCCGAACTGAGTGAGCTCTTTGTCCTCCGGATCTAGCTCTACGTTCGGAATGACATTACGACGAAGGCCGAAAAACCGGATCCATAGCTCCTTTGTGGGCCAAAGTCCGGCATAGCCTTTGATCGTAGAGGCAAAAGCGGAAAGAGAGGTAATGGCGTTGGCAGGAAGGTGGTGCGGCTGGAGTTCGTAGGTACTAAGCCAATCCCGGAAGAAGTCGCTCACGGGCAGACCGAAGCCCCGTTGGAAGTGGGACAAGAACACGACGTACTCACCCGGATTGGGTGCGGGGGCCAATTCAACGGAGGCGAGACTAGCGGCGGTTACTGTGCTGGCCCTTAAAATAAGACAACATAATGATTACCCTCCACATGGGTTGGCGTACGAGAGAAGGAAACAAGACCCGGATGGAACCGTGGTAACCCGGCCAGCAAGTGAAAACTTGGAATGTGCAGAGGGAAAGTAAAACCATGAGGTCCGAATTAAAGTGGTAACCCGGCCGGCAAGTGAAAACTTGGAATGTGCGAAGGGAACGTAAATCCATATAATCCGAGGTAAAGAGGTAACTCGGCAATAACGACCGGAGCTCGAAATTGAACATAATGTGGCCTTAGCGACCAAGGCAGCTAAGACCGCACCAGCTTCGGGGACTAATGTTGTGGGGATACCCCCGGGTAGGGTCACGCCGGGGTATAAAGGCAGAGTTAGCCGAGGTTCGGCAAGGCAAAAGCGGATGCTGGCCGGGTCACCTCAAGGCAGGCCGAATCACGGGGTAACCCGGACCAGGGGGCGTTCGCCTAACTAAGTCTCAACCGACTTAAGCAGTAAGTCGGAAGTGCCTATTTAACTTGTATGCAGGAACAGGTGTGGCCGGATCAACTACGATCCGGGTCACGTCTGGCTTCTAGGAGAAGGAAGGAATCTCGCTGGTCAAAAGAAGCCCCGGTACACACTACCTGAGCGAAGCAAGCAAGGGTAGGACCACCAGGGCATGGCCGACAAGGGTGACGACGCCCATGTCGGCTGACGTGGGCGCCGCAGAGGCTCACGTAGCCTCTGCATGTATGACGCGGGGGAAAAGCACCCCGGTCGGCTTACTACTTTGGCAGGAGGCATATTCTTACGTATGCCCTAGGCAGAGACCGAGCTCCCTCTATAAAAGGGGGGCTAGGGTTTCAGTAGAAGGTGCTCCGCTATTCTGATTTGGCTAGGGTTTTAGGGGTGATCTATGGGTGAGAGTAAGAGAGCTCCTTCTTCCTCCTCTCGCCAATACAGCTCTAGGAGCACTTGTAATCTTGGAAGCAAAGCAATACAAACAACTATGTGGAGAATCACTTCACTATCCCTCCCTAGATTCCCCTAGCGTGTATTAGTCCCCACCTTTAGCCTATCCATGGCATCTGCCATGACACCACCACGTATATGTCTCTTTTCCTTCTTAACCAAAATCCTTTCTCTCATACCCCAAAACCCTACTCCTACCTCACTTACTCCACACTCAACACCCCATGCAATGTCACCACTTTTTCTATCTCTTGCCTTTGAATAGATGGAGTTGTATTGGTTTGAGTCATATTCATTTGAATCAAATCAAATACCACTTTACACCCTAACTATCCTACCTAGCCCAAACCCTAAACCCTAACTATCTCTAACCCTAGCTCCACTCACCCCTTATCCCCTCTCCCAAACCGAGGCCACACTAGGTGGTTTGGCTCGGCCCAACCCTAACCTAGCCATCTAGCCCGAGCCACCCCGTCTTGCTCAACACCAACCCCTCTTGCTAGCCAGCCGAACCCCATCCCCCTCTTCCTTTTTATCTCTTCCCTCGCTGCCAAGCAAGCCCCACCCGAGCCACCCTGCGCTGCCCATCTGGCCCTAGCGTTGTAGCCTCCCCTGGCCTCCTGAGCCTCGCAGCACGCGTGAGAGAGGGAGAAGAGAAAGGTGGCCACCACCACCTTTTACCCACCCGAGCCCCCCATGTGCATCTCTCCCTCCCTTCGTCCTTATCTTTCTCCCTCTCGTGCCTAGCATCGTTCCCTAGATCCCAGGGCCCTGCCGCCGCAGCCCCTTCCCCCATCTACCCTTGCTACCCCTCTCTTCCATCTCCGACCACCCATCGTCGACATCCACCGCTACCACCGTAGCTAGGAGGCGGGCGTGGCGACTGGGTGTTGGGGAAGATCCAGTGGAGCACCTGCGTCACCCCTGTCCACGCCGACGAGGAGGAGGAGGCCTAGCACCTGCAACACAACCTCGAGCCAACAAGAAACCCTAGCCCCAGATCATCAGCTCCCCCGGCGATCCCCTGCTCCCCGACCCGATCCAACCCCTCCAGCAAACCCCCGGTGAGCTCTTGAGTCTCCCAGACATCTTCCCGCTCGTCGTTACTTCCTGGACGTGTAGATCAATCTGTCGAACGCTCTCGATGCACCGCGCTCGCAGTTGTCTTCCGCCGTTGCGCCGTAGTAGAGTTATCTGGCCGCGCCGTTGTTTCTCATCAGCAACCCCCGCAGCCGTAGTGGTAGCTACCGCCTGCACGCGCTAGATCGCAGGTTCGATCCCCCGCCGCGTCGGTGTCCTCCGCTGTCAGTTTCGTCAGGTTAGGAGGCAGAGCAGAAAAACAGTACGCGGGGGGCATTTTTCAAATACCCCTGCTTCTTTTGCTGCTCAAACTGCGCTCCACCAGGTCCCACCTGTCTGTCTCTGTGGGCTTTTTACAAAAAAGCACCGCAGTAATCGCCGCCTCAACCCGCACTCCCCATCTGCGCCACGTGGCCGCGCCCTGTTCGCACTCCCGTGCGTGGCCCCGCGAACTGCCAACCCCACCTGTCAAACTCACTGGCTGGACAACCCCGCGGTGAGAAAAGCTTGCCGCGCGCGTTTTTCGCCAGCTCAGCGCGGCCCCACCTGTCTGCGTCTGTGTCTGACTTCTGCCTATGTGCAAAAAGTCCGTGAGCTTTTCTATTTTATAAAAATCAATTTCAGAATTTGTCTAAATGTTTTTAAATCCAGTTTTTAATAACTTTAATTCTGTAATTCCAAATTTGGCAAATAATATGTCTAAATCGATCAGCGCGACGAGCCCGTTCGGGTTATGCATTCTATGACATGAATTGAAGCATGCATCATATAAATTTTAATAATCAATACTGTTTATGGTAATAAAACTTGGCCACATAATTAAGAAAATGATTAATTATTGTCCCCACACCTCACCCTTGCCATGTTACATTATTGCCATGAAAATTGTGCACCATTCATCATGGCATGCTTGGTTGCTTGTCGCATTTTATTTACATGCTTGTGCACTTTATTTATGTTGGCCCTTGTTTGTTTGGTTCTTCTTTCGAATAGACGCCGAGCAGGGGAATTATCAGGAATCCCAGGAGTACTACCCAGATCCATCTCTCGCTTCAACTGAGCTACCAGGCAAGCACTACCACATGCTTGCATACATAGAGTACCTATTGCTTCTATCTTATTCTTGCATCATGGAGTCTCGAATGCATTAAATTGAATCCCAAGTACTGCATAGCCTTTACTTTTAAACCCCACCGAGCTTGTTCCTCCATCCCATGAGCCACTACTGCAGGAGTTGTTTGAGCCAAGCGAGTCGTCAAACAACATGTGTAGGGTATGTGAGTGTCTGATGGTTAACGAGGTACTTAAACAACTTAACCTGAGTAGTAATGGGATAACTAATGAAAGAGGCACTGGTGAGCAATATCTGTTATTTGGTTTTTCATGCTCAATTGTGTCCCGTAGGACCCCGAGTACTTGATACCTATTCCTTGACTATCGCACTATCCGCATATGGGACCATGAATCCCCTTAGCTATAGCTCGATCCATTTCTTATTTCTTGGGGCCACAAAGTAGTTTGGGGCTTTATTACTATCCTGTACTTATGCCATGCTTTACTTCTTTATTTAAGATTGTGCGTGGAGCACCTGTACTGTTTTGGATCGTGACACGTTTTCGCTGTATCGACAAGCCCAGTCACACTTTCGGGTTCCCAGTCATTTACCCCATCCACACAAACCCTGGGTCCTTCTCGGAGCCGGCCAACTTCCTCGTGGGTAGCTTAGTGGGGTGCCCCCCCTGAAATATTTTATGAATCCTATGATTGCTTTGTCGTGAAGGCCTCGTTGGGTTTTGATTTGGTTTTTCCGAGGTTGATCGTGTGTGTGTTGCTATTTGTGCACCCCTGCAGGGTAAATCTTTCTGAAAGCCGTGTCCGCAGTTATGGACGACTTGGAGCACGGTTTCTCGATCATAGACAAGCATATCTAAAGTACCGTATTTAATTGGACTAAAGATCTGACTAGTAATTTGTGCAATACTCAAGGAATGATTAATAAAACTGCCAACAGATGGGTTGTTCGTCCGCTTTCTCGTTGGTAAGTGAGAAGGGGGATGGATCTGTTACTTTGTACTGTTACAACTGTTGTTTCTAATTAACGCACATCCGCCTATCTTTGGTTAGGCGGATGGGTAGCGAGTATCTATAGACTTGTTAGTTATTATCTTTTGCTGCAATTGTGTCACCCCAGGTATATGTCCCCTTTAGAGGCATATAGACTTGCTGAGTACCCCTAGGGTCTCACACGATAAATTGTTTGATTCAGATGAACAGGTGTATTCGTAAGATGGATACTGGGTGGGGGAAACATATGATGTTGTCAACGATCAGTTGGCGTAGAGATTCCGGGGATGGGGATCCGTGAGATCTGTGGGCGGGATGTGCTTATTTATGTGGCATCTTATGCCGATTTGCTTCTTATCCGTACTCGGATCTTGTTTCCTGCTTCCACTTGATACTCTATTGATTGATGTATGAGGAGCTATCCTATACTATTATATCTATCTAGGATATTTGGATCTTGCCGTATGGCGTTGCAATATTTCTATTTCTTTTAGATGGTATGGCTCTGGGGACTGTTGTAAGGTAGCTTGCATACATACTCACTTGTGTATGTATTTGATCTCTTCGCCTGTTGCCTACGTCGCTCGCTCTTGTCCCGATGTTCTTGGAAGTGGTTAGGGAGGTCAACGGGCCTACACGTGGGTGGCCCTGGGCCCCCGCTGTAAAATCCCTTAACCACGTTTGGTTCATCCATGCTTGAACTTAGAGGATAGGGCCGAGGTTGTTACAAGTGTCGTCGGCCATCATCATCATGCTTGCCATCAACACGCAATTTCACCTCCTCTCCAGCAACCACCTCTCATGCAGAAGGACCCGTTTTCAGCAAAACAGAACAAGTATCAGATATACTTAACACTACAAATGTGTTTGCAAGATTATAACATTTATAAAACTGTATATCAAATATATACCTTTGTCGTTGACGACCTAAGCGACATCTGGTTCAACCAATACTTCTTGAGATGTGTCATGAACCGGTGGATCTCCATTGTTTCCGTGCCGCCCCTCATTATGCAAGTCCTGACTTGTGCTTGATAGCTTGGTGGCAGTGACCGCAGCATAGCGGCGTTTGCAAAAGAGCCCGTAATCCAGACGTCTAGGAAGTATGCAGGCCTCATGTACACATCATGCATGTGCTCCAAGTGGTCCTCCAGTGATGAGTTCTCCATCTTAATGGAGAAGAAGTCTCCCATCAGCTCATGCTCCCAAATGCGTGTCTGCTCCACGAAATGTGTCCTAAGCTGTAGCATTACCGAACGAGGGTTGACATCACCCACAAAAGGCCACAGCTCATCCACCATTCTGAAACGCATCACAACTGAAATATAGGAGGCCATCTCATGACGGAGCTAACGGTCTTTCCGCTCCTCTAGAGTCTCAAGGTCCATGGGCTGATCCAAATCCATCCCGTCGAGTATGTAGTCAACCATGTCGTTCTCGCTAAGGAGAACATGGATACTAGCAACCCAAATGGAAAAGTTCGATCCATCTAACCTGAGCTTCTCCCCTTCTAACCATTCAATTGTCAATACGAAAGGTCCCATCTACATTTATAATTGCAAAAGGAATTTAGACTAAGTTTATAATTAAATGAGTTAATGATAACTCCACTTAGAAACACCTATCCCCAAAAGGGTTCCTAGTGATAACACGACACCTATCAGCCACATCTCCCCCGATCATCACGTCCATCAATGTGGGTTCAAGGGTGGACGCTAAACATCGGTCACATCATTCATGCGACTCGTGCTCGATCTTTCGACCATCCACATTACGAGGCCATGTCTGTACATGCTAGGCTCGCCAACTCAACCTTAGTGTTTTCACTGTGCAACATGGCTTGCACCCACTATATGTGAACATAGATATGTCTGACACCTGATCATCACGGCCTGCCTCATACCGAAGAACTTTCTTGGTGGTGCACACTAAGGGGGAACACAATCGTTGGTTATTTTAATAGGGATCATCTTATTAGTCTACCGTCGAGTATCTAATACTAGCACACAATAAGACATACAAACAATAACATTGAATGTAAATGCTATGTGATATGGTCCTTCACATCGTGATCTCCATCCGTCGTCACCGGGTTCCGGCGCCGTAGACACCAGGGTACCAGTGTCATTCCGGCGTGGTAGTTCGTCACCTCCATGACTGTCTACTACTACGTAACAAAAGGTAATCACTTTACCTTTGCCACAACCATATCACAAAGCAACACCCCCTGCAAAACAAAGTTAGATGCCTCTACTTTATATTTGTATGTTTTACGTGGCTGAATGGGCTTTCACACAAGAACCGTTCTTACCTACAAACTTTCAACACAACGCTGATCAAGTAGTTGTCTATACTATACCCCTTTTGGGGCCCTCCGTTTCAAATGGCATACCAACTAATGCGAGAGAGACAGACATCCCCCTAAGCCACTTTATACGGTACAAGCCGTATGTCAAGCATGGACCAGTCTCGCGAATGAACGCGTAAAGTCGGTTGGGGGTCGCTTCATCAAGCATTACTGCGGTATACACAAGTACACGTGGGAGGGTAACAACTAAAAGATCAACGCCCACACGCTACATCTCGTGTGTTCTACCCGTACTAGCATTACTACGCATAGATCTAGCTCTGATACCACTGAAGGGGTTCCACGTATGAAAACAATAAATTTTACCCTACGCCCTGATACATTGCAAATGTATCTATAATTTTTGATGTTCCATGCTTGGTTTTATCCACTTTCTTGTGTTTTGTTCCAATTTTGGAGTACTTTTCATATGATTTCTTGGACTAACCTATTAATAAGAGCCAAAGTGCCAGCTGCCTGCTTTCTGCTGTTTTGGGTTCCAAGAAAGTCAGAAAATGAATATTCTCGGAATTGGACGGGACAAAAGCCAAAGTGCCTATTTTTCCGGAAGTGATAAAGTGCTAGAATATGAGACGGAGAAGGGCCAGGGAGCCACCACACCACCTGGCCGCGCGGCCAGGTCTGGCCCGCGCCAGGGGGTGGTGTGGCCGCTCCCGGCACCCCCTCGGCCTCCCCTTCCGTCTATATATTGCCCTCGGGACGAAAACCCTAAGTACCCGATCAAAAATCCACGAAAGAGTCTGTAGCCGCCGTCATCTCCATCCCTAGATCGGGAGGGATCTGAAGCTCTTCTCGGCACCCTGCCGGAGAGGGGAATTCACCCTGGAGGCCTTCTTCATCACCATGCAAGCCTCCGGTGTGATGCGTGAGTAGTTCATCCTTGGGCTACGGATCCATGTAGTAGCTAGATGGCTGGTTCTCCTCCTTTGTGCTTTCATGTTTAGATCTTGTGAGCTCCGTTCATGATCAAGATCATCTATTTGTAATTCATACACGTTGTGTTTGCGGGGATCCGATGGATATTGAGATGCTATTTCAGATCGATTATAGATTCTATCAAGTCTTCGTTATTTGAGATCTTGCATGCTTTCCGTTGTTAGTAGCTATCTTGGCCAAGTAGATGCTAGCAACTCCAAGAGTTAGTATTTATGCTCAATAGTTGGTTCATGCCTCTGGTAATCTGGGGAAGTGACAGAAATCTCTAGGGTACTAGATGTGATGTTGCTACTAGGGAGAAAACAACAATCCTTTGTTCATAGAACAATCGTATTGTTTACTTTACACGCAGTTCGGAAAGCAATAATCTGTTGCTTGCAACTTAATACTGGAGGGGGTTCAGATGATAACCTGAAGGTGGATTATTAGTCATAGATGCAGTTGGATGGCGGTCTATGTATTATGTTGTAATGCCCAATCAAGTCTCAGAGGAGTCAAGATGATTGGTATATGCATGTATTGCTTTCTCGGTGTTTGTCAATTGCCCCGCTGTAATTTGTTCACCCAGCATGTTATCTAGCTTAAGGAGAGCCACCTCTAGTGAACTATGGATCCCGGTCCTTTGTCTTTACATACAATCTACAATCGTTTACTGCTTTGTGTTTACTTTCTGCAAACTTTTACTTCTATTCGATACGTTTAATCCTTTGTTTTCCGCAAAACACGGTGAGATTGACAACCTCATCGCAAGTTGGGGACAAAGTTCTGTGGTTGTGTTGTGCAGGTCTCCACGTTGCTACTAGCACCGGTAGTGTGCCCTGCCAAAGCTCAGCTAGTAAAACCTTTGGGGTGTTCCCTTGCTCCTACTGGTTCGATTAAACCTTGGATTCATGACTACTCTTGAAAACACTAAGTTGTGTGACTTCACTAGCACCAACAACAATGATTTTATGAGCACACCTATTGCTCCACCTGTGGCTGAAAATACTTTCTTTGCGATAATACCTGCTTTACTCAATCTTGTTATGAGAGAGCAATTTTCTGGTAATGGTAATGAAGATGTTGCTTCCCATCTAAATAACTTTGTTGAACTTTGTGAAATGCAAAAGCATAGGGATATAGATGGTGATATTATTAAACTGAAATTGTTTCCTTTCTCTTTGAGAGGAAAAGCTAAAGAATGGTTGAATTCCTTAACTAGGAATAGTATTGATTCTTGGACTACGTGCAAAGATGCTTTTATTGGAAAATACTATCCTCCTGCTGAGATTATATCCATGAGAAGTGAAATAATGAAGTTTAAACAACTTGATAATGAGCATGTTGCTCAAGCTTGGGAAAGAATGAAATCTTTGGTAAAGAATTGTCCCTCTCATGGACTGACTGCTTGGATGATCATCCAAACTTTTTATGTAGGATTGAACTATTCTTCAAGGAACCTATTGGATTCAGCTGCTGGAGGTACCTTTATGACCATCACTTTGGGTGCTGCAACAAAACTTCTGGACAATATGATGGTTAATTATTCTGAATGGCATACTGAGAGAGCTCCACAAGGTAAGAAGGTAAATTCTATTGAGGAAACCTCCTCCTTGAGTGATAAAATTGATATTATTATGTCTATTCTTGTTAATGGGAAAGCCCATATTGATCCAAATAATGTTCCTTTAGCCTCTTTGGTTGCTCAAGAAGAGCAAGTTGATGTGAACTTCATAAGAAATAACAATTTTGGCAACAATGCTTATGGTAATAATGCTTATAGGAACTATTTTGGTAACAAAAATTATAGGCCCTACCCTCCTAGTAATACTTATGGCTATAATGCTAAACCTGAATTACCTAGTGAAGGAAGAATTTTAGAAGTTGAAAGAGCCACTAAAAACTTCATGCAAATGCAATATGAGCAAAATAAACTATTTACTAAAACTATGGAGGAACAATCTATCATTTGGAAGAACATTAGCCATCAACTTGAGAGTCTTAATAGGGAAATTCCTAGTTTACAATTTAAACTCTCTAATGCTGAAAGAAATATATCATCTTTGTCTGAAGCTCAATCTTCATTGATTAATAAAATGGCTGCTAAACCTGAAACTAATGAGAATCCTTTGCAGCTACTAATGCTATACAAGTAAGAATTGATGAAAATGTTAGACTATTAGCTGAATTACATGCTAAGTGGGAAAGAGAAGATGAAATTGCTAGAAACATTAGTGTTTCTACTATTACCACCACTAGTGTTGAGGCTAGTAATAGTTCTACTACTTTAGATGATAAAGTTGATTTTGATCTTGATGGTTGCAATATCTCTGAAGTTATTAAGTTCCTACAAAAGCTTGCTAAAAGTCCTAATTCTAGTGCTATGAACATGGCTTTTACAAAACACATTACTGATGCTCTCATAAAGATTAAAGAAGAAAAGAAGAAACATAAAGCTTCTATTCCTATAAAGCAAGAAGATGGTTGGGAACCCATCATTAATATGAAAGTGAATGACTTTGATTTCAAAGCTTTGTGTGATCTTGATAGTAGTGTTTCTATTATGCCTAGAAGGATTTATGATATGCTTGATTTGCCTCCTCTTGAAGATTGTTATTTGAATGTCCCACTTGATGCTAATGCTAAAAAGAAACTCATGGGGAGTCTTAATGATGTTCTTATTATGGTTAACGATTCCTATGTCCCCGTTGATTTCTATATTTTGGATGTTGAATACAATGCTTCTTGTCCTATTACTTTGGGAAGACCTTTTCTTAGAACTGTTGGTGCCATCATTGATATGAAAGAAGGCACCATTAAATATCAACTCCCACTCAAGAAAGGTATAGAACACTTCCCTAAAAATAGAGAAAAGATTTATTTTTCTTCTCCTATAAAAACAAAATTTGGTCTTAATGCTTCTTCATTTGAGAATACTTGATTCTTTCTTTGCTTCTTATGCCTAACTTAAAGGCGTTAAAGAAAAGTACTTATTGGGAGATAACCCAAAAGTTTTAGATGAGTCTTGGAAGTTATTACCTCTGTAATAACCTCTCCTTATCCTTTTTATTTGCCTTTTGTGCCAAGAGTAAGCTCTGATGAGAGTGAAGTAATGATTGGGAAAGTTGCTGTCCCAAAATAGATTTTTGTGCTTCACCGTAAAAATTCGTGAGAGAGCTCCATATGTCGGATTGAGCTGTAATGTTTTTTTCTTCTGCCCCAGGCTGATATCTAACTTTCTTTAGTTCAACACTTTTTGATTTGAGCAACATAAGGTCGTCGAAAAAATTCGTCTTCACCTGCTGGTCTGTTTTGACAGATTTCTGCCATTTTCTGCATTTGCTTCTTGTTGGTTCCTTCTTGAGTTCTTTTGGGGAATTGAGCTTTTTGAGGGAAGTGCTACAGTATCTAGTGTTCTAATGGAAGTTTATTTGTTGTTAGAACTGAACCTTAAGACTTATTTATCTTGAGTGCACTAATGTTGCTAATAAAGATTGTGTGAAGTTTTGTATGCAGGAAAAATTTCAGGTGTATGGAAGGAATGAGTAATGAGATGAAGGATGGACTAAAGCTCAATATTGGGGATGCCATGCGTGTCACCCCAAGAAATATCCAAGAAGTACAAGCGTCAAAGCTTGGGGATGCCCAAGGCATCCCCCTTCTTCATCAATAAAAATCTCAGGTTTCTTCCAAACGCTTCATTTTTATTGTTTCATGCATAGTTGTGTTTTTCTTGGAGCGTCTTCTTTTTCGTTTTTGTTTTGGTTTTTCGGTTGCTTGGTTTACTTAGTTTGCTGAATAAATTGGTTGGGCCCCCTCTTTCATACATTGGTTTGCAAATAGTTTGGTTTGGTTTGGAAAAGAGTAGGAAAGTTCATGCTTATGTGGTAAAAAGAGCTCATTTTTGACTGTGGCCTATGCATTGTCATGCCACGCTTGGTATTGTTTGGCTTATTCTTAGTATTCTTTGCTGTAGCATGACTTGTTATAAACAATTGATATTGCTTAATGTGCCTTGGATGAATCATGCGTTGTTTTAGCATATTAAAGGATAGTATTGTGGTATTCTCCTTTGATGCTTTATTTGGGTTGACTTGGCGCATGCTCACACCATGTTATGACTATACAAAGTAACCATAGCCTTTATGATCCTTTAGTTTTCAACTTGTAGTATCACTTTATGCTTTGATCAATGATGTTTTGTCGCTCTGCATGATTATGGCCATTATTGCTCTCTTAGTTTGTCGCTCCCAGTGTTTTGCTAGCCTCCACAACAAAGTATGAGTTCCACTCATGCATCCAACTACCTAAACCAAGTTATTCCAAAGAGTCCATCATACCTACCTACTAGCTTATGCTATTCCAAGTATATTCATGCTTTTGTTTAACTTCCACTTGTTATGAGAAAACTAGTGATTAAAGCTCTCACGAACTTGATGGCACACTTTACTTTACTTGCCCTTAATAAACTTGAACCATTGTGTCTTCTATGTTGTATATGCTTGCACTTATTTGTTGGGAATTAGCAGAACCATGCTTTCATGGGGAACGCTTTCAACATTGCACTTGGTACTTGTACCTAGTTGATATCATGCTCTTTTGTATATGGATGTCGTTGGTGTGAAATGAAAGGGGAGCTTGTAAGTCCATGGAGTTATGTATATGTGTTAGAGAAACGCCTGGGCCGCTGGTCTAATCCATGCTGACATGGTGGAAACCTGCAGCGTAACCATAATGAGCTGTCTATGAAGCATTCTTCTTATAAAAAAGAGTCCTATATTGAGAAAAAAGAGAAAAAAGAGATACTATGAAAAGAGGAAAGAGAGAAAAAAGCACCATATTTCCATGGTAAATAAGAAGAATGCTGAGATGCTCGTTGTCTGCTTGCCTTGTCATTTTGATATGGGGATTCTTCCGTATCATCGGGCAAGGGGTACCCCGTTGGCGGTTCTCTATGATACACATGTACTTACGATGACAAGAACTTACCGGTGACTAAAATTGAGTAGCATGAGGAGCGGCCCTCGTATATAAGGGACATGAGATTTCTGACTTATACTTTGTCAAGCATGTACACCATAGTTTGTTCACTTTAACCTTAATCACTTCAAGATGCTTATGATAGGGGCAATGAGAGCTGAAAGCTATAAGTACCATAATTTTTGGAAGCTCTTTATGAGACTTGAATCCCTACTTCCTTTTACAAAAGGCTTTTCTTCCACCATTATATTTAGTCTCCACCTTCTATCTTTATGGACCTACTTTGAGAGCATAGTGGCCATTCTTAGTTCTATGTGCATTGTCCCAAGACTAGTTGATTGATGCATAACTTGATACTGCTTGTTTTAAACTATTGTATCTAGTCACTCTTATGAACTTTGAAGGTGTCCTATGCATTTATATTTGCTACTCTATTGAGGGACAAGCTGAATACTATTATGCTATGTTTTATTTATGTGAAACAAACAAACATCTTGCAAAGCATTGTTATTCATGAATCTACTCGAGGACGAGTAGGAGTTAAGCTTGGGGATGTTGATACATTGCAAATGTATCTATAATTTTTGATGTTCCATGCTTGGTTTTATCCACTTTCTTGTGTTATGTTCCAACTTTGGAGTACTTTTCATATGATTTTTTGGACTAACCTATTAACAAGAGCCATAGTGCTAGCTGCCTGTTTTCTGCTGTTTTTGGTTCCAGGAAAGTCAGAAAATGAATATTCTCGGAATTGGACGGGACAAAAGCCAAAGTGCCTATTTTTCCGGAAGTGATAAAGTGCTAGAATATGAGACAGAGAAGGGCCAGGGAGCCACCACACCACCTGGCCACGCGGCCAGGCCTGGCCCGCGCCAGGGGGTGGTGTGGCCGCTCCTGGCACCCCCTCGGCCTCCCCTTCCGACTATATATTGCCCTCGGGACGAAACCCTAAGTACCCGATCAAAAATCCACGAAAGAGTCTGTAGCCGCCATCATCTCCATCCCTAGATCGGGAGGGATCTGAAGCTCTTCCCGGCACCCTGCCGGAGAGGGGAATTCACCCTGGAGGCCTTGTTCATCACCATGCCTCCGGTCTGATGCGTGAGTAGTTCATCCTTGGACTATGGATCCATGTAGTAGCTAGATGGCTGGTTCTCCTCCTTTGTTCTTTCATGTTTGGATCTTGTGAGCTCCATTCATGATCAAGATCATCTATTTGTAATTCATACATGTTGTGTTTGCGGGGATCTGATGGATATTGAGATGCTATTTCAGATTGATTATTGATTCTATCATGTCTTTGTTATTTGAGATCTTGCATGCTTTCCGTTGTTAGTAGTTATCTTGGCCAAGTAGATGCTAACAACTCCAAGAGTTAGTATTTATGCTCGATAGTGGGTTCATGCCTCTGGTAATCTGGGGAAGTGACAGAAATCTCTAAGGTACTAGATGTGCTGTTGCTACTAGGGAGAAAATAACAATCCTTTGTTCATAGAACAATCGTATTGTTTACTTTACACGTAGTTCGTAAAGCAATAATCTGTTGCTTGCAACTTAATACTGGAGGGGGTTAGGATGATAACCTGAAGGTGGATTATTAGTCATAGATGCAGTTGGATGGCGGTCTATGTATTATGTTGTAATGCCCAATCAACTCTCAGAGGAGTCAAGATGATTAGTATATGCATGTATTGCTTTCTCGGTGATTGTCAATTGCCCCGCTGTAATTTGTTCACCCAGCATGTTATCTACCTTAAGGAGAGCCACCTCTAGTAAACTATGGATCCTGGTCCTTTGTCTTTACATACAATCTACAATCTTTTACTGCTTTATGTTTACTTTCTGCAAACTTTTACTTCTATTCGGTACGTTTAATCCTTTGTTTTCCGCAAAACACGGTGAGATTGACAACCTCATCGCAAGTTGGGGACAAAGTTCTGTGGTTGTGTTGTGCAGGTCTCCACGTTGCTACTAGCACCGGTAGTGTGCCCTGCCAAAGCTCAGCTAGTAACACCTTTGGGGTGTTTCCTTGCTCCTACTGGTTCGATTAAACCTTGGTTTCATAACTGAGGGAAAACTTACTGCTGTGCTCATCATACCTTCCTCTTGGGGTTCCCAACGAGCTCTACGTCGAAAGTCGAGTACATCACGCCCCTCAACCCCTGAAGCTGCCAAGACCTATCTATTAGTAATACAGTAACGGGAGGGGCTTTTCGGAAACTTACCCTTGAAGACCGAAAAGCGTTGTCAATGCTCAGGAGAGCGTGGTTGATGTAGATGAGTCGAAGCCAACCTCAAGGTCGTAATGAAGTCCTCGCGCTCCTTCTGGCTCCAACGACTTGAGTGCCTCAAGTGTGACACCTCGCGGGGAGTTACACACGTCCGGTGCCTGACGATGACTCCCGCTTCGCCAATCCAGCAGTAGTTGCGGAAGTAGAGCTCCCGGATCCGAATCCCGCAACGCGACGGCGCTCCGCGGTGAAGATGTCTCTCGCTCGCGCAGTCCAGACTTGGGACCACGGTCACGAGATAGAGAGAGAGAGGGGGAGAGAGAAAATATCAATTAGAGGTCCTCCCAAAAGTAGGGAGACCTTTATTGATTATTGGTGTATTTATCTTGGCCAAATACCCCACTATATATAGGGGGAGGAGGGGGTACACCCTCCCTCAAAGTCCCGGGGTGGGACTAAAGGAGAGGAGGGGGTGGGGAGGCCACCGGCCAGCCCCTAGTAGGCCCAGCTGGCCAGCCCCCTTGGCCCCTCTCCCTCTCTCCTTTCCCTAATGGGCCCTCTTCCTCCGGAAATTGGCCCATTAAGCCTTTTTGACCTTTAGTTGATTTTCTCTTTATTAAATAATTATGAATAAATGATTAAATCAATATTTAACATTCATTCACATATTATTCAACCTCCGTGGCCATGGAACTCCTTCCACCTCCGCTCCGGACATCCTCCGGACTTACCGAAACCCTTCTGGTTTTCTCCCTTCTTTTCTTCGGTGATTCTACCGATCCTATAAACACTCTGTAAGCATCATCAAGCCCTTAAGCGTGATACCCCATGGTTCGGGAACACTCCAGACATGGTCGGGACACTCCCGCACCAATGATCGACAGAGGGACCTAGATGGCTATGTGACCCCTGTGCGTTCCACGAAGATCTTTCGTCGTTTGAACTGGGACAATCGTGTCTTATTCCCTTTGTCTCTTGATACTTGCATTGCCCGAGATCTGATCAATGACATCACCATGTCGTGTTCAATATCGTTACTGAATAATGCTACTTGACTCGTTCCGACAAGTGATATCCCTATGATCAAATCACACGCTGCGCAACTATTGGATATAACTTCTCTGAGTGGGCCCTTGAGTATCTTCCCGTCACATGGACGGACAAATCCCGCTCTTGACATATATTGCCTCTACGGTTTCCTCCGAATACATGAGCACACCTTTATAACCACCGTTTTACCAGATGGCGTTTGATGCTATCTAAGCACTCTCGGGAGACAATGATTGATATAGCCTCACAGTCTAAGGAATAGTCTATGAGGATCCATTTCTAATCATCGTAACTTGAACTTCATGACATGATCAGGTCACTATGTTTAGGTTGGGTATTGGTTCATCATCTCATTCTCAGAATGAGATGACCTCATTTCCAACTGGCATAAATGCCACATGATCAGGAAACTTGATCATCTGTTGACCAATGAACCAGTGACTAGAGTTTCACTGGGAACTCCTGGTTGTTTGTATATCACACGTGTATTGATGTTTCCACTCAATACAATTATAGCATGATATAAAACTTAATCATAAACTATATGAAATATGATAATAGTCCTTACTACTATTTGTCTCTAGGGAATATTTCCAACACAAATGTTGATCAAATATTCGTGACATATGCCGACAAGTCAAAGTCTAATGTAATGGGTTTCGGCAAGGTTGTGGTTTCCCATGATATTACTCTCATGGACGTCATGCTTGTTGAGACCCTTGGCTATAATTTACTTTCAGTCCGTGCTCTTGGAAAGATGGGCTTTTCGTCTTTATTTATAATGATATTGTGATCCTCATGTGGAGCAAGTCTCCAAAGGTCGCTTTCGTTGGGTACGTCGAAAATGACGTGTATGTGGTGGACTTTTCGGGGAAAACCACCGCAAGTGCGATGTGCTTATTCGGACATGCCGATGTGGGTTGGCTATGGCATCGCCGTCTAGCCCATGTCAACATGAGAACTTTTCAAAGTGTCCACAAGGATGATCATATTGTTGGACTAAAAGAAAATGTTTGTTTTGCCAAAGATCATGTATGCAGGGCTTGTGTTGAAGGAAAGATGCATGATTCTCCCCACAAGTTGAAGAACAACATCAAGTCCAAGAGGATCTTGGAGCTCCTTCATGTGGATCTCTTTGGTCCTCCCTCTCATGCAAGTCTTGGTGAGAAGAAATATGGTTTGCTGATTGTTGATGACTACTCAAGATACACGTAGGTATATTTCTTCAAGCTGAAAAATGAGACCCAAGAAAACTTCATTGACTTCATCAACATGGCTCAACATCAACACAATGTCCATGTGTTAACAATAAGGAGTGACAATGGCACCGAGTTCAAGAACTACACCTTGAATGGATTTCTTAGTGATGAGGGGATAAAACACCAATATTCCGTTACATATACCCCTCAACAAAATGGTGTAGCTGAGAGGAAGAACCGGACTCTTATTGATATGGCAAGGACCATGTTGGCGGAGTTTAAATCTCCATACAATTTTTGGGCTAAAGCAATCTCCACCGCATGTCATGCATCAAACCGGCTCTACCTCCGCAAAGAATTGATCAAGACCTCATATGAAATTCTTACAGGTAACAAGCCCAATGTTTCATACTTCTGGGTGTTCGGTTGTAAGTGTTTTTATCGCATAAAAGGGTATTTGTTTGTCCAAATTTGATTCCAAAGCATTAGAGGGTATTTTTGTTGGTTATGGTCTCGAATCCCACACTTATAGAATCTATGACAAGCTCTCTAGAACTATCATAGAATCTTGTAGTGTGGTGTTTGAAGAATATGATGGTCCCCAAGGGGGGCGTGTTGATGTTTGTGATATAGATGATGAAATGCCTCAGGATGCCATAGGAAGAATGGGTGCGGGTTTCATCCGCCCCATTGAGGAACCCCTTATGGCGGATCGAGAAGAACTATGCTCTACTCAGGTGGATCCCTCATCTTCACTACATTAATAAGCTCCTATCGAGGAGGACAATGAAC
This sequence comes from Avena eriantha, assembly GCA_910589775.1. Taxonomy (NCBI): domain Eukaryota; kingdom Viridiplantae; phylum Streptophyta; class Magnoliopsida; order Poales; family Poaceae; genus Avena; species Avena eriantha. The sequence continues at coordinate 214,374,325 of OU342742.1, forward strand.
CAAGCCAAAGACAAGCTGTGGACCCTCAACATGTTGATCAGGGAGAAACCTCTAGCCATGAGGAGCTTGAGTCTCCATTTGCCAGAATGTCCAGCGCTGCTAACTCTATTACACAAGGAAGATCAGTACATTATACCATAAGATCAGCTCAACGCATGTCTAGAAGTGTTCCTGATCAAGACCAAGGTCAATATTTGCCTCTTGAAGAAGAGAATGATTCTGATGATGATCAAGGTCAAGTTAATGGTCAAGACGAGGAAAAAAATGAGGAAGAGATCCCCACAAGAAACAACAAGGAGATCGAAACTCGTCACCAAGCTAGAATGGATAGAATGTTGGAACTAAGAGACCACACTCTAGAGAATGTGGTAGGGGATCTAAGAAGATGGATATCCACTAGAGCTCATTTGAAGAGTTTTGGTTAACACCAAGCACACATTTCCATGGTGGAACCAAAGAAAGTATGGGAAGCTCCTGAAGATTCATATTGGTTGGAAGCAATGCATAAAGAGCTCAACAACTTTGAGAGAAACAAAGTATGGAAGTTAGTTGAAAAGCCAAAATAATTCCGTAATGTTATAGGCACCAAGTGGATATTCAAGAACAAGCAAGATGAGCATGGAATTGTTGTGAGGAACAAGGCAAGATTAGTTGCACACGGGTTCTCTCAAATTGAAGGCATTGATTATGGAGAGACATATGCACACATGGCTCGCCTTGAGTCCATCTGTATCCTTCTTGCTTATGCGGCACATCATAAATTTAAATTACAGCAAATGGATGTAGAAAGTGCATTTCTTAATGGTCCATTACATGAGTTGGTATATATAAAGCAACCCCCGGGGTTTGAGGATCCCAACTTTCCAAACCACGTGTACAAACTTTATAAGGCGCTCTATGGGCTCAAACAAGCTCCACACACGTGGTATGAGCACCTTAGAGAGTTGTTGTTAGATCGTGGGTTTGAGGTTGGGAAAATCGATCCCACTCTTTTTACTAAGAAGGTCAATGGAAAGCTTTTTGTATGCCAAATATATATTGATGATATTATCTTTGTCTCATCTAACAAAGCTTTTAATGATGAATTCTCAAAGCTTATGACTAATAGGTTTCGGATGTCTATGATGGGGCAATTGAGAGTATTTCTTGGTTTTGAGATCAAGCAAGTAAGAGGAGGAACATTCTTCAACCAAGCCAAGTATACTCAAGATATGCTCAAGAGGTTCAACATGAAATATCTAAATGGAGCTCCTACTCCCATGGCAACAAAGAGCCATCTTGAACTAAACCCATGGTAAAGATGTGGATCAAAATATATACTGGTCCATGATTGGTTCTTTGCTTTACCTTTGTGCATCTAGACCCGATATTGTGTTGCGTGTAGCAGTGTGTGCAAGATATCAAGCGACTCCTAAAGAAAGCCATTTGATGGCGGTCAAGAGAATCTTTCGATATTTCGTTCATACCCCAAACTATGGTATTTGGTATCCTAGGGGCTCAAGTTTCTCTCTTTGTGGATACACGGATTCAGATTGGGCTGGTGATAAGGATGATAGAAAATCAACCTCCGGGGCTTGCCAATTCCTTGGGAGGTCCTTGGTGTGTTGGTCTTCTAAGAAGCAAAATTGTATCTCTCTCTCCACCATCGAAGCCAAGTATGTGGCAGTTGCTAGTCCTTGTACTCAATTGCTATGGATGAGGCAAACTTTAAAGGAATACGGTGTCCATTGTGACAAAGTGCCTCTTCTATGTGACAATGAAAGTGCTATCAAGATTGCCTACAACTCAGTGGATCATACAAGGACAAAGCATATTGAGATTCGTCATCACTTCATTAGAGACAATGTTGCTCGAGGTGATATTGAGCTATCTTATGTGTCAACCAAAGTCCAACTTTCCGAAATTTTCATGAAGCCACTTGATGAAGCAAGGTTTTGTTATTTGAGGAATGAACTAAATATCATAGATTCAAGGAGTTTGACTTGATCACCTTGCGTACTCACCTATGTCTTGACTCTTATTTGGTTTAGGTGCAGGCATGGAGATAGGGGGAGTGCGGTCCTAATACATTGGACTATCCCTCTCCCCATAATGCCAACATTGAGAAATTCAATTCTCTTAATATCATTTTGTGATATGTGAGCTTCATTGATGAGCAGTGGATATGAACGCAAGGATAATTCTTTGCAGTGTCATGCCACAAACTCTTACATGGTGGCCTCGGCCACCACCCTCTTCTTATTGAAGAGTTGGTTCTTGGTTCATTTGATTTGGAACTTAATTTGTCATCTTCTTGAAAATCTACTTTTTCTTGGATTTTCATAGTACATCTTATGAATCCTAGTCCTATTCTCACCTCTAAAACATGCTACTCTTGCCACACATTTGTCCACTACTTGATACTGGGCTTTCTGGTCGTCAGGGGGTCGGACGTATCACACTGAACCAACCGGAGTGTCTAGCCAGGCCGGACTCTCTGCTTGATTCACTCCGGACACTCCGGCCAGGCCGGACACTCCGATGGGGCCAGACACTCCAACGGGGCCGGACACTCTGGTGAATTTCACTCGGACACTCCGGCCCTAGCAGTTTCAAACTCGAAAAAGGGGTTGGGGAGAAGTGGACGGTCCAGTCCTCCTTCTCCTCCCCAACACCCACTTTCTCCCAACCTACTGCCCTTGACCAGAAGCACCACCGAGAGGGCTCCTCCACCCCAGATCCGGCTGTTGCCACCGGCCATTCCCTTCCCTTTGCTGCTTGGATCTGTTCACCTCCAATGAAGGTCTTCATGGATGCTGGTATAATGCCCCTCCCCTTCTCCATCTCTAGGGTTTGCTCTAGATGAATTTTATGGGGCAATGTCTTACCTAGATCCATGGATACATCATATTGCGTGCAATACTCATCCTTGTAGTGGTTCTAGCAATCCCGATCTACTCTAGTTGAACATTCTTGAACTGCCCGAAAATCATCAAGACTCCAGTCGGAATGTCCGACGTGTATGGGTTGGACACTCCGGTCTAGCCAGAATGTCCGGCGCGTACGCACCGGAATGTCCAGTCAGGGCGGAGACTCCGGGGTGATTTTTCCGGACAGTCTGGGTGTTTTCAACAAGTATAGCTCCTATATTACTTTGACTACTGCTATGTGTTTGTATCTCCTGGACAGATGTGCTTACCCATATGCTATCCTTCTACTCTGATCTCACAGGTAGCTCTCGTCCTTGTCGGTCCAAGACTACTCAAAAGTCTCGTCCTCGCAGGCTCCATGATAAAGACATTCATGTTGATCCATCTATGGTCAGGCAGGTTACTCGTGATCGTGCTCTAGCAAAGCAGGAAAAGGTCAGAAAACTGAAAAGGGATGAAGCCGAGCGCATGAAGTTTGAAGCATTGACCACTCTAGCAGATTTGGGTAACGAGGAGTTTGTGGAGATGAAAATCCAGCAGTTCTATTCTCTGTCTTGCACCTTGGATGATGATCACTTTTGGAGAAATGAACAAGCCTTACTCTTTTCCGAGCTGTTTTCTGCTTTCAGTACTCCTGTGTGCCCAATGCAGTCACTACTAGGAAACCCCTTATAAGTGGCGCACCTTTTTTCACTATCCGTGGCACATATCTTAGTCGCCACTGATATGTCGCCACTAATAACTATCTTCTGTGGCACATTTCAAAATGCGCCATAGAAGTCTCAAACTTCAGTGTCGCATATGGCCAATATGCGCCACATAAGTTTTTTTCCAAAATTCAAAAAAAAGGCGGGCCAGATCACAAACTTCTGTGGCACATATGGCCAATATGCGGCGCAGAAGTTTTTTTCAAATTTCAAAAAAAAACCGGGCCAGATCTAGATCTGGCCGGAGTTGGTGGTTGCTGGAGGAGGGCTAGGAGGAGGTTGCCAAAGTTGGTGGTGGAGGAGGAGGAGGAGGAGGTCACCGGAGTTGGTGGTGGTGGAGGAGGAGGAAGTCACCGGAGGTCGCTAGAGTTGGTGGTGGAGGAGGATGAGGTGGTCACCGGAGTTGGTCGCCGGAGTTGGTGGTGGAGGAGGAGGACGAGGTGGTCGCCGGAGTTGGTGGTGGTGGAGGAGGAGGAGGAGGAGGAGGTCGCCGGAGAGTGGAGAAGGAGGAGGGAGGAGAAGGGGAGAAGTGTGGAGGGCAGAAGAAGTGGGGAGGGGGAGAAAAAGAAAAAAGGGAGGGAGAAGGGTGCCGGCGGGATTCAAATTTCGAATCCCGCCCAAGACTTCTGTGGCGCATATGGGGGAAATGCGCCACAGAAGTTTCTCCCCCTTTTTTTGCAGTAAAAAATCTTCTACCCTAAATAACTTTTTACTCTTTTCGAATTTTGGGATTCTATAAAATCCAGAATGACCGTAGGTCGTTGAATTCGAGTAGGGAATTTTGAGACGATCATTTTGATAGGTTAAAGATTTTTTTCTGATATCGTATGCAAAAGTTATAGCCGTTTTACCATGCCATGACCTATTTTTGCAAAATACATCGAAATTCATGTTTTTCAATTTTGTCTACATCTATACCCTAAAATCTAACTACAAATCAAAGGAATTTTTTTTGAAGTTTCTATCATTTTTGTTTATTTTTTAAAAAACTGGAAAGGCGATCCACAGGGGGGTGGGATCTGTTTTTGCTTGTTCTGTGGCGCATACACCTATATGCGCCACAGAAACATCACTTTCTGTGGCGCATATGGACATATGCGCCACAGAAGTTTCTCCCGCCTTTTTTGGTGCTTGGTCCCATCAACCTTCCGTGGCGCATACATCTATATGCGCCACAGAATCATCACTTTCTGTGGCACACACGAAAATATGCGCCACACAAATGTGGACTTCTATGGCGCATATTGGTTTCGTGCGCCACTGAAGTGCCAAACTTCTGTGCTGCATTTTTCTAGTGCGCCACTGATACATATCTGTGGCGCATGGTTTTACATATGCGCCACTGAATATCTTGTCTACCTATAAGCTATTTCCTAGTAGTGAGTTGGATCTTGAGAAGTTCCAAGCTCACAGGTACTTTGAGGATGCTCTTTGGGTCACTGAGAAGATGGGGATGCACACCATCTTTCATGTAAAGGAATACTACAATGTTGAGTTGGTCCAGCAGTTCTATGCCACAATGGTCTTTGGGGACACTACGGATATTCCCCTTGAGTGGATCTCTAGCACTAGTAGGTGTCGTTCCAGTATAGCTTAGTTTGCACACATTCTTGGATCGCCTTTCAATCCCAATGCTCCCAATGGTATCAGAATGCATGTACATGGTCAAGCATATGACAAGAAGAGGTTGGCCCCAATCTACTCTCAGAATGGTGTGGTTGGCCAAACCACCAACATCAAGCTCATCTTCAACATTCTGCTTTGCATGTTTCGCCACACACTCACTCCCAAGGCGGGCAACAAGGATGAGATGAGAGGTGCAGAACTCAATCGTATGGCCCATGCTCACTCAGTATATACTCATGGTCCAGACCATCCAGGTGGTGCTATAGATGTCATGGATTTCATCTACCAGGACTTGTACAAGTATATCACTGACAAGAAGTGTCCTCTATTTGCTCCTTATGTGATGAAGCTCATTGGTGCTCAGGCTCCAGCAACTCTGTTGCTCTACAATGATCTTGTTCCACACCTTCCTACCAAGCTATAGAGGAAGGGTGCCCCCACCACCAAGGCTCCTCGTGGCTACCCCCTGCTCAGGACATATTTGAGGATGATGAGATGGATGCAGATGCTTCTGACAGTGATGATGAGTCTGAGGAGGTGTAGGAGGTTGTGACCCGTGGCCCTCGCATGAAGCATGCTAGCAACGCATATTGCTTCAACACATCTAAGGATTAAGTGCACAAGAAGGTGAAGAAAGCCTCTTAGTGGAAGAAGCTTCGCCTATGCCAGAACATTGACATTCGCCATGGACAGTATGATGCCTACAAGGCCAACCGGAATGCCATGAAGGAACTCAAGCGGATTAACCAGCCCATGGATGTTGATCCTTCTCAGCAGTAGGCATCAGATGGTAGTCTTTCCTATGGTCACTAGAGTCAGAGACGTGTGGACTTGTCCATGATTAAGGACATGTCTTCTTGTTCTCGCCCTCACGACCAGAGCTCTACTTAGCATGATCATGATGATGGGGACGAGGATGAGGATGATGATGTAGACGACGACTATAGTGGCTAGAGTTGGCTTGGGGACGCGTTAGTTGTGCTCTTTTCCCTTTTTGGCGTCTCGATGACAAAGGAGGAGAAGTAGCCCTTTTATTTAGGTTGCTACCGGGGATTTTCATGGGTACACGAGCTTCATGTTATTTCGATTTGCCTCTTTGAAGTTTCGTGTCTTTATCTTGTTTGTTCGAGTACTATGTTGTGTTGAACTCCATTATGTGTGTTAAGACATGCTTACCTGGTTACATTAAATACTATGTTATGCCTAGCTTATTGATCTAGTCCCCCATCAGCTCATACTCCCACATGCGCACTTGTTCCACGAAATGCGATCTCAGATGTGCCATGACCGTTTGGGGATTAAGACTTCCCACCATTGGTCATAGCCCATCCTCCATCCCGAGGCGCATCATCACTGATATGAATGTGGCCATCACACGACGACGGCAGCAGAGATCCCGCTGCTCCTGGGTCTCATGAGAATAGGGTGGCTCCAAGTACATCTCGTAGATCATGTAGTCAGCCACTTTGTTCTCACCAAGGATATCGAAAAGGCACATGACCCAGGCAGAGAAGTTGGATCCATCTAACTTGAGCTTTTCTCATCAATAGGGAAGGTAATCTCGGGGAGAACCATTTTCTACAATTATAATTGCAAAAGGAATTTAGACTATGTTTATAATTAAATGAGTTTATAATAACTCCACTCAGAAACACCTATCCCCATAAGGGTTCCTAGTGATAACACGATCCCTGTCAGCCACATCTCCCTTGATTAACACGGCCATCAATGTGGGTTCAAAGGTGGACGCTAAACGTCGGTCACATCATTCATGCAACTCGTGCTCGATCTTTCGACCATCCGTGATCTGAGGACACGCTTCTATGGCGTGCTAGGCTCGCCAACTCAACCTTAGTGTATTCACTGTGCAACATGGCTTACACCCACTGTATGTGAATGTAGATATGTCTGACACCCATGCATGTACCATGGATCGCCTCATACCGAAGAACTTTCTTGGTGGTGCACACTAAGGGGGAACACAATCATTGGTAATTTTAACAGGGATCATCTTATTAGGCTACCATCGAGTATCTAATACTAGCACACAATAGATATACAAACAATAACATTGAATGTAAATGCGATGTGATATGGTCCTTCACGTCGTGATCTCCATCCGTCGTCACCGGATTTTGGCTCCAGGGTTCCGGCACCGTAGACACCAGGGTACCGGTGTCATTCCGGCGTGGTAGTCCGTCACCTCCGTGACTGTCTACTACTATGTGACATAAGGTAATCACTTTACCTTTGCCACAACCATATCACAAAGCAACGCCCCCCTGCAAAGCAAAGTTAGACGCCTCTACTTTATCTTTGCATGTTTTACGTGGCTGAATGGGCTTTCGCACAAGAACCGTTATTACCTACGAACTTTCACCACAATGCTAATCAAGTAGTTGTCTCTACTACACCCCTTTCGGGGACCTCCATTGCAAATGGCATACCAACTAATGCAAGAGAGACAGACACCCCCCTAGGCCACTTTATACGGTACAAGCCATATGTCAAGCGTGGACCAGTCTCTCGAATGAATGCATAAAGTTAGTTGGGGACGCTTCATCAAGCATTACTGCGGTATACACAAGTACACGTGGGAGGGTAACAACTAAAAGATCAATGCCCACATGCTACATCTCGTGTGTTCTACCCGTACTAGCATTACTACGCATAGATCTTGCTCTGATACCACTGTAGGGGTTCCACGTATGAAAACAATAAATCTTACCCTATGCCCTTGAACCCCTGATGCTGCCAGGACCTATCTATTAGTAATATAGTAACAGGAGGGGATTTTCACGAACTTACCCTTGAAGACCAAAAAGAATTGTCAATGCTCAGGAGAGTGTGGTTGATGTAGACGAGCCAAAGTCGACCTCAAGGTCGTGATGAAGTCCTTGCGCTCCAATGGCTCCAACGACTTGAGTGCCTCAAGTGCGATACCTCGCGGGGAGTTACACATGTTCGGTGTCTGACGATGACTCCCGCTTTCCCGATCCAGCAGCAGTTGCGGAAGTAGAGCTCCTGGATCCGAATCCGCAGCGCGACGGTGCTCCACGGTTAAGATGTCTCTCGTTCACGCAGTCCAATCTTGGGACCACGATCACGAGAGAGAGAGAGAGAGATAGAGAGAGCGGGAGAGAGAGAGAAAATATCAATAAGAGGTCCTCCCAAAAGTGAGAAGACCTTTATTGATTATTGGGTGTATTTATCTGGCCAAATACCCCCACTATATATAGGGGAAGGGGAGGTACTACCTCCCTCAAAGTCCCAGGGTGGGACTAAAGGAGAGGAGGGGGAGGGGAGGCTGCCAGCTAGCCTAGTGGGCCCCGCGCGGGGGGGGGGGGGGGGGGGCTTGGCCCAGCCGGCTAACCCCCTTGCCCTTTCTCCCTCTCTCCTTTCCCTATGGGCCCTCTCCCCTCCGGGAATTGGCCCATTAAGCCTTTTGACCTTTTAAACTAATTTTCTCTTTATTAAATAATTATGAATAAATGATTAAATCAATATTTAACATTCATTCACATATTATTCAACCTCCGTGGATATGGAACACTTCCACCTCCACTCTGTACATCCTCTGGACTTATCGAAACCCTTCCGGTTTTCTCTCTACTATTCTTCAGTGATTCTACCGATCCTATAAACACTCTCTAAGCATCATCAAGCCCTTAAGCGTGATACCCCATGGTTCGGGAACACTCCAGACATGGTCGGGACACTCCCGCACCAATGATCGACAAAGGGACCTAGATGGCTACGTGACCCCTGTGCGTTCCACGAAGATCTTTCGTCGTTTGAACCGGGACAATCGTGTCTTATTCCCTTTGTCTCTCGATACTTGCATTGCCCGAGATCTGATCAATGACATCACCATGCCGTGTTCAATATTGTTACCGAACAATGCTACTTGACTCGTTCCGACAAGCGATATCCCTGTGATCAAATCACACGCTGCGTAGCTAATGGATATAACTTCTCCGAGTGGGCCTGTTGAGTATCTTCCCGTCACATGGATGGACAAATCCCGCTCTTGACATGTATTGCCTCTATGGTTTCCTCTGAGTACCTGAACACACCTTTATAACCACTGTATTACCAAGTGGCGCTTGATGCTATCTAAGCACTCTCGGGAGACAGTGATTGATATAGCCTCACGGTCTAAGGAATAGTCTACGATGATTCATTTCTAATCATTGTAACTTGAACTTTGTGACATGATTGGGTCACAATGTTTAGGTTGGGTATTGGTTCATCATCTCATTCTCTGAATGAGTTGACTCCAATTCCAGCTGGAAAAAATGCCACATGATCAGGAAACATGATCATCTGTTGACCAATGAATCAGTGATTAGAGTTTCATTGGGAACCCCTGGTTGTTTGTATATCAAATGTGTATTGATGTTTCCACTCAATACAGTTATAGTATGATATAAAACTTAATCATAAACTATATGAAATATGATAATAGTCCTTACTATTATTTGTCTCTAGGGCATATTTCCAACACGTGGGAAGTATCACGCTTTGTGAGGGGTGTTCCCTACGCGACACGCCTCCACATCCGCCAGATGGCAGGGCCCACCGAGAGCTGATGTGGCATCGTGAGCCCATGCCGCCAGCGGATTATCGCGGAAGAGAGGTGAGCTGGCAGCCCAAGTGGTGGGTGAACGCATGGGCAGATGCGGATTCTCGCGGTGGAGAGACGACCTGACATCTTAGGCTAGAGAGGCCCGACATCATTTCCACTAAGCGGTTGCAGTTCCTCACGGTCGTCTATAACATAGCTGCCAATGTAGGCTATAGACGCCCGTGGGTTCTCGCGACCATCGACCGAACTGCCAGCGTTATCTCTCCATGTACGTCTGTTCTCGTCGATGTGAGCTGAGTTTGGAGCGGACGTGGCGTCAGTAGCTCTTCCCGGATGCAATTTCTCACGGTCAATAGGATCGTTGGCAGAAGAAACTCATGCCGTCCAGCTGTGGGTCCATACGAGAGCCGTCTTGGAACCTCCAAGTTGTGCACATGCTTGCGGGTTGTCGCAGCGAGATCGTGCGTTGGTTCCCAATTCATACACATGTATCTGTATACAATCCATGTCTCCATTAGGCAACGCTTATTGGCGTGTCTTGGAAGAAGGCTAGCGCCGCAAGGCTATGCCTATAACAAACGCTTACCTTTCATCTTTTCTTGCTTATATACATCTCTTTCTGTCGTCTTTCTATCTCGCTATCTATTGTGCGGGATCTGTCATCATATCCTCTTCTCTCTCCGCATCATCTGTGCTAGGTCACTTGGCCGCCTTCGATGTTGTACCGGCATCCACCACAGGAAGATGATAGTCGGTACTATCACGGACTCGACTGGCCGCGTACGACCGTCAGCATTATGTTGCCGCTATAGAGGAAATGTTCTCCACATCTAGCTCGCGCGTTGTACGGTATGTTTTTCCGAGGCCTCATGCTTCTCTCAGTTTATGGCTTTTAGCTAACGCTCTTCTTTTCTGCTATTTTGCTTCTGTTTTGTTAGGTTTGATCTTTTTTTTGTTTTTTTTCGTGTTTTACTGACATTTATTTGCATTTTTTAGGTATTTGTGCTGCTTTCACTTTGTCTCGGGGTGGATTTCTTTGGCTGCACTAGATTCAACTGTGTGACTCCTCGGCCTACGGAAAGTGACAAGCAGAGCCCTGCTGTGATGCCTATAGAAACACACGTGAGGCCAGATGAGGCACATCGCGTCTCCATCCCCAGTAATGCCAAGAACCCAACTCCCTATGTTTACGGCTCTCACGAAACAAGGAGGGCTTGTTTCCGGTGTTTTCGTTTCGTCTCAGGATGGCTTTCTTCGAGTACACTCGACCCTGCTTCGAGACTCCTCGCATGAACGATGCTGGTGAGATACTCTTTCTATGAAGCCTCTACATGCGTACATGAGGCCCAATAAGCCACGTCCTATGTCGATGCATGTGCTCTGAACAAAGAACGATGCTTCTGTAACATATGACGATAAGAAGAAGGTGTCATACATTTTCTGCACTCAGGTAAACCACGACGGTGCACTCCTATTTGCAGTGCTCCCTCCTATGCATCTGGTTCTATATTAATAGCGTGCTGACATATAGTAGGAGAAATTCCCTTTAAATCATCCAGAGTATAGCCCATAGCTCCTCAGTGTTTCTTCAATACCTCCAATAATCATTCCTCTTCCTTCCCTGAAAGTTTAGAACTAATAATAACAGGATATATTTTATTGTCATCAATGTAAGCATATTTAAGATCATCGGGTAAAGGTTTTAGATCGAAAACCGGATCTGCTTTAGGTGGCAATGTGGCACCCAAATCTTCCACAGGCAAGTTATGCTTAAGCATCTTTGGTTGACGACGAAGAATCTCGTCAATCTCATTTCTTTCTTCCATGAATATTTCACTTTCGTGGTCTTCCATAAATTGCTGCAAAGCACTGTTAGGAGCAAGAGAAATAGAAGCAAGTTGTTCAACTCTAAAATCCTCATTATGGGTTTCATTTTCACAAGGTTCTTTAGTAAATTTCGAAAAATTAAACTCATAAGATTCCCCATCAAATTTAGTCAAGATTTTCTCCCTTTTGTAGTCTATAATGGCTCCACATGTACTCAAGAAAGGTCTACCAAAATGATGAGATAGGTTTTACTAGCAGCTGAACCAAGTACTAGAAAATTAGCAGGATATTTAATCTTACCACAAAGAACTTCTACATCTCGTACAATACCAATTAGAGAAATGGTCTCTCTATTAGCAAGGTGAATAACCACATCAATCTCTTCTAGTTCGCAGGGACTAATTTTATGCATAATTTCTTTGTAAAGCTCATAAGGGATAGCACTTGAACTTGCACCAATATCACATAAACCATAATAGCAATGGTCACCAATTCTAACAGAAAGCACAGGGACACTAGCCTTTTTAGTTCTATTAGGATGTGAGACAATATTAGAAGCATCCTCACAGAAGACTATGTGTCCATCTTCTCCACTTTTAGTGACAAGGTCTTCCACAATTGCTACAACATGTTCAATGTTTATTTGTTCATCAGGTTTTACAGTTCTCTTTGCACTTTTATTGATTACACTAGTTATCATAGGATGCTCCTTTACCTTATCCGGGAAGGGTATTTTCTCGATATAAGGTTCGGGTAGGATGTGATCAATAGTGCAAAATTTAGTACTCCTTACAGGAACACAATAATCAATATCTTTATATGGTGCATGATACTTTTTCCATCCCTTTTTCAGAATTTCAATATAAGTAACAAAAGCCTTAAAACAATTTGTAATAACTTGAGAATCAAGACCATAAGCATTACTAATATTTTGATGTCACCAGTTCTCATAAAATTTATACCTGACTTTCTTCCTTTGTCATTTTCCCATGCTTCAACATTGTCTTGAATACGGTCTAGAAGATCCCATTTAGCTTCTTCTTCCATGCGTGTAAATGATCTAGCACAAGAAGCATCTATCTAGCACAAGAAGCATCCAATAAATCCTTATCATGAAGAGAAACCCTTGCATAAAAGTTATTCATAATAATATTGTGAGGGAGCTCATGAATAGGACATTTGAGCATTAGTACCTTCAATCTCCCCCAAGCTTGAGCTGTACTCTCTCCATCAAGGGGCCAAAAGTTGTATATTTGATTCCGATCTTTATGAATTTCACTAGGAGGATAAAATTTTGAATAAAAGAGAGGTACTATTTCCTCCCATTCAAGAGCTTGACCATTATTCAACAGCTTTTCCTTTTAGTGATAATGAGAATAATTTCTTCTTGACTTGATCTGTTGTAATACCTGCACACTTGAACAACCCGCATAATTCGTGTATAAAGAGCAAATGATCACCGGGATGGACTCCAACATAATAGTTATCCATAACACGATCAATAATTCTTGTAGGTATTTTAAAAGTATCATTCTCAGCAGGTGGTGGTTCATCTACTACCTTAGCAGTGGTAGTAGCATTATGAAATAAGAAACTCAGTGAATTATCCATAATGAAAATAAAGAAACTAACAGAAATAAACAATACTCACAGTAGAAGTTTCCTTTACCAGTTCCACTCTCCAATAGCGCTTCAGTCCCCAGCAACGGCGCTAGAAAATAGTTTTGATGACCCACAAGTATAGGGGGTGTATCGCAGTATTTTCGATAAATAAGAGTGTCAAACCCAATGAGGAGCAGAAGGTGTTGGCGAATGGCTTGGAGCAGGAATTCTCTGTAAATACTTAGCAAATGGATTTTTAGGGGTTTTTGATAATGCAGGTAAATAAAGTATGAGTAAATAGAATACAATAAGAATAAATGCAGCAAGTGGCCCAATCCTTTCTTTAGCAAAGGACAAGCCGGTTGTATTACTTAATATGACCAAATGTTCTCGAGGACACATGAGAATATCGTCAAGTGCTTTCGCTAAAGGGGATCCGCAGATGAAAACAAACATTTTCCTACGTTGGAACCCTAAAACTACCTAGGATCTATCTATGTAGTAATGCGGTAACGGCCAATGCGTAGAGAATACATACCCTTGTAGACCGTATGCGGTTAACATTCCGAGGGGAACGTGGTTGATGTAGTCGTACTCGTAGCCCACCTCAAGGTCGCGAAGCTCCTCGCAGGTCACCCCTTGCTCCTTCTACATTGTGCAGCAGCTCCGGCTCATGACATTCAAGTGCCCCATGTGTTGCACCTCGTGTCTTCGTACACATCCGGTGCACGATGAGACCTCTGGCTCCCCGATCCTGCCAGGAGTGCGGAAGTTGATATCCGTCTAAGAATCCCTGTAGCGCAACGGCGTACTGCAGGTGTGTCTTATTTGCACAGCCCAAACTTGGACCATGGTCACAAGGTCTAGAGAGAGAGGGAAGGAGGAAGTCAACCAAAGGACTTCTCCAAATATTGTTTTGTTTATTCCCACCTATGGGCACCCCTTTATATAGGGGGGTGCCCTCCCCTTTGGGTTTCCCATGTGGGACTAATCAAGGGAGAGGGGGAGGCGCATGGGCCTCATGGGCCAGCCGGCTAGGGGTGGGCCCTACCCCACGCATAGCCCTAGGCTGGCCGGGTGGGCACCCTTGAGGTGCCTGAGCCTTGGCCCTTCCCTCCTTCAGTTTTCCCTCATGGGCCCTTTTTCCCTAGGGAGTTTGGCCCATTAGTGGAATATCCCTTCAGATTAGATTTTAATATTATATTTAATATTAATTACATTAACTAATATGTAAATACATATTACAAAATCCGTCTTGACCCGAAACACCTTTCGGTTCCCTTTCGATTTCCTCCAAACGACTGTGGATCTTTCCCAGAATGATTCTGGTCCTTTATTCTTTCTCCGAACAACTTCGGATCTCTCTGTGGAACAATTCCGGCTTTCTCTTTCTCTATTGTTATTCCGTCTTACGAATGATCGCTCTCATCTTACCCTTAAGTGTATCCTCTCACGGCTCGGGAATACTCTAGACATGATCTGTATCAATGATCAACAGAGGGACCAGGGATATCCATGTGACCCCTATGCATTCCTGATGACAATGTCATTCGAACCGCTAAATGTAGCATCCAATTCCTTTTGTTTCTTGATACGACTTGTCTGAGATCCGATCATTGGTATCACATACCTTGTTCAATCTCGTTCATAACAAGTTCTGTTTTCTTGTTACCGTGATATTACATCCCCGTGACCGTGTCACATGTTGCAACATTTATGGACGTAATCTCACCAAGCCGGCCGTATGTATCTTTACCCGTCATGTGGGTGAACAAATCCCGATCTTGCAGTCACATGTCATATACTGTTCCTTCGGAATACCCAACGTACACCTTTATGGCCACCGTATTACCAGATGACGGTTGATGCAGTCTAAGCAGCCTCGAGAAACATTGAGTAATGTGAGCTCACGGTCTTAGGAAAAGGAGTCTAGGTATAGCTGTTGCAAGAATGAACTATATGACTTGATCGTGTTGCAATCCTTCGAGGAATGTCCAACCACATCATTCTCCAATGATATGATCCCGTTGTCAATTGGCATAAATGCCCATGATCTTGAAATCCAGATCATCCTCATGACCAACGAACTAGTATGAATAGAGGCTACTAGGGACTTGGTTGTTTCATACCACACCTGTACCAATGTTTCTACTTGGTACAATTATAGCACAATATGAAACTATTATAAACTAATTGAGATATGACAATAAAAACCTATTTATTATTTGCCTCTAGGGCATATCTCCTTCAGTCTCCCACTTGCACTAGAGTACAAATAATCCAACTTTCATTTTACTCATATAAACCGTATACCATATGCGTTTACAGATCATGCATGCTCATGGGAAACGTCATGTCCATGTTCTGTTTTACCAGATCATTATGTCTTTTGTAAATCGTTAATGTCTTCCTAATTTTGACATTCATACCATTATCGCATAATGGGTCGAAGTATTTGTTTGGCAAGAAAGTGAGACTTTGTTTCTAGTGTTTATTATGATGACCATTTTCACCGTTGTCATCTAAACATAGAAACACACTTTGCTATCCTTTGTGTATATATTGTAGTCATGGCAGTAGAACGAGGCCGGATTCCAGGAGCTTAAAGTGACTTTAGATCAATCTCGAGGGCTTTCTCATGGGCAATGGGCCCTGGGACACATCATTCTATGTTAAAAGCGAACTAGCCCCGCCATAACATTATACATCACATTAGATGGAGCCTTTATACTTCTATATCTATGTAGATCCTAGTGCATGATATGCATCTATGCCAATTACATTGCTTCTTGCCATTTATGTACAAACTCAATTCTGGTTCTGTGATCAACTCAGGAATCACTTAAAGACACGTTCTCACAATTAAGACTTTGTCCTACTAACCAGAACTTCGGGTCACATTACATCGAGTATACAACATGGTTTTATGGAAGAACCTATGACTGAGGCATAGGAGATGCAATGCATCTCTTTCTTCAACCATAGTTACAATACTAACTCAATGCTTCATATAGTAAGAACTGCTTTCTCACCTTGTTCAATTCTGAACTTCTTCAAAATCTTGCTTAGGACATTCTGAACATCTTTTAGAGTCAAGTCCAGGAAGCATTCGACATTCAGTGTTTATTAAACTCACCAATCTATCTCGATAGATCTTCTTGTTTAATAACTTCAACTTCATCCTTATCTATCTAACTTAAATATTATTAACAACAATCACGTCATTCACATATGTCGTCTACATATCCCAGAATGAATTCATGCTCCCACTCAAATATGACATTCATGTATGAGATCCAGGGATTTCACTTAGCTCTCACTCAAAATATGTCAGCTACATATTATGAATTAGCCAAGCTGATTTGCTCCCACTCAAAGCCAGGTCCTCTCGATAATCTTGGACATTCCAAAATTCTTTGATCATCATCAATTTGAGAATTCCAATTACGAGACTTCAATATACATATATATTTCTAGTGTAAATCCAAAAGACTTAAGCATCACTACTGTTGTAGTCAACTCCTTGAATTTGTCCAAACTTGTGACAAATCAAGATCTTTGGCATTCATTAAGTTTCATTTCCTTCTTATGTCATTCAGAAATATCAAGTAAACTTTTTTACTTTAATAAGATCAAGTAACATGTTACTTTGCAATCTTAAGTGTAACTTAATATAGGATTTATGACTCCTAGTCATTTCTTGCACTCAGCTCCATCACGCTTCTTTGTAATTTGTAGGTATGTCTTGTTCAAAACATGACAAGTGAATCAATAATATAATTCCACAAACTTGTAGAATATATAGTTGAATCCTACCTTCTTCAGTAAAAGTATTCCCTAAAACTTTATGATCATTATCATTGGTTTCTCCTAAATTTTTAGAGTTTGGATTCACGGAACAAATTCCGCTACGCCACTCAACAATCCGGAGGCAAGGTCAAAATCTCTAGAAACTCAAACTTTCTAGAGATTGAAAGTCAAACTTTCCATAACACTTATTTGCCACGATTTCGACTTGTCGAAATCTCTAGAAACTCAACAATCCGGAGGCAAGGTCAAATTTTTAGACCTGTTTATTTGCCACGATTTCGACTTGTCGAAATCTCTAGAAACTCAAACTTTCCATAACACTTATGGTGTTGTTTCCACGAATCTTTAGATGTTCCTTTGTATTTCAAATGACTGTTTGCTTATTTTGATCTCTAATTCTAAACGATAACTATAACCCCGATAAGAGATAATATTATACCATATGTATCTAATACATAATGATTATGATGTTTAGACATTTCAACATAGTTTGAATTCATCCAATTATCATAATTTGTGAAACATCTTTCACAAGCCCTTTTATGCTAAACTTAACCCGAATACCTTAGTCATGTCGATCAAATCGAAGAGACTTCGTATTCTTGTTAATTTCAATATCCTCCTATTGTTGTGAACTCATTTGAATAATCCAAATCGTTTCAAACTTCATGTTTCATTAAATAAATACACTTATTCACTTAAGTCCACAATTACCTAATGATTTCCACTACCTGTTGAAAATACGATACATCACTATGTATAAGATTCAATATTTCTTCGCATATCACCGTTTTACCAGAATGCGGATTTTTAGTCATTCTACCCAAGAGGCATGGTTTTACAAAGTCTCTAGATTAAGCATCTAGGACCCCGATCTTCATAAAGAACATGCAATAGCCAAAATGGCTTAAACTATAGTGTCATTTCATTATTAAACTTTGGATATCTTTTAGCATTCTAATCCTCTTATAAATGTTTAAACCATTATCATTAACATAGTGATGAGAATAACTTGTTTATAATCATAATGTGATCATAAGGTATTGTTCATAAGAATAGTACAAACTGGCTTGTAACTTGTTCATATGAATAATCGTCTCGCCAAAAGCAAGACACACAAACAGGGATTACAAATTTATATTCAAGTCCACTAATCCAAATGACAAACTTTGAGGGAAGAGGTGAGGTCAGCCATCAACTATTTTGCTTGCCGTCATCAAGTCATGTTGCCTCAAAACCAACAATTCTCAAGCAGATCCTCCTCTTTTCACAAAACGGGACAAGTATCAAATACTTTGCAAACTGCAACGAGTTTTGCAAGAACCATATTTATAATTTGTATATCTTACATATACCTTTTTATCCATGACCTCCATTGCAATCAAGCCCCTCTAAGAGTTCTCAAACTCTAATGCAAGATCGCCAAGTGATTTTTCCAAACATTCATTTTCATCTCTGATGGAGAAAAAAAACATCCAACGGATCATACTCTATGTGCCTTATTTTGTAGAATACAAAATGCAGCCCATCTCTCCATCGAATGGAGAATGGCTTATTGGATGGTTATGGAGAAAACACAAACATTCCGGAGTCATCGAATTATCTCCTAATGGTTATTGTATCAAGAAGAGAAGATCACCTTTTACGAGGATATCCCTCGGGCATGGGTATTAGTCTATGAAGTTGGACCCTTTTGCTAAGTTCCATATTAAGAAATATATTCCCATGGTCGCAAAGGACCTCAATGGGATAGGACATGATCTACTAAGATATTTGCAAACAGACATCTAGACTAAGTTCATAATACGAGATCAATTTTATAATTGGTCTCCACTAAAATTGTCATCCCCTGGACGATTTTAGTGATCACATGATCCCTATCCTCTCACCTCCCCCGATCATCACGGCCATCAGTGCATTATCAAAGGTAGACATTCAATAATGCCAATCACATCATCCATGTGACTCATGCTCGATCTTTCGATCTCTTGTGTTCCGAGGCCATGTATGTACATGCTAGGCTCGCCAAATCTAACTTGTGTGTATTCGTTGTGCAACATGGCTTACACCCACTATATGCGAACGTAGATATGTCTGACCCCCAATCATCACGGCCGGCCTCATACCAAAGAACTTTCTTGGCGGTGCACACACAAGGGGAACACGGAACATTGGAATTAAATAGGGATTATCTTATTTGCTACCGTTGAGTATCTAAATACTAGCATACAATAAGATGTAAAACAAATATCAACATCATATGTATAATGTGATATGATATAGTGCTTCTTGCGCCTTCATCTCCATCGAGCACTCCGGCATGATCTCCATCTTGCCCTTAGTTTGACGCCAAGTCCACGATGCCTCTACCAGGTCGTTCATCGGAACGATGACTATTACTATACTACTTAGTAATAGAAAAGTAAACTACTTTACCTTCGTAACGACCAATGCCATATCATAATCACATGACCTCCTACAAAATAAAGTTAGACGCCTCTACTTTATCTATTGCAAGTTTTACGTGGTTAGTAGGGCTTTCCCAATAGAACTGTTTCTAATCTACGAACTTTCCAACCACAACACGGATCCAGTAGTTGTCTCTATTACACCCCTTTCGGGGCCCTTCATTGTAAATGCTATATCAACTATCGAATGAGAGACAAACAACCGCTAGCCACTTATATGGTACAAGCCGTATGTTGAGCGTGGAACCAGTCTCGCAAATGAATACGCGTAAGGTCGGTCCGGGCCGCTTCATCAAACAATACCGCGATATAAACAAGTACACATTAGAGGGTAACAACTAAGGGATCAATGCCCGCACAATACTTGTGCGTACTGGCCGTACAACACTCCTATGCATAGATCGGCTCTGATACCACTGAAGAGGATCCGCAGCAGAAAACAAAAAATTCCTACGTTGGAACCCTAAAACTGCCTAGGATCTATCTATGTAGTAATGCGGTAACGGCCAATGCGTAGAGAATACATACCCTTGTAGACCGTACGCGTTTAACGTTCCGAGGGGAACGTGGTTGATGTAGTCGAACTCGTAGCCAACCTCAAAGTCGCGAAGCTCCTCGCAAGTCACCCCTTGGTCCTTCTTCATCGTGCAGGAGATCTGGCTCATGACATTCAAGCGCCCCATGTGTTGTGCCTCGTGTCTTCGTACACATCTGGTGCATGATGAGACCTCCGGCTCCCCGATCCCGCCGGGAGTGCGGAAGTTGATATCCGGCTAGGAATCCCTGCAGCGCAACAGCGTACTACAGGTGTGTCTAGTTCGCATAGCCCAAACTTGGGGCCATGGTCACAAGGGCTAGAGAGAGAGGGAAGGAGGAAGTCAACCAAAGGACTTCTCCAAATATTGGTGTGTTTATTCCCACCTATGGGCACCCCTTTATATAGGGGGAGGGGCTGTGCCCTCCCCTTTGGGTTTCCCATGTGGGACTAATCAAGGGAGAGGGGGGAGGCGCATGGGCCTCATGGGCCAGCCGGCCAGGGGTGGGCCCTACCCCACGCTCAGCCCTAGGCTGGTCGGGTGGGACCCCTTGAGGCGCCTGGGCCTTGACCCTTTGGCCCTTGGCCCTTCCCTCCTTCGGTTTTCCCTCATGGGCCCATTTTCCCTAGGGAGTTTGGCCCATTCGTGGAATACCCCTTCAAATTAGATTTTCATATTATATTTAATATTAATTACATTAACTAATATGTAAATACATATTACAAAATCTGTCTTGACCTGAAACACTTTTTGGTTCCCTTTTGATTTCCTCCGAACGACTTCGGATCTTTCCCGAAATGATTCCGGTCCTTTATTCTTTCTCCGAACAACTCCGGATCTCTTTGTGGAACAATTCCGGCTTTCTCTTTCTCTATTGTAATTCCGTCTTACGAATGATCACTCTCATCTTACCCTTAAGTGTATCCTCTCACGGCTCGAGAATGCTCTAGACATGATTTGTATTAATGATCAATAGAGGGACAAGGGATATCCATGTGACCCCTATGCATTCCTGATGACAATGTCATTTGAACCGCTAAATGTAGCATCCAATTCCTTTTGTTTCTTGATACGACTTGTCTGAGATCTGATCATTGGTATCACATACCTTGTTCAATCTCGTTCACAACAAGTTCTGTTTTCTTGTTACCGTGATATTACATCCCTGTGACCAAGTCACATGTTGCAACATTTATGGATGTAATCTCACCAAGCCGGCCATATGTATCTTTACCTGTCATGTGGGTGAACAAATACCGATCTTGCAGTCACATGTCATCTACTGTTCCTTCCGAATACCCAACGTACACCTTTATGGCCCCCGTATTACCAGATGACGGTTGATGCAGTCTAAGCAGCCTCGGGAAATAGTGAGTAATATGAGCTCACGGTCTAAGGAAAAGGAGTCTAGGTATAGTTGTTGCAACAATGAACTATATGACTTGATCGTGTTGCAATCCTTAGAGGAATGTCCAACCACATCATTCTCCAATGATATGATCCCGTTGTCAATTGGCATAAATGCCCATGATCTTGAAGCCCAGATCATCCTCATGACCAACGAACTAGTATGAATAGAGGCTACTAGGAACTTGGTTGTTTCATACCACACCTATACCATGTTTCTACTTGGCACAGTTATAGCACAATATGAAACTATTATAAACTAATTGAGATATGAAAATAAAAACCTATTTATTATTTGCCTCTAGGGCATATCTCCTTCATTCGCTTCATATAGTTGATTAATCTTCTTTAGTTTGCTAAGTGTTGTGTGGGTGAACCTGTGCTAATGTACCGACCTTCCTAGAACTAATACATACTTTTGATTATACCCCTAGCAAGCATCCGCAAGTATAAGAAAGTAATTAAGGTAGAAACCTAACCACAACTTTAAACTCTAAGACCCTAACATCCCTTGTGCAAAGGTTTCCTAACAGGGGTTTAGGTTTTTGTCACTCAGGCAACCCCTACGATTAGTAGCCAAATACACAATGCATTCTCCTAGGCCCATATAGGTGAAGTGTCATGTAGTCGACATTCACATGACACCACTAGAAGAAATACACCACAACTTAAATATCAAACCATTGAATTTTTCTCAACACAATTGCACTACTAACAACATGACTTCTCCCATGTCCTCAAGAACAAAACAAACTACTCACAAGACATCATATGGATCATGATCAGAGATGAAATAATGATAAGTAACAATCTGAACATAAATGATAATTCAATGGTTCACTCAATAGCATCAACTACAAAGAGTAATCAACACCAGGAAAGTTTCCCCTAAGAACTATGCAAGATTCAACCCAATTGTTACAGCGGTATGAAGTGGTGATGATGGTGCTGGTGGAGATGATGGTGGTGATGGTGATGATGACTCGATGAAGTCCAGCTTGATGGTGGTGTTGATGGCGATGATATCCCCTCTCCGGGAAGGAATTCCCCTGGCAGAATTCTGTCTGCCGGAGAGATCTTTCTCTTTCTGTGTTTTCTGCCCCGCAGAGGTGGCAGAATCTTTCTATGGTTGCTCCCACAGTCTTAGGGTTTCGGGAGGATAATATACGCTAGAGGGGAGAGCCAGGAGTGGACCAGGCCGTCCACACCACCTGGTGGCGCGGCCGGGGGTGGCCTGCTCCAGGGGGTGGTGTGGCCCCCCTGTGGCCCATCTCCACTCCCTCTTCTGGCAACCTTCGTCTTCTGGAAAAATAGAATTTTGCATGTATTTTCCGGGATTTTCTGATCTTCGCGAATTTCGCCTCCAAACAACACCTTTTCCATCAGAATCCTGACTGCAGCGGTCCATGCTCCAAAAGTCATCAACCATGCAAAAACAGATGAAATAACATAAGTATCATCTCTTAGTATGAAATATATCAATGAATAACAGTAAATTATGATATAGGATAGTGATGCAAAATGGACGTATCACCTCCCATACAAGCCTTATCATGTTTAACCTTTACCGCTGATCTCAGCTCATCAGTATACCTTGTTCTCCTGTCATATTAGATTCGCTGCATCTAATACATCATCTGGATGAACCAACACTGACAACTAAGCATGGATAAACAAGACACATATATTAGCTCTAGCAGTGCACACAAGCTAAACCTAGTTATGCTAGGAGAAAAGAATCAGGTTAATATAAGCTCAAAAGGGAGTAATGCAACAGATAGGATATTCTATCTATCGATAAAAGACCATAGTAGAATCATATGCATCATGGCAAGAATTGAAATGCTTTCAAAACCATAGAATTGTATAATGGTGGGGCTATGCTTTCCTTTGCCTGTTGATAACCAGAAAGCATAGCTTTAGTAGCCTTCTACTTGACTTGGTAATAGTTGGTGAAGTATTGTTCCTCAATCTTCTATGGTGTTGATCTCGGTATTTGATCTCGATCTTGGTATCATATTCTACCGAGAAGAACCAAAAATTGGAAAGAAAGGAGAAACAATCAACACATGGCATCGATGCAATTCTCAAGCAAAGATGATGATACGATAAGTTAAATAACATTTAAATATAACCCTAAAACATGCTTGAAAATTTAAGAGGCATCCGAGGGGTGCAAACCCTAATATAGGGGAGACCCCGAAATCACCTATGGGGGTTACTTTATTCTTATAATTAAACTTGCAATTAAAGTTATTTAACAATGCATGAATTTGATTCTATTAGATAGATCTCATTTTTCTGAATATTTGGATATTTTATCCATATTTTTTGACTTATAAATTAAAAGATATTGATTTCACAATATTTATTCGGTTTCTAAAAAAGATTCAAGCATTTATTATGTTTGGCTGATGTCATCATGACACTAGCACATGGACTGAGAGGTTTTGTACTAAGGCTCTCCCTAGCGTCAGTGGTTGACGGCTAGGCCCGGATGCCATATGTAGGTTGCCACCATGGCAGACCTTAATCGACCTCCACGTCATGGCTACATGGTGCTACGTCGATGCCACCCTGGTGCCACATGGGCTCGCCAGAGACCACGCCAGATCATCACTGGGGCAGCGGAGGAGGGCATGCGAGGATGCTGGGACAAGCGCAAACGAACGAAGATGTCAACGAGGACCAAAAACTGGCTGCACAACTGCTAGCTGGTCACCAGAGCATAGGGTACGGCGGCGCGCGGCAACGAAGGTTGCAGACGCACGGTGCCAAGGCGCTACAGAGCTAGAGTAGAACAGGGAGGAGATCCATAAGGACCGCGAGCTTACCCTCGATGCGTTGGTTGCCTCAGATGGAGCGGGGGAGGATGGAATCATCGGCACGGTCAACGGCAAGCGGCGGCCAAAGTTGGGGACTAGGTTCTTGACTGTGATGACTCGGGCCTCTCTAGATTGCACGCTTCGGGGCAATCGATGGAGGCGGACATGGTGGTCATGGTGGTGGCTTGAGAATGGCGGGATGCCGTAGACGGCGAGGGTTGTCAGTGACCTCCATCTACGATTTTGGGCTAGCGAGAGGAATGCGAGAGAGAAGGCGCTGGGGCGAGCGGGAGTGGATGAGGGTGGAGAGACGTGCGCGTGTAGGTCTTATCTCTCTTAGGGGCGGCAGCGGGGATCTCAACGTGGCCGGGGCGACGGACAACGGCGCGGCGACCATCGAGGTTCTTACCGTCGTTGTCGAAAACGACGAGGACAAAGCGGTATGCAGGCTTGGGCCTTGCTGGGCTACTGCTGGGCCTTGGCTGGTTGTAGGTGTTGCGCGTGGGCGGTGGCTAGCAAGGGAGGTAGCTAGGCCGTGGCCCAGTTTAGGGTTTCTAGCTATTTTTTCTATAAAACACTTTCCAATTTCTGTTTTTTGTTTCCCTTTTTGTATTTCAATTCCAAAACTGTTTTGGGTATTTCAAAAATACTAGAAGATTTGTAAAATATTGAAATAGTGTAGGGGTTATATTAGTCCATTTGGGCTCCACATTGTTTTGTAGTTTTCAAATATACCAAAACCATCTGATTTGATTTCAAAAAGAGGGGACTAGGGTTTTGGGTTTTGCATTATTTCTTAAATTCATTTTAGCTTAGCAAAAATAATGATGCTTATGAATGCAAAAACAAAACCCTAATTACCATTAATAGAACTAGGGGTGCTGTTACACACATCTTTTATTCGGGCTTGCAACATCATCATCCGAATGAATCTATTTCCATCAAGAATACCAAGAAGTTGTCTGTCGGTCGTACTTATATCCTTACCTCCTTGTTTATTCACCGAGAAGAGTACTGCAACCTGTCCGTAGCCAGTCGGAGTGTGCTTTCTAAGAACATCAATTAGACCAGAGATACTGCTGACCTGAGCCGGTTCTACACTCAGCGAGCAAGTCCTACACACGATCCTCTTCACACCCCCACCGTCTATTTTTTGAATGTAGCTGTCGACATATACATTGATGATGAATGGATCCCCGTAAGAACCCTACTTGACAGAAATTTTGGGAAAAATAAGAATTGTCTTTCACCGGTCGACTAACAAACAATTCTCAATTGGATGCGTCGCACTACTGTCAGGTGACGGTTATTTTTTGGAGAAATAGGATAGGAAAAAAGATCTCACCCCTGGCTGCTCTAGGTGACACTAGATTCATAAGTAGAAGACTCTTCCATCCTCCGTGCTGCTCAGCTCATCAGACAGCGGTAGGCTAGCTCCTCGCGACATCAGGAACAACATGCGGCATCTGGATAGCAGGCAGGATCCGCGAGCGGGCATGGTAAAACGGTGGTGGAAGGCAATGTGCCTCCTCCTGGCACACATGGAAGCGAGCTGGGTGGAGGATTTCACTGCCATTGGACTAGGGTTCGTGCAAATGGGAGGGAGTGAATTTGTGAATTTGGACATCGCATATGTCCTATTGTTTTGATCGATGCGTCTTGCCTAGTTGGCTCTCGCATAATGACCGCGTAGTGACACTCAGGACCTACCATCTACTTATGGGCCACTTCACGGCTAATTTGAATTCGGGTGAGCGGTGTGATGAGTTTGGCTCAAAATGACGCTTTTAACAAGGACCAATTTGCAAACCGCTCTGATTACAAGAAACTCTGATCCCTTGGAGAGCGAGCTCGAAAACACGAGGCCCGCAAAGTGAAATGCCCCACCAATGGAACATGTACCACTTTGAATCCGCAACTTCACCGTCCGAGGTCTCACTTATTTTCAGCTTTATGAGTATTAATAATGCTCATATATCGGGTTACCATATATTATGCCGACGTATAATATATTAGTGTCCCTACCTACACCGCCAAAGATTACGATTTGATCATAACCGATGATGCAACATGGGCCAAGTAGCCGACGAAAGAACCGCCGGCCTCTTCTCGACAACAACGCCGATCAGGTTTTTACTCCCGGTTCTGTTACAAACCAGGACTAGAGGTCCACCACGTGGCCTCGCACCATGCGCTGGGCTGGAGGACATTTACTCCTGGTTCGTAACACGAACCAGGACTAAAGATTCCCTGTCGCGACAGCGTTTTTGGCCATTTTGTTGTCGCGACAGGAAATGAGGTTTGCGTTTTGTGTTTTCCTTTTAGTTTTGTGTTCAATTATTTTTCGTATATACATACACGAAGCTACTACATAGTAGTTGTACACATTGATGTATATATATAATATAATTTCTCTTATACGAGCATATACATACATCTATATACAATTTGGTGTACGAGTCCCAACTGGGTCTAGAACCCGTCTATTTGATTACATAGAGATACATTACATGGATGCTTTAGGGTCTATCTATACTATATTCTCCGCATAGGTCTACGACCTCGTCAAGTAGAAATCCCGCCAATTCCTCTTAAATTGCTAGTAGGCGGTCCTATGGTAGGAGCTCTTCTCACATCGCTTCCAACTAAAAAGAAAGAAATCAATATGCATATATATTTATTCAAAAAAATATGAATGGAACTCAACACAAATTATGATAATACAAATAAATTGTTTACGTACTTTAACAAATTTCTCCTTCTACTCACTAGTGCAAGTGCGAATAAACTCGCAAACATAGTATCCACATAGATTAGTCCCCTTTGGCTGCCTCGCGCACTTTACAAAAATAGAATTCAATCAAATAATAATCAAGTATTCATGATAATTTTATTTAAACTAGAATTCCAGAGATGCACGGAGCTAGCTCATACTACTTACCAGCAACGGTTTATAAATCAACTCCTCACGCCATTGACCGTGGTTCGCACTCTTGAACCGTGTCCAAACACTGCCCGGCAAAGGAAATGAATGAATGCATTAATAATTACTTGATATCTTAGAAATTGACCGAAAGAGACTGATATAGTGTGATAATGATTGAAATTACTTATTAAGCATTTCGATCATGTTGTGGTACTCTTCCATGTCCACTTTGGATGAGTCGTATATATGGACTCTTCCCAAGTCAACGGAAATGCTTAGAAGAATCCAGTGGAAGCTGCGCAAGGTTTATATACGTCAGTAACCCATTATTTACACTTAACATCGAGTAAGCAAAAGTTAATGTGTACAAGACAGAAACACTCACCCGAAGTGGTAAGGAAAAATTATTTCCTTACAGTAATGCTGCTTCTTGAAAAATCGGAGCAAGTTTTTCTCCGTGTCCACGGGCTTCGTCTCTAGCATAGCTCCATTAACTCGATATGGGTCAATGAACCCAAATCCTTGGATTCTCCCTCTTTTACATTCTAGTATCTTCATTCTGCATCATAGCGTACACAAGAATATAGTGAAGATAATTACCGGCAATAAATTGAACGAGGTGAGCTAGATAATTATTAATTACATAAATAAACTAATCACTTACAGATAATAGCAACTAAGGACAGATTTGTCGAGGTCCCTTTGATTGAAAAACTGAAAGAGTTCCGAAAGTTCGATATGGACCTCATCTTTAATGTAGTAATGCTCCTCTCTAACTTTTGCTATGATATATAGTCGCTCTTATTTTGTGTCTTTAATATACCATGCATGCAATTTCCGCATTTTTGTTGGAAGATCCTGGAGCGTCTCAGAACTGACCAAAGGCTTCCTGTAGACATATTGTCGTGCTATAGGTGCCTTGGGGGGACTAGCACTGCCAAGTATGTCACCAAGCAACATATTACATTGTTCGTCCAATGCCATAGCTGTTTTCATATCCATAGGCTCTCCCCCATATAGTTGTTGTTCGGGTAACACCTGGAGCAGGGGAATCGATTGTTTTTCTTGTTCTCCGAGTTGGGGAACATCTTTTTTAGCGCTTCCTCTACTACTTGTTCTCTTCTATTTCACTATATTCACAAGACAACGTGTATACTAATCTGGCGCATTTATCTGAGCTTGGGATGGATGCTTCAGAAATTTCCTAAAGTGCTCCTTGACTGATGGATCTACTGGGACCTCTGGCTTGGGTTGTTTCTTTAAAAAAAGGCATCCACTTTGGCATCTATGACCACCTTGGTCTCCTCCTCAGTAAGGTTGTAAGCCCTCTTGGGAGGAACCGTTGGCACTCTTGGGAGGGGCGATAACTTTCACTTTTGGTTATGCCTCGATGAAGCGGTGGTTATCTTCTGCTTTTGGCCCTTAAGGGGTGGAAGCAGCTGAGGTGCCGTAGATCGAGATGGACTAGCAATGCAATCCTTCTCGAGGAGGGGTGGACTTGGAGGTGGTGGACTTCTACTAGACGGTGGACTCGGAGGAGACGGTGGCTTTGGAGGTGATGGATTGCGTCTCGATGGAGATGGTGGCCTTGGCGGTGATCCTGGAAACTTGATGTATTCCTTTTTCCAAAGAATGAAGCCATTCGTGACTTCTCCTAGTGTCGTCTCCCCTTCACCTCCAGGGATGTCAAGCTGCATTGACTGGAATATCGGTACAACTTCATCGACACCGACACAAGATTAGCCAGCTAGAATCAGATTGCAATGGTAGGTCGCTCCCTGTGCAGAAGGTAAAGCAAAGCCGACCGCCACCTTCATAGATAGGTTCTTCAGTTCAACATGCAGCTCACAACTAGTCTTCTCCTTGATTGCATCTACGGGGTACACATCCATCGTTGAATCATTAGCCTAGACCTTCGTGGAAGCCATGCTTCTTTTCCTTTGAGATGGTCCCGCCGTACTCTCGAGTGCAGGATCTTGTTGTCAGAGTCCTCTAAGTTCAGTGAGCTGTTCCTCATGCTGCTGCAACATGGCTTCAACCCCAGCCAACTGCTCTGCCTCCTCCGCTTACCGCCGCTTTGTTTTTCTTGATCGGCTTCTGTAAGTGTTAATGTCATCTGGGAACCCAATAGCCGATGGATAAGAAGGTCCAAAGCCTCGTATTCGTCCAGCCTTTTCAGGATTCCCTAGGGCCTTTGTTAGCTCATCGTTCTCTCTATCGGGAATGAACTTTCCCTCTTCAACCTCTTTCATGACATCAAAAAGTGCATCTTTGGGTGCAACAATCTCTTTGTTTGCAACAATCTCCCCTGTTTTTGGGTCATACGATCCCCCATGCCCAAGTATCCAATTTCGAGACCTCAAGGGCCAACCAGTTGTAACTGGAGTGACCCCTTTAGCCGTCAGGTTGGCTTCAGTTTTATCCCACTTGGGCACGGCACTCTTGTAGCCACATGTGCCCATATGATGGTGATATTTCTTTTTGGAAGCATTTAGCTTATTCCTTTCTGACCTTGCCTTAGCTGGTTCCGATTGCTTGTATTCCAGAAATGCTGCCCAGTTATCTCGCTACTTCTCTAGTGGGCCAGTGAATTTAGGAGCGTTTTTCTCCTTCAGATAGTTTTGGTATAATCTTTTCTTCCACTCCTTGAATTGTGTGCCCATCTTCTGAAGAGCCCACTCATTGACTTTCGACATCATTTTTTGTGTGAGCTCATCTGTCCCCAATACTGGTAGGGTGAAATGTGTCATCAGAGAATTTCAAAGAAAATCTTTTGCTCTGTTGTCGAAAAAACTAGCTACAGCTTGATCCTTTTTCTTTCCTCACCAAGGTGCGAGTCCCGACAGGTAGCACCTCCTAGTGCTAGCCCGGTGGAGCCCAGGCTCGGACATCCCCGGACCCGGCGGAGTCTAGTACTCCGTCATTGCCGCCGAGTGGACGGCGAGGACGCGACATAACTGAATAATAACATAAACAATCATATAACATAAAAACAAAAATAAACCCCCTTAACCTAAACCCCGACCCTAAATTAAGTTCGTAAAACCTCACTAAACTAAACCTGATCCCCGGTCACAATATGTTGACTTCGGCCCAATCGCTAACTAAACTAAACCTAACATTAAACCTAAACACTAAACTAACCCTAAACTAAACTAAATCCCCTAAACACTAAACTAAACTAAACTAACCCTAAACTAAACTAAGGACCTATTCGATATGAAGGAATATCAAAGGAATTCTGGAGTTTTTATTTCCTATGGGTTGTTTTCCTTTGCACATGTTCGGAACGAAGGAAACTGCACCAGTGAGTCCTAAGGAAAGGTTCCCGTTCCTGTGTTCTGTACTAGATTTTGGAGGAATTTTCACATCCAGTCTGAGCTCATTTTCACGCGGATGCCTGAACATCAAAGGAATTTTCACCTTTTCTATTCATATGATTCTACTATTTTTCTATGTTTCTTACGCCGTGTTCCGAACGGGCCCTAACCCTAAACTAACCCTAAGCTAAACTTACCCTAAACTAAACTAACCCTAAACAAAAATTAACTAACCCTAAGCCAAAATTAACTAACCCTAACCAAAATTCACGAGGCTGGACGGTGGGGCTCACCTAAAGACAGCGGGGCGACGCGGGGCGGTGCGGCGCCAAGACGGTGCGGGCGGCGAGCTCCTGATCTCCATGGGCACAGGCGGTGGTAGGACGGATGGCATCCGGCGGCGAGCTCCTCTCCATGGGCGCGGGCGGCGGCGGGATGGACGGTGCGGGCGGCGAGCTCCTCCACGGTCGGGGAACATGAATTGGGTGCTCCGGGTCATGGCTAGACCTGGGGTGGAGGGGGAGGTATTTATACACCCACCCTTTAGTCCTGGTTTGTATTACAAACCGGGACTAAAGGGTACCCTTTGGTCCCAGTTTGTATTACAAACCGGGGCTAAAGGAATTTTCAGCCGCCGCTTTTCGTGCGCGAACCATAAATACAAACCGGGCCTAAAGGTACCTTTAGTCCCGGTTTGTGTTACAAGTCAGGGCTAAAGGGGTTTTTTGGCGCCAAAATGAATGTTGTGTATAGTTTTGGCGCCACATTCTCAGAGCCATCAAGCCATGCTTTCCCGCCATTTCCCGCCGCTTCCCGCCATTTCCCCCCGCTTCCCACCATGTTTTCCTACCATTTCCCTCTATATCTAGACCGGTCGCCATTTCCTTCTACACATCCACACCTTCCTCTCTGACAATAATATACACCGCTTACTGGGCCTTTCTGACCTTCGAGGAGACAGAGGCGCTGTGCACCTCTAGCTACCCATGCCTACTAGGGTACTGGCTACCCGCCGGCTGGATGGTTAGCGTTGGAGGGGTTCTTGTCCCTCCTGTGCCCCAAGGTTCCGCCCGCCATGCGGACATCACGAACCACTTCTACCTCGAGCTCACGCCGAAGGAGCGGATGGATCCCCATTGGGATCCCGACAACCTCGACACCTAGAATGCCTTCTTCGCAAATCGGCGGGAAAGGGAGCTTGCCAGGTACAAGGGTGACGACCCACCCCCAGTGAACCACAACGAGGCCGGTTGCCGCCTGTGGTGGGTGAACCAGCTATCACCAGCATGATGCGCTACATCGCCATGGGAGATCATCCTCGCCTGAGGTACCCATACTTTCACCAGCCATAGAGCCACAAGAATGGTGGCGGTGGTGAAGGCTGAGGGCGTAACAGCGTCGTCATACGGGAGCCCCCTCCCCCGCGCGTCGTGAATCCGAGGCCGGAGTGGCAGGTGCCCCCTCCCCGTTCCCCTATGCACAAGTCGGGGAAGGTGCCCCCAACAAGCATGGAACATCAAAAATTATAGATACGTTTAATCCTTTGTTTTCAATAAAACCGGTGAGATTGACAACCTCATTGTAAGTTGGGGGCAAAGTTATGTGATTGTGTTGTGCAGGATTCCAAGTTGGAAACAACACCTTGGAGGTGTTTCCTTGCTCCTACTGGTTCGATAACCTTGGTTTCATAACCGAGGGAAAACTTGTTGTTGTGCTCATCGTACCTTTCTCTTGGGGTTCCCCAACGAGCTCTACATATTGAGCAAGCAAGACTTTTTCTGGCGCCGTTGCCGGGGAGTCCCTCATAACCAATCTCTTTACTTTGTTATTTTTATTTTGCTTAGTTTGTTTCAGCTTTGTTTTCTTATTTCTTTATCAATAACACAAAACATTAGTTGTACTAGTTTGCTTTCTTTATTAAAAACACAAAAAATGAGTACTCCTGAAAACACTAAGTTGTGTGACTTCACTAGCACCAACAACAATGATTTCATGTGCACACCTATTGCTCCACCTGTTCCTGAAGCTAGTTTCTTTGAAATTAAACCTTCTTTACTCAATCTTGTTATCAGAGAACAATTTTCTGGTACTGGTACTGAAGATGTTGCTGCTCATCTTAATAACTTTGTTGAACTTTGTGAGATGCAAAAACATAGGTATATAGATCGGGACATTATTAAGCTTAAATTGTTCGCTTTCTCTTTGAGAGGAAAAGCTAAAGAATGGTTGCAATCCCTAACTAGAAATAGTAGTGATTCTTGGACTAAATGCAAAGATGCTTTCATTGGAAAATACTATCCTCCTGCTAAGATTATATCTATAAGAAGTGAAATAATGAAATTTAAACAATCTGATAATGAGCATGTTGCTCAAGCTTGGGAAAGAATGAAATATTTGGTAAATAATTGTCCCACTCATGGACTGACTTCTTGGATGATTATCCAAACCTTTTATGCAGGACTGAATTATTCTTCAAGAAATCTGCTGGATTCTGCTGCTGGAGGTACCTTTATGACCATTACTTTGGGTGCTACAACAAAGCTTCTGGATAATATGATGGTTAACTATTCTGAATGGCACAATGAGAGAGCTCCACAAGGTAAGAAGGTAAATTCTGTTGAAGAAACCTCCTCCTTGAGTGATAAAATTGATGTTATTAAGTCTATGCTTGTTAATGGGAAAGCTCATATTGATCCAAATCATGTTCCCTTAGCCTCTTTGGTTGCTCAAGAAGAGCAAGTTGATGTGAACTTTATAAGAAATAATAATTTCAGCAACAATGCCTACAAGAATAATTTTGGTAATAATAATTATAGGCCATATCCTCCCAATAATGGTAATGCTTATGGAAATTCCTACAACAATAATAGGAGTGCACCCTCTGAACTTGAAGTCATGCTTAAAGATTTTATTAGTAAACAAACTGCTTTCAATAAAACTATTGAGGAAAAACTCTATAATGCTGAAAGAAATATAGTATCATTGTCTAAAGCACAATCTTCTTTGAATAAAATGGTTGCCAAATCTGAAACTATTGAAAATCCCTTTGCTGCTACTAATGCCATACAAGTTAGAATTGATGAAAATGTTAGACTGTTAGCTGAATTGCATGTTAAGTGGGAAAGAGAAGATGAAATTGCTAGAAATATTAGTATTTCTACTATCACTACCACTAATGTTGAAGCTAGTAAACCCAATGGAACCTTTTCTAATAAAAATGCTGAAATTCTTAGAAATATGGGAAACAATAACTCTACTACTTTAGATGATAATTATGATTTTGATCTGGATGGTTGCAATACCTCTGAAGTAATTATGTTCCAACAAAAGCTTGCTAATAGTCCTAAAGTTAGTGCTATGAATATGGCCTTTAATAAACACATTACTGATGCTCTCATAAAAACTAAAGAAGAAAATATGAAACATAAAGCTTCTATTCCTATGAAATTAGAAGATGGTTGGGAACCCATCATTAATATGAAAGTGAATGATTTTGATCTCAAAGCTTTATGTGATCTTGATAGTAGTGTTTCTATTATGCCTATAAAGGTTTATGAAATGCTTGATTTGTCACCATTGGAAGATTGTTATTTAAATCACCTACTTGATAATAATGCTAAAAAGAAACTCATGGGGAGTATTAATGATGTTCTTATTATGGTTAACAATGCCTATGTCCCCATTGATTTCTATGTTTTGGATGTTGAATGCCATGCTTCTTGTCCTATTACTGTGGGAAGAGATTTTCTTAGAACTGTTGGTGCCATTATTGATATGAAAGAAGGCACCATTAAATATCAATTTCCACTCAAGAAAGGTATAGAACACTTCCCTAAGAAGAGAGAAGATTCCTTTTGCCTCTCCTATTAAAACAAAATTTTCTCTTAATGCTTCTTCATTTGAGAATCTATGTACGTCGGTTTGAGCTGTAATGTTTTGTGCTTCTGTCCCAGGTTGTTATCCCACTTTCGTTAGTTCAATACTTTTCGATTTGAGCAACAGGAGGTCTTCGGAAAAAATTGGTTTTTCCCTTTGATACATTGCAAATGTATCTATAATTTTTGATGTTCCATGCTTGGTTTTATCCACTTTCTTGTGTTTTGCTCCAACTTTGGAGTACTTTTCATATGATTTCTTGGACTAACCTATTAACAAGAGCCACAGTGCCAGCAACCTGTTTTCTGCTGTTTTTGGTTCCAGGAAAGTCAGAAAATGAATATTCTCGGAATTGGACAGGACAAAAGCCAAAGTGCCTATTTTTCCGGAAGTGATCAAGTGCCAGAATACGAGACGGAGAAGGGCCAGGGAGCCACCACACCACCTGGCCGCGCGGCCAGGCCTGGCCCGCGCCAGGGGGTGGTGAGGCCAGCCCTAGCACCCCCTCGGCCTCCCCTTCCGACTATAAGATTCCCTCGGGACGTAAACCCTAAGTACCCGATCAAAAATCCACGAAAGAGTCTATAGCCGCTGTCATCTCCATCCCTAGATCGGGAGGGATCTGAAGCTCTTCCCGGCACCATGCCGGAGATTGGAATTCACCCTGGAGGCCTTCTTCATCACCATGCAAGCCTCTGGTGTGATGCGTGAGTAGTTCATCCTTGGACTACGGATCCATGTAGTAGCTAGATGGCTGGTTCTCCTCCTTTGTGCTTTCATGTTTAGATCTTGTGAGCTCCGTTCATGATCAAGATCATCTATTTGTAATTCTGCATGTTGTGTTTGCGGGGATCCAATGGATATTGAGATGCTATTTCAGATTGATTATTGATTCTATCATGTCTTTGTTATTTGTAATCTAGCATGCTTTCCGTTGTTAGTAGCATACTTGGCCAAGTAGATGCTAGCAACTCCAAGAGTTAGTATTTATGCTCGATAGTGGGTTCATGCCTCTGGTAATCTGGGAAGTGACAGAAATCCCTAAGGTACTAGATGTGATGTTGCTACTAGGGAGAAAACAACAATCCTTTGTTCATAGAACAATCGTATTGTTTACTTTACATGCAGTTTGTAAAGCAATAATCTGTTGCTTGCAACTTAATACTAGAGGGGGTTTGGATGATAACCTGAAGGTGGATTATTAGTCATAGATGCAGTTGGATGGCGGTCTATGTATTATGTTGTAATGCACAATCAAGTCTCAAAGGAGTCAAGATGATTAGTATATGAATGTATTGCTTTCTCGGTGTTTGTCAATTGCCCCGCTATAATTTGTTCACCTAGCATGTTATCTATCTTAAGGAGAGCCACCTCTAGTGAACTATGGACCCGGTCCTTTGTCTTTACATACAATCTACAATCTTTTACTGCTTTGTGTTTACTTTCTGCAAACTTTTACTTCTTTCCATTCGATACGTTGTTTTCCGCAAAACACGGTGAGATTGACAACCTCATCGCAAGTTGGGGACAAAGTTCTGTGGTTGTGCTGTGCAGGTTTCCACGTTGCTACCAGCATCGGTAGTGCGCCCTGCCAAAGCTCAGCTAGTAACACCTTTGGGTTGTTTCCTTGCTCCTACTAGTTCGATTAAACCTTGGTTTCATAACTGAGGGAAAACTTACAGATGTGCTCATCATACCTTCCTCTTGGGGTTCCCAACGAGCTCTACGTCGAAAGTCGAGTACATCAAGATCTTTTTTGGCGCCGTTGCCGGGGAGTCAAGGACATCTTCACAAGGGGAGTCCCTCATAACCAATCTCTTTACTTTGTTGTTTTTGTTTTGCTTAGTTTCTTTTGCTTTGTTTGCTTGTTTTGTTATTCAAAAACACAAAAAAAAGTTTTGCAAGTTTCCTTTCTTATTTGAAAACCCAAAAAATGACTACTCTTGAAAACACTAAGTTGTGTGACTTCACTAGCACCAACAACAATGATTTTATGAGCACACCTATTGCTCCACCTGTGGCTGAAAATACTTTGCGATAATACCTGCTTTACTCAATCTTGTTATGAGAGAGCAATTTTCTGGTAATGGTAATGAAGATGTTGCTTCCCATCTAAATAACTTTGTTGAACTTTGTGAAATGCAAAAGCATAGGGATATAGATGGTGATATTATTAAACTGAAATTGTTTCCTTTCTCTTTGAGAGGAAAAGCTAAAGAATGGTTGAATTACTTAACTAGGAATAGTATTGATTCTTGGACTAAGTGCAAAGATGCTTTTATTGGAAAATACTATCGTCCTGCTAAGATTATATCCATGAGAAGTGAAATAATGAAGTTTAAACAACTTTATAATGTGCATGTTGCTCAAGCTTGGGAAAGAATGAAATATTTGGTAAAGAACTGTCCCATTCATGGACTGACTGCTTGGATGATCATCCAAACTTTTTATGCAGGATTGAACTATTCTTCAAGGAACCTATTGGATTCAGCTGCTGGAGGTACCTTTATGACCATTACTTTGGGTGCTGCAACAAAACTTCTAGACAATATGATGGT
Source organism: Avena eriantha (assembly GCA_910589775.1). Taxonomy (NCBI): domain Eukaryota; kingdom Viridiplantae; phylum Streptophyta; class Magnoliopsida; order Poales; family Poaceae; genus Avena; species Avena eriantha. The sequence goes on from OU342742.1 coordinate 214,411,310, forward strand.
TAATTATTCTGAATGGCATACTGAGAGAGGTCCACAAGGTAAGAAGGTAAATTCTGTGGCGGAAACCTCCTCCTTGAGTGATAAAATTGATATTATTATGTCTATGCTTGTTAATGGGAAAGCCCATATTGATCCATATAATGTTCCTTTGGCGTCTTTGGTTGCTCAAGAAGAGCAAGTTGATGTGAACTTCATAAGAAATAACAACTTTGGCAACAATGCTTATGGTAATAATGCTTATAGGAACAATTTTGGTAACACCAATTATAAGCCATATCCTCCCAACAATGGTAATGCTTATGGAAATTCTTACAACAATAATAAGAGTGCTCCCTCTAAACTTGAAGTTATGCTTAAAGAGTTTATTAGTAAACAAACTGCTTTCAATAAAACTATTGAGGAAAAACTCTCTAATGCTGAAAGAAATATAGCATCTTTGGCTGAAGCTCAATCTACTTTGAATAAAATTGCTACTAAACCTGAAACTAATGAGAATCCCTTTGCAGCTACTAATGCCATACAAGTAAGAATTGATGAAAATGTTAGACTATTAGCTGAATTACATGCTAAGTGGGAAAGAGAAGATGAAATTGCTAGAAACATTAGTGTTTCTACTATCACCACCACTAGTGTTGAGGCTAGAAATAGTTCTACTACTTTAGATGATAAATTTGATTTTGATCTTGATGGTTGCAATATCTCTGAAGTTATTAAGTTCCTACAAAAGCTTGCTAAAAGTCCTAATGCTAGTGCTATGAACATGGCTTTTACAAAACACATTACAGATGCTCTCATAAAGATTAAAGAAGAAAATATGAAACATAAAGCTTCTATTCCTATAAAGAAAGAAGATGGTTGGGAACCCATCATTAATATGAAAGTGAATGACTTTGATTTCAAAGCTTTGTGTGATCTTGATACTAGTGTTTCTATTATGCCTAGAAGGATTTATGATATGCTTGATTTGCCTCCTCTTGAAGATTGTTATTTGAATGTCCCACTTGATGCTAATGCTAAAAAGAAACTCATGGGGAGTCTTAATGATGTTCTTATTATGGTTAACGATTCCTATGTCCCCGTTGATTTCTATGTTTTGGATGTTGAATACAATGCTTCTTGTCCTATTACTTTGGAAAGAACTTTTCTTAGAACTGTTGGTGCCATCATTGATATGAAAGAAGGCACCATTAAATATCAACACCCACTCAAGAAAGGTATAGAACACTTCCCTAAAAAGAGAGAAAAGATTTCTTTTTCTTCTCCTATGAAAAAAAATTTTGGTCTTAATGCTTCTTCATTTGAGAATACTTGATTCTTTCTTTGCTTCTTATGCCTAACTTAAAGGCGTTAAAGAAAAGTACTTATTGGAAGATAACCCAAAAGTTTTAGATGAGTTTTGGAAGTTATTACCTCTGTAATAACATGTCCTTATCCTTTTTATTTGCTTTTTGTGCCAAGAGTAACCTCTAATGAGAGTGAAGTAATGATTGGGAAAGTTGTTGTCCCGAAACAGATTTTTGTGCTTCCCCATAAAAATTCGTGGAGGATGTCGGATTGAGCTGTAATTTTTTGTGCTTCTGCCCCAGGTTGTTATATAACTTTAGTTAGTTCAACACTTTTTGATTTGAGCAACAGAAGGTCTTCGAAACAATTCGTCTTCACCTGCTGGTCTGTTTTGACAGATTTTTGCCATTTTCTGCATTTGCTTCTTGTTGGTCCCTTCTTGAGTTCTTTTGGGGAATTGAGATTTTTGAGGGAAGTGCTACAGTATCTAGTGTACTAATGGAAGTTTATTTGGTGTTAGAACTTAACCTTAAGACTTATTTATCTTGAGTGCACTAATGTTGCTAATAAAGATTGTGTGAAGTTTTGTATGAAGGAAAAATTTCAGGTGTATGGAAGGAATGAGTAATGAGATGAAGGATGGACTAAAGCTCAAGCTTGGGGATGCCACGCGTGTCACCCCAAGAAATATCCAAGAAGTACAAGAGTCAAAGCTTGGGGATGCCCAAGGCATCCCCCTTTTTCATCAATAAAAATCCCAGGTTTCTTCCAAACGCTTCATTTTTATTGTTTCATGTACAGTTGTGTTTTTCTTGGAGCGTCTTATTTTTCGTTTTTGTTTTGGTTTTTCGTTTTCTTGGTTTGCTTAGTTTGCTGAATAAATTGGTTGGACCCCCTCTTTCATACATTGGTTTGCAAATAGTTTGGTTTGGTTTTGGAAAAGAGTAGGAAAGTTCATGCTTATGTGGTAAAAAGAGCTCGTTTTTGACTGTGGCCTATGCTTTGTCATGCCATGCTTGATATTGTTTTGGCTTTATGCTTACTATTATTTGCTGTAGCATGACTTGTTATAAACAATTGATATTGCTTAATGTGCCTTGGATGAATCATGCGTTGTTTTAGCATATTAAAGCATAGTATAGTGGTATTCTCCTTTGATGCTTTATTTGGGTTGACTTGGCGCATGCTCACACCATGTTATGACTATCCAAAGTCACCATAGCCTTTATGATCCTTTAGTTTTCAACTTGTAGTATCACTTTATGCTTTGATCAATGATGTTTTGTCGCTCTGCATGATTATGGCCATTATTGCTCTCTTAGTTTGTCTCTCCCAGTCTTTTGCTAGCCTCCACAATAAAGTATGAGTTCCACTCATGCATCCAGCTCCCTAAACCAAGTTATTCCAAAGAGTCCACCATACCTACCTACTAGCTTATGCTATTCCAAGTGTATTCATGCTTTTGTTTACCTTCCACTTGTTATGAGAAAACTAGTGATTAAAGCTCTCACGAACTTGATGGCACACTTTACTTTACTTGACCTTAATAAACTTGAACCATTGTGTCTTCTATGTGGTATATGCTTGCACTTATTTGTTGGCAATTAGCAGAACCAGGCTTTCATGGGGAATTCTTTCAACATTGCACTTGGTACTTGTACCTAGTTGATATCATGGTCTTTTGTATATGGATGTCGTCGGTGTGAAATGAAAGGGGAGCTTGTAAGTCCATGGAGTTATGTATATGTGTTAGCTAAACGCCTGGGCCGCTGGTCTAATCCATCCTGACATGGTGGAAACCTGCAGCGTAACCAGAATGAGTTGTCTATGAAGCATTCTTCTTATAAAAAAAGAGTCCTATATTGAGAAAAAAAGAGATACTATGAAAAGAGCAAAGAGAGAAAAAAACACCATATTCCCATGGTAAATAAGAAGAATGCTGAGATGCTCGTTGGCTGCTTGCCTTGTCATTTTGATATGGGGATTCTTCTGTATCATCGGGCAAGGGGTACCCCGTTGACGGTTCTCTTTGATATACATGTACTTACGATGACAAGAACTTACTGATGAATAAACTTGAGTAGCATGAGGAGCGGCCCTCGTATACAAGGGACATGAGATTTCTGACTTATACTTCGTCAAGCATGTAACCATAGTTTGTTCACTTTAACCTTAATCACTTCAAGATGCTTATGATAGGGGCAATGAGAGCTGAAAACTACAAGTACCATAATTTTTGGAAGATCTTTATGAGACTTGAATCCCTACTTCCTTTTACAAAAGGCTTTTCTTCCACCATTATATTGAGTCTCCACCTTCTATCTTTATGCACCTACTTTCAGAGCATAGTGGCCATTCTTAGTTCTATGTGCATTTTCCCAAGACTAGTTGATTTATGCATAACTTGTTACTGCTTGTTTTCAAATATTGTATCTAGTCACTCTTATGAACTTTGAAGGTGTCCTATGCATTTATATTTGCTACTCTATTGAGGGACAAGTTGAATACTATTATGCTATGTTTTCTTTATGTGAAACAAACAAACGTCTTGCAAAGCATTGTTATTCATGAATCTTTTGTTTGTGCCTTTTCATGTTGCATCATAGTTTCTTTGCTTATTGCTAGCACTTTGTCTTTCATGTTATGATTGAAGTACTATGATCCCAACTTTGAATGTTTTGCAAATACTTTGATCAAGTCTTTGATGGTGCATGTGACCTCAAAAATTATTCTTTCTTTTTATCACTTACCTACTCGAGGACGAGCAGGAGTTAAGCTTGGGGATGTTGATACATTGCAAATGTATCTATAATTTTTGATGTTCCATGCTTGGTTTTATCCACTTGCTTGTGTTTTGTTCCAACTTTGGAGTACTTTTCATATGATTTCTTGTACTAACCTATTAACAAGAGCCACAGTGCCAGCTGCTAGTTTTCTGCTGTTTTTGGTTCCAGGAAAGTCAGAAAATGAATATTCTTGGAATTGGACGGGATAAAAGCCAAAGTGCCTATTTTTCCGGAAGTGATCAAGTGCCAGAATACGAGACGGAGAAGGGCCAGGGAGCCACCAGGGGGTGGTGAGGCCAGCCCTGGCACCCCCTCGGCCTCCCCTTCGGACTATATATTGCCCTCGGGACGAAAACCCTAAGTACTCGATCAAAAATCCACGAAAGAGTCTGTAGCCGCCGTCATCTCCATCCCTAGATCGGGAGGGATCTGAAGCTCTTCCCGGCACCCTGCCGAAGAGGGGAATTCACCCTGGAGGCCTTCTTCATCACCATGCAAGCCTCCGGTGTGATGCGTGAGTAGTTCATCCTTGGACTACAGATCCATGTAGTAGCTAGATGGCCGGTTCTCCTCCTTTGTGCTTTCATGTTTAGATCTTCTGAGCTCCATTCATTATAAAGATCATCTATTTGTAATTCATACATGTTGTGTTTGTGGGGATTCAATGGATATTGAGATGCTATTTCAGATTGATTATTGATTCTATCATGTCTTTGTTATTTGAGATCTTGCATGCTTTCCGTTGTTAGTAGCTATCTTGGCCAAGTAGATGCTAGCAACTCCAAGAGTTAGTATTTATGCTCGATAGTGGGTTCATGCCTCTGGTAATCTGGGGAAGTGACAGAAATCTCTAAGGTACTAGATGTGTTGTTGCTAGTAGGGAGAAAACAACAATCCTTTGTTCATAGAACAATCGTATTGTTTACTTTACACGCAGTTCGTCAAGAATAATTTGTTTCTTTTAACTTAATACTGGAGGGGGTTTGGATGATAACCTGAAGGTGGATTATTAGTCATAGATGAAGTTGGATGGCGGTCTATGTATTATGTTGTAATGCCCAATCAAGTCTCAAAGGAGTCAAGATGATTAGTATATGCATGTATTGCTTTCTCGGTGTTTATCAATTGCCCCGCTGTAATTTGTTCACCCAACATGTTATCTAGCTTAAGGAGAGCCACCTCTAGTGAACTATGGATCCCGGTCCTTTGTCTTTACATACAATCTACAATCTTTTACTGCTTTGTGTTTACTTTCTGCAAACTTTTACTTCTTTCCATTCGATACATTTAATCCTTTGTTTTCCGCAAAACACGGTGAGATTGACAACCTCATCGCAAGTTGGGGACAAAGTTCTGTGGTTGTGTTGTGCAGGTCTCCACGTTGCTACTAGCACCGGTAGTGCGCCCTGCCAAAGCTCAGCTATTAACACCTTTGGGGTGTTTCCTTGCTCCTACTGGTTCAATTAAACCTTGGTTTCATAACTGAGGGAAAACTTACTGCTGTGCTCATCATACCTTCCTCTTGGGGTTCCCAACGAGCTCTACATCGAAAGTCGAGTACATCACCCTGCTGGTCTGTTTTAATAGATTTCTGCCATTATTTGCATTTGCCTCTTAATCTCTTTCTCTTTGAGTTCTCATTGATCATTCGAACTTTTTAAAGGAAGTGCTATAATAGCTTTTGTTTTAATGGAAGTTTTTTTTGTTTTGTAACTGAACCAAAAGACTTATTATCTTGAGTACACTAATGTTGCTAATTAAGATTGTGTGAAGTTTTGTATGATGGAAATTTTAAAGTGTAGGGAAGAGTAATGTGATAAGATGAAGAATGGACAAAAGCTCAAGATTGGGGATGCCAACCGTGTCACCCAAGAAATATCCAAAAAGTACAAGAGTCAAAGCTTGGGGATGCCCAAGGCATCCCCTTCTTCATCAATAAAAATCTCAGGTTTCTTCTGAACACTTCATTTTTATTGTTTCATGCACAATTGTGTTGTTCTTGGACCGTCTTCGTTTTTGTTTCTGGTTTTCGTTTGCTTTGTTTGCTTGAATAAATTGGTTAGACCCGCTCATTCATACATTAGTTTTCAAATAAGATTGGTTTGGATTGGAAAAGAGTAGGAAAAGTTCATGCTTAAGTGGTAAAAAGGAGCTAGTTTTTTGACTGTGATTTAGACTTTATCATGCCATGCTTGATATTGTTTTGGCTTTATGCTTAGTGATTTTTTCTGTAGCATGACATGTTACAGATAATTGAGATTGCTTAATGTGCCTTGAAAGAATCATGCGTTGTTTTAGCATATTAAAGCATAGTATTGTGGTATTCTCCTTTGATGCTTTATTTGGGTTGACTTGGCGCATGCTCACACCATGTTAAGACTATACCAAGTCACCATAGCCTCTATAATCCTTTAGTTTTCGAATTGTAATATCACTTTATTCTTTAATGAATGATGTTTTGTCGCTTTGCATGATTATGGCCATTATTACTCTCTTAGTTGGTCGCTCTTAGTCTTTTGGTAGCCTCCATACCAAGTATGAGTTCCACTCATGCATCCAACTCCAAATAAAACCAAGTGATTCCAAAGAGTCCACCTTACCTACCTATTAGCATTTGTTATTCCAAGTATATTCATGTTTTTATCTACCTTCCGAATTAAGCTTGTTATGTGAAAATTAGTGATTAAAGCTCTCACGAACTTGATGGCACACTTTACTTTTCTTGCCCCTAATAAACTTGAACCATTGTGTCATCTATGTTGTATATTCTTGCACTTATACGTTGGGGATTAGCAGAACCATGATGTCATGTGGAACTCTTTCAAGATTGCACTTGTACATTGTACCCAGTTGATATCATGCTATTTTGTTTATGGATGTCGTCGGAGTGAAATGAAAGGGGAGCTTGTAAGTCCATGGAGTTATGTATGTGTGTTAGAGAAACGCCTGGGCGGCTGGTCTAATCCATGCCTAATCGTGGTGGAAACCTGCAGCGTAACCATAATGAGAAATCTATGAAGCACTCTTCTTATAAAAAAAGAGATATAGATTGGTAAAAAAGAAAAAAAGAGGAGAAAAGAGGAAAGAGAGAAAAAAAAGCACCATTTTCCCATGGTAAATAAAAAGATGCTGAGAAAAAAGCACCATTTTCCCATGGAAAGAGAGAAAAAAGCACCATTTTCTGCTTGCCTTGTCATTTTGATGTGGGGATTCTTCCGTATCATCGGGCAAGGGGTACCCTGTTGGTTGTTCTCTATGATACTCATGTAATTACTATGACAAGAACTTACTGGTAACTAAACTTGAGTAGCATGAGGAGTGGCTCTCGTATTCAAGGGACATGAGATTGCCAACTTATACTTTGTCAAGCATATACTCCATAGTTTGTTCACTTTAACCTTAATCACTTTAAGATGCTTATGATAGGGGCAATGAGAGCTGAAAGCTAATAAGTATCATAATTTTTGGAAGCTCTTTATGAGACTTGAATCCCTGCTTCCTTCTATGAAGGCCTTTCTTTTACTTCTATATTGAGTCTTCATCTTCTATCTTTATGCACCTATTCAGAGAGCATATTGGCCATTCTTAGTTTAATGTGCATTGTCGTATCTAGTCACCCTTTGAACTTTGCAGGTGTCCTATGCATTTATGTTTTGCTACACTATGAGGGACCAGCTGAATACCATTCTCATTATGTTTTCTTTATGTGAAACCAAAAAACGTCTTTCAAAGCATTGCTATTCATGAATCTTTTGTTTGTACCTTTTCATGTTATGACATAGTTGCTATGTCTTATTATTAGAACTATATATTTCATGCTATGTTAGAGTACTATGATCCTAGCTATCAATGTTCTATAAATACTTTGATCAAGATTATGATGGTGCATGTCACCACAAAAACTATTCTTTCTTTTTATCACTTACCTACTCGAGGACGAGCAGGAGTTAAGCTTGGGGATGTTGATACGTTGCAAACATATCTATAATTTTTGATGTTCCATGCTTGTTTTATATCTACTTTCTTATGTTTTGTCCACACTTTGGAGTATTTTTATACACTTTCTGGGACTAACCTATTAACAAGATGTCACAGTGCTAGTTGCCTGTTTTCTGCTGTTTTTGGTTCCAGAAAAGCCAGAAAATGAATATTCTCGGAATTGGACGGGACAAAAGCCAAAGTCAATATTTTATCGAAACACTCACGGAGCCAGAAGACGAGACGTAGAGGGGCCAGGGGCCAGCCACACCACCTGGTGGTGCCGGCCAGGCCACGCCACGCCAGGGGGTGGTGTGCCCCCCTGGTACTTGATACACTGCAAATGTATCTATAATTTTTGATGTTCCATGCTTGGTTTTATCCACTTTCTTGTGTTTTGTTCCAACTTTAGAGTACTTTTCATATGATTTCTTGGACTAACCTATTAACAAGAGCCACAGTGCCAGCTGCCTGTTTTCTGCTGTTTTTGGTTCCAGGAAAGTCAGAAAATGAATATTCTCGAAATTGGACGGGACAAAAGCCAAAGTGCCTATTTTTCCGGAAGACATCAAGTGCCAGAATAGGATACGGAGAAGGGCCAGGGGCCGGCCACACTACCTGGCCGCGCGGCCAGGCTGGGCCCACGCCAGGGGGTGGTGTGGTGGCTCCCGGCACCCCCTCGGCCTCACCTTCCAACTATAAGATTCCCTCGGGACGTAAACCCTAAGTACCCGATCAAAAATCCACGAAAGAGTATATAGCCGCCGTCATCTCCATCCCTAGATCGGGAGGGATCTGAAGCTCTTCCCGGCACCATGCCGGAGATTGGAATTCACCCTGGAGGCCTTCTTCATCACCATGCAAGCCTCCGGTGTGATGCGTGAGTAGTTCATCCTTGGACTACGGATCCATGTAGTAGCTAGATGGCTGGTTCTCCTCCTTTGTGCTTTCATGTTTAGATCTTGTGAGCTCCGTTCATGATCAAGATCATCTATTTGTAATTCTGCATGTTGTGTTTGCGGGGATCCAATGGATATTGAGATGCTATTTCAGATTGATTATTGATTCTATCATGTCTTTGTTATTTGTGATCCTGCATGCTTTCCGTTGTTAGTAGCATACTTGGCCAAGTAGATGCTAGCAACTCCAAGAGTTAGTATTTATGCTCGATAGTGGGTTCATGCCTCTGGTAATCTGGGGAAGTGACAGAAATCTCTAAGGTACTATATGTGTTGTTGCTACTAGGGAGAAAACAACAATCCTTTGTTGATAGAACAATCATATTGTTTACTTTACACGCAGTTCGTAAAGCAATAATCTGTTGCTTGCAACTTAATACTGGAGGGGGGTCGGATGATAACCTGAAGGTGGATTATTAGTCATAGATGCAGTTGGATGGCGGTCTATGTATTATGTTGTAATGCACAATCAAGTCTCAAAGGAGTCAAGATGATTCGTATATGCATGTATTGCTTTCTCGGTGTTTGTCAATTGCCCCGCTGTAATTTGTTCACCCATCATGTTATCTATCTTAAGGAGAGCCACCTCTAGTGAACTATGGATCCTGGTCCTTTTTTACATACAATCTACAATCTTTTACTACTTTGTGTTTACTTTCTGCAAACTTTTACTTCTTTCCATTCGATTCGTTTAATCCTTTGTTTTCCACAAAACACGGTGAGATTGACAACCTCATCGCAAGTTGGGGACAAAGTTCTATGGTTGTGTTGTGCAGGTCTCCACGTTGCTACTAGCACCGGTAGTGCGCCCTGCCAAAGCTCAGCTAGTAACACCTTTGGGGTGTTTCCTTGATCCTACTGGTTCGATTAAACCTTGGTTTCATAACTGAGGGAAAACTTGCTGTTGTACTCATCGTACCTTCCTCTTGGGGTTCCCAACGAGCTCTACATCGAACGACGAGCACATCAAGATTTTCTAGCGCCGTTGCCTGGGAGTCAAGGACATCTTCACAAGGGGAGTCCCTCATAACCAATCTCTTTACTTTGTTGTTTTTTTCTTAGTTTTCTTTTTTGCTTTGTTTGCTTGTTTCTTTATCAAAAACACAAAAATTTAGTTTTACAAGTTTGCTTTCTTATTTGAAAAACACAAAAAAATTAGTTCCTATCCTAAGTTGTCACTATGTCTAGCCTTTCTCCAATCACTATGTCACTCGAGGAAATGATTTTCACTTTTAAACAAGGAATTGAGGAAAGTTTTAAGGAAGCTTGGTCTAGAATCTCCGATCGACATGAAAAAACTGAGCCTAAAATGACTCAAAGTTTGTTCCTTAGCAGTTTTTACCTTGGAATTGCTCTTTTCTATAGATATACTTTAGATGCTGTTGTGGGAGGAGATTTCCTCCATTGTAATGAGGATGATGCTATTAATGCTATAAAGAAATTTATCCTCACTTACAACTTGCCTAGCCAAACTGATACTTCTTTCGCAAAAATATTTGCTAGGTTGGACACTCTTGAGGCTAGCACTACTAGATTAGAAAGTTGCTATAATACGCTTAGGGAGAATCACGATTATGTTCCAATAAACTCTAAACCATCAAAGTGGTTCCCTACAGTAAAGATTGAGATGAACACTGAAACTTTTCAAGCTCGCTGTGATATCATGTCTGAATTTTGCCTTATGCCCAAAGATATTTATAAATCTCTGAATACTTGGGGGCTCATTGAGGGAGGAAAAGAAATATCTCTTACTAATAATACTACCATATTACCTCTTGGTATAGCTGAAGGAGTGTTTACAAAGATCCTTGGGAAAACGATTTCTATTGATTATCTTGTTATTGAATGTGTAGGAAAAGGACAAATTACACTTGGAAGGTCCCTATTAGAACTCCTTGGAGCAATAATAGATGTGGGAAAGGGGACCATGCACCTTTCTTCTCGACCAAACAATCATATTTTCCCCAAGCTTAAGAATAAAAGTAAGAGAGGTAAGGGCAAGAAAGTTGGTTTTAATGCTTCTTCATTTGAGAACACTTGATTCTTTCTTTGCTTCTTATGCCTAACTTAAAGGCGTTAAAGAAAAGTGCTTATTGGGAGATAACCCAAAAGTTTTAGATGAGTCTTGGAAGTTATTACCTCTGTAATAACCCCTCCTTATCTTTTTTTATTTGCTTTTTGTGCCAAGAGTAACCTCTAATAAGAGTGAAGTAATGATTGGGAAAGTTGTTGTCCCGAAACAGATTTTTGTGCTTCACCGTCAAAATTCGTGAGAGAGCTCTGTATGTCGGATTGAGATGTAATTGTTTGTGCTTCTGCCCCAGGTTGTTATCTAACTTTCGTTAGTTCAATACTTTTTGATTTGAGCAATAGAAGGTCTTCGAAAAAATTCGTCTTTACCTGCTGGTCTGTTTTGACAGATTTCTGTCATTTTCTGCATTTGCTTCTTGTTGGTTCCTTCTTGAGTTCTTTTGGGGAATTGAGATTTTTGTGGGAAGTTCTACAGTATCTAGTGTTCTAATGGAAGTTTATTTAGTGTGAGAACTGAACCTTAAGACTTATTTATCTTGAGTGCACTAATGTTGCTAATGAGATTGTGTGAAGTTTTGTATGAAGGAAAAAATTTAGGTGTATGGAAGGAATGAGTAATGAGATGAAGGATGGACTAAAGCTCAAGCTTGGGGATGCCACGCATTTCACCCCAAGAAATATCTAAGAAGTACAAGCGTCAAATCTTGGGGATGCCCAAGGCATCCCCTTCTTCATCAATAAAAATCTCAGGTTTCTTCCAAACGCTTCATTTTTATTGTTTCATGCACAGTTGTGTTTTTCTTGGAGCGTCTTCTTTTTCATTTTCTTTTTGGTTTTTAGTTTGCTTGGTTTGCTTAGTTTGCTGAATAAATTGATTGGACCCCCTCTTTCATACATTGGTTTGCAAATAGTTTGGTTTTGTTTGGAAAAGAGTAGGAAAGTTCATAATTATGTGGTAAAAAGAGCTTGTTTTTGACTGTGGCCTATGCTTTGTCATGCCATGCTTGATATTGTTTTGGCTTTATGCTTAGTATTCTTTGTTGTAGCATGACTTGTTATAAACAATTGAGATTGCTTAATGTGCCTTGGATGAATCATGCGTTGTTTTAGCATATTAAAGCACAGTATAGTGGTATTCTCCTTTGATGCTTTATTTTGGTTGACTTGGCACATGCTCACACCATGTTATGACTATCCAAAGTCACCATAGCCTTTATGATCCTTTAGTTTTCAACTTGTAGTATCACTTTATGCTTTGATCAATGATGTTTTGTCGCTCTGCATGATTATGGCCATTATTGCTCTCTTAGTTTGTCGCTCCCAGTCTTTTGCTAGCCTCCACAACAAAGTATGAGTTCCACTCATGCATCCAACTCCCTAAACCAAGTTATTCCAAAGAGTCCACCATACCTACCTACTAGCTTATGCTATTCCAAGTATATTCATGCTTTTTTTTACCTTCCACTTGTTATGAGAAAACTAGTGATTAAAGCTCTCACGAACTTGATGGCACACTTTATTTTATTGCCTCTAATAAACTTGAACCATTGGGTCCTTCTTTGTTGCGTATATGCTTGTGCTTTATAAGTTGAAATTAGCAGAACCGTGTTTCATGGGGGACGCTTTCAACATTGCACTTGTACTTTGTACCCCATTGATATCATGTTATTTTGCTTACGGATCCCGGCGGTGTGAAATAAAAGTGGAACTTGTAAGATCATGGAGTTTGTATGTGTGTTAGAGAAACGCTTGGGCCGCTAGCCTAAGCCATGCCTAATCATGGTGGAAACTTGCAGCATCACCATATTGAGCACTCTATGAAGCATCCTCAATAAAAACCTATGCAAATAGCAAATAAAAAGATCGCTGAGATGCTCATTGTCTTCTTGCCTTGTCATTTTGATTATGGGAAAGCTCCCGTATCATGTGCAAGGGGTACCCCATTGGCGGTTCTTAATGATACACATATACTTACAATGACAAGAGCTTACTCGTGACTAAAGTTGAGTAGCATGATGATCGGTCTTCGTAAGTAAGGAGCATGAGATTTCGATTTATAACTTGTCAAGCATATCCTCTTAGTTGTGTCACTTTAATCTTAATCACCTTCAAGATGCTTATGATAGGGGCAATGAGAGCTGAAAACTACAAGTACCATAATTTTTGGAAGCTCTTTATGAGACTTGAATCTCTACTTCCTTTTACCAAAGGCTTTTCTTCCACCATTATATTGAGTCTCCACCTTCTATCTTTATGCACCTACTTTGAGAGCATAGTGGCCATTCTTAGTTCTATGTGCATTGTCTCAAGACTAGTTGATTGATGCATACTTTGATATTGCTTGTTTTAAACTATTGTATCTAGTCACTCTTATGAACTTTGAAGGTGTCCTATGCATTTATATTTGCTACTCTACTGAGGGACAAGCTGAATACTACTATGCTATGTTTTCTTTATGTGAAACAAACAAACGTCTTGCAAAGCATTGTTATTCATGAATCTTTTGTTTGTGCCTTTTCATGTTGCATCATAGTTTCTTTGCTTATTTCTAGAACTTTGTCTTTCATGTTATGATTGAAGTACTATGATCCCAGCTTTGAATGTTTTGCAAATACTTTGATCAAGTCTTTGATGGTGCATGTCACCATCAAAAATTATTCTTTCTTTTTATCACTTACCTACTCGAGGACGAGCAGGAGTTAAGCATGGGGATGTTGATACATTGCAAATGTATCTATAATTTTTGATGTTCCATGCTTGGTTTTATCCACTTTCTTGTGTTTTGTTCCAACTTTGGAGTACTTTTCATATGATTTCTTGGACTAACCTATTAACAAGAGCCACAGTGCCAGCTGCCTGTTTTCTGCTGTTTTTGGTTCCAGGAAAGTCAGAAAATGAATATTCTCGGAATTGCACGGGACAAAAGCCAAAGTGCCTATTTTTCCGGAAGACATCAAGTGCCAGAATACGAGACGGAGAAGGGACAGGGGCCGGCCACACCACCTGGCCGCGCGGCCAGGCTGGGCCCGCGCCAGGGGGTGGTGTGGTGGCTCCTAGCACCCCCTCGGCCTCCCCTTCCGACTATAAGATGCCCTCGAGACGTAAACCCTAAGTACCCAATCAAAAATCCACGAAAGAGTCTGTAGCCGCCGTCATCATCTCCATACCTAGATCGGGAGGGATTTGAAGCTCTTCCCGGCACCCTACCGGAGAGGGGAATTCACCCCGGAGGCCTTCTTCATCACCATGCAATCCTCCGGTGTGATGCGTGAGTAGTTCATCCTTGGACTACGTATCCATGTAGTAGCTAGATGGCTGGCTCTCCTCCTTTTTGCTACTAGGGAGAAAATAACAATCCTTTGTTCATAGAACAATCGTATTGTTTACTTTACACGCAGTTCATAAAGCAATAATCTATTGCTTGCAACTTAATACTGGAGGGGGTTCGGATGATAACCTGAAGGTGGATTATTAGTCATAGATGCAGTTGGATGGCGGTCTATGTATTATGTTGTAATGCCCAATCAAGTCTCAAAGGAGTCAAGATGGTTAGTATATGCATGTATTGCTTTCTCAGTGTTTGTCAATTGCCCCGCTGTAATTTGTTCACCCAGCATGTTATCTATCTTAAGGAGAGCCACCTCTAGTGAACTATGGATCCCGGTCCATTTTTTTACATACAATCTACAATCTTTTACTGCTTTGTGTTTACTTTCTGCAAACTTTTACTTCTTTCCATTCGATACGTTTAATCCTTTGTTTTCCGCAAAACACGGTGAGATTGACAACCTCATCGCAAGTTGGGGACAAAGTTCTGTGGTTGTGTTGTGCAGGTCTCCACATTGCTACTAGCACCGGTAGTGCGCCCTGCCAAAGCTCAGCTAGTAACACCTTTGGGGTGTTTCCTTGCTCCTACTGGTTCGATTAAACCTTGGTTTCATAACTGAGGGAAAACTTGATGTTGTACTCATTGTACCTTCCTCTTGGGGTTCCCAACGAGCTCTACATCGAATGACGAGCACATCAGTACTCCACCGACCTCGCCCCTTCGCCTATATATTACCTCCGGGACAAAAACCCTACGTACCCAATCAAAATTCCCCGAAAGAGTTTGTAGCCACCGTCATCTCCATCCGTAGATCAGGAGAGATCTGAAACTCTTCCCGGCACCCTGCCGGAGGGGAGAGATCACCCTGGAGGCCTTCTTCATCACCATGCCCGCCTCCGGTGTGATGCGTGAGTAGTTCATCCCTGGACTACGGGTCCATGTAGTAGCTGGATGGTTGGTTCTTCTCCTTTATGCTACCATGTTTAGATCTTGTGAGCTCCGTTCATGATCAAGATCATCTATTTGTAATCCTACATGTTGTGTTTGCGGGGATCCGATGGATATTGAGATGATATTTTAGATTGATTATTGATTCTATCATGTCTTTGTTATTTGTGATCTTGCATGCTCTCCGTTGTTAGTACCTATCTTGGCCGAGTAGATGCTAGCAACTCCAAGAGGGAGTATTTATGCTCGATAGTGGGTTCATGCCTCTAGGAATCCGGGGAAGTGACATAAATCTCTAAAGTACTAGATGTGATGTTTCTACTAGGGAGAAAACAGTAATACTTTGTTCATAGAACAATCGTATTGTTTACTTTACACACTTTGCTTAATGCAATTATCTGTTGCTTGCAACTTAATACTAGAGGGGGTTCGGATGATAACCTAAAGGTGGATTATTAGTCATAGATGCAATTGGATTATGGTCTATGTATAATGTTGTAATGCCCAGTCAAATCTCATAGGAGTCAAGATGATTAGTATATGCATGTATGCTTTCTCGATGTTTGTCAATTTCCCTGTTGTAATTTGTTCACCCAACATGTCATCTATCTTAGGGAGAATCACCTCTAGTGAACTATGGACCCTGGTCCATTCTTTTACCATCAATCTACAAATCTATTTACTGTTTTTTGTTTACTTTCTACAAATCAATTACTATCTTCCACACAATACGTTCAATCTTTGTTTTCAGCAAAAACCGGTGAGATTGACAACCTCACTGTAAGTTGGGGCAAAGTTCTGTGATTGTGTTGTGTAGGATTCCAAGTTGGAAACAACACCTTGGAGGTGTTTCCTTGCTCCTACTGGTTCGATAACCTTGGTTTCATAACTGAGGGAAAACTTGTTGCTGTGCTCATCATACCTTCCTCTTGGGTTCCCCAACGAGCTCTACATATTGAGCAAGCACCGCGTGCTATGAGCGACGATGATGACGATTCCGAAGATGACCCTGAAGCTGTGTACTACAGGGCTATACATGATTATGACTAATTATGTTTAATATTGATAAATGTCTTTGGTGTTGGCCACAGCAAGTTGCAATACTACCTTTTGAGATCGAGACAATTCATATCCATATATATATAGGCAAACCATTAAACATAAAGGTTTAATATTATACATCACCAACATCCACACATCTCTATTGTTGGAGTTTTCTTCTAATTCGTAACCATGGAGCATCTTCCTTACTTAACGGGATGTTTGGGTCATCCTTCACTGTGAAGGGCGAAATTTAATGAAACTTATCATAATCTTCTGACATGTCTGTCTTATCCTCCACCCCCACGATGTTTCCTTTCCCTGAAAGAACTATGTGGCGCTTTGGCTCATCATATGCTTTATTATTTTTCTTATCTTTCCTTTTTCTCGGTTTGGTAGACATGTCCTTCACATAAAAAACCCGAGCCAGATCATTGGCTAGGACAAATGGTTCATCTCTATACGCAAGATTGTTGAGATCCACTATTGTCATTCCGTATTTCTTGTGTACCTCAACCCTGCCTCCTATCAGCTTGATCCATTTGCACCAAAACAAAGGGACCTTAAAATAAGGTCCATAGTCAAGTTCCCATATCTCCTCTATGTAACCATAATATGTATCCTTGTTCCCATTCTCGTCTGTTGCATCAAATCAGACACCACTATTTTGGTTGGTGCTCTTTTTATCTTGGGCGATCATGTAAAATGTATTCCCATTTATCTCGTACCCTTGGAAAGTCAATATAGTAAATGATGGTGACCTGGCCAACAAGTACAGCTGATCTCCAACAGTGATGTCATTCATGAGATGTGTCTGCAACCAACCGCCGAAAGTCTTCATGTGTTCATCGCTAATCCAGCAGTCAGGCTTCCCCGGGTTGTTGGAGCGTACAATATTCTTGTGTTCCTTGATATATGGAGCCACCAAGGTGGAACTTTGTAGAACTTTGTAGTGTGCTTTAGTGAGAGAATGCACGTCCATACATATCCTTGCTTTCTTTCCTAGAGTGCCTTTTCCACTCAGTCTACCCTCATGCCGTGATTCAGGAACACTGATGGGCTTAAGGTCATGAATAAGGTCAACACAAAACTTAATGACCTCCCCTGTTCCATATCCCTTAGAGATGCTTCCTTCTGGCTTAGCACGGTTATGAACATATTTCTTTAAGACTCCCATGAACCTCTCAAAGGGGAACATATTGTGTAGAAATACAGGACCGAGAATGTTAATCTCTTCTACCAGGTGAACTAGGAGGTGCGTCATAATATTGAAGAAGGATGGTGGGAACACCATCTCGAAGCTGACAAGACATTGGACCACATCTTTCTGTAACCTTGGTAGACTAGCTAGATTGATTACCTTATGAGAAATTGCATTGAGGAACACACATAGCTTCACAATGGGTACTCGAACATTTTCCGGCAGAAGCCCCCTCAATGCAGCTGGAAGCAACTAGGTCATAAGCACGTAGTAGTCATGAGACTTTAGGTTCTGAAATTTTTTCTCTACCATATTTATTATTCCCTTTATATTCGACAAGAAGCCAGACGTGACCTTGATACTGTAAAAGACTTCAAAAAAGATTTCCTTCTCTTCTTTGGTAAGAGCGTAGCTGGCAGTACCTTGAAATAGCTCTGGATGCTTGTCGTCTCGGTCTTTCATACGTTGCTGGTCCTGCCGTGCTTCCGGTGTATCTTTATTCTTCCCATCCATGCCCAAGAATTCTAGCAGCATCATGCAAAGATTCTTTGTCGGGTGTATCACGTCAATTGCAGAGCGGACCTCTAGGACTTTCCAATAGGGTAGCTCCCAAAATATAGATTTCTTCTTCCACATGGGTGTGTGTCTGCCATCGTCATTCGGAACAGATTGTCTACCAGGTCCCTTTCCAAAGATTACTTTTAAATCCTTCACCATATCAAATACATCATCACCAGTACGGCGTATAGGCTTACTCCCGTGATCTGCCTCTCCATTGAAATGCTTAACTTTATTTCTTAGGGAGTGCGCAGGCAGAAGAAAACGATGAGTCCCCGGTACACATTCTTCTTACATTTATCCAAATATATACTTTCAGTCTCACCTAAACAATGCGTCCATGCATTGTATCCCTTATTTGTCTGTCCTGAAATGTTACTAAGAGCAGGCCAATCATTGATTGTTATGAACAGGAACGCTCGTAGGTCAAATTCCTCCTGTTTATGCTCATCCCACACACGTACACCTTGTCCGTGCCACAAGAGTTTTTCAACTAATGGCCTTAGGTACACATAAATGTCATTGACGGGTTGCTTCGATTCTTGGATGAGCACTGTCATCACAATGAACTTCCTCTTCATGCACAACCAAGGAGGAAGGTTATAGATACATAGGGTCACATGCCAGGTGCTATGACTGCAACTCTGCTCCCCAAAAGGATTCATTCCATCTGTACTTAGACCAAACCATAAGTTCCTCCTGTCACCTGCAAAGTCCGGGAACTCTCTCTCGATTTTGCTCCATTGCGACCCATCAACGGGGTGTCTCAACATCTCGTCTTCCTTACGGTTTTCAATGTGCCATCACAACAACTTAGCATTGATGACCCACAAGTATAGGGGGTGTATCGCAGTATTTTCGATAAGTAAGAGTGTCGAACCCAACGAGGAGCAGAAGGTGCTGGCTAGTGGTATGGATCAGGAATTCTCTGCAAATACTTAGCAAACGGATTTTTAGGGTTTTTTGATAAAGCAAGTAAACAAAGTACGAGTAAAGAAAAGACAGTAGGAATAAATGCAGCAAGTGGCCCAATCCTTTATGCAGCAAAGGACAAGCCGGTTGTATTACTTAAGATGACCAAACGTTCTCGAGGACACATGGGAAGACTGTCAAGTGCTTTCGCTTCATATAGTTGATTAATCTTCTTTAGCTTGCTAACTATTGTGTGGGTGAACCTGTGCTAATGTACCGACCCATCCAGGACTAATACATACTTGTGATTATAACCCTTGCAAACATCCATAAGTACAAGAAAGTAATTAAGGTAGAAACCTAACCATAGCTTTAAACTCTAAGACCCTTACGTCCCTTGTGCAATGGTTTCCTAACAGGGGTTCATGTTTCTGTCACTCCGGCAACCCCTACGATTAGTAGCCAAATACACAATGCATTCCCCTAGGCCCATATAGGTGAAGTGTCATGTAGTCGACGTTCACATGACACCACTAGAATAACTACACCACAACTTAAATATCAAACTATTGAATCTTTCTCAACACAACTCCACTACTAACAACATGACTTCTCCCATGTCCTCAAGAACAAAACAAACTACTCACAAGACATCATATGGATCATGATTAGAGATGGAATAATGATGTATAACAATCTGAACATAAACAATAATTCAACGGTTCACTCAATAGCATCAACTACGAAGAGTAATCAACACCGGGAAAGTTTCCCCTATGAACTATGCAAGATTCAACCCAATTGTTACAGCAATATGGAGATGGTGATGAGGGTGCTGATGGTGATGATGGTGGTGATGATGATGATGATCCTGATGAAGTCTAGCTTGATGGTGGTTTTGACGGTGACGATCGCCCCTCTCCGGGAAGGAATTCCCCCGGCAGAAATCTATCTGCCAGAGAGATCTTTCTCTCTCGGTGTTTTCCGCCCCGCAGAGGCGGCGGAATCTTTTTGTGGTCGCTCCCCGAGTCTTAGGGTTTCGGGAGGATGATATACGCCAAAGGGGAGAGGCTGGAGTGGGCCAGGGTGGCCACACCACCTGCTAGCGTGGCCTAGGGCTGCCCGCACCAGGGGGTGGTGTGGGCCCCCTGTGGCCCATCTCCACTCTGTCTTCTGGCATCCTTAGTCTTCTGGAAAAATAGGATTTTCCGTATATTTTCCCGAATTTTCTGATCTTCGCGAATTTTGCCTCCAAACATCACCTTTTCCATCAGAATCCTGATTGCAGCGGTCCATGCTACAAAACTCATCAACCATGCAAAAACAGATGAAATAACATAAGTATCACCTCTCAATACGAAATATATCAATGAATAATAGCGAATTAAGACATAGAATAGTGATGCAAAATGGACATATCAACTCCCCCCAAGCTTAGACTTCGCTTGTCCCCAAGCGAAACTGAGCTCAATAAACATGACCTCAGGTTTATGGAGTGAAGAGTCGATAAAAGAATACGGACAAGAAGCATCACATTCATCAAATACATAGATCATAATAGAAGAAAACTCACTATTATATAACTCAACTTGTAATAAGTAAAGGAAACACGATAAAGATACATAAAGTAAATCATAATTGGTAATGGCAAACTTAGCTCTTGGTCGAAGAATAGTTGATAATTTGCTGGTGTTCACAAATAGCTGGTTTTCAATGATAGCTTTCAAAGTAGTAAACATCAAGATAAGAGCAATGTGCAAAACAAGGAACATAATACACGATTGAATAAATCATCATATGAATGAATGAAACACAACAACTCAAAATACTTGCTGAGAAAGAAGGGAGTAGGTTTACTGACTCAACTACAAAGTAAAAGAAAGGCCCTTCAAAGAGGGAAGAAGGGATTGCAAGTTTCATAAAGAGCTCCCAAAAATTATGATACTTACTAGCTTTCAGCTCTCATTGCCCCTATCATAGGCATCTTTAGGTGATTAAGGTTAAAGTGATCAAATATGAGGATATGCATTGACAAGTTGTAAGTTGAGAATCTCATGTCCCTTGAATACGAGGGTCGCTCCTCATGGTACTCAAGTTTAGTCACCGGTAAGTTCTTGTCATCGTAAGCATATGTGTATCATAGAGAACCACCAACGGGGTACCCCTTGCCCGATGATACGGAAGAATCCCCATATCAAAATGACAAGGCAAGCAGACAATAAGCATCTCAGCAATCTTCTTATTTACCATGGGAATATGTTCTTTTTCTCTCTTTCCTCTTTTCATAATATCTGTCCCTTTTTTCTTTTCTCTTTTTCTCAATCTCTATCTCTTTTTTTATAAGAAAAATGCTTCATAGATACTCGTTATGGTTATGCTGCAGGTTTCCACCATGTCAGCATGGATTAGACCAGCGGCCTAGGCGTTTCTCTAACACATATGCATAACTCCATGGACTTAACAAGCTCCCCTTTCATTTCACACCGACGACATCCATAGACAAAAGAACATGATATCAACTTGGTACAAAGTACAAGTGTAATGTTGAAAGCATTCCCCATGACAGCATGGTTCTGCTAATTCACAACTTACAAAGCGCAAGCATATACACAACATAGGTGAGCACAATGGTTCAAGTTTATTAAATGTAAGAAAGTAAAGTGTGCCATCAAGTTCGTGAGAGCTTTAATCACTAATTTTCACATAACAAGTTTAATTTGGGAGGTAGACAAAACAAGAATTTACTTGGAATAGCAATAATGCTACTAGGTAGGTATGGTGGACACAAATGGCATGGGTTTTGGGTTTAAAGGAGTGGATGCACGAGAAGAATACCCTCTCAGTACAGGTTTTTGGCTAGCAAGGCTAGGTAGCAAGTATAAGAGTTGAAGGAAACAAACAAACATACAAGTGATAAAAACAAACATGCAATCTTCCTTGGAAGCACAAAAGATCTTAACTAGGGAATACTAGACTTATGAGCAAATCAAGAAAGAAAGATGATGAGATTATATTTCTTTAGAGTACTTCTATCTTTTCATTCAACTCTCAAAAATAGTGTTGCTACTGACCGAGCCAGGTTTGCCAAAACCAACTAAATTAACTCAATGATCCCAAAGTGCTACCAATACTAACAACAAGATCAATCATATAACCATGAATTGAAAACTAAGATAAGCTATGCAAAAGAGTAAATGATAGAACTTCTCATTAATATTCCATAACGGAAACTCACACCAAGGGATACATATCTAACGAGAGAGGGGACACTTCCATAATGCAAACCATACTACATAATAACTCCTCTATTCATGATATGACTCTACTAATAAGGTAAAAAGATAGAAGATAGTGATGTGATACCGCGGCACTCTCCCAAGCTTGGAACAAACCAAGGGGATTCCAAACCTGATGACGAATTACTCCTTCGGTGGTGGTGGTATCCTCTCATCTTCGTCCGTCTTCCAGGGTAAGGGCTTCCCATCAACAAAGGACATCGTGGTTTCCAACATCCTGAAACTTGCAGCAGCACTTATGCATTTAAACCTAGCCTCATACTCATAGTTTTGATTTTGAACGTCATAGAACTGTGCTTGCAGTTCGTTGGTTGTTTGGCAGAGTGAGAGGACTTCGTCTTTGAGTTGAGCAATCTCTTTTTCGTGCACGGTGATGAGTTCAGAACAAATCTTATGGATGATGTCCACTTCGTGCTCCGCCATCTTCTTGTACCTAAAGACTTCTTGCTCCAGTGCTTCCATCTTGTCCTCCAGACTTCCTTTACCCTTAGGGCCTTGAACCTCTTTAATCCGGACCTCCCCACCTTCGAGCAACAACTCCTTGGAATGAATCTTCAACTCTCTCATGTATGGGTTGATGATCTCTCCTAGGAATCTCCCTCGGCTGATCCAGTGGAAGACATTGTGGCTACAAATTTGGGATTCCACCTCGCAGAAACAGATCGAAACAAAAACACAACGAAAACACGATATACGAACCTCGGAAGATCCGGGGGGTTATATATTACGAAGTTTCATAACAGGAGGAAGGTACTGGGTGAAAACGGGTCGGAGACGGAGTCTGGGGTAGCCTCACCACCTGGTGGCGCGGCCAGGGGTGGGCCCGCGCCACAAGGTGGTGTGGGCCACCCTGGCTTCGTTTCTGTTCCTTTTTCGCTTCGTAACTTCCCTTATTGATTGAAAACTGTAAAAATATAGTTGGATTGTATTTTTGCGGAACTTTTCTTACCAGAACTGTTACCTATTTGAAAACAGACTCTAGAGGTCTTTGAATTTGGTCCTTGATGAATTTCTCTGGAGTTATAACTTGAAAGGCATCAACATCTTCATTGTAAGAATCTCCAGCAATATAGTGCTTGAGTCGCTGCCCATTCACTACTTGTGTAGTATTATTGTTGGGGATATACTTTCCGGGTATCCTCACAGTTCCTCACTGACCAGGGTGGTCCACTTCGGGTTAGAGCTTTGCTTCACGGGCGGCCCAGTTAGAGAGAGAAGACGGAGTCCAATCCGGCTACGGGAAGGCCCAGAAGACTTACCGACTTAGGCCCATAATGTTACTTGTAGTTCAAGATGTACTCTGTAACCAACTCTTAGTCGTAGCCGGATTGATCTCTCATGTAAACCCTAGGCCGGATATCTATATAAGCCGTCCTAGGGAGAGCCTTTAGGGCACCAGATAACACCCAATACTTTAGACCCTCAACTCGCACAGGCGATACCATTGTAACCCATATTCTGGCTCTGCCGTATTACTGGATTGCTGGCAGGAGTAGGGTCCGTCCAAAGCCGGCGGATTCGAACCTGGGTAAACTTGTGTGCTCACCGTCCCGGAACACCGTCCGACTCACACCCCTCTCTTCCGCACGCCTCGAGGACCCCCTCATGGTGTACTTGTCCTCAATCCGACGACAGTTGGTGCCCACCGTGGGGCAAGTGAGCTTCGGATCTGCGTTCTGAGCGGAATCTGTAAGAATCGGAATCGGCGAGACCATCGCCGTCGGTCGCATCCTCTACGCCAGCGACGTCTCTCTCATCGTTCTCGACGAGACTTGGATTCTGGCTAGGGAGGCCGTGACTGCCTATACTATCATGTCTTTTGGTGAGATCGATGTTTACATCGGTTTCGCTGAACCTGCCCAACCCACCCCAGCGGTGATGATAGAGACAGAAGAATCTTCTGGGTCCCCTTTGTCCGCGGAGGCGGTAGAGTTTCGGATCTCAGAAAACCCTAATCCCACCCAGCCCGCACTAGTTGCGAAGATAGTGGAGAAATCCGAGCCTGAAGAAGACCTCACGGTCCAAGTCGAATCTGGAGTGGATCTCCGTGGAGAAGCCGGATCCCAAATCGACCCACCCGTGGAAGTCGAAATCCAGGAGGAGCATATCAACGACACTGATTCCGGCTCTGACGATGCCGGGACAGACAAGCCTTTCCTCGGGTACACACTAAGACATATGATACTGCAAGGCGCTAGCACAGATGCAATCCTCGAAACCATTAAAAGTTTCGATATGGCTGATCGCGAAAGCCGCAGGTACCTCAGGAAGCACGCATCGCACTTCGTCGGATATGTTGGATCCGGATCCGGCTCTGCCGATGCTGGAGAAAACACCGACTCTGTGCTGGAGGCAATTGGAACAAACACCTACGTTCCCGCATCCTCGGATGAATCTATGACGTCGACAGATTTCCGAATATTCTCCGCGGAATACGAAGAGGAGTACAACTCGAAAGCTACAGAAGAAGGAGAAGCCATGGATGAAGGATCCGGGGAACACTCTCCCAAAGTGCAGGATGACATGGACATCGGGGATAATCCCGAGGTCCAGATGTCCAAAAGTACCGATCAGAGCTTGACTCTGGGAAACGGACCCAAAGCCGTCTTTGCTACCGGCGCTGCCAAGAAGGCAAAGAAGAAGAACAAGAAGAACAAGACCCCGACAAAAGACCCCCTCATAGAGGAGGTAATCGCCGAGGAATACGAAGAAGACTCGGATGGAGCACTTATCATCCCAAACGAGCCGAAAAAAGAAGAATCGGTGGATGGACACGTGATCACTGAAGGTGCACGTAAACTCATCGATGCCGAATTAACCACACCTATCCCTACAGCTGTAGAACTTACTGCAGATGAGCTGGACGAAAGGGCCCAGGCCCTAGAAGCGCGTCATCAACAACTCCTTGATGAAGCCAAAAACATCGAGGTAGAGAAGAAGCGCATGTCAAACAAGGAGTACATGTCCCGTCTGCATCAGAAGACACGAAAGCGTCACATAGATGACAACCAATTCCCACGAGTCCGTGCCGTCCTTTTTGGAGATGAGATGGGGAAGCCACGGAAGGATAGCAACGGAGATTGGGTTTACCCAACACTAGTGCAAAATACCGTGGCAGCTCGCGAAATTCTATCGGCTAATCCAGGACCAGAGGAGATACGTTTGGGTATCAAGCTACTCAATAAGGGACCGAAGTAGCAAAAGGTCGCCCTGTCTGGAAGTCAAAAGCTGGTCTCGGATTCCGACCAATGTCGCACAGATCCGACATGGGCTGACGTAAGATCCCACTATGTTCGGGCACAGTATCGTCACCCCGAACGCAGGGAAGACAATTATTCAAGAACCGGATTGTCAGGACAACACCGCAAAGCTACACATAACTAGAGCAACGTCGCTCCAGTAGCCAAGAGAGACTCGATCGCTGCACTGAATCCGAGGAATCCTCCCTGAAAGGGAGAAGAAAAAGAGAAACGTCAGGAGGAGGATCGTCAGAGAATGCCACCTCCTAGACATGAAAACCGTTCGGCTGAGCCTCACCATGGTGGGAACGACGGACGAAGGAACGACGGAAACCATGCTGGAAAAAGCCGGCAGGGGGCCCGTCATAGTCAAGAACCTCCCCGGAGCCGGAATAATGATGCTCCAGACGGAGGCCGGCG
Source organism: Avena eriantha (assembly GCA_910589775.1). NCBI lineage: Eukaryota > Viridiplantae > Streptophyta > Magnoliopsida > Poales > Poaceae > Avena > Avena eriantha. The sequence goes on from OU342742.1 coordinate 214,437,291, forward strand.
ATCAGCCGGAAACTATCCAGCTACACCACCCTCTCAACCACACAGTTATCACAACGGCCCCCAAGGAGGTCAAGGAGGACAACATGGCGGAGGAGGTGGTGGCAGAAGCTGAAGTTCGGCTCCAAGGCACCGCAGCCACAGCCGACATTCGGGATGATCCCTATCCCCGAAGCAAGGCACAGGATCAACTCCAATATAGAGGCTCGGCGGACCACGCATACGTGGGCCCAAAATGCTTCGGACCACGCATCAGAGCTACAAAGTTCCCGGAAGGATTTGCTATCTCAAGACATATCCAAGCCTACGACGGCATTGCTCGGCCAGACACCTGGTTACAGGATTTCTTCCAAGCTTTCTGCATCACCAAAGGAGGAAATAGCCTGGTCGCAACCCGATATCTCCCACTTATGTTGCGGAAGACGGCACGATCATGGCTCAATGAACTTCCGGCGAACACCATCCATAACTGGTATGATTTACAAAGTGCATTCTTTCGGAATTTTGAAGGCACATATCGGAGGCCCTGTACGGTTGGAGACCTACAGCGTTGCACCCAGAAAGCCGAAGAAACTTGCCGAGATTACCTCGGACGATGGATTGACACCAAGATCTCCTGCGAAGGAGTAAATGATCAAACTGCGATTGAACCTTTCATCGCAGGTCTCCCAATTGGTTTACTGCGCCATCGCTTGAAGTGTGACAAGGTTACTGATCTGGGAGAGATGATAGAAACATCGAGGAAGTATGCAGATGCTGATGATGATGGAGAGGGATTACTCAATGTCCTGGCTGTGCCTCAGTCGGCAAAACAACCAAAGCAACAAGCTCAGAAGCGCAAAAATACCTCGGAAGAAAAACCCAACACGGAGACAGCAGTAGTCACTACGGTTTCCGGGTCTAGAGGACGAGGAGGACGTGGCAGAGGCCGCGGATGTGAGACATCAAGGGTCCAAGGTAGAGGAGAGCAACAACCAGGCAAAACCTACACTTGGGCTGACATCGCCAATAACCCATGTGTGCATCACTTGGACGCCAATGGGGGCTCGTCCCACACCAACGCTGAGTGTCGTTTTAACGATGACATCAAGAGAGATGATACCGCGGGCTACAAAGCTAAGCGGAAGAAGGGAAAGAAAAATCCTGAAAAGGACAAAGAGACCAAGGACGATTCCGACATGGAGGAAGCCAATGCTTCAAATCCCAAGTCGGAAGGGAAGAAAACTTTTCCCACCAAGAAGGACACTTATGTCACCTTCCTCGGATCTCAACCAGCAAAGGTCAAGAAAGCAGTTCTCCACGAGCTCAATGCAACAGTTCTGGCTGTCCCTCAGTATCTGGACTGGTCGGAAGTGGCAATAACGTTTGATCGTGCTGATCATTCGCCTAAGCTACATAGGCGAGGAAAATACGCCTTAATCGTCAATCCACTTATTGACGGTTATGGTTTCTCCAAGACCCTCATGGACAGTGGTAGCAGCATCAATATTCTCTATGTCAAAACGCTACGCCGGATGAAGATCTCGGAAACACAGCTGAACCATAGCTCTGTGATCTTTCACGGAGTTGTCCCAGGAAGACAAGCTAATTCCCTGGGAGAGATCACTTTGGATGTTACTATTGGAACTCCAAAGAATTATCGAACGGAGGCACTTTCCTTCGAAGTGGTCCCGTTCAAGAGCGCATACCACGCTATATTCGGACGTCCAGCTTACTGGGCTTTTATGGCTCGTCCGTGTTATATTTACAATATGATGAAAATTCCAGGTCCCAACGGCGTGATCACCATCAGGGGAGACCCGAAGAAGGCGCGAGAGTCGAAGATGGAAATGCCGCCTTTGCCGAAGCCGTGCTGCACGCCCAGGAGTACCAGGAGATCAAGAAGAGCATAGATCCGTCCGAGATGCCCGCAACAAAGAAGGAGGTCACAAAGCCAAATCCGGAGTTCAAGGCATCAGAAGAGACGAAGACGACGCCGTTGAAGCATGATGACCCCTCCAAGGTGACCCAGATAGGCGTAGGCCTAAGTAGCGCATAGGAAAGTGCGCTCGTCAAGTTCCTCCAAGAAAATCAAGATATCTTCGCATGGCAGCCATCTGACATGACCGGAGTACCTAGGGAACTTGCCGAGCATTCTCTAAATGTAAACCTGAACGCTAAACCCATCAAACAGTCCTTACGATGGTTTGGTGATGAAAAGCGTAAGGCCATAGCTAAAGAACTAGCGCGGCTCGAGTTAGCCGGATTTATAGAAGAGGTCATCCATACTGATTGGTCGGCCAACCCTGTAATGGTCCCTAAAAAGGACACCACTGATTTAAGGATGTGTGTTGATTATACTGCCTTGAACAAGGCTTGTCCAAAAGATCCGTTCGCTCTGCTTAGAATTGATCAAGTTATCGATTCTATGGTAGGCTCGGAACTCCTCTGTTTTCTCGACGCATATTCTGGTTATCACCAAATCCGGATGAAGAAATCTGACAAAGTCAAAACTTCATTCATAACCCCCTTCGAAACCTTCTGTTTTGTTACGATGCCCTTTGGGCTGAAGAACGCAGGAGCTACGTTCCAGCGCACGATGCAGCGTTGCCTCCATGATCAACTCGAACACAATGTACATGCATACGTGGATGATATCTTGGTCATGTCCAAAAAGAAGGAAACATTGATTTCCGACTCGGAGGAAACGTTCGCCAATCTATGAAAATACAACATCATGCTTAACCCGAAGATATGCTTCTTTGGAATACCAGCCGGATAATTGTTAGGTTTCATCGTGTCGCAAAGAGGCATAGAGGTGAACCACGACAAGATCAAGGCTATTCTCAATATTTCTAGGCCAACTCGCCTGAAGGACGTACAAAGATTAACTGGTTGCATTGCTACGGTTAGTCGATTTGTAAGCCGGCTTGGTGAAAGAGCTGCACCATTATACAAACTCCTGAAGAAGACCAAGGATTTTGTCTGGACTGACGAAGCTGAAGCTGCACTACAAGACCTGAAGAAAGTACTCTCATCTACTCCTATCCTTGCAGTGCTGGAACCTCAGGAACCGATGTTGCTCCACATTGCTGTGACAAATAAGGTTGTCAGTATCGTTATGGTAGTGGAGAGACCAGAAGAAAATCAGGAACACCTAGTGCAGCGTCCGACGTACTTTGTCAGCGAGGTCCTGACAGAATCAAAACAGCGGTATCCGCACTATCAAAAGTTGGCTTATGGTGTTTTTCTAGCATCTCGTAAGTTACGACACTATTTTCAGGAGCACCCAATTACCGTGGTGAGCAAGGCTCCCATGAGAGATATAATCAACAATAGCGATGCCACAGGACGCGTCGCCAAATGGGGCATAGAGCTTGCAGCTTTCGATATTGAGTACAAACCCCGGACAACAATCAAATCCCAGATCCTTGCCGACTTTGTCGCTGATTGGACAGACACCAAGGAGAACATGGTCCTCCCTGAGTCAGAATATTGGACCCTCTTTTTCGATGGGTCTAAGGCTCGAGGGGGCTCGGGGGCTGGCGTGGTGCTCAAATGACCCCAAGGAGATAAACTTTTATACGTGTTGCAGATCCACTTCACAGTGACAAACAACATTGTCGAGTATGAAGCACTGCTGCATGGAATCTGGATTGCTAAGGATATTGGCATCCGACGTTTGATGTGTTACGGAGATTCGGATCTTGTTGCTCAGCAAGTCTCGGATATTTGTAATGAAAATAAGCACATGGCAGCATATAAAGCTGTCGTGGATGATCTATCTAAATAATTCAAAGGTTTTGAAGTTCAACACATCCCTCGAGCAGAAAATGAGGAAGCAGATGCATTATGTCGAATAGGCTCTGCGCGGAAAGAGGTCCCGGATGGCGCATTTTTAGAGCACCTCAAAGTTCCCTTGATAAAGGGAGTAGATGAGGAATATCCGACCAAATCCGACTCACCTTTGATAGCAGTTCTGGCTGTAATTCCCAGCTGGACTCAACCCTACCTCGATTACTTGGTAGATGGCAAATTACCTGAAGACGAGGTGTTGAGCCGACAGATTATCCGACGAGCAAAAGCCTATACTATTGTTAAAGGTGAGCTCCATAAACAGAGTGTTTCTAGGATTTTTTAGCGCTGTGTATCTCCGGAAGAAGGAGTGGAAATCTTAAGGGAAATCCACGAAGGCAAGTGTGGTCACCACGCTGCAGCCAAATCTTTAGTGGCAAAAGCTTTTCGAGATGGATTTTTCTGGCTTACAGCTCAGGCAGATGCCGAACGATTAGTCAAGACATGCAAAGGCTGCCAAAAATACGCCAAGCAAGCTCATGTTCCAGCTGATCAGCTGCGAACAATACCTATAACATGGCCCTTTGCGGTCTGGGGGCTTGATATGGTAGGACCTTTTAAAGGAGCCCCAAGTGGATTCACTCACCTCCTAGTAATGGTGGACAAATTCACAAAGTGGATCGAGGCTAAACCTGTCACTAGTTGTGATGGAGCAATAGCCAAAAGATTTGTCGAGGATGTTATAATCCGGTTTGGTTATCCGCATAGTATTATCACGGACAATGGGAGTAACTTTTCCATGGGAGAACTGGCTGAATTCTACGATGAGAAAAATATCCGGCTTGACATTGCGTCAGTCGCACATCCACAGGCTAACGGACAAGTTGAATGAGCAAATGGTTTAATTCTACAAGGCTTGAAACCAAGACTCAAAGCACCACTGAGACGTGCTGCGGGGGCTTGGGCAGAGGAACTAGCCTCTATAATTTGGAGTTTACGAACAACTCAGAATAGGTCAACAGGATATACACCTTTCTTCTTGGTCTATGGCGCAGAAGCAGTTCTTCCTAGTGATTTAATTCATACTTCTCCTAGAGTGGCTGCGTATATTGAAGAGGATGCCGAAATTTCTCGACAAAATGATCTCGACTTAGTCGAAGAAGTTCACGTCGTTGCTGAAATGAGATCTACAGCCTATCAGCAGAAGTTACGCAAGTATCATAGCCAGAGAGTCCGAACTAGATCTTTCAATAAGGTGATTTGGTTCTCCGGCTTGTGCAACAAATAAAGCACAAACTTTCCCCAGTATGGGAAGGGCCCTTTTTAGTTAGTCGAGTATTGCACAATGGATCGTACTACTTAACTGACATGAGGCCAGTCAAAGAAAGACCTGCTACTAAGAAGAGAAAGAGAGCTAGAGGCAGTACAAATCCGGATGAGTTAGACAGACCGTGGAATATTGCTTAGCTACGTCCCTTTTATTTTTAGTTTATTCTTCTTTGTAATCATAAATATGTACATGTTCTGTGAGAAATAAAAGTTTTGGTTACCTCAAAGTTTTTCTGAGAAGTTGGTACCATCTTATTTCCTAATGATCATGTCATAGTCGAAAATCCCAGAATGCTTGAAAGAACTTTATGCTCATGTTCGTTCTGGTTTAGATTTCCGGTTCTAAAACTGCTGCCTTCGGGTATAACTCTAAAAATTCTAGTCTTTACTTTGGTTATTTGTCTGATTGCTGGATGCGGGTATCTTCCGAGTAGTGAATTGTTGGTACTGGAAGCCGGCTTTGGTTCCGAGTTTAAACTGGTTTAGCAATTGAGCTCCGTTGCTCGGCAAAGTTTCCGGCTGAAGGTTTAGCCGGCTCACGAAAGGGACGAGGCGGAAAGCCAGATAAACGATAAGTAGAGACGGAAAAATTTCAAGTGCTTATGAAAACATTTCAGGCACGCAAAAAATCTAAGACAAAAGTGCTGAATAGATAAAAAACTTAGCACTAGAAAAAGTCATAGTACTTAATATTTACAAAGCGCATCATGTTCTTTCACAGAATAATACATAAGTTTGTGGTCTATGATGCAGGAGGAGATGAAGGAGTTGCTGGCTCGCTGGTTACTCCGCCTTGATATCGTTCCGAGATGTCCGGATCCGAGGTGGTCCGTTCATCGTCGGAAACTTCTTCAGTTTTTTCTGGAGCAGGTGGCGGGGTATCTACGCGGGTGAAGAAGGGGATCTTGTAGCTGGTCAGATCAGCTACGTGGCACCCATATCCGGTGCGGGAGTGCATGATAGCTTGAAGGTCTTGCTCCTGGCCGTCTTCGTCTACCTTGCAGTACCCTCTGGTCACTTGCCATATCTCCATGTTTCCATGGTGGCTCATGACCATGGTGAGAGCGTTCTGCGCAGCAGTCTACGCGTAGGACATGTTCCAGTCCCGAACAAGCTGCGGCATCTCCTTGGCCGTGTCCCGCACCTGAAAATCCGAAATGCTTGGCATGTCCGGAATCCTCAGGGACTCGCCAATGTCTTCAATAGACTGGCGGAAGTCATGCAGAAGATCACCAACTTGGGTAAGCCGGTGGGTGCGGGGCTCGGAGGAGTAAGAGTCTGTCAAGTTCAGAGGACCTAAACACAAAACAAGTCAAGGAAAATCCGACATTGATGAAAGTCAAAGAAATGATAAATCAGACAGATGGAACGTACCAAGAATGATGTCGTCGATCTTGGTATTCTCCTCCCGAAGACTCTGGGGTTCAGCCCGGAGCGCTTCGGAGAGATCTTTCTCTCTGCCAAGCTCATTATTGAGGTCCGAGCTAACTTTATCTTGAGCGGCAATCTTGCGATCGCGCTCTTCAGTGGCCATGGAGGAGGATTCAAGGACTTGAGCTATGCTCCTTTCATGATCCGCCTTGAGCTTATCCAGCTCTTGGCGAAGTCCCTTGTTCTCCACCACTAGGGTCTTGAGGTTCTCGGCCTCTTCAATCATAGCGATGGATTGTTTCACCAACGCTGTAAGTCAAAAAGAACAACAGTTCAGAAAAAATCGATATTGAAAAAGCAAAAGACAAGGTTTGAATCTCAGAATGTTTACCTTCGGCTTCATCCTTGGCTACCTTGAGCTCAGCATTTTTAAGCCGGAGAGCTTTGATCTCTCTCCGCTTATCACAGACATTGGTTAATAATTCCTGGTTATAGGAACATACTTTCTGTAAGTCAGAATACCCAAAGTCAGAAAGCTACTTAAGACTCGGGCTAATATTTTTTGCTAAATATCCGCACGAGCCTTGGGGGATACACTAGTTCGTTCTTTGGCATCCTAATGAAAGCATAAACCCAGATTTCTATATCCTACTTCATGCTTGGGGGCTAGAGGATATGATATAACATAATGTAAAAAACAAGAGTTGGAATTCCGACTTACATATTGCTCGCGGGTGAGTTTATCTAACCCCGCGTTCACTTCAGCTGCCACCTTCTCGGCGAGGGTAAGAGGAATTACTGGGGCTGTTGGAAGCTTGCCAGTCCTGATTCTCTCGTCGCGAAGGCGGACTTGAGTGAGAAGGTTAGAGAACTTGACATCCTCTGTTTCTTGCGCTTCCTCTTTGGGGGATAGATGGCTTTTGTCCAAGACTTGCCTGGCCAGCCGCTGGATCTCCTCTGCAGATTTCCGGGATAAGCCAAACTTGGCAAGTCCGGGATTGCTGAGGAGGTTGTCGGTGAAGACTTCAACCGAGGGATCATTACCCGAAGAGGGTTCACCCTTATCTTGAGCTGACGCACCCACGGTGACGTCAATGTGTGACCCAAGGATCACAGGCGCCGTTGGAGGAGCCGGATCTTCTGCAACAACCGGAGAGGGAGTAATCGCCGGTGTTGTAGAAGGTTGAGGGGCAGGAGTCGGAGGAGCCGTGGCAGGGGAAGCTATGGTAAACTTCGTTTGTCGCAAGGGCTTCGAAGGAATCCCTTTCCCCTTGCCCTTGATGATTGATTGTGCTCTGAGAAAGTAGTAAAGCTAGAAACATTACATCTCAGAAAGAAACTTGAGTAAAGTACAAAGGCAAAAATGTTGTGACAAAAGGCTACCTTTTCACGACTGGCACCTCCTTTGTGCCAACTGCCACTATCGGAGCTTTACGCTTCTTGAGCGCAAGATCCGGCAATGGGACTACTTCGGTCTCCTGAGAAAACTCAGGAGGATGTCCTTCGAGTGGAGCAAGCTCCGACTCGAGGAGGTCAGCAAGCTGAAAAACAAGAAAGCATATCAGCATTGCAGTATATAATTTAAAGATTGAAACACATAAAAGGTGTATTGATGGAAGCTTACCGACACTACGGGGTTTTCTCTCCGGAATTTTCCTCTCGATCCGCTCCTTAATCAGCCACTTAATCTGGCTTATGTAACCCTGGGTGGTGTAGGCTTTTGGGCTGATGCGGAGGGAATCTTTTTTGGAAGACGTGATGGAGTGCATTAGTCTGTCCCCGTGGTACTGAAGTGGCTGGATCCGACGTGAGACCCAGCAATGGACCAAGTCGGATCCCTTCAGACCCTTGTGCTTGATCAAATACTCGATCCGCCTCTTAGCGAGGATCAGATTGTTGGTGAGAGCCGGAGCAGCCTCGTCCCAGGAAGGCTGGGCTGTGGCGGCTCCGTCGACAAAAGCTGGCAAAGCAGTAGCTTTGCCGGGAGCCGGAATATCCCTATGGTAGAAGAAAGTGGCTGGCCATTGTTTGACCGAGTCACTGACAGAAATTTTGGGATAGGCCCGGTCTCATCTAAGATAAAAACTAATGGTACCGGTGATATAAGGAACACCGGCAGTGATGGAATTTCTCCGGACCTGGAAATAGTACCGGAATAGAAGCAAACTCGGCCTAATGCCGAGAAAGCCCTCGCAAAGCGCAGCATATGCGCTCATTTCTAGAAGAGAATTGGGAGGAAGATTGTGGAGTTGAACTCCATAGTGATCTATCACCTCGGAGAAGAACTCCGAGGGAGGAAAGGACAAACCTCGGTCCAGATGGGTGCCGAAGTGGACACGCTCGCCCTCGCGCGGGTTGGGGACGGTTTCGCCGAGGCCGGTCCCCCAGTCGCTGGCGGCGGTAAGCCCCTCCTTCTCCATGTTCTTGAGGCCTGCCTCGTCGAGGGCGCAGAGGATCCAGATTCCCCGGAAACTCTCCTTCTCCGCAGCTGCTTCCGCCGATGCCGCTGCCGCCGCCAAACCAGAGGAAGAAGAAGAGGAAGCCATTTTTCTCCGGTGGAAAAGGTGACCTTAATGTGGTGGTGCTAGGAGCTCTATGGGATGAGGGCGAGGAGGCTCTGGGCGCGCAGGAGGATTGGGAAGGAAGGAACGGCAAAGGACTGGTGGAGAGGAGAAGAAGAAATCTAAACCCCTTATATCCACCTACCTGCGCCAAGATTCGTGCAAACGCTACAGTGTAACCGCCACGCGTCGTGGAAAGAACTAGGGAGGGCCCGCATGATGATTGCGTTGCCTCGATCTCCATGCACGCATTGAAACGGCGCCTCGGTTCCGCGAACCGCGGACCCACCAACAGTCGTGCTGACGGAACGTCTGTCAGATGACGTGACTTGACCATACTTGTGTCAGGTGGCGTTAGAGACCAAGTTCCGGCTTAGTTTAAAAAGCGAGCTGGAAAATCCGAGTAACCAATTGAAAGGTATGACTTACTTGTAAGACCCGGATCGTATTTTTTGTTGTGAAGTTTCAGGAACCCTTCAAGATTCTGCAAGCCGAAGATCAAGCTAGACGATGATAAAATCCAACTTTGGATCTTGGAGGCCTCCGGGGGCTGCTGTTGGGGATACACTTTCCGGGTATCCTCACAGTTCCTCACTGACCAGGGTGGCCCACTTCGGGTTAGAGCTTTGCTTCACGGGCGGCCCAGTTAGAGAGAGAAGACGGAGTCCAATCCGGCTACGGGAAGGCCCAGAAGACTTACCGACTTAGGCCCATAATGTTACTTGTAGTTCAAGATGTACTCTGTAACCAACTCTTAGTCGTAGCCGGATTGATCTCTCCTGTAAACCCTAGGCCGGATATCTATATAAGCCGTCCTAGGGAGAGCCTTTAGGGCACTAGATAACACACAATACTTTAGACCATCAACTCGCACAGGCGATACCATTGTAACCCATATTCCGGCTCTGCCGTATTACTGGATTGCTAGCAGGAGTAGGGTCCGTCCAAAGCCGGCGGATTCGAACCTAGGTAAACTTGTGTGCTCACTGTCCCGGAACACCGTATGACTCACACCCCTCTCTTCCGCATGCCTCGAGAACCCCCTCATGTCGTACTTGTCCTCAATCCGACGACAATTATCTTTTAGAGAAGAAATTTGTATTGCTCCTGAACGGTATACTTCTTCAATGATGAAAGGTCCTTCCCATTTTGACAGTAGCTTTCCTGCAAAAAATCTAAGACGAGACCTATACAATAGAATTTTTTCACGAACATGAAATTCTCTCTTAAGTATTCGCTTGTCATGCCATCTTTTAACTTTTTCCTTAAAGATCCTGGCATTTTCATAGGCTTCACTCCTCCATTCATCTAAAGAACTTAAGTCAAATAATATTTTCTCACCGGCGAGCTTACAATCCCTATTTAGTTCTTTAATTGCCCAATAAGCTTTGTGTTCTAATTCTAAGGGAAGGTGACAAGCTTTCCCATAAACCATTTTATAAGGAGACATCCCCATAGGATTTTTGTAAGCAGTTCTATAAGCCCATAAAGCATCATTCAACTTTTTAGCCCAGTTTTTTCTAGATCTATTAACGGTCTTTTGCAAGATGGATTTAATTTCTCTATTCGATAACTCTACTTGCCCGCTAAGCTGAAGCAATTCTATGATTAACATCATATTTAGCAAGGGTCTTCCTAAAACCACCATGAATGAAATGAGAACCCCCATCAGTCATGAGATATCTAGGCACCCCAAACCTAGGAAAGATAACATCCTTAAGCATTTTTAGAGAAGTCTCACCGTCAGCACACTTTGTAGGAATGGCTTCTACCACTTAGTAACATAATCAACGGCAACAAGAATATGAGTGTAACCTTTCGAAGGAGGGAAAGGACCCATAAAGCCGAATCCCCAGCAATCAAAAGGTTCAATAACTAGAGAGTAGTTCATAGGCATTTCATTGCGTCTAGAAATATTACCAACACGCTGCCATTCATCACAGGATAAAACTAATTTTCTTGCATCTTTAAAAAGGGTAGGCTAGTAGAAACCTAATTGTAGCACCTTTTGTGCAGTTCTATCTCCTGCATGATGTCCTCCATAAGCACTACCATGACATTTACACAATATCTCCTTTTGTTCATATTCTGGAACACATCTTCGCATAATACCATCCAGTCCTTCTTTGTATAAGTGTGGGTCATCCCAAAAATAATGCCTCAAATCATAGAAGAACTTCCTTCTTTGCTGAGCTGTAAAAGTTGGAGGCAAATACTTGGAGACAATAAAGTTAGCATAATCAGCATACCAAGGGCTCCCTCGCGAGCTTACCCCTACTGCAACTAACTGTTCATTTAGGAAACTATCATTGACAAGCATGGGGTCAAAAGAGATGTTTTCCCATCGAAATAAATTATCAGCTACAGGGTTTTCAGCACCCTTCCTATCTACTATATGTAGATCAAACTCTTGTAAAAGCAGCACCCATCTAATAAGCCTAGGCTTAGCGTCCTTCTTCGTCATAAGGTATTTAATAGCAGCATGATCAGTATGAATGGTGACTTTTTAGTCTACAATATAGGGCCTAAGCTTATCACAAGCAAAAACAACAACTAGAAATTCCTTTTCAGTGGTAGCATCATTCCTTTGAGTAGCGTCTAGAGTCTTACTAGCATAATGGATAACGTTTAACTTTTTATCAATACGTTGCCCAAGGACAACACCTATAGAAAAATCACTAGCATCACACATTATTTCAAAGGGTAGACTCCAATCAGGTGGTTGAACAATAGGGGCTGTAGTTAAAGCCTTCTTAAGAGTTTTTAAATCTTTCTTACAATCATCATCAAAAACGAAAGGTACATCTTTTTGAAGAAGATTAGTAAAGGGTTTTGATATCCTAGAAAACTATTTAATAAACCTTCTATAGAAACCAGCATGACCAAGGATACTACGAATACCTTTGATGTCTCTTGGGCATGGCATCTTCTCAATTGCCTCAACCTTAGCTCTATCAACTTCTATGCCTCTTTCAGAAACTTTATGCCCAAGGACAATCCCTTCATTAACCATGAAGTGGCATTTCTCCCAATTAAGAACAAGATTAGTTTCTTCACATCTCTGCAAAACTTTATCAAGGTTGTGTAGACAATTATCAAAAGAAGTTCCATAGACAGAAAAGTCATCCATGAACACTTCTACAATTTCCTCACAAAAACCATGAAAGATAGCAGACATGCACCTTTGAAAAGTAGCAGGAGCATTACACAAACCAAAAGGCATACGTCTATAAGCATAAGTTCCATAAGGGCAAGTAAAAGTAGTTTTTTCTTGATCTTGTTGTTTAACAGCAATTTGAGAGAAACCAGAATAACCATCAAGAAAACAAAAAATGGGTCTTTTTAGACAACCTTTCCAACATTTGATCAATAAAAGGAAGCTAGTAGTGATCTTTCTTAGTAACTTTATTGACTTTTCTAAAATCGATGCACATCCTATAGCCTACTACTATTCTTTGAGGAATAAGCTCATCATTATCATTAGGAACAACAGTAATGCCTCCCTTTTTAGGAACACATTGAACAGGACTAACCCATTCACTATCAGCAATAGGGTAAATAATACCAGCATCAAGGAGTTTCAATACCTCATTCCTTACCACTTCCTTCATCCGAGGATTTAAACATCGTTGGTGCTCTACCACCGGCTTTGCATCTAGTTCTATGTTGATAGAATGCTGACATATAGTAGGTGAAATACCTTTTAAATCATCCAGAGTATAGCCCATAGCTCCTCGGTGTTTCCTCAAAACCTCCAATAGCATTTCTTCTTCCTTTCCTGAAAGTTTAGCGCTAATAATAATAGGATATATCTTTTTATCATCAATATAAGCATATTTAAGATCATCAGGGAGAGGTTTTAGATCGAAAACTGGATCCTTTTTAGGTGGCAGCGTGGTACCCAAGTCTTCTATAGGCAAGTTATGCTTAAGTATCTTAGGCTGATCACGGAGAATCCTGTCAATCTCATTCCTTTCTTCCATGAAGATTTAACTTTCATGATCTTCCATAAATTGCTGCAAAGCATTGTTAGGAGCAAGAGAAATAGAAGCAAGTTGTTCAACTCTAAAATCCTCATTATGGGTTTCCTCTTCACAAGGTTCTTTAGCAAATTTCGAGAAATTAAACTCATAAGATTCCCCACCAAACTTAGTCAAGATTTTCTCCCTCTTGCAATCTATAATGGCTCCACAAGTACTCAAGAAAGGTCTACCAAAATAATAGGATAAGTTTTACTAGCAGCTGAACCGAATACTAGAAAATCAGCAGGGTACTTAATCTTACCACAAAGAACTTCCACGTCTCGTACAATACCAATTGGAGAGACGATCTCTCTATTAGCAAGGTGAATAACCACATCAATCTCTTCCAACTCGCAAGGACTGATTTCATGCATAATTTCTCTGTAAAGCTCATAAGGAATAGCACTGGAACTTGCACCAATATCACATAAACCATAATAGCAATGATCACCAATTCTAACAGAAAGCACAGGAACACTAGCCTTTTTAGTTCTATTAGGATGTGAAACAATATTAGAGGCATCTTCACAAAAGACTATGTGCCCATCTTCTATGCTTTTAGTGACCAGGTCTTTCACAATTGCTACCACAGGTTCAACGTTTATTTGTTCATCAGGTTTTACAGTTCTCTTTTCACTTTTGGTGATTACATTAATTATCATAGGATGGTCCTTTACCTTTTCTGGGAAAGGAATCTTTTCGATATAGGGTTAAGGTAAGATGGGATCAATAATGCAATACTCAGCACTCCCAATAGGAACACAGTCAACAATATCTTTGTAAGGTGCATGGTATTTATTCCATCCCCTTTTTGGAATTTCGATATAGGAAGCAAAAGCTCTAAAGCACTTCGTAATAACTTGCAAATCAAGACCATAAGCATTACTAATATTTTGAAAGTCATCAGTTCCCATAAAAGATTCAATGCATTCATAATCATAATTTATACCTGACTTTCTACCTTTGTCATTCTCCCAAGCTTCAGCATTGTCTTGAATACGGTCCATAAGATCCCATTTAGCTTCTTCTTCCATGCGAGTGAATGATCCAGCACAAGAAGCATCCAATAAATCTTTGTCATGTAGAGGGAACCTTGCATAAAAGTTATTGATAATAATATTGTTGGGGAGCTCATGAATGGGACATTTGAGCATTAGTAACTTCAATCTCCCCCAAGCTTGAGTTGTACTCTCTCCATCAAGAGGCCAAAAGTTATATATTTGATTCTGATCTTTATAAATCTCACTAGGAGGATAAAACTTTGAATAAAAGAGAGGCACTATTTCCTCCCATTCCAGAGCTTGACCATTCTTCAGCAGCTTATACCATTCCTCAGCTCTTACTTTTAGTGATAATGATAATAACTTCTTCTTAACTTGATCTGTAGTAATACCTGCACACTTGAACAACCCACATAATTCATGTATAAAGAGTAAATGATCACCAGGATGGACAGTTCCATCCCCAACATAGTAGTTATCCATAACACGATCAATAATTCTTGTAGGTATTTTGAAAACATCATTCTCAGCAGGTGGTGGCTTATCTACTACCTTAGCAGTGGTAGTAGCATTACCAAATAAGAAACTCGGCGAATTATCCATGATGAAAATAAAGAAACTAACGGAAGTAAACAATACCCAGCGTAGAAGTTTTCTTTACCAGTTCCACTCTCCAATAGCGCTTCACTCCTCGGCAACGGCGCCAGAAAATAGTCTTGATGACCCACAAGTATAGGGGGTGTATCACAGTATTTTCGATAAGTAAGAGTATCGAACCCAACGAGGAGCAGAAGGTGCTGGCTAGTGGTATGGATCAGGAATTCTCTGCAAATACTTAGCAAACGGATTTTTAGGAGTTTTTGATAAAGCAAGTAAACAAAGTACGAGTAAATAAAAGACAGTAGGAATAAATGCAGCAAGTGGCCCAATCCTTTATGCAGCAAAGGACAAGCCGGTTGTATTACTTAAGATGACCAAACGTTCTCGAGGACACATGGGAAGACTGTCAAGTGCTTTCGCTTCATATAGTTGATTAATCTTCTTTAGCTTGCTAAGTGTTGTGTGGGTGAACCTGTGCTAATGTACCGACCCATCCAGGACTAATACATATTTGTGATTATACCCCTTGCAAACATCCGTAAGTACAAGAAAGTAATTAAGGTAGAAACCTAACCACAACTTTAAACTCTAAGACCCTTACGTCCCTTGTGCAATTGTTTCCTAACGGGGGTTCAGGTTTCTGTCACTCCGGCAACCCATACGATTAGTAGCCAAATACATAATGCATTCCCCTAGGCCCATATAGGTGAAGTGTCATGTAGTCGACGTTCACATGACACCACTAGAAGAAGTACACCACAACTTAAATATCAAACTATTGAATCTTTCTCAACACAACTCCACTACTAACAACATGATTTCTCCCATGTCCTCAAGAACAAAACGAACTACTCACAAGACATCATATCGATCATGATCAGAGATGGAATAATGATGTATAACAATATGAACATAAACAATAATTCAACGATTCACTCAATAGCATCAACTACGAAGAGTAATCAACACCGGGAAAGTTTCCCTATGAACTATGCAAGATTCAACCCAATTGTTACAGCAATATGGAGATGGTGATGAGGGTGCTGATGGTGATGATGATGATGATCCCGATGAAGTCCAGCTTGATGGTGGTGTTGATGGAGACAATCTCCCCTCTCCGGGAAGGAATTCCCCCGATAGAAATCTATCTGACGGAGAGATCTTTCTCTCTCGGTGTTTTCCGCCCCATAGAGGCGGCGAAATCTTTCTGTGGTCGCTCCCCGAGTCTTAGGGTTTCGGGAGGATGATATACGCCAGAGGGGAGAGGCTAGAGTGGGCCAGGGTGGCCACACCACCTACTGGCGCGGCCTAGGGCTGCCCGTGCCAGGGGGTGGTGTGGGCCCCCTATGTCCCATCTCCACTTCATCTTCTGGCATCCTTAGTCTTCTATAAAAATAGGATCTTCCGTATATTTTCCCGAATTTTCTGATCTTCGCGAATTTTTCCTCCAAACAACACCTTTTCCATCAGAATCCTGACTGCAGCGGTCCATGCTCCAAAAGTCATCAACCATGCAAAAACAGATGAAATAACATAAGTATCACCTCTCAATACAAAATATATCAATGAATAATAGCGAATTAAGACATAGAATAGTGATGCAAAATGGACGTATCAGCATGCTCTTTGTTTCTGAACAAACGTTTCAACCATGGTATTATAGGAGCATACCACATCACCTTGGCAGGAATCCTCTTCCTGGGGTGCTCGCCCTCAACATCACCTGTGTCATCTCGTCTGATCTTATACCGCAATGCAGTTCATACGGGGTATGCATCCAAATTCTCATACTCCTCACCGCGGTAGAGGATGCAGTCATTAATGCATGCATGTATCTTCTACACCTTTAATCCTAAAGAGCAGACAACCTTCTTTGCTTCGTATGTACTGGCGGGCAATTCGTTATCCTTTGGAAGCAGCTTTGTCATTATTTTCAGCAACTTTTCAAATCCCTTGTCAGTCACACCGGTCTCTACCTTCCATTGTAGCAATTCCAGTGTGCTACCCAGCTTTTTGTGGCCATCTTCACAATTTGGGTACAACAATTTGTTTTGGTCCTCTAACATCTGCTCGAACTTCAACCTCTCCCTTTCACTTTCGCATTCTCCCTTTGCATCAACAATGGCCTGACCAAAATCATTATCGGGCTCATATGATGCATGTTCTTCAGCTTCTTCTTCATCATTGTCTTCCATTGGAGTACCATCGTATTCAGGGAACATAGATCGGTAGTTGTCATCATCATTCTCTTCTTCATCGTCGTCTTCCATCATAAGCCCTCTTTCTCCGTGCTTGGTCCAACAATTATAGCCTGTCATGAAACCGGACCGAAACAGGTGGCCGTGAAGGACCCTTGACGAAGAGTATTCCTTATGATTCCGACAGACACCACATGGAAAAGTCATAAAACCATTACGCTTGTTTGCCTCAGCCACAAGGAGAAAAGAATGCATGCCTTTATTGAACTTGCCAGAGAGTCAGTCAGCGTACACCCATTGTCGGCTCATCTGCATTGTATAATTAAGTACATCAAACGGAATCATGAAGCTAAAATTAGTACTGGTCCAAAAAAACAAAATTAAAGCACACAACCAGGACTAAAGATATGACAAACCTTTAGTCCCGGTTGGAGGCACCAACCGGGACTAAACGTGGATGTGGCGACAACACTACATCATGGATGAGTGTCGACACTATGTCGTGAGTGGGCAGCACTAAGATAGTGAGTGCCGACACTACTTGGGTGGGTGGCGGCACTATGACAGGGGTGAGTATCGACATTATGTCTTGAGTGTCGACACTATGTTGTGCCGCTTAATCTATAAATAGGTATGCATTCTTGTGAAGAACTGCAAGATGGTGTGCGAGAGCAGGGACACCACTTCGGCGGAGCTTCTCGAAGATGTCTTAGGATCCCGTCCTCAGACATCTTCGAGGAGCTCGCCATAGAGGCACTCCCTAATATGTAAAATTTGTTAGCTACCCAACGTATTAATCTATAGCTAGAGAAGTTATTAACTCCAAGATGGTGCGAGAGGGACACCACTGCGGCGGAGCTTCTCAAAGATGCCTTAGGATCCTTTCCTCAGACATCTTCGAGGAGCTCGCCATAGAGGAGCTTCTCGAAGATGTACTGCGATGTCTTCTTACCAAACTTTTGTGAATTAACCCTATTTTTTTACAATTTTTTCAGTTTGCTGAAGGCAGGTAGAAGACGAAGAAAGGCATTTTGCCCAGCTAGCTAGGATGATGAACTCATGCATGTATCTTTGTGTGCTTCTGTTAATCAAATGAATTTCAAGACTATGTGCCAAAACAAGATATAGATAGAATCCACATATTGAAAATGATATTCACCTTAGAGTTCATTACATTAATACAAGATAGATTGAATCCAAACATCAATCTCATGTTATTATTGCAAAAATTACTACCAAACTAAATCTACAAATCCATCTACTTGTAGAGCATGAAATGAGCTAATATAACAATGAAAGTTGAAAGGATGAAGTTGCTCACCTTTTAGAACTTTTGGATAGATGAGACTCCGCAAAATCTTGACAAATCTTGAGAAAAAATTAGGCATGAACTCGAGTTTGAAGGAAGAAAGAGAGAGGAGCCACCAGCTTGAAATGGTGGCTCGGACAAGGGAAGAAGATATAGACGGACAATTAGTACCGGTCTGTGTCCAGAACCAGGACTAAAGGGTCCATCTTTAGTCCCGGTTTGCCTGGAACCCTTTAGTTCCGGTTTATTACACGAAACGGGACTAAAGGTTCAGTTCGAACCGGGGCTAGTGTCCGCCGCCCCCTGCGACTAGTTCTAACCATTGGAACCGGGGCATTAGTCCCGGTTTGTAGCAAAATCGGGACTAATACCCCTGGACCAAAGGTCCGTTTTCTACTAGTGGCAACTAAGAAAATCTCGGTCGCTCCTCACGTGCAATTAAGAAAAATCTCGGTTGCAGCGCACGCGCAACTAAAAAAATATCGGTTGCAACCCATATGTAATGAAAAAAATATCGATCGCAACCAAAGTGTAACTAATTTTTTGTTGTCACAACCCATGTGTAATTGGTAAAATATCGGTTACCCCTCATGTGCAGCCTCCAAAATAAGTTTTTTCTCAGTTGCAACCACACGGTGCAACCAAAAAAGTCTAGAGTTACAATGTATGTGCAACTGAAAAATACCTGTTGCAACCCATGTGTAATACATTGAAAAATATACCTTGAGATGAAAACATAAATTAAAAGGCAAACTACAAATGTGCAACCATTCTTGTGGATCCATCGAGCTAAACTAGGTTAATGCATTTGTTTGTGGGCCGGTGAGTAGCAATACAGACACCTAATCAAGCGTAGCCCAACTACATTCAACTGAGATCTAGTTAGTTCGAAAATTACTTGTGACCCTAATAAGGTCCGTGCATCAGGTTACGCTGAGAAAAGTGCTGCAAGCTTGAGCATGCACCAGGGAATTTTCCCTCTAGGCTGGGCGGCTGCACCTTGCAGAGCCATGGCCCATGGTCTCCCTGAGCCGTCTGCTGGGCTGGAACAGTCAACGGAGCCTTCCAAGCATTCTGCTAGGGCAGCAGCCAGCACACACCCAAACAAGAAAAGAAGAAACAAAATGGAGACAGAGACGGATCGACTAAACGAAGGAGACTCGCAACTGCTGTGCCCACCAGAGAAGTACCACCACGCTCCCTGCACAAAATCATCAAGTACCAAGCAACACCTTCAAGAAGTACAGTGACGACACTGCTGCTCGGATTAGCGCACTGAATCCTAGGGCTTTCCCTGGTACACAGAGGGAAGTGGAGGAAGGGTGTCCATGACGCCCTTCAGAAAGGAATGGCGCCACCCGGAGGCGGCACCGCGTCGGAGTCGGCGGAACCGATAAGGAATTTCTCCCGAAAAAGACCCAATCCACAACCCCCGGACAATGCTGCAGAGGAGCCCCGCGAGGTCGAGGCCTCAACACCACCAAACTCTCCTCCCACCAGCATACGCCACCATAGTTACGAAGTCGCCATCGTCTTCTCACCAAAGCCACCATCACGAGGTCTGCAAGACGGAGCTACGAGTAACTTGAGATCGGGCTAGAAGAACCGCGGCCGTGCAGGAGGGAACTACCTCCACCGCCCAAGGAGGTAGTCGACCGGACGCCACTGCAAGGCACACCGGTTTCAGTTAGGTCCGGTCAGGCCTAGCAGGCCCGTAAAGGCCCCTGGAGGCGCACCACTCCCAAGAGAATCCGACCAGGCTCAGATAGGGTCCATAAAGTCCACCACTACGCTGCAACCGGCCGGCCGCTATAACCGCTGCACCCATGTACGAGCTACCCACGGTCACCATCTGCACAGGACATGCCAGACCACCCCGACCCAGATCGGGCCCAAAGGGCCCAAATTTGGGCCAAAGGGGCTCCGCCAGCACCACCCCACAGCAGGCCGTCGCCCCGCAACGCCATACTTCCCTGCAACACCACAACCATGCCACCGTGACGACGCCACCTCGCGCAGCCGTCCACACCAATGAGCCATGTCCTTGACCTCCGCTACCAACGCCCCCTTCCGCGCCAACGCTTGTTGCAGCCGCCCGTGCTGGCCACCCCGAGCGCAAGGAGAGAGGGCCCCGCCGCTGTCGACGCTGACCGGGCTTCGCCCGTCAGCGCGCCCCGGCAGCTAGGGTTTCCCCCAAGGCCGCTCACTAGAGCGACGCGGGAGGGGGAGGAGATCGTTTCTCAGATTTCTAATTCGGTTTCGGATGAACTGTTGATTGCTCCCTTGGCTGGCGCTTCAGGATGCAGGCGGACGGGCCTCCGGCGCGTCCGCTCTGGCCGCTTTGTCCATACATGCTAATTGGCATAATAAGCGGCTCCCGTATACGCTAATTGAGTTGCCCACTGTGGCCCGGTGGACATAGGCGGACGAGCCGCTTCTGCAGTTCTGCTATGTAACTAGCCTCTACAGCTAATACTTTTGACAGCCAACTTCTGTTCAGTTAGCAGATCCCCAGTCCAACAAGTATACAAATGAAACTTAGGCATCAATCAGTAAATAGAAGAATTCATTCTGTTACAAGCAATAGTGCACATATTTCAAGTCAAAAAAACTTGATACTTTACAATCAGTCATAAGAACAATTTCAATTGATTTGCCGCGAAGATTATTTTTAGACAGATTCAACATTTCTAGCAGCGACTGCACTCTCTGCTTGTGCCACCCTCTCCTGCATATACTCAACACTATATCCTCCATCCAAAATTTCAGCACTATAGCCTCAAAAGTAACATCTGGTTCACCGAAAAAGCAATTCGAATCAATTGCATGAGAAGTAATGATCATAAAAGTGAGCATATTGAAAGTAATGACAACACTATTTTAGTATTGAGTAAGTGTAACAAAATCTGGGTTCTCAAGTTAAGTTACTCAATTGTTAAAACAACAAACAAGAGCATTTATTAGTGTTCTCATGAAGACTAAATAAAATAGCAAATGTTTAC
This sequence comes from Avena eriantha, assembly GCA_910589775.1. Lineage (NCBI taxonomy): Eukaryota > Viridiplantae > Streptophyta > Magnoliopsida > Poales > Poaceae > Avena > Avena eriantha. The sequence goes on from OU342742.1 coordinate 214,458,455, forward strand.
CTGTTTGAGTTATGCAACAAGCTACTAATGTGTTGACATAGTTTGGAGATCACTCATGCTCGTAGTACTGCAAATTGGCAATATGGTTATATGAGATAGCATTCATCAATTACCGTTTATATATTATTCATGTGTCTCACAACTAACTCATGCAAGATTAATAACCTTTCATTGGAAGAGTCTGCAGTTTCTTCATGACACTCGCTGCCTTGGTAGAACACCTGCTAGCTAGCTTTGTGAGACACAGACAAATATTAACATGATTTATTTACTAATACTCAGGATTAGGTTTCCAACTTACCAAGTATTCTTCTTCCTCAACATCTTTAGAGGTGGGTTTGTGATCTGAAGGATTCAAAGATCATCAAGTAAGTTAAAAGTTCAAGTTTCTATACTACTATTCAATATTAGAAAAACTTACCAGCAGCATTTAGCCAATCTTGGAGGCATATCAACGCCTCGACCGTGTCACTCTTTAACCTGTTCCTGTGATCACTGATTACTCTTCCACCAGCACTAAAAGAGGACTCCGATGCCACGATCGATGCTTGAATAGCAAGAACATCACGAGCGATGTGAGATAGAACTAGGTAGTTAGGACTGTGCATTTCCCACCATTCCAAGATGTCAAATTTTTTTCCTGTGGGAACAGTTCTTCACTCATATATCTATCAAGCTCATTTGTTGTTTTTTCTTTTGCACTCTCAAATGAGCTTCCCAATCAGCCAATGGATTGTCATCCTCTGCAGATTCATCAACATGAACTTCCTCCGAAGGATCAGAAATAGAATCGCCCATTTCCTTGGAGTATTTTTCGAATAGACTCTTGATAATTGTTGCCACCTTGTCAAGGTGTTCTTTTGCATCCTTTCCAAATGCTTGATTGATCTGAAATTTGACAAACTCATATTTGTACCTTGGATCTAGGACGACCGGTATGCAGTTCGCTAAGTATGACTCCTTCCAATACTTGTCAAACTTTTTTTGCATTTCGCTCACCATGGATGCAATGTCTTTGTTTTTATTCTTCGCCTGTTTTTCCAACAACAGCTTAACACTCCACATTTCGTGGAAATAGTGGTTCGCTGTTGGATAGCTAGAACCTGAAACTACTTTTGTAGCTTCAAAGAAGGTTTTGAGAAATAAGCAGATCGCTTCAGCCATTTTCCAATCATCTGTTAAGGGAGCGTATTTAAATTGCACGTCTTGATTCCCTAACTCCTCAAATGCCTCTCTGTATGGCAATGCCGAGTCAATCATAAGATAACTTGAGTTCCACCGTGTGGCAACATCAAGTGAAGGTTCTTTCTCACAGGTGATGCCAAGTTGCTTTACTATATCTCCAAACAACTCTTCTCGAGTTTGTGAACTCTTGACATACTTGAGGCTTTCTCTGATATTGTCGACGGAACCTTTCTTCACATGGAGACCATCTTGCACGATAAGATTCAGTACATGTGCACCACATTTGATATGGAAGAGTTCACCTCCACAAATCAACATTTGTTTCTTCATCAAATTTTCTTTCAGATGCTCCATCATTTTGCCATTAACTGATGCATTATCTAATGTAATGCTGCAGATTTTATCTTCAATATTCCAATACTGCAAACTATTCAGCATGGCATTATACAGCCGGAAGCCATTATGTGGTGTTCCATCATACAAAATCTGAGAATTCTTTTCTGCATCTTCCATGTCTTGTCGATGAAATGGCAAGTGACACATAAGTAACCCAGCCTTTGATTCGAAGTCCACATATCAGCAGTCAATGAGACACAAACACCACAATTCTTCAACATTTCCCGTAGCAATGATCTTTGCTCTTTGTAGGAGTCTAGGCAATCCTCTTTTATTGTTGTCCTTGAAACCATCTTGAACATAGGATTCAAGCTTTTGACAATTTTTTGAAGCCGCTATACTCTACTATGGAGAATGGTAGCCCATGCTGGACTATCATCTTTGCAAGGGCTCTCCTAGATTCTTTTTGGTTGCAATTCCAATTATCCAAAGAAGAGACTTGGGGCGAAGATGTGGAGGCGCGCATTTTTGCAACCACCTCATGCATGCTACTTCTCGTCATACATTTTTTTAGATGCCTATGAATGTGGTTGGTTCCAGAAGCCTTTGAGGTGGGACAGACTTCATTGCAGTGTTTGCACCGACCTTCGGTAACTTTTCCATGTTCATATATAGGAATGAATTCTTTCCAAATCCCGGACGTCAGTTTCCGTGGTCGACGCCGGGTGAAGTTATCCTCAGCACGTGGACCATTTGGAGATGGGAAATGTGTAGTAACATTTGGCACCTAAGGAGATTCCTTCCTTAATGAAGCCACTCTCACAAACCTCCCTATCGAAGATCTCACCAATTTTGCCCGAGGCGATCTCACCATTTTCTTCCTCAATTCTTTTGTTCTCTACCAACTCTTATCGGTTCTCTTCTTCTCCAACCTCTTCCTATTCACCAATTGTTTCCCAATCTCAACCATGTAGCAAGGGAACTCCAACACTGATCCTTGATTCATTAGTTCTCCTTCCTTGAGGTAATGGGCATCAATAACCGTTTCTTCGGCGTTAAGGAGGACAACACGGTTCACCTTAGCATCGAGGAGGACCGAGCCATTATACACCTCTTTTTGGCGTTTGTGGTGCAACAAACTGGAGAAGGAGGCACGCCACCTCCAAGGGGCCTCGCTTGCTGGCTTCTCTACATCAACAAGTACCTGGGTCTTCTCGGCACTGCACAACTGCTCCTCTTTCTTGATCTACACAAGGACACTCCTCTTTCTTTTCTTCTCTTTCTTTTTCTTCAACTCTAGCTTTTTCAAGGCATCCTCCTCCTCTAGAACAGCTAGCAAATGGGTTTGTTCCTTATTAATCATTACACCTCCACTCTCACTTGTTGGATCCTCCGTGTCAGCCGGCACCTGGGTCTTCTCGGCACCACACAACTGTTGCTCTTTCTTGATCTGCACAAGGTCACTCCTCTTTCTTTTCTTCTCTTTGTTTTTCTTCAACTCTAGCTTTTTCAAGGCCTCCTCCTCCTCTGGACGAGCAAGAAAATGGGTTTGTTCCTTATTAATCATTGCACCTCCACTCTCAGTTGTGTCAGCCGACACCTGGTTCTTCTCTTTCTTTTTCTTCTCAGCACCAACCTCACTTGTTGGCTCCTTTATGTCCAGCACCTGAATCTGTAATAACATTAACAAGAATTCTAAATTAGTACCAATTTCTACTTGTTCATACGGTAGGTTTTTCTGAGACCTAGTTCTAGGGAGTACTGAACAGCAAGTACAGTTAAACTGAAATTAAGTACACACAAAGTATGATCAGAACTTATGGTGCCAATCATACGAATAGATGAGTGGAATTAATTATAGTTGGAAATTATTTCATAAAGGTAATAATTAACAGGCAGTTCATGAAATAATTCTGAGCTTAAGATTCAGAACTACACAAGTCAAGTGCACAATAATATACAACAATGTAATAACTGAATGGAATTTTTTAAGGGGATTTGGGTAGGCATGTCAATTGGGACGCTGCTGCAGACTGCTGTACTTCTCATAATTTGCATCAGAACCAAGTGGGAGAAACAGGTTTAGTGCAAATAACTAGTCAATCAAATAACCCGTCATTGTTAATCATATGTACATGAAACACACAGAGGGATGTATTCATAATTATAGAATTGATTAACCTGTACAGGTTGAGATTGATGCGCTGTACCTTGACTGTGTAGTTGAGAAAATTAATGTATTTCATTTATCTTGTCAAGTCAAGTGCACAGCTCTGTTCCAGAATTTGACAAACACACAAGATTTTTTCCACAAAAGAATATCATATGGAGATATTATTTTCTAAAAGGAGTTTGTTTTAAGGGGATTTAAAGCTATAACTGAACTCAGAGGCGTTACACCACTCAAAGCTATAAGTTACAAGTTCTTCCCCCATGGATCTGACAGCTCTTCAAATTGTAGGAACATAACTGAATTGCAGGATCCCCCAAGTTCTACTGGATGAGCGATTGGCGAAGAGCTAGGGTTGGGAACAAGGGATATACCTGCTGCTTGCGCTCTGGACTAAGGTGGGTGCCGCCGCCTTCGTCTACCTTCTCCACCAGCGCTGCAACCACCACGCCAAACATCTCTCCGCAAGTGGGCGACAGGGAGGGCGCCATGGCCGGGGAGATAGGCAGCGCCGAAGACATCTTGGGGTCGCCGAGGAGATGGGCGGCGCCGAAGCTTGGAGGGGGTGGCTGGGGAGATGGGTGGCGCCGAGCTGCCAGCCGCTGGTGGCGGCGATCTTGGCAAGAGGACTGCAATGCGCTGGGCGAGCTACCAGCTACGAGACGGACGCGGCCTTTGGCGGCTTTGCGGGCGCTTTCCGCCAGGGCCGTTCAGTTGTTGCGGCCCAGCCGCTTAGACATTTAAGCCTTTTAGATGGCGCGGATACAGCGGCCTGGCGCCTGCATCCCTACTGGCGCTCCAACCGTCACTTTTGTCACCTTTTGGTAATAGTAGTATAAAAAAACTGTGATGGTAGCACGATTGCACTTGCACGCAAAGGTGTGGCAGCGCTAGATACTGTCATCACATGTCGCGAAGAGTCTAGTTGATGCAATGCCGTGGCTTAGTATTTCCGTTTTAAGTAAGAGTTGGCAAGGTTGAAAACCCGGCGGCCGTCTTTTAACTTTGCGGCTCGGAAAAGGAAAGCTTAGTTTGCGGCTTAAGCTAACCCTTGTGCGCTCCAGATCGATCAATGCTCTCGCCATCTACCTGCCCAAACAGTATTACTAGTTGGGCTAGCCGTTGTGGGCGTCGACCAACCGGCTAGTTGTTGACGCTTTTTGGCCGAACCTAGCTAGCCGGGCAAGGTCGAATTAAGACCAAACACAGTCGATCAACCACCGTTCTTTGACTTCAAGACAAGATGCATGCATGCACACCTTCTTCTTCCTCCGCCACCAGCAAGCGGTAGCCTAGCCTGCTACGTCCGTGCCCTAGCTAGCCTGCCGCAATTGTTTATAGTTAGGAATCATATCCCCAAGGAACAGATGCATATGCAAGGCGTGCGAGTAGCTACTAGTACTAGCTAGCTAGCAGTCTTACCTCAGCTAACGCCCATCCATCCATCCATCCATCTAGCCACTCCAATTAGAGCAAGGCCAACGCTCCGGCGAGATTCCCATTCTCGGGGTCAGCTTTAGCAAAAGGTGACGAGATCGCTCGATCCATCCACATACACATCGATTCATGCATGTGTATATGCTGTAGCTTTTCTCCCCCCCCCTTCCCATAAACAATGGCCAGGATATTGGGAAAGGGGTAGCTCCCCCTATGGCATGGCGACAGGAGGACCTCGCCTTTGGCCTCCCCATCTAGAAATGGTATCCGGTCCCTGTTCATCTCGCGCACAAAACATACTTATTCCTCACGTTCATGTGTGGCTTTGCTTTGCTTTTTTGGGTCTCGATGCATCATGCAATTGCAATAGTGTGATTCTTGTGCCTTTTGTCGTTTCCAAGAATAAAACCAGGTAGAGAGAGAGAGGAGGAGGAGTTGCATGCCCCCGCCCAAAGGTGCCTTTCTTTCTCTGGATTTGGAAAAGGTTTCCATATACGGTACGTGAGTACGTCCCATTTCAGAATGTAACCAACTGCCTCTATCCATTGATCTTCTCGTTTTTGGACAGCACAGCTAACACAGCAATAAATCAGATTATGCGAAAATAATCATGTTCGACGCAAATACCGAGGCTTTCCCCTTTCAAAAAAACTAAATAATGATTATTTCTAGGAACCAATAATGATTTAGGGCGTCCAATGGAGTATATCCTACCAAGTCACACGTTGTTTTAGTTTTAGCCGCATATTGTTATTCCATATTTGTGGATAGTACTGATTGCAACCAAGGCAGAATCAATGCCCTCTCCTGGCTCATGTGTGTGATAGCTGAGGTGGGAAGAGCCTCCGCCGTGGCATTACAGGAGAGGAATATCGTATCGGGTGGTATACTATACGATGCCTATACGGTATATTACATGTAGTTCAACAACCCCCTTAATCTAGCCTAAACTCTAGAAAAATTCTAAAGGAACCACGCTGAATGCGGTGGTCGGCGAGGAACTGGCCCTAGCCATCGTAGAGGTACATCTCGTCGGGTGGGAGGGTATTCATGCGCACCCGCCACCTTTGGTTCTGCAGCAGTGCCGCAGCTCCACCTCCTCCGGAAGGTCCACCATGACCCCCAAGGCAAAGCGGGTCGGGAGCCTCACCTTGAGGAACCAATCAGGGTTCACAAGGATGACGATGAAGTCGATGACCCTTTCAGGCTTGGGGTCATCCTCAATCTTGATGGTCACAGGGGTAGGGGCTTCTAGAGCAGGGGCTCGGCAGCAGCAGGAGTGTCCGGGCCGGAGGTAACTCCGGGCCTGCCGCCATGCCCTCCACAACAACCCCTGCCACTCCTGTGAGGGCGACCGTGCCCGCGCTTGACGGAAGCTTCTCCCAAGGCCGCGCCCACCTCCGTAGGAGCAAGCACGGGGAGAGCCATACTGCGACCACCGCACCTCCCTCGACCGCTCCCGCGTGGTCTCCCGCGGTTGTGCTTCACTGGTAGAGTCTCTACCGCCTCGGTCTTCATAGCTTTGCCCTTCTCTTCGGCCGAGAAATGCTTGGGCGCCATAGAGAGGGGGTGGTTTCGACTCGGGGGCACGGGGGAGGAAGGAAAAAGAGGTGGTGAGGGGCTGAAAAGATTCTTGATACGTCGTAAACGTATCTATAATTTTTGATGCTCCATGCTTGTTTTGTATCAACTATCTTATGTTTTGTCTACACTTTGTGGCATTTTTATACATTTTCTGAAACTAACCTATTGACAAGATGCCGTAGTGCCAGTTGCCTGTTTTCTGCTGTTTTTGGTTTTAGAAAAGCTAGTAAGGAAATATTCTCGGAATTGGACGAAACAAAAGCCGAAGTCCCTATTTTTTCCGACACAAGAAGAAGTCTAAAGCAGAGACGGGGGAGGGCACCGAGGCGGCCACACCCTATGGTGGCACAGGCCCCCCAAGCGCGCCACCAGGTGGTGTGGGCCCCTCGGACCTCCACCGACCTTGCCCCTTCGCCTATATATTCCCCCCGAGATGAAAACCCTAGAGACCGGATCAGAATTCCACGAAAAGTTCTGCAGCGCTGCCGCCACCGAAGAGGAGATTCACGGAACATAAGTCTCTATTCCGGCACCCTGCCGGGACGGGGAAGTGCCCTCGGAGCCATCTCAATCGATCCACCACCATCTCCATCCCCGTTGCTAACTCCCATGATGAGGAGGGAGTCGTTCTCTCTCAAGGCTAAGGGCTCTATCGATAGCTATGTGTTTATCTCTCTCTCTATGCGTGATCTTATTGAGATCATGAGCTTTGTAATCTATAGATCTATTCTGCTACTAAAGTGCTTTAATGAATCTCTGCTTATCCCCACGTGTGTGAAGTTGATAGTGTGCATACTGTGTGGCACTTTGGCTAAGGTTACAGAAATACTTATTATCGTCGGATTGATGACAAGTACGCCATGAGGGGGTCCTCGAGGCATGTGGAAGAGAGGGGTGTGAGACGTATGGTATTCTGGGACGGTGAGCACACAAGTTTACCTAGGTTCGAATCCGCCGGCTTTGGACGGATCCTACTCCAGCTAGCAATCCAATAGTATGGTAGAGACGGAATATGGGTTACAAGGGTTTCACCTATGCGAGTTGAGATTGTAGACTATTGAGGTGTGTCCTAAAGGCTCTCCCTAGGACGACTTAGATATCTGGCCTAGGGTTTACAAGAGAGATCTATCTGGATACGACTAAGAGTCGGTTACAGGGTACATCTTGAACTATAAGTAACACTATGGGCCTATGTCGGTAAGTCTTCTGGGCCTTCCCGTAGCCGGACTGGACTCCGCCTCTTCTCCCTGACTGGGCCGCCCGTGAAGCAAAGCTCTAACCCGAAGTGGGCCACCCTAGTCAGTGAGGTACAGTGAGGTACAGTGAGGATACCCGGAAAGTATATCCCCAACAGCAGCCCCTGGAGGCCTCCAAGATCCAAAGTTGGATTCACCATCATCTAGCTTGATCTTCGGCTTGCAGAATCTTGAAGGGTTCCTGAAACTTCAAAACAAAAGATATGATATGGGTCTCAAAAAATGAGTCGGACCTATGAGTACGTTTATTCAGATTTCCAGCTCAAAATTCAAACTAAACCGGAACTTGGTCTCTAACGTAACCTGACAACAGTCATGGTCAAGTCACGTCACTGACATACATTTCTTGTCAGCATGACCGTTGGTGGGTCCGTCTTTCGAGGAACCGATGGGCCGTTTCAATGCGTGCGTGGAGATCGAGGCGGCGTAATCATCGCGTGGGGGTTTCCCAGTCCTTTCCACGACGCGTGGCACGTTTACTGTAGCATTTACACAAATCTTGATGCGGCCAGTGGATATAAGCGGTAAAGATCCTATTCCTCATCCCTCCTCACCAGCACTTTGCGCTGCTTCCTTCTCCCTTACGCCTCCCATGAACTTAGAGCTCCTCTACTCCCCAAAAAATCTCCAGCCCCGCCCAAAAAAGGTCACCGGCGTACCGAAAAAATGGCTTCTGCATCATCGTCCGGCACGGCGGCGACGGCAGCGACGGCGGCGGCGGAGAAGGAGAGCAACCACGGGGTTTGGATCCCGTGCATCCTCGACGATCCCAAGCTCCGTGTCGTTGAAGAAGAAGGGCTCCTCCACGCCGGCGACTGGCGGAGCGGCTTCGGTGAAACCACCCCAACCCTCGCGACGACGAACGAGTGCACTTCGGCACTCATCTTGACAGAGGTCTGAGCTTCCCTCCCTCAAATTTCTTTTCCGAGGTCATAGGTCATTACGGAGTTCATCTCCATCATCTTTCCTGAACTCCATCTTAGAGATGAATGCGTACGCCTCTTTGTGCGAGGGGTATCTCGGCATTAGGCCGAGCCTTACTCTCTTCCGGTACTACTTCCATGTTTGGAGAAATTCCATTACTGCCGATAATCCTTATATTATCGGTACTATTAGTTTTTCGGTTAGGCGAGAGCGCGTCTATCCTCAGATCATGGCTAGTGAATCGGTCAAACAGTGGCCGTCCACTTTTTTCTATCACAAGGATATTCCTGCTCTCGGCAAAGATCATGCTTTGCCGGCTTTCGTCGACGGAGCCCCCACGCCCCCCAAGAGTCCTGGGACGAGCTCGCTCTGGTTCTTAGTGACGATCTTCTCCTCGCCAAGAGGCGGATCGAGTATCTGATGAAACACAAGGGCCTAAGAGGGTCCGACTTAGTTCAATGCTGGGTGGCACGCCGGATCCAACCTCTTCAACATCATGGAGATCGACTGATGCATTCCATCATGTCGTCGAAGAAAGATTCCCTCCGCATCAGCCCCAAAACCCACGAGCCAAAAGATTATGTAAGCCAAATCAAATGGCTGATGAGGGAGCAGATTGAGAGGAAGATTCCGGAGCTGTCCCTGGACATGCATACATCGGAAAATCCTGTTGTGCCGGTAAGCTTCAACAACAACTCTTTTTATGTGCTCATCTTTATTTTATTTCACAATACTGGGATACTTCTTCTTTTTAGCTTGCTGACCTCCCCGAGTCGGAGGTCGCTCCTATCGAGGGATATCCTCTTGAGTTTTCTCAGGATGAGGGTGAATTGGTTCCACTACCGGACATAGTTCCTCGGAAGCGCAAAGCTCCGACAGTGGCCATTGGCACAAAAGAAGTGCCTGTTGTGAAGAGGTAATCTTTCCTCACAAGGTCTTTGTATTTTGCTCGTAATTCCTTCCGAGATGTAATGTTCTTTGTTCTATTACCTTCTCAGAGCTAAACAGCTCACCAAGGGCAAAGGGAAAGGGGTTATCTCGAAGCCTCTACGTCAGTCGAATCTCAACTTGACTTCTCCTGCCGTGGCTCCTTCGACTCCTGCCCCTCAGCCTTCTACAGCACCGGAGATTACTCCATCTTCGATCGTTGCAGAAGATCTGGCTCAAAAAGCAAAGCCAGTGATCCTTGGATCACAGACTGACGTCACCATGGGTGACTCAAGTGTTGATAAGGGTGAACCCTCTTCGGGTAATGATCCCTCGGCAGAGACCTTCGCCGACAATATCCTGCACAATGCAAGACTTGCCAAACTTGGCTTATCTTGGATATCTATGGAGGAGATTCAACGGCTAGCCCGGCAATGCCTCGAAAGCCGGACTATCTCTGCCGAAGAAGAAGCGCAAGAAGCAGAGGATATCAAGCACTTTGATCTTCTTGAAAAAGTTCGTTTTAGCGACGAGAAGCTTAGGACCGGCGAGCTTCCAACTACGCCAGTGGTCCCCCTAACCTTCACCGAGAAGGTTGATGTTGAAGTGAATGCGAGTTTGGACAAATTCACTCGTGAACAATATGTAAGTCGGAATTCCAACTCTCATTTTTCCTTATCTCATATCATATCCTCTAGCCCCCAAGCATGAAGCTGGACAATGAAATCCGGTTTTATGCTTCATTAGGATGCCAAAGAATGAACTAGTGTAGCCCCAAGGCTCGTGCTGATATTAGTAAAAATATTAGCCCAAGTCTTTAGTAGACTTCTGACTCTTCTGACTTACAGAAAGTATATTCCTATAACCAGGATTTATTGAAGAATGTTTTCAACAAGCAGAAAGAAATTAGAGCTCTCCGGCTTGAAAATGCACAATTGAAAGTTTCCAGGGATGAGGCCGAAGGTAAACATTCCGAAACTCAAACCTTGTCTTGTATTTCATAGTCGAATTTTTGTTGAACTGTTGTTCTATTGACTTACAGCACTGGTAAAGCAGTCCTGTGCTATGATTGAAGAGGCCGAGAATCTTAAAACCCTAGTGGTGGAAAATAAGGAACTTCGCCAAGAGCTGGATAAGCTTAAGGCAGATCATGAGAAGAGCATTGCTCAAATTCTCGAATCCACCTCCATGGCCACCGAGGAGCGTGACTGTAAGATTACGCTTCAAGATAAGAAAATCTTGGATCTCAACAATGATCTGTTCAGAGAAAGGGACATTACCGAGGCACTCCGGGCTGAACTCTAGAGTCTTCGGGAAGAGAAGGCCAAAGTCGATGATGTCATCTTTGGTATGTTTCCCTTTTTCTGACTTATCTACATCTTCCGACTCTTTGGAGTCCGGGTTTACTTAACTTACCCTTTGCATTATATGCGCAGGTCCTCTGAACTTAATGGACTCAGCCTCTGCCGAATCTCGCACCAACCGACTTACCCTAGTCGGTGATTTGCTGCATGACTTCCGCCAATCCCTCGAAGATATTGGCAAAGTTCTCAAGGTTCCGAACATGCATAGCATGTCCGGCTTTGAGGTGCGAGATAAGGCCAAGGATATGCTGCAACTTGTTCAGGACTGGAACGTGTCCTACACGCAAACCGCAGCACAAAATGCTCTCACCATGGTTACGAGCCACCATGGAAACATGGAAATCTGGCAAGTTACCAGAGGGTACTAGAAGGTGGACGAAGATGGACAGGAGCAAGACATCAAGGCTATCATAGACTCCTGCGCCGGATATGGGTGCCACGTAGCTGATTTGACCAGCTACGACACTCCCTTCTTCACCCGTGTGGACACACCGCCTCCGCCTTTCGAAGAAACAACTGAAGTTTCCGACGATGATCAAACCATATCGAATTTGAACATCTCGGAACGTTATCAAAACGAGGCTGATGTATCCAGCGAGCCGGCAGCTCGTACCTCTCCCCCTGCATTATAGAGTATCAGAAAGAACAATGTGTTATTCTGAAAACAATTTGGGTCTATAAATAAGTATTATAATACTTTTGCTAGTGCTAAGCTTTATTTTATCTATTCAGCACTTTTGGCTTTAATATTATGTGCCTGAAATGTTTGCATAAGCACTTGTATTTTTTTGTCTGCACTTATCGTTTATCTGGCTTTCCGCCTCGTCCTTTTCGTGAGCCGTCCAACTTTTAGCACGGAAACTTTGCCGAGCAATAGAGCTAAATGTTAAACCAGTTTTAACTCGGAAACAAAGCCGGCTTCTAGTACCAACAATTCACTACTCGGAAAATGCCCGCATCCAGCAATCAAACAAATAACCAAAGTATAGACTAGAAAATTTAGATTTATACCCGAAGGTAGCAATTTTTAGAATCGGAAATCTAAACCAGAATAAACATGAGCATAAAGTACTTTCAAGTATTCTAGGATTTTCGACTATGACATGATCATTCGGAAATAAGATGGTAAAACTTCTCAGAAAGATTTTAAGGCAACCAACACTTTATTTCTCATTGAACATGTACACACATATGATTATAAAGAAAAATAAACTAAGAATAAAAGGGACGTAGTTGAGCAATATTCTATGGTCTGTCTAACTCATCCGGGTTTGTACTGCCTCCAGCTCTCTTTCTCTTCTTAGTAACAGGTCTTTCTTTGACTGGCCGCATATCAGTTAGGTAGTATGAACCATTGTGCAATACTCGACTAACCAAAAATGGCCCTTCCCATATTGGGGAAGTTTGTGCTTTCTTTGCTGCACAAGCCAGAGAACCAAATCGCCCTTATTGAAAGACCGGTTTCAGTCTGGCTATGATACTTGCGTAACTTATGCTTATAGGCTGTTGATCTCATCTCAGCAATGATGGGAACTTCTTTGACTAAGTCGAGATCATTTTGTCGAGAAATTTCAGCATCCTCTTCAATATACGCGGCCACTCTAGGAGAAGTGTGAATCAAATCACTGGGAAGAACTGCTTTTGCGCCATAGACCAAGAAGAAATGTGTGTATCCGGTTGACCTATTTGGAGTTGTTCGCAAACTCCATATTACAGAAGGTAATTCCTCTGCCCAAGCCCCCACAGCATGTCGTAGTGGTGCTTCGAGTCTTGGTTTTAGGCCTTGTAGGATTAGACCATTTGCTCCTTCGACTTGTCCATTAGCTTGTGGATGTGCGACTGATGCAATGTCAAGCCGTATATTTTGTTCATTGCAGAATTCGGCAAGTTCTCCCGTAGAAAAGTTAGTCCTGTTGTCCGTGATAATGCTATGCGGATAACCGTATCGGATTATAACATACTCAACAAATCTTCTGGTTGTTGCTCCATCACAACTAGTGACGGGTTTAGCCTCAATCCATTTGGAGAACTTATCCGCCATCACTAAGAGGTGAGTAAATCCACTTGGAGCCCGTTTAAACGGTCCTACCATGTCAAGCCCCTAGACTGCGAAAGGCCATGTTATAGGTATTGTTCGCAACTAATCAGTCGGAAGGTGAGCTTGTTTGGCATATTTTTGGCAGCCCTTGCACGTCTTGACCAGCCGGTCAGCATCTGCCTTGGCTATAAGCTAGAAAAAACCCTATCAGAAAGCTTTTGCCACTAAAGATTTGGCTGCAGCATGGTGACCACACTCGCCTTCGTGGATCTCTCGTAAGATTTCCACTCCTTCTTCTAGAGATACACAGCGCTGAAAGACCCCAGATGCACTCCGCTTATAGAGCTCATCACCAATTATAGTATAGGCTTTTGCTCGTCGGATGATCTGTCGGCTCAGAACTTCGTCTTCGGGTAATTTTCCGTCTACCTAGAAATCAAGGTAGGGTTGAGTCTAGCTGGGAATCACAACCAGAACTGCTACTAAAGGTGAGTCGAATTTGGTCGGATATTCCTCATCCACTCCTTTTATAGAGGGAACCTTGAGGTGCTCTAAAAAAGCGCCATCCGGGACCTTTTTCTAGGCAGAGCCTATTCGAGATAGTGCATCTGCTTCCTCATTTTCTATTCGAGGGATGTGTTGAACTTCAATCCCTTCAAACGATTTAGATAGTTCATCCACGACAACCCTATATGCCGCCATGTGCTTATTTGCCTTACAGATATCCGACACTTGTTGAGCAACAAGATCTGAATCTCCATAACACATTAAACGTCGGATGCTGATGTCCTTAGCAATCTGGATTCCATGCAGTAATACTTCATACTCAGCAATGTTGTTTGTCGTCGTGAAGTGTATCTGCAATACATAGAAAAGTTTATCTCCTTGGGGTGACTTGAGCACCATGCCAGCCCTCGAGCGCTTTAGACCCGTCAAAATGCAAGGTCCAGTATTTCGACTCTAGCAGGGTCATATTCTCCATTGTCTCTATCCAATCAGTGACAAAGTCAGCGAGGATTTGGGATTTTATTGTTGTACGAGGCTTGTACTCAATGTCGAAAGCTGAAAGCTCTATGCCCCATTTTGCGACGCGTCCTGTGGCGTCACTATTTTTGATTATATCTCTCATGGGAGCTGTGCTCACCATGGTAATTGGATGTTCCTGAAAATAATGCCGTAACTTACGAGATGCTAAGAACACACCGTAAGCCAGCTTTTGATAGTGCGAATATCGCTGTTTTGATTTAGTTAAGACCTCACTGAGATAGTAAGTCGGACGCTGCACCAGGTGTTCCTAATTTTCCTCCGGTCTCTCCACCACCATGACGATACTGACGACCTTGTTTGTCGCAGCGAGATAGAGCAACATCGGTTCCTGTGGTTCCGGTGCTGCGAGGATGGGAGCAGATGAGAGTACTGCTTTCAGGTCTTGTAGCGCAGCTTCAGCTTTGTCGGTACAAACCGACTGATAGCAGCATTGCAACCAGATAGTCTTTGAACGTTCTTCAGGTGAGTCGGCCTGGAAATATTGAGTATAGCTTTGATTTTGTATCGGTTTACCTCTATGCCTCTTTGAGACACGATAAAACCTAACAATTTTCCCGCTAGGATTCCAAAGAAGCATTTCTTCGGGTTAATCATTATGTTGTATTTCCGTAGATTGGCGAACGTTTCCTCCAAGTCGGAAATCAAGGTTTCCCTCTTTTTGGACATCACCGCAATATCGTCCCCATATGCATGTACATTGTGTCCGATTTGATCGTGGAGGCAACGCTGCATAGTGCGTTGGTACGTAGCTCCTGTGTCCTTGTGCCCTAGGGCATCGTAACGAAACAGAAGCTTCCGAAGGGGGTTATGAAGGAAGTTTTGACTTTGTCAAATTCCTTCATCCAGATTTGGTGATAATCAGAATATGGATCGAGAAAACATAGGAGTTCCGAGCCTGCCGTAGAATCGATAACTTGATCAATCCTAGGCAGAGCGAATGGATCTTTGGGACAAGCCTTGTTCAAGGCAGTATAATCAACACACATCCTTAAATCAGTGGTGTCCTTTTTGGGGACCATTACAGGATTGGCCGACCACTTAGTGTGGATGACCTCTTCTATGAATTCGGCTAACTCGAGCCGGGCTACTTACTTAGCTATTGCCTTACGCTTTTCATTGCCAAAACATCGTAGGAACTGTTTGACAGGTTTAGGGTTCGGCTGTAGATTTAAAGAGTGCTCGGCAAGTTCCCTAGGTACTCCGGTCATGTCAGATGGCTGCCATGCGAAGATATCTTGATTTGCTTGGAGGAACTTGACGAGCGCGCTTTCCTATGCGCTATCTAGGCCTACGCCTATCTGGGTCACCTTGGAGGGGTCATCATCCTTCAACGGCATCTTCTTTGTCTCTTCCGATGCCTTGAACTCCGGATTCGGCTTTGTCACCTCCTTCTTTGTTGCGGGCATCTTGGATGGATCTATGGTCTTCTTGATCCCCTAGTACTCCTGGGCGTGCAACACGGCTTCAGCAAAGGCGGCATTTCCATCCTCGCACTCTCGCGCCTTCTTCGGGTCTCCCCTGATGGTGATCATGCTGTTGGGACCTGGAATTTTCATCATATTGTAAATGTAACAAGGACGAGCCATAAAAGCTCAGTAAGCCAGACGTCTGAATATAGCGTGGTACGTGCTCTTGAACGGGACCACTTCGAAGGAAAGTGCTTCCGTCTGGTAGTTATTTGGAGTTCCAAAGGTCACATCCAAAGTGATTTCTCCCAGGGAATTTGCTTGTCTTCCTGGGACAACTCCGTGAAAGATCACAGAGCTGTAATTCAGCTAGGTCTAGCATAGTGTTTCGACATACATGATGTTAATGTTGCTGCCGCCTTCCATGAGAGTCTTGGAGAAACCATAGCCGTCAATAAGTGGATTGACGACTAGGCGTATTTTCCTCGCCTGTGCAACTTAGGCGGATGATCGGCATGGTCAAAGGTAATTGCCACTTCCGACCAGTCTAGGAACTGAGGGACAGCCAGAACTATTGTGTTGAGCTCATGTAGAACTGCTTTCTTGACCAGCTGGTTGAGATCCGAGGAAGGTGACGTAAGTGTCTTTCTTTGTCGGGAAGTTCTTTTTCCCTTTCGGCTTGGGATTTGAAGCATCGGCTTCCTCCATGTCGGAATCATCCTTGGTCTCTTTATCTTTTCCGGGATTCTTCTTTCCCTTCTTCCTCTTAGCCTGTAGCCAGTGGTAACGTCTTTCTTGATGTTGTCATTGAAACAACATTCGGCGTTTGTGTGGTACGAGGCCCCATTGGCGTCTAAGTGATGCACACATGGGTTATTGGAAAGGTCAGCCCAAGAGTAGTTTTTGCCAGGTTGCTGGTCTCCTCTACCTTGGACTCTCGATGTCCCATGACCGTGTCCGCGGCCTCCACCGCGCCGTCCTCGTCCTCCAGACCCGAAAGTAGTAGTGACCACTGCCGTTTCCACGTTGGGTTTTCTTCCAAGGTGTTCTTGTGCTTCTGAGCTTGCTGCTTTGGTTGTTTTGCCAACTATGGCACAACTAGGGCGTTAAATAATCCCTCTACGTCGTCGTCAGCATCTGCATACTTGCTCGCTATTTCTGTCATCTCTCCCAAATCAGTGACCTTGTCACACTTCAAGCGATGACGTAGTAAACCAATTGGGAGTCCTGTAATGAAAGATTCAATCGTAGTTTGGTCATTTACTCCTTCATAGGAGTTCTTGGTGTCGATCCATCATCTGAGATAATCTCGGCAAGTTTCTCTGGCTTTCTGGGTGCAAAACTGTAGGTCTCCTACCGTACAGAGCCTCAGATACGTGCCTTCGAAATTCCAAAAGAACGCGCTTTGCATGTCATACCAGTTGCGGATGGTGTTCTCTGGAAGTTCATTGAGCCATGATCGTGCCGTCTTCCGCAACATGAGTGGGAGATATCGGGTTGCGACCAGGTTGTTTCCGCCTTTGGCGATACATCAAGCCTGGAAAAAATCCTAGAGCCAAGTATCTGGCCGAGCCATACCGTCGTAGGCTTGAATATGCCTTGAGATAGAAAATCCTTTCGGGAATTTTGTTGCTCTTATGCGTGGTCCGAAGCATTTTGGGCCCACGTATATATCATCGTTTTCGTAGCGCCGCGCCTCTATGTTGGAGTTAATCATGTGCCTTGCGTCACTTGGGGACAAAGATCGCCCTGATTGACGGCTATGGCTGCGGTGCCTTGGAGCCGGACTTTGGCTTCTGCCACCACCTCCTCTGCCACGACGACCTCCTTGGCCTCCTTGGGAGCCGTTGTGATGGCTGCTTGGTGGAGAGGGTGGAGCAGCTAGATTGTTTCCGGCTGATCGCCGACCTCCGTCCGGAGAGTCATTATTCCGGTTCCGGGGAGGATCTTCATTATGACGAGCCCCCTGCAAGCTTGACTCAACACGGTGTCCGTTGTTCCTTCGCCTGTCAGCCGGATAGCTTGTATGTCTAGGAGGTGGCATTCTTTGATGGTCCTGTTCCCGATGTTTTTCTTTGTCTTCCTCCCTACGATCGTTCAACTCTCGCCGGGGAGGATTCTTCGGATATAGTGCAGCAATTGCCTCTTGCTCCGCAGCTGGAGTAACATTGCACCAGTCATGTGCAGCTTTGTGATGCTGTCCTGAAGATCCGGTTCTTGAGTAGTTGTCTTCCTGACGGCCGGAATGGTGTGTTGTTCCGGAGAGCGTTGGGGTCTTACGTCATTCTAGGCCGGATCTGTGCAGCATTGGTCAGATTGGGAGACCAGTTTTCCGCTTCTCGACTAGGTAGCCTTCTATTGCTCCAGACCCTTGGTGAGTAGCTTAATGCCCAATCGAACCTGTTCTGGGCCTGGATTATTTGCTAGGATTTCTCGAGCAGCGACGATGTTTTGCACTGGTGTTAGATATACCCAATCTCCCTTGCTGTAGAGTCGAGCATCCCATGGTCTTATCCAAAGAGGACTTTGTGAATTTCCGGGAATTGGTCGTCATGAGTATGACGTTTTCGGGTCTTCTGATGCTACCGAGTGATGTACTTCTCCGCAGTTGCCATGCGTTTCTTTTCTTCCTCGATGTTTTTGTCCTCATCCAGGAGTACTTGGCGACGCGCTTCTAGGGCTTGGGCCCTTTCATCCAACTCTTCAACAATATCTGCAGCTGTAGGGATAGGTGTGGTTAATGCAGCATCGATAAGTTTAGGTGCACCTTCGGTGATCACGTGTCCATCCATCGACTCTTTTTTGGGCTCGTCTAGGATAAGTGCTCCATCCGAGTCTTCCTCATATTCCTCGGCAATCACTTCCTCTGCCAGAAGATGTTTTGCCGGGGTCTTGTTCTCTTGTTCTTCTTCTTTTCCTTCTTGGCAGCGCCGGTAGCAAAGACGGCTTTGGGTCCGTTTCCCGGAGTCAAGCTCTGATCGGTACTTTCGGACATCTGGAGCTCGGGATTATCTCCGATATCCATGTCATCCTGCGCTTTGGGAGAGTTTTCCCTGGATCCTTCATCTATGGCTTCTCCTTCTTCTGCAGCTTTGGAGTTGTACTCCTCTTCATACTCCATGGAGAACTTTCGGAAATCTGCCGATGTCATCGAGTCATCCGAGGATGGGGGTAAGTCGGTGTTTGTTCCGATCGCCTCCAGGACTAAGTCAGTGTTGTCTCCAGCATCGGCAGAGCCGGATCCAGATCCAACGTATTCGACGAAGTGCGATTTGTGGGTGCTGAGGTAGTTGTCGCTTTCCTCGTGGGCTTCCTCAAAGATCTTGATGGTTTCGAGAACCTCATCCACGCTTGCGTCTTGCATCATTATGCGCCTCAACGTGTGCCTCAGGAACGGTTGATCTGTTCTGGCATTGGCAGAGCCGGAACCAAGGTTGTTGTTGTGATACTCCTAGATTTCGACTTTAGCGGGTGGATCGATCTGGGATTCGGCCTCGCTAGGGAGATCCACTCCAGATTCAACTTGCGCTGCGAGGTCTGCTTCAGGCCCGGATTTCTCCACTATCTCTGCAACGGGTGCGGGCTGGGTGGGATTAGGGTTTTCTGAGATCCGGAACTCTGCCGCCTCCGCGGACAAAGGGGACCCAGAAATTTCTTCCTTCTCTATCATCACCGCTGGGGTGGGTGGGACAGGTTCAGTGAATCCAATGTACACATCGATCTTGCCGAAAGACATTATGGTGTAGGCAGTCATGGCCTCCTGACACGTCCAAAACGCATCTACTTTCCCGAACACTTTTGCTATTGTTTATCCTCTATACTTGTGTGATTTGGATGCAACTAATGCGAACTGACGTTGTTTTTAGCAGAATTGCCTTGGTGTCTACTTTTTGTGCAGAAAATCAACTATCGGGAAAAATCCCGGAAAATATGCCAAAAATCCTATTTCACCCGAAGACTCCAGGAGCCAGAATACGAGACGGAGAAGAGCCCTGGGGTGGCCACACCACCTGGTGGCGCGGGCCAGGCCGCGCCACGGGGTGGTGTGGGCCCCCCAGGCACCCCCTCGGCCTCTCTCTTTGCCTATAAGGAGCCTTCTGACCTAAAAACTTCGGGGGGTTCGATGTTTTTCTAGAAGGAGTTCCGCTCCGCCACCACCACCAGATTCCACGAAATAGCACCAGAAACTCCGTTCTGGCACCCTGCCGGGACGAGGAATTGGAGGAGATCATCGCCATCATCATCACCATCACTTCTCCATCGACCATCCATGTTTCCCCCATCTATGACTGAGTAATCCCCCGCTGTAGGCTATGGGGATGGTAGGGATTGGATGAGATCGTTCATGTAATGGAATCATATTGTTAGGGCATGGTGCCTAGTATCTTTTATTAGTGCTTTATGACTTTGTTGCGACTTTTTGTGCTTAATGCTTATCACTAGGGCCCGAGTGCCATGATTTTAGATCTGAACTTATTATTGATTCATTATGATAGTATTGTTCTTGGTCTTATCTGCAAGTTGTATACACACGTTGTTGTCCGGAACCTATGGCCCCGAAGTGACAGAAATCGGGATAACCAGAAGGGAAAGGCTTTGATGTGAGGATCACATGTGTTCGCGGAGTTTTAATGCTTTGTTCCGGTGCTCTATTAAAAGGAGAACCTTAATTGCCAGTAGTTCCCTAGAGGCCACGCTGCAAACGGGCTGGCAGGACAAAAGATGTTGTGCAAGTTCTCATTGCGAGCACGTATGACTATATATGGAACACATGCCTAGGATTGTCTAGTACTTGGGTGCTTCATCTTATTTATCTGCAATTGCCCTATGTTCTGATTGCTATGTGAATTGTCTTGTCCATGCAACGCCCGTCCATCCATCCCTATGCCTACCGCACTCGAATCCCATTGTTTACTGCTTTTGTTACTACTGTCTTTGCTTTGCTACTGCTGTTACTTTGCTATTCCTACTACAAAACTGTTGCTACTGATAAACTGCTGTGAGCAAGATTGTTTCCTGGTGCAGCTGAATTGACAACTTAGTTGTTAAGGCTGATAAATATTCTTTGGCTCCGCTTGTGTCGAATCAATAAATTGGGTTTCACTTCCCTCGAAAATACTGCGATACACCCCCTATACTTGTGGGTCATCAAGAATATTTTCTGGCGCCGTTGCCGGGGAGCATAGCTTTATTTATCAAGTTCACTTGGATTCTCTATTGTTCGCTGCTATCCATCCATCATGGGTAAGTCTCGTGATGGCAAGGTTCCTATTTTACCATCCACTACAAGAAGAGGTACGGTTCTGAACACCTCTACTGCTCTTGATTCACCGTCTGTTTTGAGTAAGTTCCTTACACCACCACATACACATGCTACACACACTGTTACTACTGCTGAATCTGAAACTTCTGATGCTTATGATGCTGCTTCTACTGTGCTTGATAAGAGTGGTTCATTAGGTCCTTTCCTAGATGCTACGATTGCTAGAACTATAGCTGGAAATACCGAAACTCCTAATGAATACACTACCACACCTGTTAGCTCACCTGAGTCTAGTGAGAGTTATGATACTAAAGAAGATTATGTTGAGGTGACTGATGAGTTTATTGAAGAATGTAGGAACACCCATGATAGGAGCGCAGCTAAGAGTCTACTTGAGAGGCATACTATTAGACCCAAATTATCTCCTGATGCTAAGTTTGCTGCTTCTCCCATAAACATTATAGATGAAGATTATGATTTCTCTCTCGATCTATCTTACATAGCTATTGTCGAGAAAGAACTTTTTTGTGGGACTAAGAATGAAAGTGCGGTAGCACATATGAATGAACTTTCTACTATGAGTGGCTTGTTTTCTGATGATATTAAGATGCGTACTTACTTTGTTGCTAAGATTTTCCCGTTTCCACTGAAAGGAGAAGCTAAAACTTGGTTTAGTAATTTACCTCCTGGATCTATTGATAGCCCTGAGTGCTTGATTAGTACTTTCCTGCAGAAATATTTTCCTCCTAGTGCTAGACATGCTATTTTGCAGGAACTTTTTGATTTTAAACAGGGATAAAAAGAGGTATTGCCCGAATCTTGGGCAAGGTTTTGTGCTTTGATTCATGCACAGGCTGGAAGTCCTTTACCTAAGAATGAGCTTCTTGATATATTTTATAATGGACTAACCGAGGAATCTAGGACATACCTAGATAGTTGTGCTGATTGTGTTTTCAGGAATAGGACTCCAAAGGAAGATGAGGAATTAATGGCTAAAATAAGCAAGAATTATGAAGACTGGACTCCTCCTAAACAAGCTATACCTGAAGTAATTGAACCTGAACCATCTATTCCTGTGCCTATTCCAACATCAAAGAAAAGGGGAGTTATTGAATTAAATGATGAAGTGATGAAGGAAGCTAAGAAATGTCTTAAGGAGATGGGAATTAAAGCTGCAAATGTCAAGAATTTACTTCCTATAGAAGAATTATGTAAGCCTATTCCCTACTCATCCACTATTGAGGTACACTCTCTCCAACACTTTGATGAAGGTGATATCCCTTATTTGAAACCTCCTGATCAATGCTAGAAGAATTTGATATCTTTATTGTTAAGCAAGATATCTTTAATAAAAGGGTGCAAAATCATCTTATGGAAAACACTAGAGCTATTATTGAGTTGAAAGATATTGTGGAAAGAACCTCCAATGATGTTAAAATGATTGTTAAACACTTCCAAATGGTTCACACTCAAATAGATCAACTCGTTAAGGTGCAAAATGACTTGCTAGTTAATGCTGCTAAAGAAAAACATGCTTATGAAATTAGAACTAGATGTGGTGCTGCTACCCAGGATCCTCTATATCCTAAATGGCATCCCAAAAGAATTGAGCAGGATTCTCAACAAGCTGAAAATAGTGGTTCTACTCGTAAGAAAAGGAAAAAGAAACATAAAACTGTTGTAGAACCCTCTGAACCTGTTATAGATCCTAATAGTACATCTATCTCTGATGCTGAAATTGAAAGTGGTAATGAAGAAAATGAAGTTCCTAATGAAGAAAAAGTTGAAGAAGAATCTGAAAACCACACTAAGAATACTAAATACACTAAAGAAGATTTTATTGCTAAGAAACATGGTAGTGAAAGAGAACCTTGGGTCCAAAAACCTATGCCTTTCCCTGATAAGAAACACAAGTCTAAGGAAGATGAACACTATAATAAGTTTTGTGAGTGGATGAAACCTTTATTCCTGCAAATTCCTTTGACTGATGCTATTAAATTGCCTCCTTACTCAAAGTATATCAAGGATATTGTCTTGAATAAAAGGAGGATCCCTAATGAAGAAATTTCTACTTTGCTTGCTAATTATTCCTTCAATGGTAAGGTTCCTAAGAAACTTGGAGACCCAGGGATTCCAACTATCCCTTGCTCTATTAAGAACAGTTATGTTAGAACTGCTTTGTGTGATTTGGGAGCTGGAGTTAGTGTTATGCCTTTCTCTCTCTATAAGAGGCTTCAGCTTGAAAAATTGATACCAACTGATATATCTTTGCAAATGGCTGATAAATCTACCACTATTCCTGTGGGTATATGTGAGGATGTAGCTGTTCAGGTGGCTCAAAATTGCTTGATATTAACTGATTTTGTTGTGCTTGAAATGCCTGAAGATGATAATATGTCTATTATTCTTGGGAGACCTTTTCTTAATACTGCAGGAGCTGTTATTAATTGTAATCAAGGAAAGGTGACCTTCAATGTTAATGACAAGGAACATACCGTCTATTTCCCCAAGAAGATTGAAAGGACTTATGGTTTAAATTCAATTGAACATGTTGAAGGCATTCAAGTTGGAGAAATATATTGTCCCATACCAAGAGAAAAATTTGAAACTATTATGATTGGGACCATTGCTATCAAGGTTGAGGTAACATAATCATTAGTGGAGTACAAAGTTTTGTCTCATATGCAATTGTTTTGGTAGCAATACTTGATCAACCTTGCTAACAAAAGGATTCCATTGAGCAAAACATTGTTTTCATTATGATTATCTCCGTTTATTTCTATCATTTGCATCTTAGTTTTTGTTTTCGTTTAGTTTTCTTTGTGTTGTTAGTTGCTTGCATGCTAGAACTTCTGTAGTTCTAGACTTGTTTTGTCCTTGCATCATGTTTCCAAAAGAAAAAAATCTGTCTGTTAGAAAAAACATTCTTCTATTTCTGAAAAATGCCCAAAAATAAAGTGTCTCGAAAAATTCCAGAAAATTCATATTAAATTTTTACGTGAAAAAAGGGGCAGAGGAGTACCTGGTAGGTACCAGGGGGGCGCACCAGGCAGGCACACCATGTGGTGGCGCGGCCAGCCCTGGGTGGCGCCATGCCCTGGTGTGGGCCACCCCTGGCCCCCTACTACTTCTCTCACCTGCCACTTTCTTCTCTCTCCCGAGTAAGCTCCAGTTCATAGCTCAAAATCGTGTTCTTTCTGTGCTTGCTCTCGATTTCTTCGATCTCTTTGCTCAGCCCATCTTTCTTGCTGAAATTTGGAGCAATTGTTCCTTGGTATGTGACTCCTCCCCTTGTCCAAGTAGATTTGTGTTTAGTGGATTATTTGTTGAGTATTTTGCTGCTGTAGGTGATTGGTTATGAGAGCTTGTAATCATGTTTGATGCTTAGAGATATAGTTTTTATGCATGTTTAGGCCTCTTGCAAGTCCCTATGAGTAGAATCCTTCATTATATTTACTTTGCAATCACTTGTTTAATAGGTGTTTAAATTTCAGAATACCAAGCATGAACAATCAGAGATATTTGAGAGTGATGCACCTAGGAGGTAGAGGCCCTCAAGAACAGCCTCTCAAGCTAGGCTATCATACAATGAAGACCTCATTGCAACACGCATTGGCAGTGAAAGGGGTGATGGAGATGCTCACCCATCCTCTTTTGCTTGTTTTACTTTCTTGCAAGTTGCAGGTATTCTTGATGATTTCTTGCTACTGATTGAGAGGGTTGGTTTGACCTCTTATATGCAAGATGAGAGTGCACAATACGCTATGCTCACCAAAACTTTTGTGGAGAGCTTCTCATTTACTAACACACCCTATCATTCTACTGTCTCTTTTAAAATCTATGACATGCCTTTCACCATGCCTTTGGAGAGATTTTGTAGTATTGTAGGTGTGCTTATGACAGGGACCGTGAAGAAAATTCAAGGGCGACCCGCTGATTTGCTGGAGCTATACCGAGGGGTGACCAATGATGATGACCGCGTGGCGCAGCGTGTAAAGATAAGAAATATCCAACTCCCTGCTCTTTGATACTTTGCATATTATCTTGCCACTAGTGTTTTGGGTAGGGAGAACACTAGTAACATCTCCAACTATCATTTAACATTCCTTGCTGCTGCGCTTAACAATGATACTCGGTACAATATTGGCTCGCTTATTTCTCGCCGCCTAGCTGCTAGGGGGCCTATCTATGGGGGCATCATTGCCTCGCGTGTAGTCAATGCATTAGGTCTTTCAGTGGATCCCGATGATGCTATGCTAGCACCCTAGAGGCTCGACCTTGTTGCCATGAAAACTCATCACTTTGTCACTTCTACCTCTGATTTGAGCAATCTAGTATATAGGATGCTTTTCACTGACGGGGATGAAAGGGAGATCCTTTTGCCACAGCCTGCTTTGTTTAGTGTTGACAGGAGACCGTGGTCACGCTCCAAGGAGGAGGTGGACGAGCAGCTTCGCTTGTTGGGTTTCCACGAGCAGCACCAGGAGGATGCACCCTCCTATGATTACTCCACACATTACGGAGGGGCATACTCGAGCTCGCACCAGGACGAGGGTACCTCCTCGTCGTACCCCGGTGACACTTCATCCTAGCCAGCTATGGATTGATACCCACTTAGGCCAAAAGCCTAAGCTTGGGGGGAGGTACGCCGACACCGCACTCATCTCCATATCATGTTGCGTCGGTACTTTGTATATTCATGTTTTCGTTCTCTTTTTAGTTTTTGATTCTTCTTTGCTTTTGCTTTCTAAAAACACAAAAAGACCAAAAATATTTTTGTTGTTTCTCTTTGGTTTGCTTCTTCTTTTTGCCTTGGTTTGCTTTTCCCTTTTTGCTTTATTTGAACTATTCGAAAAATCCAAAAATATTTTGCTTTGTTTTTCCCTTTTTTGGTTCTTGTTTAAAAATCGAAAACACCAAAAATATTTGTCGTTCTTCTTTGGTTTTTTGTGAGTTTGCTACAGGGTTCGGCAGTTCTCAGTGGAATATTGGTTTCATATTATTATTCAAGCCACACAAGTGAAGAGCAATAATGAGGATTAATGACAACTTGAGACATGGTAAGAGGCTAGTAACGAACTCTATTTGTTTTCATTTTTGTACATATACTCATCACTGTGGGCATGCTTAGTCCGTTCATGTAGAGTGTATGTTTTCTTTGGATGCTTAATAGATCTTGCTTTCTTTTGATTAGCTCTAGCTCGCTAATAGTTTGTAGCATGTCTTATGAATGTTTGCCTGCATTGCTCTATTCATAAATTGGTATGACACCGTGGTATCCTCCTCTGAATGTTTCATTTGATTGACTAGGCACATGCTCACGCATGCTCATGACTGTAATAATCAGTTAAGCCTTGATGAATTATTTTGCCTTGAGGATCTTGAATCACTTTCATGCCATGAGTAGTCTTGTTTTGTTGCAAGCATGATAATGATAGCTATTCCTCTCTCGTTTGTCGCTCCCTTACTATTGCTAGCCTTCACTTCCACTGAGTGTTTTACTCATGTCTCCAACTCCCTAAACCAAACATTTCCAAAGTGTCCACCATACCTACCCATTAGCATCATTTGCTACCTCCGTGCATATTCAATGTGCCTTGTTTTCTTCCGAATAAAATGTTTGCTTGTTATGGGAAAATTAGTTAGTAAAGCTCTCACGAACTTGATGGCACACTTTATTTTCCTGAACTTAATAAACCTGAACCATTGTGAACTCTCCAATAAAAGTTATATGCTTGCAAATTATAGGCTGGGGATTAGCAGAACTGTGCTGTCACGGGGAACGCTTTCAACACTTGTAAATATATACCCAGTTGATACCTTGCTCTTTTGTTTGCGGATGTCGTCGGTGTGAAATAAAAGGGGAGCTTGTAAGTCCATGGAGTTATGTATGTGTGTTAGAGAAACGCCTGGGCCGCTGGTCTAATCCATGCTGACATGGTGGAAACCTGCAGCGTAACCATAATGATATCTATGAAGCATTCTTCTTATAAAAAAAGAGAGAGATAGCTATTGAGAAAAAGGAAAAAAAAGAGATTTATGAAAAGAGGAAAGAGAGAAAAAAAGCACCATTTCCCATGGTAAATAAGAAGATTGCTGAGATACTCATTGTCTGCTTGCCTTGTCATTTTGATATGGGGATTCTTCCGTATCATCGGGCAAGGGGTACCCCGTTGGCGGTTCTCAATGATACACACATACTTACGATGACAAGAACTTACCGGTAACTAAAGTTGAGTAGCATGAGGAGCAGCCCTCGTACTCAAGGGACTTGGGATTTCCAGTTTATAGTCTGTCAAGCATATAACTCAGATTGGACCTCACTTTCACCTTAACCACATTAAAGATGCTTATGATAGGGGCAATGAGAGCTCAAAGCTAATGAGTACTATACTTTTAGCATTTGCAAGCCTTTCAAAATTATTCAAAACCTTTTTCTTTTACTTGTTGAGTCTCCACATATTCTTTGAGCACCTTCTTGAGAGCATAGTTGTCATTCTTTGTGTTTGTTCCATTACTTGATTATTTTTGTTATGACTTTGATGCTTGTATATTTTATATCTTTACTTCTAGTCATCACTTGAACTTCAGAGGTGCCTTGGCATTCATAATCAAAGGCAAGCGAGATACCACTCTATCATACCTTTCTAGGAGCATTGTAATGTTGCTTATGTTCGTGCTTCATGCTACTTATTATTCTTGAGTTAGAATCTCTTCATAGCTTGCAATGACTATTAAGTAGACTTAGTTGGATACTCTTTATTATGAATTGTCTAAGTAGTTGATCACATTGCTGAGAATATTTACATCATATGAAGCAAATGTGTTCGTGAAAGTTCTTTTATCGCACTCAGTTTTCAACTGAATTGCTTGAGGACAAGCAATAAGCTAAGCTTGTGGGGAGTTGATACATCCAAAACATATCTACTTTCCCGAACACTTTTGCTATTGTTTCTCCTCTATACTTGTGTGATTTGGATGCAACTAATGCGAACTGACGCTGTTTTCAGCAAAATTGCCTTGGTGTCTACTTTTTGTGCAGAAAATCAACTATCAGGAAAAATCTCGGAAAATATGCCAAAAATCCTATTTCACCCGAAGACTCTAGGAGCCAGAATACGAGACGGAGAAGAGCCCTAGGGTGGCCACACCACCTGGTGGCGCGGGCCAGGCCAGGCCGCGCCAGGGGGTGGTGTGGGCCCCCTAGGCACCCCCTCGGCCTCTCTCTTCGCCTATAAGGAGCCTTCTGACCTAAAAACTTCGGGGGATTCGACGTTTTTCCATAAGGAGTTCCGCTCCACCGCCACCACCATATCCAACGAAATAGCATCAGAAACTCCGTTCTGGCACCCTGCCGGGACGGGGAATTGGAGGAGATCATCGCCATCATCATCACCATCGCTTCTCCGTCGACCATCCATGTTTCCCCCATCTATGAGTGAGTAATCCCCCGCTGTCGGCTATGGGGATGGTAGGGATTGGATGAGATCGTTCATGTAATGGCATCAGATTGTTAGGGCATGGTGCCTAGTATATTTTATTAGTGCTTTATGACTTTGTTGCGACTTGTTGTGCTTAATGCTTGTCACTAGGGCCCGAGTGCCATGATTTCAGATCTGAACTTATTATTGATTCATTATGATAGTATTGTTCTTGGTCTTATCTGCAAGTTGTATACACACGTTGTTGTCCGGAACCTATGGCCCCGAAGTGATAGAAATCGGGATAACCGGAAGGGAAAGGCTTTGATGTGAGGATCACATGTGTTCACGGAGTGTTAATGCTTTGCTCCGGTGCTCTATTAAAAGGCGCACCTTAATTGCCAGTAGTTCCCTAGAGGCCCCGCTGCAAACGGGCTGGCAGGACAAAAGATGTTGTGCAAGTTCTCATTGCAAGCACGTATGACTATATATGGAACACATGCCTAGGATTGTCTAGTACTTGGGTGCTTCATCTTATTTATCTGCAATTGCCCTATGTTCTGATTGCTATGTGAATTGTCTTGTCCATGCAACGCCCGTCCATCCATCCCTATGCCTACCGCACTCGAATCCCATTGTTTACTGCTTTTGTTACTACTTTCTTTGCTTTGCTACTGCTGTTACTTTGCTATTCCTACTACAAAACTGTTGCTACTAATAAACTATTGTGAGCAAGATTGTTTCCAGGTGGAGCTGAATTGACAACTCAGTTGTTAAGGCTGATAAATATTCTTTGGTTCCCCTTGTGTCGAATCAATAAATTGGGTTTCACTTCCCTTGAAAATACTGCGATACACCCCCTATACTTGTGGGTCATCACCTCCCTAGCCGGAATCGAGGTCTCGTCGAGAACGATGAGAGGGACGTCGCTGGTGGAGAGGATGCGACCGACAGCGATGGTCTCACCGATTCCGATTCTTGTAGATCCGCTCGGAACATAGATCTGAAGCTCGCATGCCCCACGATGGGCGCCAACTATCGTCGGATTGATGACAAGTACGCCATGAGGGGGTCCTCAAGGCATGTGGAAGAGAGGGGTGTGAGACGCCATGAGGGGGTTACAAGGTTTCGCCTGTGCGAGTTGAGATGGTAGACTATTGAGGTGTGCCCTAAAGGCTCTCCCTAGGACGGCTTATATAGATATCCGACCTAGGGTTTAAAGGTGAGATCTATTCGGCTACGACTAAGAGTCAGTTACAGAGTACATCTTGAATTACAAGTAACACTATGGGCCCATGTCGGTAAGTCTTCTAGGCCTTCCCGTAGCCGGACTGGACTCCGTCTCTTCTTCCTGACTAGGACGCCCGTGAAGCAAAGCTCTAACCCGAAGTGGGCCACCCTAGTTAGTGAGGTACATTGAGGATACCCGGAAAGTATATCCCCAACACTTTTCATGAGTATAATTTGAGTTGGTTGTCTCTATGAGATTGTGGTGTTTGTTGGAACCATCTAGCGCTCAAGTTGACAGTGTGGGGTTATCTAGATGGGGAATGCGAACTTTAAGGTGTGCTGTTATAGCCCTACATCATCCAACCAGAGAGTAGTGTTGGGGTTCGCAGCATAGAAAACAAAAAAATTCTACGATGAGAACTATACGCCAAGATCTATCTACTAGATACAGAGCAACAAGTGGATATATATCCATGGAGAACTTACCCTTGAAGACAATGAGTTTTGTTAACGAGTAGGAACTCGTGGATGATGTGGTTGTACGCTTGCCTATCTCAAGATCATGATGAAGTCCAGCAGGTCCGGCTCCAGCACGTCCATCAGATCCAACTCCAGCAAGTCCAGCACCAGCAAGTCTAGCACCGCAAAGCAGCGGTGCATCCGTGATCGCACACACGTCTGGTACCCTGACAACCTCCATCCCTCGCTCCAGCAAAGCAGCGGAAGCAGCAACTCCTTTCCAGATAAAGCCACCGGGAACATGTATCTTGCTAATCCGAGACCATGGGGGAATAATACTAGAGGGGGAGAGAGATCCTTCACGAGGAGGTGTGAGCAAGAAGGAGTGAGAGGGGGGCCTTTTATAGGAGGAGGGGAGGGTGTCCATTCACCTACCCCCCTCATGTGGTGGTAAACCCCTCCACATTAAAATGCCCCTTCACATTCTCTTTTAAAGTCTCCACTTTAAATGCATTAAATTTCTCCAAATTTAATGCTCTATCATTTAATAAAACTCTTTTATTAATTTTATTCAGAATTTTGTTAATTACTTTAATTAACAAACATTCACATAAAACCCCTGCAACATTTCAATATTACATGCAGAACCAATTTCAGCAATTTCACCCGAAACAGTTTCGGTGTCTATTGAAATAATTCGAGCGCTTTCTTAAATCTTTATCTGAAACATATTTGCTCCAAATGGTGTCGGTATACTTCAAGTGTGTCACCCTACGGTTCGCGAATAATGCAGACATGATCGAGACCCCTCTCGGATCAATAATCAGAAGCGGGACCTGGAGATCCATACTGACTCCTACACATTCGACGATGACTTCTGTGATCATGAGAACCTTTAACGCTAGTAACTAAATCCCTTTGTCTCGTGATATATTACATGTCCGAGATTCGATCATCGGTATCTCCATACCTAGTTTGATCTCGTTGCCGACATGCACTCTTTTCTCGTTCCCGTGATATAACATTCTAGTGATGATATCACTTCTTGCAAGCTATCTTAATGTGATATCACCGAGAGGGCCCAGAGTATATCTATCCGTCATCGGGATGGACAAATCTCACTCTTGATCCATGAGCCTCAACATAACACCTTCGAAGCACTGAACCCACCTTTGTAGTCACCCTGTTACGGTGTGACGTTTGATGTTATCAAGATACTCTTCCGGTGTTAGCAATTAACATGATCTCATGGTCTAAGGACTAAGATTACTTCGTATGATGTTATAGCAATATAAACATAATGACTCTGATCGTAATGCTGTACTTCGATTGAATGTTCATCACATCATTCCACCAATGTTGTGACCTCGTTATTAACAACATCCAATGTCCATGATCAGGAAACCTTGATCATCTTGTTAATCAACAAGCTAGTTTATATGAGAGGTAGTACTAGGAACTTTGTATTTTGTTTATTAAACACACATGTATTAACGTTTCCAATTAATACAATTATAGCATGCAAAATAAAAATTTATCATAAACATGGAATAAGATAATAACCACTTTATTATTGCCTCTTGGGCATATTCCCTTCAGTCTCCCACTTGCACTAGAGTTAATAATCTAGTTTGAAAAACTTTGCGTATTGAACACCTATGGCTTTCTGGTGTTGCATACGCGATTGCTAGTGGTTAACATAATCTCCGGATCTGACAGTTTCAGGTTCGTGTGTATTTGCATGTCTTTGCGTCTCTACGCATCACTCATTCTCAAATGAGATGGCATTATATAAATTTGGTCCTTTGGTGAGACCTTTAGTTCGTTCGGGTTAAAATATGTTGATATTATTGTCATACAATATATCTTCATAGTATTAGCCCACTTCGAACCACACCTAGTTTGATAACAAACTACTTAACACAAATGCCCTCCTTTGCTGCTACTATAGTAGTCATATACTTAGCCTTTCATTGTAGTATCCGTCACAATGTCTCAACTTTGGAACTCATCCAAATCCATCATGGAACATCCTTTCCATTACATTGTGCCACCCATAGTCTAAATTGAGATAAATTTTAATTTGTATCTTGTGACAACACTAGTATCAATGTAACACTTTACAATGAACTACCTTTAACTATTTGTCACTTATACAAGATATATTCTTAGTTCTTCTAAAGCTCATAAGAATATATTTACTATCATCCAATGATCATCTTATGAATCATTCTGGTATGTGCTCATAGCATTTAGAGCATAGGACATTCTGGATATATACATATCACGGTATAATCGATCAAAATCTTCATGTGATTTTACTCACCAAGTGTTGAAACACTTGAATCTTGATACAATCCTTTCCATGCAGCAAGAACCTTTCTTGTTGTTTCCATATTGAACCCTTTCAATATCTCATATATGTATGTCTGGCACAACCATATTAGCGCCTCAATCTATCCATATAGATATTGATGCCAAATATTCCGGTTTTGCCCAAGTCTTTCATCGAAATCTTATTTTAATGAAATTCTTAACTTGTGTCAATACAAGATACATCATTTCCAATCAACAACATGTCCTCTACATAATGTATTAGAAATATGTCTTAGCGCTCCCACTTAATTTCTTGCAAATGCAAGCATCTTCATCATCTCCGATGAATTTTAACTCTTTTAATAGTTTCATCATGGTGAAGATTCCAACTCCGCTATGCTTACTTCAACTATTGAAGTTTGCATGCCCTTTTAGCACCCTTTGAATTAACAAAACCCTTCGGACCATGTCATGTACACGTCCTAGGTAACCGTTCTATTAGAAGAACCTTGTTTTGTTTATTCAACTACCATATACCAAATTATATGTAGTGGTTGCTACATTAATCCGTCAAGACTATATATCGCTATGAAAGATCAAATCATGTCATAGTCAACTCCTTGAACATGGCCGTAAACTTATTTCCGACATGTCGACTGTTTCATAGATGTTAAACATCCATGTCTATTTCTTTATAGATCCAAACACGACCGATAGGCTTTACGCCTTTTCAAAGGGTCTTCCATGTTCAGAAACTTGATTCTCGTGTATGTACACTATCACGGATTCTATGACTTCTAGTAATTTTATGGAGTCAGGGCCCATCATCGCTTCTTTGCATGTAGTCGGTTCATCATTGTCAAAACAATAACGACTTGCTTATCAAATCATACTATTTGATTCTTACCGACCCACACGGTTCAATAGGAACTCTAATCTCCAAGATCACAACCTTTGTAATCACGGGAGCCATGAGCATTGTGGTCGCCACCGGGACACTTTTCGGCGCTGCGCTACTTAGCACATATAGCTAAGGTTCAACAACCTTATTAAAGTTCTATTGTTCTCCCACTTAACTTTTCACGAAAAATTCCTTCTCAAGAAACTTGACGTTCCAAGCGACAAACTCTTTTGTCCTCGGTGTTATGGAGAAATTCCCAACAAATTCTTTGGGATAACCTACAAAGACGTGCTTATACGACTTTGGTTGTAAACATTTTACTTATGCATAGCATACCAAAATTTAAGAAAAGACAATTCGGGTTTTATCCCAAACCATAACTTATATGGTGTCATTTCAACGGATCACGATGGTGCTCTTTTCAGTGTAAAAGCGGTAGTCTCTAAAGCTTCAATGCTTAAAACATAATGGCAATTTTATAAATGACACCTTTGATCTTACCATGTCAAACATGGTTAGATTTCATCTCTCGAATATGCCATACTCCTATGGTTTACCGGGAAACACAAATCATGGAACAATTCCTCAAATCTTAAGTGTTTTGCTAAACATGTAACTCAAATATCTTCCTTTATGATCGAATCATAAACTCTTTATTTTCTTGTTACAATGATTTTTCACTTCATCTTGAAAGTCTTTGAACAATTTTCAAATGTTTCATACTTCTTCCTTATTAAGTAAATATATAGATATATTCACTTAAATTTCTGGAGAAAGTATATGAAGCAAAAAAGATCCATCGCATATGGCTACATATAATGGACTATATACATCAATATGTATAATATCCAATAAGTTAGTCATCCGTTCCTCTTTGGCCTATGAACAGAGTTTCAATTATCTCGAGGAAAGTCTCACAAGCGTCAATTGATCAAAATCAAAGACTCCAAAAATCCATCAACATGGATTTTCTTCATGTTTTCTTTCCAATATAATTTAAACAGCGATGTCACTTCATAAGTGATCTTTCAATCATTTGTCTTGCGACATTTTAGCAATAATGTTTATGGGTGTAATTTCTCCAACTAGACTTGTAAAAGTTCATCCATCCTTTATGGAATACGGTAATTATTTGAACAAACATTGTTCTCGTAATATCGAAACAAAATAACAATCATTAAAACAAATCTTGAAGGCTAGGTTTGACGACA
Source organism: Avena eriantha (assembly GCA_910589775.1). NCBI lineage: Eukaryota > Viridiplantae > Streptophyta > Magnoliopsida > Poales > Poaceae > Avena > Avena eriantha. The sequence continues at coordinate 214,492,930 of OU342742.1, forward strand.
ACGAAAAACACAATAACACTTTATTTGTTTTCGATGAACATCATCACTTATTCTTTTGCCAGTTACTTAGGTCGTTGCAGTTCATGAATTGTGTTGTTTTGTATGACACTTCACACCAACCAATTCGGTATCCAATACCTCAGAACCACATTGTTTAACAAGCAAGGAATACAACCATAACATGTATATATTCTATATACCTAAGTTGGACATCTCCAATCTTTTCTTTTCTGCCAAATATTTTATAGATTCTCTTTCAACAATTCCTTTTTCTTTTAAAAGAATCTATCAACATCAATAGTGGTGTCATTCACATGACACATAGTACAAAGCGTGTATACTCAAATACTAATACCTTTGGACTTGCACTTTGAAGTGGATCACCATCATCAAATGTTTGGTGTTCTTTCAAAAATCCATTCTTTAGTAATCTATTAGTGTAGTAAACATTTTACTTACATCTTCTATTCATCCTTATCATGACAACTTTCATGATCAAGCTACTATATCCGGTAAGGAAGAACCGCGAGTATAATGTTAGTTCCCAAAACCGTTTGGGAGATCCGGATGCTTAGCATCTCCATCTTTCACAAATTCTCTTACAATATGAGAACATGTATTTTGATAAATTATACTCTATCATAATGCAACTAAAAACATTGTTTCAGATATCACAATATCTTCCACACATAATGGTTCCTAAAACAATTCTTTCAGCTCCTAGATAACCTTGATACTAAAACAACTTTTGAATATCAATAATCATGGAGGCAAACATGATACTTTAGATACTAACATTGGAATTCTTACTCTTGATTTAATACTACTTATTAAACTTCATGGAGTAAATAGAGTTTGCTGAAAGTTTGCAATAGGACTTCTAAACTTTAAATTGACGTTCAAAACAATACGATACCAGTTCGTAAAGTAAACATCCAGAATTCTATAGTTCTATTATCTCAATTAAAACTAAGCATAAGGTAGTAAACAGATGCCAATGGCTACAACAAATTATGCAAATTCACTTCGATTTAGTTTATGACAAATTGAGTTCGACTAATCCAAATTAGAAATGAACTCCCACTCAAAAACGACTCCCACTTCGATTACATGAACCAAATCCACTACACCAAGTCCGAACATCACGTGAGTCGGTGTAGCTTCAAAGGCAAGCATTAATATGGGCATCATATCAATTATATGACTCATGCTTAACCTTTCGGTCTGTGTTCCGAGGCCATGTCTGTACATGCTAGGCTCGCCAAGTAAGAACCTTAGTAATCGCGTGTGTAAAACTATCTTACACCCGTTATATGAAAGCATAGAGTCGAGTACACCTGATCATCACGTGATGTCTCGAAACACGATCCATAGAACGGTGCATACTTAAGGAAGAACACATTTTTATCTTGATATATAAATGAGGGATCATCTTAAAATTCTACTAAAATGCCAAACTAGCATTATAAGATGCGAACATCATATGTGTAAAGTGGAATGATATGGTCCATGCATTTGATCACCATCATATGCACCGTGGTATGATCTCTATCATTCCTTTGTGTGTAAGGACAAGGTCTATGGAACTTACACGTTAGGTGTGTTGTAAGAGTATCAACTATACATCAACTTAAAACATTACCATATCATGACACTAGCCCAACAACAATCTAAACTAGACACCTCTAATTTATAAATTGCAAGTTTTTACGTGGCTTAGGGCTTTCGAAGATAGAACCGGTCTTACCTACGAACATGGAACCACAACGACGATAACTAAGTTATTAGCCACTCGTTGTAAATCAGATATTGACTATAGTAGGAGAGACAGACACCCGCCAGCCACTTATGCAAAACAAGTTGCATGTCAGTGGTGGAACCGGTCTCATGTACGATGACATGTAAGGTTGGTCCGGGCCGCTTCATCCCACTATGCCACCAATATCCAAAGCACATAGAAGATGCAATAACATGTTCATCATCGCCCACATATAAACATATGTGTACTACCCGTGCAAAGCACCTACGCATAGACCTGGCTCTGATACCACTGTTGGGGTTCGCAGCATAGACAACAAAAAATTTCTACGATGAGAACTATACGCCAAGATCTATCTACTAGATACAGAGCAACGGGTGGATATACATCCATGGAGAACTTACCCTCGAAGACAACGAGTTTTTTTAACGAGTAGGAACTCGTGGATGATGTAGTCGTACACTTGCCAATCTCAAGATCGTGATGAAGTCTAGCAGGTCCAGCTCTAGCACGTCCATCAGATCCAGCTCCACCAAGTCTAGCACCACAAAGCAGCGGTGCATCCGTGATCGCACACACGTCCGGTACCCCGACAACCTCCGTCCATCGCTCCAACAAAGCAGAGGAAGCAGCAACTCCTTTCCAGATAAAGCCATCGGGAACATGTATCTCGCTAATCCGAGACCATGGGGGAATAATACTAGAGGGGGAGAGAGATCCTTCACGAGGAGGTGTGAGGAAGAAGGAGTGAGAGGGGGGCCTTTTATAGGAGGAGGGGAGGGTGTCCATTCACCTCCCCCATTCATGTGGTGGTAACCCCCTCCACATTAAAATGCCCCTTCACATTCTCTTTTAAAGTCTCCACTTTAAATGCATTAAATTTCTCCAAATTTAATGCTCTCTCATTTAATAAAACTATTTTATTAATTTTATTCAGAATTTTGTTAATTAATTTAATTAACAAACATTCACATAAAACCTCCTACAACATTTCAATATTACATGCACAACCAATTTCAGCAATTTCACCCAAAACAGTTTCGGTGTCTATTGAAATAATTCTAGTGCTTTCTTAAATTTTTATCTGAAACATATGTGCTCCAAATGGTGTCAGTATCCCTTAAGTGTGTCACCCTATGGTTCACTAATAATGCAGACATGATCAAGACCCCTCTCGGATCAATAATCAAAAGCGGGACCTAGAGATCCATACTGACTCATACACATTCAACGATGAGTTCTGTGATCGTGAGAACCTTTAACGCTAGTAACTAAATCCCTTTGTCTCGCGATATATTACATGTCCGAGATTCGATCATCGGCATCTCCATACCTAGTTTGATCTCATTGCCGACATGCAGTCTTTTCTCGTTCCCGTGATATAACATTCTAGTGATGACATCACTTCTTGCAAGCTATCTTAATGTGATATCACCGAGAGGGCCCAAAGTATATCTATCTGTCATCGGGATGGACAAATACCACTCTTGATCCATGAGCCTCAACATAACACCTTCGAAGCACTGAACCTACCTTTATAGTCACCCTGTTACGGTGTGACATTTGATGTTATCAAGATACTCTTCCGGTGTTAGCAATTAACATGATCTCATGGTCTAAGGACTAAGATTACTTCGTATGATGTTATAACAATATAAACATAATGATTCTGATTGTAATGCTATACTTCGGATGAATGTTCATCACATCATTCTACCAATGTTGTGACCTCGTTATTAACAACATCCAATGTCCATGATCTATGAACCTCTATAGTTGGACGCCCAACACTGTCTACAAGAATAGAAGCATGCGTAGACATTAAGCTATTTTCTGGTGTCGTTTCCAGGGAGGTAAGGTAAAAGGTATTCACACCGGAGGATTAAAGAAGAAGAACCTCCCACGGCAAACGCCTATTTTCTGGCGCCATTGCCAGGGAGGTAAGGTAAAAGGTACTCACATCCTCCGGTGTGATTGCTCGAAGTTATTTCCTTTAGATTTTGCAATTTTGTCTTTTTGTGTCTTGTTTTCACTAGTTAGGATTAATGGAAAACAAAAAAAATTAGAGAGCTTTATAGTATCTATCTTGAGTTAGGACATGAAGTGTTTGAAGAGAAAATGAAAAAACCTATGGAACTTTATTTGCATGCTAATAGCAATGTTCTTAGTATGAATTCTTTGGACATCATTATTGCTAATGCTATGAAAAAGTCTAATCTTGGGGAAGCTAGTTTTTATAAAAATGATCTTTTTAGTTCCCCAGCTTTGGAAGATAGCTATTCTATTGCTTATGATGATACCAAACCTCCAATATATGATGATTACAATGATGAATATAATATTTTCAGTCCACCTACTATTGAGGAGGAAATTAATTATAACTCCAATATGCCTCCTATATTTTATGATTATGGTGATGAGAATATCAATGATAGCTATTTTGTAGAATTTGCTCCCACTACAATTAATAAGAATGACTATGCTTATGTGGAGAGTAATAATCATTTTATGCATATGGCTCATGATAAGAATGTTTTATGTGATAGTTATAATGTTGATTTTATTCATGATGCTACTCAAAGTTATTATGAGATAGGGAAACATGGTCTTATGAATCTCAACAATATTAGGTTTCCCCTCTTTATGTTGAAAGTCTTGAAGTTGCACTTGTTTTGCTTTACTATGCTTATTGCTTTGTGCTTTCATGACTTGTTTCTTTACAAGATTCCTGCATAGGAAGTGGGTTAGACTTAAATGTGTTTTGAATTTACTTCTTGATGCTCTCTTTTACTTCAATTCATATTTCTTATGTGAGCATCTTCTCAAACTATGATGCCTAACTTAAAGGCATTAAAGAAAAGTACTTATTGGGAGATAACACAAAAGTTTTAGATGAGTCTTGGAAGTTATTACTTCAGTAATAACCTCTCTTTATCCTTTTTATTTTCTTTTTGTGTGCCAAGAGTAACCTCTAATGAGAGAGAAGTAATGATTGGGAAAGTTGCTGTCCCGAAACAGATTTCTGTGCTTCACCGTAAAAATTCGTGTAAAACCGCTAAACGTCCTATTGAGGCGTGAATTTTTGTGCTTCTGCCGCAGGTTGTTATCTAACTTTCTTTAGTTCAACACTTTTTCATTTGAGCAACATAAGGTCTTCGAAAAAATTCGTCTTTACCTGCTGGTCTGTTTTGACAGATTTCTGCCATTTTCTGCATTTGCTTCTTGTTGGTTCCTTTTTGAGTTCTTTTGGGGAATTGAGCTTTTTGAGGAAAGTGCTACAGTATCTTGTGTTTTAATGGAAGTTTTATTGGTGTTGTAACTGAACCTAAAGACCTATTATCTTGAGTGCACTAATGTTGCTAATAAAGATTGTGTGAAGTTTTGTATGAAGAAAAATTTCAGGTGTATGGAAGCAATGAGTAATGAGATGAAGGATGGACTAAAGCTAAAGCTTGGGGATGCCACGCGCGTCACCCCAAGAAATATCCAATAAGTACAAGCGTCAAAGTTTGGGGATGCCCAAGACATCCCCTTCTTTATCAATAAAAATCCCAGGTTTCTTCCAAACACTTCATTTTTATTGTTTCATGCGCAGTTGTGTTGATTCTTGGAGCGTCTTCTTTTTCGTTTTTGTTTTTGGTTTTCATTTGCTTGGTTTTCTTAGTTTTCTGAATAAATTGGTTGGACCCCCTCTTTCATACACTGGTTTTCAAATAGTTTGGTTTGGTTTGGAAAAGAGTAGGAAAGTATATGCTTAAGTGTTAAAGAGAGCTTGTTTTTGACTGTGGCCTATGCTTTGTCATGCCATGCTTGATATTGTTTTGGCTTTATTCTTAGTATTCTTTGATGTAGCATGACTTGTTATAAACAATTGAGATTGCTTAATGTGCCTTGGATGAATCATGCGTTGTTTTAGCATATTAAAGCATACTATAGTGGTATTTTCCTTTGATGCTTTATTTGGGTTGACTTGGCGCATGCTCACACCATGTTATGACTATCTCAAGTCACCATAGCCTTTATGATCCTTTAGTTTTCAACTTTTAGTATCACTTTATCCTTTGATCAATGATGTTTTGTCGCTCTATATGATCATGGCCATTATTGCTCTCTTAGTTGGTCACTCCCAGTCTTTTGCTAGCCTCCACAACCAAGAATGAGTTCCACTCATGCATCTAACTCCTAAAACCAAGTTATTCCAAAGAGTCCACCATACCTACCTACTAGCTTATGCTATTCCAAGTATATTCATGTTTTTATCTACCTTCCGAATTAAACTTGTTATGAGAAAAATAGTGATTAAAGCTCTCACGAACTTGATGGCACACTTTACTTTTCTTGCCCTTAATAAACTTGAACCATTGTGTCGTCTATGTTGTATATGCTTGCACTTATTTGTTGGGGATTAGCAGAACCATGTTGTCATGGGGAACGCTTTCAACATTGCACTGGTACTTTGTACCTAGTTGATATCATGCTCTTTTGTCTATGGATGTCGTCGGTGTGAAATGAAAGGGGAGCTTGTAAGTCCATGGAGTTATGTATATGTGTTAGAGAAGAACCTGGGCCGCTGGTCTAATCCATGCTGACATGGTGGAAACCTGCATCATAACCATAATGAGCTGTCTATGAAGCATTCTTCTTATAAAAAAAGAGTCCTATATTGAGAAAAAAGACAAAAACAAAAAAAAGATATTATGAAAAGAGGAAAGAGAGAAAAAAGCACCATATTCCCATGGTAAATAAGAAGATTGCTGAGATGCTCGTTGTCTGCTTGCCTTGTCATTTTGATATGGGGATTCTTCCGTATCATCGGGCAAGGGGTACCCCGTTGGCGGTTCTCTATGATACACATGTACTTACGACGACAAGAACTTACCGGTGACTAAACTTGAGTAGCATGAGGAGCGGCCCTCATATTCAAGGGACATGAGATTTCTAACTTATACTTCGTCAAGCATGTACACCATAGTTTGTTCACTTTAACCGTAATCACTTCAAGATGCTTATGATAGGGGCAATGAGAGCTGAAATCTATAAGTACCATAATTTTTGGAAGCTCTTTATGAGACTTGAATCCCTACTTCCTTCTATGAAGGCCTTTCTTCCACCATTATATTAAGTCTCCACCTTCTACCTTTATGCACCTACTTTGAGAGCATAGTGGCTATTCTTAGTTCTATTTGCATTTTCCCAAGACTAGCTGATTGATGCATACCTTGATATTGCTTGTTTTAAACTATTTGTATTTAGTCACTCTTACGAACTTTGAAGGTGTCCTATGCATTTATATTTGCTACTCTATGACGGAAAAGCTGAATGCTACTATGCTATGTTTTCTTTATGTGAAACAAACAAACGTCTTGCAAAGCATTGTTATTCATGAATCTTTTGTTTGTGCCTTTTCATGTTGCAACATAGTTTCTTTGTCTTATTGGTCGAACCTTGTCTTTCATATTATGATTGAAGTACTATGATCCCAGCTTTGAATGCCTTACAAATACTTTGATCAAGTCTTTGATGGTGCATGTCACCTCAAAAATTATTCTTTCTTTTTATCACTTACCTACTCCAGGATGAGCAGGAGTTAAGCTTGGGGATGTTGATACATTGCAAATGTATCTATAATTTTTGATGTTCCATGCTTGGTTTTATCCACTTTCTTGTGTTTTGTCCACACTTTGGACTACTTTTCATACGATTTCTTAGACTAACCTATTAACAAGAGCCACAGTGCCAGTTGCCTGTTTTCTGCTGTTTTTGGTTCCAGGAAAGTCAGAAAATGAATATTCTCAGAATTAGACGGGACAAAAGCCAAAGTTACTCTTTTCCCGGAAGACTCACGGAGCCAGAAGGAGAGTCGGAGAGGGGCCACAGGGTGGCCACACCCCCTTGGCACGGGCCAACCTAGGCCGCGCCAGGGCATGGTGTGGGCCCCCTAGCTGGCCACCGACCTTGCCTTCTTCGCCTATAAGAGCCTCCCGATACCAAAACCCTAGATAGTCAATCAGAAATCCACGAAAAGTTCCGCAGCGCTGCCGCCAACGAAGGGGAGATTCGGGGGACAGAAAGTCTCTGTTCTGGCACCCTGCCAGGATGGGGAAGTGCCCCGGGAGCTATCTCCATCGATATCCACCACCATCTCCATCACCGTTGCTGATTCCCATGATGAGGAGGGAGTCTCTATCGAGGCTAAGGGTTCTACCAGTAGCTATGTGTTCATCTCTCTCTCTATGCGTGATCTTATTGAGATCATGAGCTTGTAATCTATAGATCTACCTCGCTACTTAAGTGCTTTAATAGATCTCTGCTCTCCCCATGTGTGTGAAAGTGACAGCGTGCACACCATGGTGGCACTTAGGCTAGAGATTACAAATACTTGTTATGAGTTATATTTGGAGTTGGATGTCTTTATGAAATTATGGTGTTTGTTGGACTCATCTAGTGCTCAAGGTGATAGTGTGGGGTTTTCTAGATGGGAAAGATGAACTTTGAGGTGTGCTGTTATAGCCCTACCAACGATTAGAGTGTTCAACCGGAGAGTAGTTTAGAGTAGTATCATAAACATAAGATATTTATATGAGAGTGTTCACTAGTGAAAGTATGATCCCTAGGCCTTGTTTCTAAGCATTAAAACACAGTTTGCGACTAGATCTATTACATGTTTGCTTGCTTCCATCTTTATTTCAGTTTGCCTTTAGTCTCTTCCACGCCATCAAGTTATTTTCTATCACCGTTACCGCTTATAATTATCCATACCACATGTATTTCACTATCTCTTCGCCGAACTAGTGCACCTATACACCTGACAAGTGTATTGGATGTGTTGGGGACACAAGAGACTTCTTGTATCTTGATTGCAGGGTTGCTTGAGAGGGAATACCTTTGACCACTTCCTCCCTGAGTTCGATAAACATTGGGTGATCCGCTTAAGGGAAAACTTGCTACTGTTCTACAAACCTCTACACTTGGAGGCCCAACAACTGTCTACAAGAATAGAAGTATGTAGACATCAGTGCCTTCTTTGCCTTTTGCTTCAACAATGATTTCTTGTACTCAGCCTCCAAAGCTCTTGCCGCCTTGATGGATTGTTGCGCCCTAGCCATGTCTTCGTCCAGCTTAGTGCCCTGCTCTGTGATGCACTTGGCCTTTGCCAAGATTTCCGCAAGTTTCTTGTCAAGCTCCGTAACGCTCTGAATGTGGGCGATGGTGATAGGTTCAACGAGGAGTGCACCATAGATTGCTTTGTCGGCGTGGGTAGCCAATGGGTTGCCAGCTGCAGATGTTGATGATGGCATTGGCGGCTGGTTTGATTGTCGGGCGATACTTGGGGCTGCGGTCAGTTCCTGTGCCAGTTGTGGGCGAATAACCGGAGGGGGCATAGCCTTGGCTGAAGCCAGAGGCTCGGTGGACTTTTTAGCTACTGCTGCTCTGGTTACCGCTGGCATGGGCGGAGCTCTCTCACGATCATGTTCATGTCCGTCTTCTTCCATCATGCTCCCAATGGCGACTAGCACCTGGTGGGAAGCGTTGGTCTTGTCAGCACGCTCCTCCTTCTCAATCTCCTGCTCGATCTCCCTCATAACAGCGTCGTATTCCTCCGACTTAGCGTTCGAGCCGCCGACATCCATATCGATGTCAGCGTATAGCGTGTCGAGGACGGAGTCGGAGGTGGCCTCGGTGTTGGCAATGGCGGATGTGGAGGGTGATGGAGGCGAGCCGTTGTTGTTGTTTCCTCCTTCGGCCCCGACGGTGATCGCTGTTTCAGCCTCTTTGTTGGCTTCTGCGTATTTTTTAATGATGGTAACCATCTTAGCGAGGGTGAGAGGACCCGCGGCTTGCCGCCTTCGGAGGGTATGTTGAAGGAGTGTTCCATGTGTGATCCCTTCCATGAAGTGGTACACGAGCTCGTCGGAGCGGTCGCCCTCTAGGGTTTCTCTCACCCTCATCCATCTGGCGAGGTATTCGCGGGGAGGTTCTCCATCCCTCTGAATGCATCTGGCCAGATCGAAGATGGTGACTACACCGACAAAGTGAGACCTACACATCTCTAACACTCGGGGAAGCCAAGCAGATTTGCGGGGTCCTTCCACCTTTATATCCTGCACAGGGGCGGTTTGGGTGGGCTTTGAAATTTCCTGATCCGAGCCACCATACTCCAAGGAGAGGTATAGCCCAGATCTATCCGTGAAAGGGTCCTGCTCATAGGCGATCCGTGTGGGGCTTGACAATTTTCTGACTTCCTGGGAGCTAGGACCCGAGTAAATTTTGCCGATGAAGATGTGGATGTCTCCGACAGGGACGACAGAACAACGCATAGGGTTCGGCTTTTATAAAACCCAAAACTCGTCCGGAGGGACGATCGGGACGTTGACGAAGAAGAGAACGCGTCCGATGGCTACGGTGTCGCTGATTCCCACGAAGATATTGGACCTCGCCCGGTGTAGAGCTCGAAGCGCCTATTGCCCAACGGCAGGCGCCAACTGTCGTGGTATTGCTGACGAGTACGCCATGGAGGGGTCCTCACAGTGTGTATTTAGAGACGTGGGGTAAGGCGAAGAGTTGGTGGGTACGAGGTAACACAGCTTACCCCGGTTCAAGTCCTACAACGGTGGCAAAACTCTACTCCTGCTATAAATCACTATAATGGTAATACGCCGAGTTACAGAGATAGGTTTGCTGTGCGATGTGTTGCGCGTTGTACGCAGCAATCTATTGTGTTCTGCCCTAAAGGCTCCCGCAGGCCGGCTTATAAAGGCGCCAAGACCTAGGGTTTACAGGGAAAGGTCCTTGCTAGACAAGGTAAAGAGTCCTACACCTACACGAACTAGTCTTCAGTGTCTTGTACTCCAAGGCTCCGAGTATGTTGATGACTCCTGCGTAGCCTTCCTTTATCCGCCATGGGCCTCCCTTATGGATCCTTCTAACTGGGCCGCCTAGCAGGCCATAGGCCTTGCTACCAACTATGGGCCACCCGGGTTAGGTGGATTGGTGACATGCTATGATGATACCCATATAGCATATCCCCAACAAAACCTATGGAACTTTATTTGTGTGCTAATAGCAGTGTTATTAGTATGAATTCTTTGAACACCATTATTGCTAATGCTATGGAAAAGTATAAGCTTGGGAAGCTAGTTTTTATGAAAATGATCTTTTTAGTCCCCCATGAACGGAGGAGAAAATTTACTTTGATGATACTATGCCTCCAATATAGGACGATTACAATGATGAATATGATATTTTCAGTCCACCTACTATTGAGGAGAAAATTAATTATGATTACAATATGCCTCCTATATTTGATGATTATGGTGATGAGAATAATAATGATAGCTATTTTGTTGAATTTTCTCCCACTACGATTAATAAGAATGACTATGCTTATAGGGAGAGTAATAATTATTTTATGCATGTGGCTCATGATAAGAATGTTTTATGTGATATTTATATTTTGAATTTTATTCATGATGCTACTGAAAGTTATTATGAGAGAGGGAAACATGGTTTTATGTATCTCAACAATATTAAGTTTCCCTTCTTTATGTTGAAAATTTTGAAGTTGCACTTGTTTTGCTTTCCTATGCTTGTTGCTTTATGCTTTCATGACTTGTTTCTTTACAAGATTATTTTTCATAGGAAGTGGGTTAGATTTAAATTTGTTCCATATTTTCTTCTTGATGCTCTCTTTTACTTCAATTCATATTTCTTATATGAGCATCATCAAAATTATCATGCCTATCTTAATGGCTATAAAGAAAGATCTTTAGGGAGACAACCCATTATATTTTTTACTTTCAGTTTATTTTTGTTTTGTTGAGTCTTGGAAGTTATTGCCTCTGTAATAACCTCTCCTTATCCTTTTTGTTTGGTTTTTGTGCCAAGAATAACCTCTAATGAGAGGGAAGTAAGATATGGGAAAATTGCTGTCCCGAAACAGATTTCTATGCGTCACTGTAAAAAATCATGAAAAACCTTAGTACGTTGGATTGAGCTGTAATTTTTTGTGCTTATTACCTAGGTTATTAACCAACTTTAGTTTCCTTTGCACTTTTCTATTTGAGCAACAGAAGATTTTCGAAAAAATCGGTCTTTACCTGCTTGTCTATTTTGACAGATTTCTGCCATTATTTGCATTTGCCTCTTAATCTCTTTCTCTTTGAGTTCTCTTTGATCACTTGATATTTTAGAAGGAATTGCTACAGTAGCTTGTGTTTTAATGGATGATTTACTTGAGTTGAAAATGAACCCAAAGGATTATTATTTTGAATACACTAATGTTGCTAATGAAGATTGTGTGAAGTTTTGTATGAAGGAAGTTTTCAAGTGTAGGGAGAGAATGATGCGATGAGATGAAGTATGGTCAAAAGCTCAAGCTTGGGGATGCCACCCATGTCACCCCAAGAAATATTCAAGAAGTACAAGCGTCAAAGCTTGGGAATGCCCAAGGCATCCCCTTCTTCATCAATAATCTCAGGTCTTCTTTCAAGACACTTTATTTTTATTACCTTATGCACTATGTGTTGTTCTTGGAGCGTCTTTGTTTTTAGTTTTATTTTGCTTTCTTTGCCGCAGTAAGTTGTCTGGATCCCAACACACTTCTTTTGGAGAAAGACACACCTCGTTATTCATTGCCTAGAACACTCTAGTTTTCACTCTTATTGTTCTGTGAGTGTTCTCCTTTGCTAGCACTGCGTTTAGCTGTAGTTTTTTATTCTTTTCGCTTAGAACTTTTTGGTTCTTCTTTGTAGATGGGTGAGACATGATCTCTGGTCTTTATTGATTATTATCTTTGAGAGTTGTTTCAAATAAGTCAATTGGTGTTGGAAAAGAGTAGGAAGTTTCATGCTTATAGTGGTACAAAAGGAAGCTTGTTTTGACTGTGACTTAGACTTTATCATGTCATGCTAGATGTTTCTTTGACCATATGCTTAGTGATTATTGTTGTAGCATGACTTGTTTCAAACAACTGAGATTGCTTAATGTGCCTTGAAAGAATCATGCGTTGTTTTAGCATACAAAAGCATAATATTGTGGCATTCTCCTTTTATGCTTTATTTGGGTTGACTTGGCACATGCTTACACCATGTTAAGACTATGAACCTGTCACCATAGCCTCTATGATCATTTATTTTTTGACTTGCAATATCACTTTATGCTTTAATTAATAATGTTTTGTCGCTTTGCATGATTATGTCCATTATTGCTCTCTTAGTTGGTCGCTCCCAGTGTTTTGCTAGCCTCCACCTGTACCAAGTATGAGTTCTACTCATGCATCCAACTCCCAAGAAACCAAGTTATTCCAAAGGGTTCACTATAAATTCCTATGCATGGTGTGTTACACATTCCAAGTATATTTATGTTTTTATCTACCTTCCAAATTAAACTTTTGTTCTATGAAAATTAGTGATTAAAGCTCTCACAAACTTGATGGCACACTTTATTTTCTTGCACTTAATAAACTTGAACCATTGTGTCCATCTATGTTGCTTATATGCTTGCACTTTATAAGTTGTGAATTAGCAGAACCATGATACCATGGGGAACGCTTTCAACATTACACTTATTATTCAGTTGATATCATGTTATTTTGTTTATGGATCCCGTCGGTGTGAAATAAAAGGGGAGCTTCTAAGCTCATGGAGTTTGTATGTGTGTTATAGAAACGCCTGGGCGGCTAGCCTAAGGCATGGCTAATCATGGTGCAAACTTGTAGCATAACCATAGTGAGCATTCTGTGAAGCACCCTCAATAAAAACCTATGAAAATAGCAAATAAAAAGATTGCTGAGATGCTCATTGTCTGTTACCTTATCATTTTGATATGGGAAAGCTCCTGTGTCATGGGGCAAGGGGTACCACGTTGGCGGTTCTCGATGATACACATGTAGTTACAATGACAAGAACTTACTTGTGACTAAATTTGAGTAGCATGAGGTTCGATACTCGTAAGCAAGGGGCATGAGATTTTCAACTTATAACTTGTCAAGCATATCCTCATATTTGTGTCACTTTAACCTTAATCACCTCAAGATGCTTATGATAGGGGCAATGAGAGCTGAAAGCTAATAAGTACCATAATTTTTGGAAGCTATTTATGAAACTTGAAATCCCTGCTTCCCTCTGTGAAGGGCCTTTGTTTTTTACTTTTATGTTGAGTCTCCATCTTCTATCTTTATGCACCAATTGAGAGAGCATAGTGGTCATTCTTAGTTTAGTGTGCATTGTCCCAAAACTTGTTGATTGATTCATAACTTTGATATTGCTTGTTCTTAAATTATTTGTATCTAGTCACCCTTATGAACTTTGAAGGTGTCCTATGCATTTATGTTTTGCTATACCATGAGGGACAAGCTGAATACCACTCTTATTATGTTTTCTATATGTGAAACAAACAAACGTCTTTCAACGCATTGTTATTCATGATCTTTTGTTTGTACCTTTTCATGTTACAACATACTCCCTCTGTCCCAAGGCTTAAGGCCTATAATATTTTTGAAAATTCAAGCTACGGAAAGTTTGACCAAACTTTTTGGAAAAACTATCAAGAACTATGATAGTGTATAGATACCACGTGAAAATATGTTTCATGATGTATCCAAGAGTATATATTTCATATTGTAAATATTAATATTTTTTCTAAAAACTTGGTCAAACTTTACATAGTTTGACATTTTCAAAAAATTATATGCCTTAAGCCTTGGGAGGAGGGAGTAGTTGCTATGTCTTATTGTTAGAACTATATCTTTCATGTTTATGTTAGAGTACTATGATCCCATCTATCAATTTTTTACAAAACCTTGATCAAGATTGTGATGGTGCATGTCACCTAAAAAATTATTCTTTTCATCACTTACCTACTCGAGGACGAGCAGGAGTTAAGCTTGGGGATGCTTGATACGTTGTAAAAATATCTATAATTTTCGATGCTCCATGCTTGTTTTGTATCAACTATCTTATGTTTTGTTTACACTTTGAGGCATTTTTATACATTTTCTAGAACTAACCTATTGACAAGATGCCACAGTGCTAGTTGCCTATTTTTCTGTTATTTTTGGTTTTAGAAAAGCTAGTAAGGAAATATTCTCGGAATTGGACGAAACAAAAGCCGAAGTCCCTATTTTTCTCGACACAAGACGGAGTCCAAAGCAGAGACGGAGGAGGGCACCGAGGCGGCCACACCCTATGGTGGCACGACCCGCCCAGGCGCTTCACCAGGTGGTGTGGGCCTCTCGGGCCTCCACCGACCTTGCCCGTTCTCCTATATATTCCCCCTGAGATGAAAACCCTAGAGACCGGATCATAATTCCATGAAAAGTTCCGCAGCGCCGCCACCACCGAACATGAGATTTGGGGGACAAAAGTCTCTGTTCCGGCACCCTGCCGGGACGGGGAAGTGCCCCCAGAGCCATATCCATCGACTCCACCGCCATCTCCATCGCTGTTGCTGACTCCCATGATGAGGAGGGAGTAGTTCTCTCTCGAGGCTAAGGGCACTACCGGTAGCTAAGTGTTCATCTCTCTCTCTATGCGTGATCTTATTGAAATCATGAGCTTTGTAATCTGTAGATCTATTCCGCTACTCAAGTGCTTTAGTGAATCTCTTCTTATCCCCACGTGTGTGAAGTTGACATGTGCACACCGTGTGGCACTTTGGATAAGGTTACATAAATACTTATCATGAGTATAATTTGAGTTGGATGTCTCTATGAGATTGTGGTGTTTGTTGGAACCATCCAGTGGCTCAAGGTGATAGTGAGGGGTTATCTAGATGGGGAAATCGAACTTTAAGGTGTGCTGTTATAGCCCTACATCGCCAACCGGAGAGTATTTCAGGGTAGCATAATGAAGAGAACATATTTATATGAGAGTGTCCACTAGTGAAAGTATGATCCCTAGGCCTTGTTTCTAAGCATTGAAACATCATTTACAATCAGTCATGTTACATGTTTACTTGCTGCCACTCTTATTTCAGATTGCAATTACCACTTATAATTATCCATATTACTTGTATTTCACCATCTCTTTGCCGAACTAATGCACCTATACGCCTGACATGTGTATTGGGTGTGTTGGGGACACAAGAGACTTCTTGTATCTTGATTGCAAGGTTGCTTGAGAGGGATACATTTGACCACTTCCTCCCTAAGTTCAATAAACCTTGGGTGATCCACTTAAGGGAAACTTGCTGCTATTTGATGTCTATGCACTTCTATTCTTGTAGACAGTTGTTGGGCCTCCAAGTGCAGAGGTTTGTAGAACAACAGCAAGTTTTCCCTTAAGTGGATCACCCAAGGTTTATCGAACTCAGGGAGGAAGTGGTCAAAGGTATCCCCTCTCAAGCAACCCTGCAATCAAGATACAAGAAGTCTCTTGTGTCCCCAACACACCTAATACACTTGTCAGGTGTATAGGTGCACTAGTTCAGCGAAGAGATAGTGAAATACAAGTGTTATGGATAAGTATAAGTGGTAACGGTGATAGAAAATAACTTGATGGCGTGGAAAAGACTAAAGCAAAAGTGAAATAAAGATGGAAGCAAGCAAACGTGTAACAGATCTAGTTGCAAACGGTGTATCAATGCTTAGAAACAAGGCCTAGGGATCATACTTTCACTAGTGAACACTCTCTCATAAATATATCCTTCTTTATGATACTACTCTTAACTACTCTCCGGTTGAACACTCTAATCGATGGTAGGGCTATAACAGCACTCCTCAAAGTCCATCTTTCCCATCTAGAAAACCCCACACTGTCACCTTGAGTACTAGATGAGTCCAACAAACACCACAATTTCATAAAGACACCCAACTCCAAATATAACTCATAACAAGTATATGTAATCTATAGCCTAAGTGCCACCATGGTGAGCACGTTGTCACTTTCACACACATGGGGAGAGCAAAGATATAATAAAGCACTTGAGTAGCAAGGTAGATCTACTTGATTACAAAGCTCATGACCACAACAAGATCATGCATAGATAGAGAGATGAACACATAGCTACCGGTATAACCCTTAGCCTCGAGGAAGAACTACTCCCTCCTCATCATGGTATTCAGCAATGGTGATGGAGATGGCAGTGGAGATCGATGGAGATGGCTCCGGGGGCACTTCCCCGTCCCAGCAGGGTGCCGGAACAGAGACTTTCTGTCCCCCGAATCTCCCCTTCGGTGGCGGCGGCGCTGCGGAACTTTTCGTGGCTGGAGGCTTGACGATTTAGGGTTTTGGGATCGGGAGGCTTCTTATAGGCCAGAGGGCAAGGTCGGTGGAGTGGCAGGGGGCCCACACCACCTGGTGGTGCGGGTAGGGCTAGCCCGCGCCTGGGGGGGTGTGGCCAGGCCCTAGCCCTCCTTCGTCTCTCATTCTGGCTCCGCGAGTCTTTCGGTAAAATAGGAACTTTGGCTTTTGTCTCGTCCAATTCCGAGAATATTGATTTTTTGACTTTCCTAGAACCAAAAACAGCAGAAACCAGGCAACTGGCAGTGTGGCATCTTTTTAATAGGTTAGTCCAAGAAATCATATGAAAAGTACTCCAAAGTTGGAACAAAACATAAGAAAGTAGATAAAACCAAGCATGGAACATCAAAAATTATAGATACATTTTCAATGTATCAACATCCCCAAGATTAACTCCTGCTCGTCCTCGAGTAGGTAAGGGATAAAAAGAAAGAATAATTTTTGAGGTGACATGCAGCATCAAAGACTTGATCAAAGTATTTGCAAAACATTCAAAGCTAGGATCATAGTACTTCAATCATAACATGAAAGACAAGGTTCTAGAAATAAGCAAAGAAACTATGCTGCAACGAGAAAAAAGGCACAAACAAAAGATTCATGAATAACAATGCTTTGCAAGACGTTTGTTTGTTTCACATAAAGAAAACATAGTATAAAAGTATTCAGCTTGTCCCTCAATAGAGTAGCAACTATAAATGCATAGGACACCTTCAAAGTTCATAAGAGTGACTAGATACAATAGTTTAAAACAAGCAATATCAAGTTATGCATCAATCAACTAGTCTTGGGACAATGCACATAGAACTAAGAATGGCCACTATGCTCTCAAAGTAGGTGCATAAAGATAGAAGGTGGAGACTCAATGTAATGGTGGAAGAAAATCCTTTGTAAAAGGAAGTAGGGATTCAAGTCTCATAAAGAGCTTCCAAAAATTATGGTACTTATAGCTTTCAGCTCTCAATGCCCCTATCATAAGCATCTTGAAGTGGTTAAGGTTAAAGTGAACAAACTATGGTGTAGATGCTTGACGAAGTATAAGTCAGAAATCTCATGTCCCTTGTATACGAGGGTCGCTCCTAATGTTACTCAAGTTTAGTCACCGGTAAGTTCTTGTCATTGTAAGTATATGCGTATCATAGAGAACCGCCAACGGGGTACCCCTTGCCCGATGATACGGAAGAATCCCCATATCAAAATGACAAGGCAAGCAGACAACGAGCATCTCAGCATTCTTCTTATTTACCATGGGAATATGGTGCTTTTTTCTCTCTTTCCTCTTTTCATAGTATCTCTTTTTTTCTTTTTCTCTTTTTTTTCTCAATATAGGACTCTTTTTTTATAAGAAGAATGCTTCATAGACAGCTCATTATGGTTACGCTGCAGGTTTCCACCATGTCAGCATGGATTAGACCAGCGGCCCAGGCGTTTCTCTAACACATAATACATAACTCCATGGACTTACAAGCTCCCCTTTCATTTCACACCGACGACATCCATATACAAAAGAGCATGATATCAACTAGGTACAAATACCAAGTGCAATCTTGAAAGCGTTCCCCATGAAAGCATGGTTCTGCTAATTCCCGACAAATAAGTGCAAGCATATACAACATAGAAGACACAATGGTTCAAGTTTATTAAGGGCAAGTAAAGTAAAGTGTGCCATCAAGTTCGTGAGAGCTTTAATCACTAGTTTTCTCATAACAAGTTTAATTTGGAAGGTAAACAAAAGCATGAATATACTTGGAATAGCATAAGCTAGTAGTTAGGTATGGTGGACTCTTTGGAATAACTTGGTTTAGGGAGTTGGATGCATGAGTGGAACCCATACTTGTTGCGGAGGCTAGCAAAAGACTGGGAGCGACAAACTAAGAGAGCAATAATGGCCATAATCATGTAGAGCGACAAAACATTATTGATGAAAGCATAAAGTGATACTACAAGTTGAAAACTAAAGGATCATAAAGGCTATGGTGACTTGAGATAGTCATAACATGGTGTGAGCATGCGCCAAGTCATCCCAAATGAAGCATCAAAGGAGAATACCACTATATTATGCTTTAATATGCTAAAACAATGCATGATTCATCCAAGGCACATTAAGCAATCTCTATTGTTTATAACAAGTCATGCTACAACAAATAATACTAAGCATAAAGCCAAAACAATATCAAGCATGGAATGACAAAGCATAGGCCACAGTCAAAAACGAGCTCTTTTTACCACATAAGCATGAACTTTCCTACTCTTTTCTAAACCAAACCAAACTATTTGAAAACCAATATATGAAAGAGGGGACCCAACCAATTTATTCAGAAAACTAAGCAAACAAAAGTAAACGAAAACCAAAACCAAAACGAAAAAAAGACGCTCCAAGAAAAACACAACTGTGCATGAAACAATAAAAATGAAGCGTTTGGAAGAAACCTGGGATTTTTATTGATGAAGAAGGGGATGCCTTGGGCATCCCCAAGCTTTGACGCTTGTACTCTTGGATGTTTCTTGGGGTGACACGCGTGGCATCCCCAAGCTTGAGCTTTAGTCCATCCTTCATCTCATTACTCATTCCTTCCATACACCTGAAATTTTTCCTTAATACAAAACTTCACACAATCTCATTAGCAACATTAGTGCACTTAAGATAAATAAGTCTCAAGATTCAGTTCTAACACCAAATAAACTTCCATTAGAACACTAGATACTGTAGCACTTCCCTCAGAAATCTCAATTCCCCAAAAGAAGTCAAGAAGGAACTAACAAGAAGCAAATGCAGAAAATGCCAGAAATCTATCAAAACAGACCAGCAGGTAAAGACTGATTTTTTCGAAGACATTCTGTTGCTCAAATCAAAAAGTGTTGAACTAAAGAAAGTTCTATAACAACCTGGGGCAGAAGCAAAAACAATTACAGATCAATCCGACATACAGAGCTCTCTCACGAATTTTTACGGTGAAGCACATAAATCTGTTTCGGGATAGCAACTTTCCCAATCATTACTTCTCTCTCATTAGAGGTTACTCTTGGCACAAAAAGCAAATAAAAAGGATAAGGAGCGATTATTATAGAGGTAATAACTTCCAAGGCTCATCTAAAACTTTTGGGTTATCTCCCAATAAGTACTTTTCTTTAACGCCTTTAATTTAGGCATGATAGTTTGAGAAGATGCTCACATAAGGAATATGAATTGAAGTAAAAGAGAGCATCAAGAAGCAAATTCAAAACACATTTAAGTCTAACCCACTTGTAAAGAAACAAGTCATGAAAACACAAAGCAACAAGCATAGGAAAGCAATACAAGTGCAACTTCAAGACTTTCAACATAAAGAGGGGAAACTTAATATTATTGAGACACATAAAACCATGTTTCCCTCTCTCATAATAACTTTCAGTAGAATCATGAATAAAATTAACAATATAACTATCACATCAAACATTCTTATCATGAGCCACATGCATAAAAGAATTAATACTCCCCACATAAACATAGTCATTCTAATTAATCATAGTGGGAGCAAATTCAACAAAATAGCTATCATTATCATCACCATAATCATCAAATATAGGAGGCATATTGTAATCATAATTAATTTCCTCCTCAATAGTAGTGGACTGAGAATCTCATATTCATCATTGTAATCATCATATATTGGAGGCATAGTATCATCAAAGTAAATTTTCTCCTCCATGCTTGGGGGACTAAAAAGATCATACTCATCAAAACTTGCTTCCCCAAGCTTAGACTTTTCCATAGCATTAGCAATAATGGTGTCCAAAGAGTTCATACTAACAACATTGCTATTAGTATGCAAATAAAGTTCCATAGGTTTTTAATTTTCTCTTCAAACACTTCATGTCCTAACTCAAGATAAAGACTATAAAGCTCTCTAATTTTGTTGTTGTTTTCCATTAAGCCTAACTAGTGAAAACAAGAAACAAAAAGACAAAATTGCAGAATCTAAAGGAAATAACTTCGAGGACTCACACCGGAGGATGTGAGTACCTTTTACCTTACCTCCCCGGGAACGGCGCCAGAAAATAGCTTGATGTTTACGCACTTCTATTCTTGTAGACAGTTGTTGGGCCTCCAAGTGCAGAGGTTTGTAGAACAGCAGCAAGTTTTCCCTTAAGTGGATGACCCAAGGTTTATCGAACTTAGGGAGGAAGTGGTCAAAGGTATCCCCTCTCAAGCAACCCTGCAATCAAGATACAAGAAGTCTCTTGTGTCCCCAACACACCTAATACACTTGTCAGGTGTATAGGTGCACTAGTTCGGCGAAGAGATAGTGAAATACAAGTGGTATGGATAAGTATAAGTGGTAACGGTGATAGAAAATAACTTGATGGCGTGGAAAAGACTAAAGCAAAACTGAAATAAAGATGGATGCAAGCAAACATGTAACAGATCTAGTTGCAAACGGTGTATCAATTCTTAGAAACAAGGCCTAGGGATCATACTTTCACTAGTGAACACTCTCTCATAAATATATCCTTCTTTATGATAGTACTCTTAACTACTCTCCGGTTGAACACTCTAATCGATGATAGGGCTATAACAGCACTCCTCAAAGTCCATTTTTCCCATCTAGAAAACCCCACACTGTCACCTTGAGTACTAGATGAGTCCAACAAACACCACAATTTCATAAAGACATCCAACTCCAAATATAACTCATAACAAGTATATGTAATCTCTAGCCTAAGTGCCACCACGGTGAGCACGCTGTCACTTTCACACACATGTGGAGAGCAGAGATCTAATAAAGCACTTGAGTAGCAAGGTAGATCTACTTGATTACAGAGCTCATGACCACAACAAGATCATGCATAGATAGAGAGATGAACACATAGCTACCGGTAGAACCCTTAGCCTCGAGGAAGAACTACTACCCCCTCATCATGGGAATCAGCAATGGTGATGGAGATGGCAGTGGAGATCGATGGAGATGGCTCCGAGGGCACTTCCCCTCCCGGCAAGGTGCCGGAACAGAGACTTTCTGTCCCCCGAATCTCCCCTTCGGTGGCGGCGGCGCTGCGGAACTTTTCGTGGCTGGAGGCTTGACGATTTAGGGTTTTGGTATCAGGAGGCTTCTTATAGGCCAGAGGGCAAGGTCGGTGGAGTGCCAGGGGGCCCACACCACCTGGTGGCGCGGGTAGGGCTAGCCCGCGCCTGGGGGGGGGGGGGGGGTGTGGCCAGGCCCTGGCCCTCCTCCGTCTCGTATTCTGGCTCCATGAGTCTTCCAGTAAAATAGGAACTTTGGCTTTTGTCCCGTCCAATTTCGAGAATATTGATTTTCTAACTTTCCTGGAACCAAAAACAGCAGAAAACAGGCAACTGGCATTGTGGCATCTTGTTAATAGGTTAGTCCAAGAAATCATATGAAAAGTACTCCAAAGTTGGAACAAAACATAAGAAAGTAGATAAAACCAAGCATGGAACATGAAAAACTATAGATACATTTGCAATGTATCACTATTCTACAAACCTCTGCACTTGAAGGCCCAACACTGTCTACAAGAATAGAAGCGTGCGTAGACATCAATTCCTTTCCCACCTTTAACCCCACCAGCTGAAGAGACGTATCGCTGCGGCGCATGCGTGGTATTAACCACTAGGCCCCATGTACCGTCGCATCGTGGGGGCAACTCCTGGAGCGAGGGCAGCATGCGCGATAGAGCGGTTAATGGCCCACGGGCGCCTAGAACCTGCAGTCGAGCCGGCAGTAGGATGAGGTCATAGTTTCATGGTTAGGCACCGGGGCCCACCCACCGTCCTGGGTCGATTGCCCTTTCGAGCCCTTCGAGGGGACACATGCAGGTCAATCGCCTAGGGGCTACTATCGAGGCCCTAGTGACCGGGGTACCACGTCCCGATGGCCGAAAGCCCCCAGCTCCTCAAGATACTGCACCCTCATGAGCCTACACTGCTCCTCAAGGCAGAGCGGTCCTCTAGAGGGTTTCCCCTTGAGGTAAACGATATCCCGGGTAAGAGCGTAAGTAGAGCCTCTCGAGGGTGCTTCAGAACATCCCCGGGATCTTCTGTAAGGCTGCTAAGCAGTCAACAGGTAATCCAGGCCACGAAAAAGGACGTGGTCACTGCTTCTTCACCATCTGCCTCGGAAAAGGAAGATCCGGTCCACCCACCTGTCCTTGGCAGCAGAGAGACCAAAGAACATAGCGTGGTGGGTGCGCCAGTTGCTGTCTAGATGAAAAGGGGACAGCAGGCAGCGCTAGATCAAGACAAAATGGAAAAAGGGAGGCCACTTTATCAACTGGCGGGGACGCGTCTAGGAGAAAGTACTTGGTCCATCAAGAGTAGTCTCGAAGACTGGCGCCCACGAGGACGACACTGTGGTGACCCTCCCTGTCCATGGACCAAGGGAGAGGCCCGACGCCTCCCTATATAACGGGCCATTCTCCTACCTTGCAAAGCGTTAGATCCCAGAGATCTAAAGCCCTAGACTTTCATCCACCATTGTAACCTCGCGAGGAAAGCGAGCAATACAACAAAGCAGGAGTAGGGGCTTTACCTTCTCACGAGGGTCCCGAACTTGGGTAGAAAACCCTGGTGTCAACCCTCTACCGTGCACCCGCTTCACCGCCGTAGCCGTCACCGAACTCCTTCTGAATCGCGTGATCAACCCCCTCACGAACCAAGGGATCATTGGACCCTAGTTCCTTCGCTGGAAAAATCTCCGACAACTTTACTACATGCATGTCAGTTTTTATTCAAGAGCTTTTGCATTAGTTGCATCAACTTTGATTCCGTTTGTTCAAGAGAAGAATTATATTCATTGAGTTTTGAGACTTTATGATATTTGAAGTTATCTTTTTAATTCATGATTATTATATTAGATGATTGGACTAGGTTGAGTGTTATGATACTTGTACAACTATTATGATTTTAGGGTCTTCCACGCCAATAGGTATTGATTAAATTATGAGAAGTAAAATCTTTGTAGCATATTATAGTTACAAGTTTGAATCATAAAAATCCATAGTGGTGAGCATGATCACATAGCTATGCTAAAAAAAAGTGAAGAGACAAAAGATTAGCTATCAAGAAATATCTGAATAGTAAAATAAGGAGTAAAAGCTAAAAAAAGAAGAGAGGGCAAAGAGAAAAAGAGATGATCATGAATCTTCACTATTAATCAAGTGCTCAACCATTTTTAACTTTATGATTTTATAATACGTTCAATCACTAATAGCTTCTTATAGTAGCATTAATACAAAAAGGTGTGGAAGCCTCTAAGTCATATGCTGTGTAGAGGTGTAATAAAGCTCCTGATGTAACTCTACATCTGATATTGTAGTCTTGTTTCAATTTTGGCCTCATTTATTGTAATGACTCTTGACTCATAAACATGATGATCTTGTTCATAAGCCATCGTCTTGCTTGGGGATGAGCAAGAGTCTATCTTGGGGGAGTTGATGAGTCCAAAAATTGAGCATTTTTACTTATTATTTTTGCATTAGTAGCATAGGGTTTTTTGTGGTGGTGTCACGACAGATGCTATGGGTAGGCTAAATGTAACACCCCGTCCACTCCTGGGCCCGGGGGGTGTCACTCCTGCCAGCTTAATAGGATATCTAGACTGGCCCCCACAGACCAACACTAGTATTTTCTGCGCACTTTGCCCTCACTCGTGCGCACCCGGTTACCCACTTCCCGGTCGGTCACCCATCCTAGAATTGCTCTAGGCCAAGCACGCTTAACCTTAGAGTCTTTTCGAATGAGCTTCCGGAAAATAAGTTGCAACTTGTTTATATGGGTATCCTATCAATCCTATTAAGCCATGTGCCTGGATCTCACCTACACCCACCCTTTAGAAGATCGATGCCCTCATCGATCAAGCACACCCCAGGAACGTTCCCTCTTGGCATGCGTCTGTGCGTCCAGTGCCGGCACATGTGCCATGCCGTCTCCACTCCGGGCCACACGCGCCATGCTCCACATGTCCCGCTACTGACCTGCACACACCCGTGTAATCGCAAGGGCCGGCTCTGATACCACTTGTAACACCCCATCCACTCCTGGGCCCGGGGGGTGTCACTCCTGGCAGCTTAATAGGATATCTAGACTGGCCCCACAGACCAACACTAGTCTTTTCTGCACACTTTGTCCTCACTCGTGCGCACCCGGTTATCCACTTCCTGGTCGGTGACCTATCCTAGAATTTCTCTAGGCCAAGCACGCTTAACCTTAGAGTTCTTTTCGAATGAGCTTCCGGAAAAGAAGTTGCAACTTGTTTATATGGGTATCCTATCAATCCTATTAAGCCATGTGCCTGGATCTCACACTAAAGATGGGGACAATGTGCACCACTGGTATCCGGGGAGGGATAGTGCAGTGTATCCGCACACAAGGAACATAAGAACTTAACACATGATGTACCCAGGTTCGAGGCTCTCCTATGGAGATAAAACCTCTACTCCTGCACTAGATCTTATATTATGATCTCTCTGACTATTAGAAGTGATCCTTCAGATGTATCGTGGAGAGGTAGGAGATGAAGTGCTCCTGCTCTCTACTCCCTCTAGGGTTTTCCCCTTAGCCAAATGAACCGACGTCCTCCTTGGAGGCCCTGGCTCACCTTATAAAGGGGGTGGCCAGGTTACAACTAGGGCTTACGTGGACCGGATATCCTACGAATATGCTTGTCCCAAAATAGTAGTTCCGCGCCCTCCTTTCGTCTATCACCAGCTTCTGCATGGAAATGGCATAGAGAACAAGTTGTCTGACCATTGGGGTTAGACACTGTCACGTCCGTGATGATATTCTCTATCTGTGTTGTTCTGCCCCTTGTCGCTAGCACTTGTCTCTCCCTAGATTCCCTTAGGAGAGAGAGAAGCGCCGACCTTGGACTAGCTCTCTCCTTCTTGAGCAAGCCAACTCCTAACTCGGCCCTTGTAAGGATAACCCGGCCAATATGGTAGCTGCAAAGATAAATCAGCTCACTCCTCATGCCGACATACTGTATATGTCGGTCGAGTCTCGCCGGTGCCGTTTGGCTTTGGGTAACCCGGCCATAACTCTGCCTACCATCCTATGGTTCTGCCACCTCATGCTTTGACCTGTTTATGCCTTGGTAGACCTTGTCCTTATACCTCGGCTTGAACCTACCTAGGGTCATCCCCCCCAACATTAGTCCCTGAAGCTGGTGCGGTCTTATCAGCCCTAGCTAGAAAGGCCACAACAGGTTCAAACTTATCCGGATCGTTGTCTATTTTGCTGACATATACATATGTCCGCCTATACCGAGTTTAACTCGGCTGCACCCCTTGGTGACCTGGTTTTTAACCCGACTCCTCTTGTCTCTATCCGAGATACCTCTTGTTGGCCAAGTTATACCATCACATCCGGGTTATCCCTCTTAGATGCATATCTTCTCTTGTACACCTCCTTGTATCCTATGTGGAGTGTAATCATTGCTCTAGCCTCATTTTAAGGGTCGTGGCAGCAGTTACTGCCATGCGCTATTAGGGGTTACTGCACCCCATCACATTGTTTCGTACCTCCTCGATAATCATAGGGCCATGAAGCACTGTTTTCCCTTCCGCGCCATGTAACCGTGCGTGTGGCATGATCCTATGCACCAGTTAACGCGATACACACCCGCATCGTGTGGCTAGTGGGTGTAATCGATCCCACTACCCATGATATTTTGCACGTCTAAATAGGGGAGCGGGGGAAACCCTTAGTCACTTCCCCCGCTCATGCCTCTTCTTCTTCTTCTTCTTCTTCTTCTTCTTCTTCTTCTTCTTCCTTGCGATGTGGCCGCTGCCGCTCTCTGCTCCAGCGACAGCGCCACCCCACTACTCTCTCTACCTCCTCGTTTTACTACAGCGCTGCTCCTCGCCGCCGCTATGGGGCCGGGCTAGTCCGCGTCTCTCTTACCTAAATCAAGCTTCGCTTTAGAGGAGGAAGATTCAGAGATGCCATGGGAAGTTGTCGTTGTCGAGGAACACGAAGAGGGTTGCGCCGTCCTCGAGCGTGGAGCCTAGGACGACTCCAACGTTACGCATGAGGAGCTTGATTTGCTCGTGCGTACGTGGCGGATCCCCCCAGGGGTCACTTGCCACCTCCCCGGCGACGAGCAATCCCCATCACTGAAGAGGGTAAGTTTGTCGTGTTCGTGGCCCATTTTGCTCGCGGCTTTGGCCTTCCCATCAGCGAATTCTTCAATGAGTTTCTTGATACTTTCGGTCTTCAACCTCATCATCTCTCTACAAACTCCCTTGCTTCTCCTTCTTCTTTTATCTCTGGTATCAAAGGATACCTCGGCCTTTGGCCTAGCGTCTAGATCTAGGCCAAGTTCTTCCAGATCCGGGTCAATGTCGTCCCCAAAAAAGAACTTCCTCCCTACGCTAAGTCTCTGACCCAATGTGGGGCTGCCTCCATCACACCTCGGCGAAGCTCCATTTTCCCCAAATCACCGGCCTCGAGTCATGCAAGAAATGGGCAAGGACGTTCTTCTACGTGAAGAATAGCACTCCGAATGACATGATTCGGCTTCCTGCCTTTTCAGTCGGCGTCCTTGCGAGCGTAACTAGGATCTTGACCCGAAGAAGAGCAATCCCCTGGTCAATCTGGTGGAGACTCAGATCATGGAGCTAATGGAGGCCGGGTTATGCGACGATGACCTGATGGCTACTTTCATTAGTAGCTGAGTTTGCC
The DNA here is from genome assembly GCA_910589775.1 of Avena eriantha. Lineage (NCBI taxonomy): Eukaryota > Viridiplantae > Streptophyta > Magnoliopsida > Poales > Poaceae > Avena > Avena eriantha. Next base: position 214,520,606 of record OU342742.1, read on the forward strand.
TTCTCCAGTAGCGCAACCACAAGGTTTTCCATATGAGCGGTCGCTTCGACCCGAACTGAGTCTCGACGGTCAAGTTGTCCAAGGCCCAGATCCATCGCCGAATCTAGTCCATCTTCAAGATGGAGATGCTCAAGGAATGGGATTGGGGCATGGAGCTCTTTAGCCGAGATAGGCATGCACCCCAAGTAACGTTTTCCAAATCATCCTTGACGAGTTATTCCATATGTCGACATATTTGCTTAATCAATTTCCTTATGTTCCTTCATGCTGAAGTTCCTCTAGAAAAGCATTGAGTATACCTCGACTCCTCTTAAATGGGGCAAGGATCGGGAGACCTCGGATCCTGATGAGCCGGACTCTAAGGAGTTTATGCCAATCCCGAACGTCAGCTCGGGCTGATCCTCCGGTAAGACTTCTATCTTAAAGGATTGGATGGATGATGACGATGATGATGACTATGAGATTCTCGAGGTATTTAACCCAATGCCCATCTCATATGCCTATCCAACTACTCCCACTCCAACTAACATGGTTGGTCAGGTGCATAACACCCCACCGGTGGCTATGGGAGGTCAAGGAGTGGTGAGAAAATGCACCGCAACCTCAACCCCGCCAATCGAACCATCTAGGGACAGAAAGAGGTTCAAGAGACCTGGCAAGAATCCCACATCCCGGAAGGCTCCTCAACCCAAAGCACCTCCAACTGTGTCTGGGTAAGTTCCTTTCTCTAGGTTATTCTTGTGTTTCATATTTCCCTTTCCTGTATTTCTTGTTTCTCTCTTTCTTTTTTGACTTAATCCTTTTCTCTATTTGATTTGACAGGGACACCGTGGATATTTACTAGAGAGGCTCCAACATCGCTTCTCCTATCCCTGTGTCGACATCTCCCCCACATGAAGATGATATTCAGGTTTCTAGCCCCATCCGAGGTAACACTCCTCCCGCACTGGATCATCATTCACCTTGGTGGGAGGGTGAAACTATGGGTCTAGGTGGAGATGGTGCCCAGAGGACGTGGTCATGCTAGACCAGCAGGGTGACTCATCCGCCCAAGACACAGAATATCATGGCACCGATAGTACTGGCACAGAACCAGTTTCTACTAAGGTGCCGGAAAGCTCGTCACCAGTTCAACCTCAGCCTCAACTTCAAGAACAACCAGCTTCAACCTTAGCCTCAGCTCTATAGCAACAACAAATCTCCTCTGCAATTACCTCGTCTCCTCAGCAACAACCACAAGTATCTTCATCCGAGTCTACCACGACTCAGCCACAAGCCCCACCTCGGAGAAGCTCGTAGGCCAGGAGCCAAAAAGTTTCATAGACTCATCCCCCGTAAACATCTGCGGTGGAGCCTTGGCCAGCTACCTCCTAACAGCAAGACAAACAGAAGAAGGGAGGAGATGGCACTAAGGTGACCAAGAAGAAGGCAGGGGAAGTGACGAGGGTTTAACTCATCAATGCCCATTGTTATGGACTTGGGTTTTGGAGAAGGAGGGAGAGCTGGAGACATCTATCGGCTATCAAACAAGCACACAGGGGACAAAGGATTTACCCAGGTTCAGGCCTCGTAGAGGTCCCTACTCCTGCTTGTCTGCTCGTGGAATTATCGAAGGAGTCGAAAGTTACAATGGTGCGCAGATGCAATCTGGCGAGGATTATGGAAACTAGGGTTGCGTGTGTTCTTCTCGTCGCCCCCTCCTAGCCTTTATATAGATAGGCTAGGTCTCGGGTAGAAGGTCGAGTCGGTTACAAGTTAGGATTCTTCCCTTCAAACTTTCTATCTGTAGCTTCTTCTTGTCCTTCAAGAAATCGAGAGTCCGCAGGCTACTTGAGTCCTTTCATCTGGGCCTTGGCGACACCATGGGCCTGTACGTATTTAGACCGTATACACCAAGCTCGAGTACCTATAGGGTATACCCATGTCAGTAGCCCCTGAGTATCCAGTGGAATCGCAGATTCGACTGGTTACTTTTTGAGTTTTTCGAGTGCCTGAATGAGTACATTTTCGACTGCTTTCATTTATGTCATAGGGATTGTTGATATACGTGCATGATATAGCCGAAGTATCGGTATCAATTAGCCACCTTAGGGTGAAACAACGCAATCTACTCGAACTCGAGTCCCCGGACTTGAATCCGGAAAAGTGCTGGCGTAATTCGACTTAGGCCGCGGAGGTCTTACAGGAGTCGAATTCCAGTTATATGGGTGTGAGCACTTGACGCGTCCGTCAAGGCATGTTCATCGTGCCTGCAGGTACGGATATATTTCTGGTAGTGCGCAGTTAAGTGCGTTGACAGGCCTTTATTCAGGTCTTACCTTCACGCTATAAGCGCGGCATCCGAATTTTATCATCGCGGAGATGATTCGGGCGACCCAGGAGACGTAGTCTCTTTGTACGAAAAATTATGAGGCGGTCTCGCCATGATCTGCGAGTGCGGATGTAATCAACACACAGCTTTTGTGCAAATAATCATAGGGTGCGCGACCAGCGCTCCCTATGGGAGTAGCCCCCGAGTGCCTGGTTGAGTCGAAGACTCAGGCAGGGACTAAAGAAATTTTGCGACTGTTGTCGTCTTTGCTTGTTTGTTTCAGTCGAAGACTTAGGCAGAGACTAAAACACGTTTTGCGACTACTGTCGTCTTTTGCTTGCTTGTTTTAGTCAAAATTGTTTCCGGCGCTCCCTATGGGAGTAACCCACGTCCGTAGTCAAATCGTGTTTCGAGTGGTTGGGTTTGATTGTGATTGCCTGTATCCCTGCAATAAGAAAATAAAAATCATAGGGTGCGCGACCAGCGCTCCCTATGGGAGTAGCCCCCGAGTGCTTGGTGGAGTCGAAGACTCCAGCAAGGACTAAAGTAGTCGAAGTTTTCCGCTGCGTAGCTGTTGATCACATAAGTGCTGACGCTTGCATGGCCTCAGTTGCCCGCGTGAGCGGTTTTGACGGGACGTGACAAGCGGTGGGTCCTACTTTCTGACTTTGATTTGACTGGGCATGCGTAATTTTATTATTAACTGTGCCTCCTTGATTTCCGCGCGTAATGGGAGCAGTGGAGGGACGGTTCGCGCTTCCTGTTCTCCACGTGTCGAGCTCGATGCGTGCCACGCGTCCAGTAGGGTTTTTGTGAGCCGTTGGATTGCATCTCCTAGGGGTTAAGTAGCGGTGCTACGGCGGTAATTTTCCATCTGCGCTCTTTTCTTCCTCGCTGCCATCGCCATTGCTGCTGCTCAGCTGCTTTTCCCTGCGCTCATCTCCTCCTCAGCTCTGGACCACCTCCGCTCATTTCCAAGTTATTTTCTGCGTTCTCATCGCCGCCGCGCAATGGGAAAGAAGAAAGGAGGTGCTGTCGCTGAATCCGTGGCCACCATCGCTGCGACGAAGAAGAAGGGTGGCCCTGCTGCTGCGGGCACCAGTGCCGCCGCCGGCAGGAAAAAGAAGGTCGCGGGCACCCGCGTGACCAATGGCGCATGGCGCCCCTCTATCATCAAGGCGTCGGATCTCCGTCTTCTTCGCCAAGACGGAGTTATTTCTGCAGCAGTCGCCGATGCACGCGTCCCCAGCGGTGAGACCATTCCTGTGCCTCCCGCCGGTTTCGAGTGATGTTTCTTGCATTCGTCATCTGTGGTCTTTCTTTGCCTCTCCACCCCTTTCATAGGGGTCTCCTTTGTTTCTACGGGCTCCAGCTCCATCAGCTGTCCCCAAATTCAGTTCTCCACATCACCTGCTTCATCACTCTTTGCGAGTGCTGGCTCGGAATCGAGCCACACTTTGGCCTTTTCAAGCTCTTATTTAAACTGAAGCGTCAGTCCGCATCTGGCTCTCTAGTTTACGACGTAGGTGGTTGTGGAATCCATGTCGACCTGTCCGCCACCTATTTCGACATCAAGCTCACCAAGTCCGTCCAGGCATGGAGGGACAAATGGTTCTATGTTCGCGACCAGAAGGCCAAGGACGAGCACTTTGGACTCGCGCCTTTCGATCCTGCGACTTCCTGCAAGAAGATGCGTTCTTGGAAGAACGTGATCATGCCCTCCGAACTTGTGGAGACACACGTGCTATATCAACGCGTCTGCGACCTCGAGAGCCGCATAGGCGCGGAAGAGGGAGGTTGCGCCCTTGTCAGGACTTGGTTGCGTCGTCGCGTCCAGCCTCTTCAGGCTAGAGTCCATCCCATGTTTCAATGGGGTGGCGCTGATGATGCCACTCGCGTGTCTGCCGATGGCATGTCCGCGAGTGAGGTAGGTAAGAGGGTGCGACTGGTCACGAAGTACACCTTCAAGGATGTGCTTCCGAATGAGCCGGTCGTTCCTCCTTTCGATGCTTCGAATCCTCCTCCTGAGGTACAGTTGTGCTACGCAGTAGCTTATTTTCGCGATTGCTTTTCTGTTGCTTACTTTCTCCCTTTGCTCATCTTTGCTATTTGTATGCAGGACTGGGCGGTGTCGCCTTGTATGACTCCTCTCCCTGAGGGTATTATTCCTCGCGAAGCTTTGGAAGAGGACGAGTCTGAGTCGACTGCCCCTTCTGATGTGGAAGAGGAAGCCCCCGAGTCCGAGAGCCCGGATACTCACAAGCATTCGCGCAGCAAGGATTCTGACGCGTCGACTCCTTCGGCTCCAGAAGGCACGGCTGTTGGCGCGGAGTCGCCAATTCCAGCCGTTCCTGTGAGGGCTGTGGCACCGTCTTCTCGCAAGATGCGATTGCCCAAGGAGTCTTCATCGGAGTCGGCGGAGGCCACATTTGATCTTGACAAATTTGACTGGTAAGTTTGCGAGTTCATTCATTCTTCTCTGTTTTCTTCTTGTTGGCTTTGCCCTGGAGTTTGCCCTTTCTCAATGCGGATTTGGTCTTGCAGTCAAGAGGCGTCGTCATCTTCTGGCGACGTCGAGTTTTTGAAGGAATCGGGAGTCGCGACCTCAAGGTCCAAGGTAGAGGTCGAGCATGCTCCTTCTCCTCCGGTGGCGGCCCACTACGGGCACAATTCTTCGAGCTCTCCTCACGTAGGGGAGCATCGAATAGTTGCTCGGATGACGGTTCAGCAAACTTCTTCGGAGTCGCTAGAGGACCATGTAAGTATATCTTTCCTTCTTTTTTAATGTCGCAGTCAACGCCTTTTGTTGCCTTCTTCTTACTCCCTATTTTTTGTGACAGCTCCTTGTAAAGGAAGCCGCGCAAGTGGCGGAGCAGGTTATGGCGATGGGTCGCCAGCATGCGATGCTGGAGACGCATCACCGCGTGGTCGAAAGTGAGTGCTTCCACACTTATTCTTTTCATCTTCTCTTTGTTTTGGTGTATTCGACTGATAGCCAATTATTGACTGCCATGTAGCTGAGCATAATGCTTTACTGCGCAACATCGCCACGTTGGAGAAGACGTTGGCCGCAGCTGTGAAGGGGCGCGATGAGGCAATCGCGGCTCGTGATGATGCCCAGAAGCGCGAAGAGGATCTGTGCGCCTCCTTTGCGGCCAGGGAAAAGTTGTTCGAAGAGCAACTGTTCTCAGTCGCCAAGGCCCTCTAAGGTACCTTTACTGATAGATATTTTATTGATGCTCCTCTCTGCTTCTAGCTTTTTTCCGGTGGCACTAGAAATTTGATTCATGTATTTTCGGTGTAGATGCTGGCGACTTGAGTTTTGACCCGCAGGTCCTTCGTCGTGATGACGCTCTGGCCGGCGCGGTATCTGCGGTCGAGGACCGAAGCGCCGCCGTCCAGGATACCTTGTCCAAGGCCAAGGTCGCCCTTAGTCGCCTCCGGGAGGAGTTGATGCCATAGGCGCAGCTGGTCGATAATATGGACGAGCTGGTGGAGTCACTCGCCAGGGGTGTGCCTGCTACTTACAAGAACTCCCTCCGGGCGGCTGGTGCGACGATGTCACTCGCCATGGTGCAAGCCCACGGAGTCGAGATAGATCCCTCTGCGGTGTCGAAGACGATGCCTGTTGGCGCGGATGGTCAGCAGGTAGTCTTCGCTCCTTTTGCGACTGCTTGTGCCAAATATGGCCATTCTTTGATAAATATTGTTGCCAAGTATTTGGAGGAGCTCCAACGTGCGAAGAAGGCATCGAAAGCTTTGGCCTCAGGGGCCGGCGGAAAGTCTGTGGCATCTGATACTGCCACGGACTTGATGAAGCCCCTGAAGCTGTCGAAGTCGAAGAAGCCAGCTGCTCCTTAGTTAGCTTGTTGTAATAACTGATCAGTTACTCTTTTAGTCTAAGGACGTGCCTGCTGGCGAGTGTGTTTTTAAACACTTTATGCTTATCTTGAATGCGTTTGTTCCCCTTGCCTTTGTGTTAATTTGGTCGCGTTGTTTGCTTTTGTCCTGACTTGTGGTAGGGCACATCGAGTGGTCCTATGGAGGGAAACCAGGATACGCCGCGCTCCAGGGTAGAGGAGCTGTCCTTGCTGTCGCGACTGCATGATCGCGTGAAGCAGCTGGAGCGTGAGTTGCCCCTAATCCGTGGTAACGTGGACGTGTGGAAGTCGAAGGCGGAAAAATCCGCCGCCCGCGAGAAATATCTGCTTGGCGAGGTGACGCAGCTGGACGACCAGTTTAAGTGTTAGTTTGCTCGTCCTCATCTTTTCCTTTGTAGTTAGTCGCAATGGTACGTTGTACTCATGCTATTGGTGCTGCTTCATGTAGTTGTTAGCGCACGCCATCCTCAGGAGGAGAGGGATAGGATTGCCATCCGCCTTCATGGTCTCACCCAGGAGCAACTTCAAGAGAGTGGATACTTCTGGGTGGATCATGATCGTGCGACTGCATTGGTGACCCTGCAGGATCGCGCTTCATGAGTGCTGCTCTTCCTGAAGAAGTCGTAGTCATGTTTGAAGAATATCTATCGGGCGATGTTCCCATTGGATGACACTCCATCAAGCCAGTTGGCTCTCCTGGCCAAATTTCAAGATATGTCCGCGGTTCGCGAGTGCGTGAGGCAGCAGTTGGTGGCTGGTGCCAAGGCTGCCCTCTCGATGGTGCGATTGCACAGGCCTGACGTAGATGTTGCCGCCCTTGCTTCTAGGCTGCCAGCGCCTCCAGCCGGATCTGCTTGGAATATGGTGTCGCACTATCAAGCGGTGGACCGCCCAGCAGAGGAGATTGTCGACTTCTTTGAGGAACAAACCAATGTTCTTATGTTGCAGCAGTAGCCAGATTTGTATCCTGCGCATAAGTGTATTTGTGTTGTAAAGTTCATATATATGTTGTCGAACGTGTATAAATAGCTTTGTTGGCGTGAGGTGCGTTGCACTATGCGAGTCCTTTTCGTTAGCCTGGTCATCCCTTTGTCAACCTGCCAGGTGCGTTGCAACTGGGTTGAGTTTGCGTTAAGGGGTTTGATTGATGTGCCAGCTACTCAGGATATCGTGTTTATTGGTTTGAAGAACAAATGTATGTAGGGTGGCGTAGCCCCCGAGTATAAAATTGACAGAAGTGAAAAGAGAAACACAGAGTTTTGGGGCACTTAGCTTTTATTTATTTGAAGAACAGTACGAGGCACAATGTGTGGCTAAATAGCCTTGGTTGAGTAGCCTTATTTGCGATGTAAAGGTAAAAACAGCTAGGGGTAGAAGCATCGCAGCTGTGCGACGTTCCAAGGGTTGGAGTATGCGACTCCTGTCTCTAAATCTTGAAGGCGATAGGCGCCACCTGGGATTACTTTTGTAATAACGTGCGGTCCTTCCTAGGGGGACTCGAGCTTGAGATGCCCCTGCTGCTTCAGCCGCAGGACCAGGTCACCTTCGACGAAGGATCTGGGGTGAAGCCTTCTACTATGGTAGTTGCGCAGGTTCTGTTGGTAGATCGTGGATCTTTCTGCGGCGATTTCTCTTGCCTCGTCGAGGAGGTTGACGGAGTCTTCGAGTGCAAGAGATGACTCTTGTTCGCTGTAAGCGACCACGCGCGTCGCCTTGTACCTCACTTCGGCGGGTAGTACTGCTTCTGCTCCGTGCACCATAAAGAATGGCGTGTAGCCCGTGACGCTGTTTGGAGTTGTACGTAGGCTCCAGAGTACGCATTGGAGCTCATCTGGCCAGCAACCCGCGACCTGCTCGAGTGGTCGAAGGAGTCGCTTCTTGATGCCGCTACAGACGAGCCCGTTTGCTTTTTCCACCTGGCTGTTGGTCTGTGGATGCGCGACTGAGGCGTAACTGATGTTGATCCCCATGTTTCCGCAGAATTCTTGGAACTCTTTAGATGTGAAGTTCTTCCTGTTGTTAGTGATGATGATGTGCGGCATGCCGAAGCGGTAGACGATGGACTCGAAGAACTTGACCGCGCTGTGACCCGATTGCTTGGTCACTGGCATGGCCTCAATCCACTTGGTGAATTTGTCGACTATGACCAAGAGGTAGACGTAGCCTCCTTGCGAGGATCTTGGGAGCTTGCCCACCATGTCGAGCCCCCATTGTACGAAGGGCCAAGCCAATGGAATAGGCCATAGTTCTGTGCCTGGTGCATGTGGTTTGTCCGCGAATCGCGGACAAGCGTTGCACTTTTGGACTATGTCCTTGGCGTCGCGCATGGCCGTGGGCCAGTAAAATCCAGCTCGTAGAGCTTTGGCGATGAGGGCGCGACTGCCGGCGTGGTGCCCGCAGGTCCCTTCATGGATGTCGAGAAGGACAGCTCTTCCATCGGCCAGGGAGATGCATCGTTGTAACACGCCTGTGATGCTGCGTTTATACAGTTCGCCGTTGATAACGGTGAATGCCTTGGAGCGTCGCGCGATGTGCCATGTGTCTGTCGGGTCGTCCGGTAGGCGCTTGCTGAGGAGGTACGTAATGTACGGCTGTGTCCAGGATTGTTAGATCATCATGATGCTCATTGGCCCTTCGAGTCCTATGTCTGGCTCCAAGTCATCGAGTGCCATTGGCTCATTGGGTGGCGTAGCCCCCGAGTCCGTTGCTACGCTTGTTTTCTTCTCTGCGGCCTTTGGCTTGATGGAGCGTTCACAGATGCGCTCGAGAAATACCTCGGGTGGTATGGGGGCGCAGGTAGAGCCTATGTTGGCGAGTGCGTCCGCCTCCTCGTTGCTTTTGCGACCTACATGTCGCCACTCATAACCATCGAAGTCTCCCTCGAGTGTATCGTAGAGGTCGCGGTATGCGATCATGTTGTCATTCAGTGCGTCACACTCGTGCATTGTTTGGTTGACGACCAGCTTGGAGTCGCCATATATGATGAGCCTCTTTGCGCCGTAGCTTTTGCCATCCTCATCCCATGCAACAGGGCCTCGTATTCAGGCTTGTTGTTTGAGGCTGTGAACTACATTCGTATGATGTATTTCAGCTTATCCCCTTGAGGTAGTGTCAGTATGACACCTGCTCCTGCTCCATCTTTCCGTTTGGATCCATCGAAGTGCATGGTCCAGAGGTAGGACATATCTGGCTTGTCCGGGAGTTGGTTTTCCATCCAATGCACGAGGAAGTCAGGGAGAACTTGCGACTTGATTGCGTCATGCTTTTTGTATGTGATGTCTCGTGGAGACAGTTCGATTCCCCAAAGCGCGACTCGTCCAGTGGCGTCGGGGTTATTGAGGATATGTCCCAATGGGGCGTCGCTGACTACCACGATTGGGTGTTCCTGGAAGTAATGGCACAGTCGCCGGGCGGTCATGAAGACGCCGTACGCCAGCTTCTGGTAGTGCGGGTACCGCTGCTTTGTTGGCGTGAGGACCTCGCTGAGGTAGTATACCGGGCGTTGTACCCCATGGACCTTGTTTTCCTCGGCCCGCTCGACGACGAGCACTGTACTAACCACTTGGTTGGTGGCGGAGATGTACATCAATAGTGGTTCCCTTTCTCGTGGAGTCACCAGTACTGGCGAGGTGGATAGCAGGCGCTTGAGATCTTTGAATGCTTCTTGCGCTTCGTTAGTCCACTCGAATTTGTCAGCTTCGCGGAGGAGCTGATAGAAGGGCAGTGCTTTTTCTCCCATCCGACTGATAAATTGACTGAGGGCCACGATTCGTCCGGCTAGTTGCTGGACGCCTCTTATGTTCTTTGGCTTTTCCATGGCCAGTATGGCCTTTATCTTTTTCGGGTTTGCCTCAATCCCTCTCGGGGAGATGAGATATCCGAGCAGCTGCCCAGATGGTACGGCGAAGGCGCATTTTTCCGGATTGAGCTTAATCCGGTAACGATTGAGATTGGCGAATGTTTCATGCAAGTCGTCGATTAGAGAGGCTTCCTCCTTGGTTTTGATTACTATGTCGTCTACATAGACTTGGATGTTGCGACCCAATTGCTCCTTGAGGCAAGCCTGCATGCACCGCTGGTAGGTGGCTCCCGCGTTTTTTAGCCCGAAGGGCATTGTGTTGTAGCAGAACACACCGAAGGGCGTTGTAAACGCGGTCTTCTCCTGGTCTTCCTCCTTCATTCGAATTTGGTTATAGCCTAAGTAGGCATCGAGGAAGCAAAGGCGCTCGCATCCAGCGGTGGAGTCGATGATTTGATCGATCCGTGGTAGCGGGAAGTGATCTTTTGGGCAGTGCTTGTTTAAAGAAGTGAAGTCCACGCACATCCGTAGGATGTCCGTGTCCTTTTTTGGCACCAACACCGTATTGGCGAGCCAAGTGCTTTCCTTGATCTCGCGTATGAATTTGGCCTCGAGGAGTCTGTTGATCTCCATTCCGACTGCCTGTGCTCGTGGCTCAGACAGTCGCCTGATTGTTTGCTTGACTGGCCTTGCGTCGGGGTTGACGTTGAGTGCGTGCTCGGCGAATTCCTTGGGAACTCCTGGCATGTCCGCAGGACACCAGGCAAAAATTTCCCAGTGCTCACGGAGGAATTCGACGAGCGCGAGTTCCTATGCGGGACTCAAGTTGTTGGCGATAAGGGGCCGTTTTGGCGGGATCTCACGGATGGACCAGCACCTTCTTTGTGTGAACGAATGAGTCGAAGGAGAGATCAGGTGAGCTTGGCCTACTCAGGGGAGGCAGACGGTTGTTTGTCGTTTCCTTCAATCGCGCGAGCTCCTCCTGCATACCGAAGGACTGGGAGATTCTGTTGAATTCCCTGTTGAAACTGTCAGATCGCTCAAAGTTCCCGTTGATCGGGATGACGCCGTTGGGACCTGGCATTTTCATCTGCAGGTAGGCGTAGTGGGGTACTGCCATGAACCTAGCGAACGCGACGCGTCCAAGGTTGCAGTGGTATTGTGAGGGCCAGTCGACGACCTCAAAGTCGATGCGCTCGCGCCGGAAGTTCTTTGGCATGCCGAATATGACGTCGAGGTTGATTTTGCCCAGGGGGTATACGCCTTTCCCTGGGACGATGCCGTGGAACGTTGTGTCTGATGCCTCCAAGCAGGTTAGAGGGATCCTCATTGCTCGCAAGGTACTCGTGAATATGAGGTTTATGCCGCTTCCACCATCCATGAAGACGCGACTCATGTCGAAGCCTCCAATTTGCGCCTCGAGTACGAGGGGGCAATGACCTGGGCAAGGTACTTGAGGCGGGTGGTCGCGTTTATCGAAGGTAATGCAAGACTCACTGCCACTGAGGTACTCAGTGGTGGACGATGGCGAGTGCATGGCCAAGTTGACTTGGCGAGTGATAGCTTTCTGCACCCTGTTGGAGGGGCGCCCCTTTTGGATCATCATGGTACCCATGGCCCGTGGGTAAGGTTCTCCTCCATGGTGCTGGTCCGATGCAGCTCCGTTCGGGGGTGGCCCAGGTGGTGGTGGCGGTGCGCCATGTGCCACGGCGCCTGGAGCGGCTCCGTAGCCTCTTTCGACTGCGTTGCGGTTCATCTGAACCAATCTCTCGTGTAGCTTGAGGAACTCGTGGCAGTCCTTGAGGAGGTGGCTGGACTTTCTCTTGCCGTCATGCTTGTCGATGTAGAAGTGTACCGTGCATGGCCCGGACAGTTTTTCCTCAATGGAGGTCGCGGGTGTCTCGTCGCGAGTGCGGTGTTGCCACACTTGCGTGGTTTTCCCGGAGTCGCGGTATCCGCTGTTGCGGTTTTCATCGCGTCTGTCGGTGTAGCCGGCTGCGACCATGTTGACGTCGTCGCGATCGTCGTAGATGCGCATGCGACGCTTGCCCCGGCGGTCGCGTCTGCGTTCGAGTTCTGCCTCCTCGTCGGAATGAGCGCGGTTCTTCACCGAATCTTCTCCATCGACCCATCGATTCACGATCTCCATCAGGTGGTCGATGGTCTGAGGCTTTGAGCAACCCAGCTCCTCCCTGAGATCTAGGCGGCGGACGCCACCGTTGAATGCATCAATCGCGCGGTCCTCCGAGATGTTTTCCGTGGAGTTCTTGATGATGGATCACCTTTGGATGTATGAGCGCAGCGATTCGCCCGAGCTTTGCTGGCAACATCTCAGTTCTTCGATTGACGCGGGCCGTTTGTACGTGCCCTTAAAGTTGCGCATGAAGCTGTAAACCAGCTCATCCCAACTGCGAATGGATCCGCGTGGGAGGTTATTGAGCCATGCTCGGGCAGCGCCCTGCAGCTGTAGCTGCAAACACTGCATGGCAGTACTTCGACTGCCTCCGTGGAGCCTGACAGAGGAGATGTGATCCTCTAGCTAGATTTTAGGGGCTTGTAGACCGTCGAATTTCGGATTCTCCGACGGAAGTTTAAACCCTTTAGGCATTCACTTCTGCCTAATGGATCTGCTGAAGCATCTGGCGCCGCAGAGCTCCCCATCTTCGTCTTCCGAGTCAGTCGACCGAGCACGTCGTGCCCTTGACTTGTCGATCTTGCGTTGCGTGAGGTCGTTGCGCGCATCGTAGTCGCGATCGTGTCGCCGTGAGCGACGGCGTCGAGACAGGTCGTGACTGTCATCGCTGGATGAGGGCGAGGAGTAGCGCTTTGCTAGCGCTTTGCCCTTTTTTGGGTCTGGTACCGGCTCCTTGTCGAGGGCGGCCTCGATTAGCCCAAAACCCGCGATCGTAGATTGGTGCATGGCAGTTCGGGGATCTCCAGCCGGTGGCTGGTTGTTGAGGAGGTACATGGTGGCTGCTGTCACCGCAGCCTGCGACGTCCTGGGGACCACGTTGCCTCTCATGTCGACTATCATAGAGCCGAAGTCGAGGAGTTTTGCGGCGTCTATGCGCTCTTGTTCGGTGAGGTGAGCCATTTGCGACTGCCTCTTCTTGGCGAGGTACTCGTTGCCTCGTGAGGAGGATCCTCCGTAGGAGGAGAGCCGAGCACGACGAAGGCTCGACTCGTCCGTCGCCTTTTTACGCCCCTCAAGTTGCGCGATTGCTTGTTTTTGGCGCGTGAATTCTTCTTTTAGGAGCCAGTGGTAGCCCATCAGCAGTTCTTGCGGGGACCCAAGGGGTAGAGGTGCACCTCGTAGGGCTTCGCGGCTGCGCTCCCACTCTTTCTCGTTGAGCCTGATTACGACGCGTTCGCCAGTTTGCTCATTGATTATGCTGGGAGGTTCGACTGCTCCCCCGTTGGCGCCATTACCGCCGTTGCCACCATTGCCACCGTTAGGTGGATTGGTGCCATTGCCGGTGTTACCGCCGTTGCCGCGATTGGCGGAGGTGTCGCCTGCGTTAATGACGGTGCACATGAAGTGATTGGGGAAGCTGTTGCTTCCACAACTTTCAGATTTGGAACCGTAGGTTCCATCTTCTGTGGCCAGATCGCTCAGATCAGAGTTGCGACTGCTATCGCTGATCGTGTTCCCGACTGCCACCGGAGCATTGAGCTCGCTAAGGGTGTCGATCGATGGAGGGAACCATGATGTCGGGGCAATCGTCGGTGTTGTCGGTTGATCAGGCATGCGAAGCGTGCCCATCTGACCAACTTGGAAGCGGAAGCTCCCAATCGCCAGGCTAATTCCGTCGCCGACGGATTCGAAGGCCGGGCGGGTGGCTGGCATGTGGACGGTGAAGTCGAAGGCGCCGAAGGGCTGGTGAATCTCCGTTGTTGCGGAGTTGTAGATCGCAGTTGATGGGGCCGAAGAAGCCACAACATCGGCACTCCCAGTTCCCACAGACGGCGCCAATCGACGAGGGTTTAACTCATCAATGCCCATTGTTATGGACTTGGGTTTGGAGAAGGAGGGAGCGCTGGAGACATCTATCGGCTAACAAACAAGCACACAGGGGACAAAGGATTTACCCAGGTTCAGGCCTCGTAGAGGTCCCTACTCCTGCTTGTCTGCTTGTGGAATTATCGAAGGAGTCAAAAGTTACAATGGTGCGCAGATGCAATCTGGCGAGGGTTGTGGAAACTAGGGTTGCGTGTGTTCTTCTCGCCGCCCCTCCTACCCTTTATATAGATAGGCTAGGTCTCGAGTAGTAGGTCGAGTCGGTTACAAGTTAGGGTTCTTCCCTTCAAACTTTCTATCTATAGCTTCTTCTTGTCCTTCAAGCAATCGAGAGTCCGCAGGCTACTTGAGTCCTTTCATCTGGGCCTTGGCAACACCATGGGCATGTACGTATTTAGACCGTATACACCAAGCTCGAGTACCTGTAGGGTATACCCATGTCAGGAAGGATCCTCACAACCATCCATTGCCACTATGCTCCAGAAGGGTGCTGCTCCATCTTCCTTGACTGCTAGTAAACAAGTCGCTCTACACACAAGCCCAGCTGCTGCCATGGATGCCCAGAAGGCCTCTGCTGGGAAAGGCTTTGTCCTGACTCGAACGCCCAGTGGTGAGAGCCTCGGCTCTCTAGCTGAGTATGCTGAGAACTGGAACAATGCTGATTACAGCGAGGTTAGCTCCTCCAATCCTCACATCCCTGAGAAGTTCGACCCAGCGTAGATTGGTGACAGGAGGTTCATTGCTAGCCAAGCCATTACTAAAGCCGGAAAAATGGAGGTATATATCTTGGGTATCCTTTTATACTCACAATAGATAACACATACTCATTAGTCCCCGAGCGTCCGGGGGAGTAAGATAATACTCGGTCGGATGCTCCCCTAGCTTTGAACTTTAGAAAATCGACTTTTTGCTTTTAGCTGATTCAAGGTATTTAGCCGAGTCATTCAAACTTAGCCAAAATCCCCTTTAGGTCGAATATCCAACCACCTAGATTCGGATAGAGTTTACTCTGTACAAATCTTGAGTAACTTCAAATATCCAGCCACCTAGATTCGGATTGAGTTTACTTAGTTCCAATCCTGAGTAACTTTGAATATCCATCCACCTAGATTCAGATCGAGTTTACTCAGTTCGAATCTTGAGTAACTCCAAATATCCAGCAACCTAGATTCGGATCCAGTTTACTCGGTTCGAATCTTGAGTAAGTTCGAATATCCAGCTGATACGTCCAAAACGTATCTACTTCCCGAACAATTTTGCTATTGTTTTTCCTCTAAACTTGTGTGATTTGGATACTACTAACATGAACTGACGCTGTTTTCAGCAGAATTACCTTGGTGTCTAGTTTTTGTGCATAAAATCAACTATCACGAAAAATCCTAGAAGATATGCCAAAAATCCTATTTCACCAGAAGACTCACGGAGACAAAAGAAGAGACGGAGTAGGGTCACGAGGGTCCCACACCACCTGGCCGCCCGGGCCAGGCCAGGCCGCGCCTAGGGGTGGTGTGGCCGCCTCGGCTACCCCCTCGGCCTCCCTCTTCGCCTATAAGTTGCGTCTTGACCTAAAAATCAAGGGGGGGTTCGACGTTTTTCTAGAAAGAGTTCCGCTGCGCCGCCACCACCAGATTCCGCGATTCAGAACCAGAAACTCCATTCTAGCACCCTGTCGGGATAGGGAATTGGAGCAGATCATCGCCATCATCATCGCCATCGCTTCTCCATCGACCATCCATGTTCCCCCCATCCATGAGTGAGTAATCCCCCGCTGTAGGTTATGGTGATGGTAGGGATTGGATGAGATCGTTCATGTAATGGCATCAGATTGCTAGGCATGGTGCCTAGTATCTATTATTAGTGCTTTTTGACTTTGTTGCAACTTGTTATGCTTAATGCTTGTCATTGGGGACCGAGTGCCATGATTTCAGATCTGAACATGTTATTGATTCATTATGATAGTATTGTTTATGGTCTTACCTGCAAGTTGAATACACATGTTGTTGTCCGGAACCAAAGGCCCCGAAGTGACAGTAATCGGGATAACCGGAGGGGATGGCTTTGATGTGAGGATCACATGTGTTCACGGAGTGTTAATGCTTTGCTCCGGTGCTCTATTAAAAGGAGCACCTTAATTGCTAGTAGTTCCCTTGAGGCCCCGCTGCAAATGGGCTGGCAGGACAAAAGATGTTGTGCAAGTAATCATTGCGAGCACATATGACTATATATGGAACACATGGCTATGATTATTTAGTACTTCGATGCTTTATATTATTTATCTACAAATGCCCTATGTCTTGATTGCCATATGAAATGTCTTGTCCAAGCAACGCCCGTCCATCCATCCTTGTTCCTACCGCGCTTTAATCCTACTGTTTACTACAATTGTTACTATTGTCTTTACTTTTACTACTGCTATTACTTTGCTATTGCTACTACAAAATTGTTGCTACTAATAAACTGTTGTGAGAAAGATTGTTTCCAGGCGCAGCTGAATTGACAACTCAGTTGTTAAGGATTATAAATATTCTTTGTCTCCCCTTGTGTCGAATCAATAAATTGGGTTTCACTTTCCTCGAAAATACTGCGATACACCCTCTATACTTGTGGGTCATCAAGACTATTTTCTGGCGCCGTTGCCGGGGAGCATAGCTTTATTTATCAAGTTCACTTGGAATCAATATTGTTCGCTGCCATCCATCCATCATGGGTAAGTCTCGTGATGGCATGGTTCCTATTCTACCATCCACTACAAGAAGGGGTACGGTTCTGAACACCTCTATTGCTCTTGATTCACCATCTGTTATGAGTAAGCTCCTTACACCACCACATGCACATGCTACACACACGACTACTACTGCTAGATCTGAAACTTCTAATACTTATGATGCTTCTTCTACTATGCTTGATAAGAGTGGTTCATTAGGCCCTTCCCTTGATGCTACGATTGCTAGAACTATAGCTGGAAATACTGAAAATCCTAATGAAGACACTACTACACCTGTCAGTTCACCTGAGTCTAGAGAGATCTATGATATTGAAGACGGTTATATAGAGATGATCGATGAATTTATTAAAGAATGTCAAAACACCCATGATAGGAGTGATATTAAGAGTCTCCTTGAGAGGCATACTATAAAACCCAAATTGTCTCCTAATGCTAAGTTTGATGCATCTCCCATAAACATTAAAGATAAGGATTATGATTTCTCTCTTGATCTATCTTTTTGTGGGACTTAGAATGAAAGTGCTGTAGCACATATGACTGAGCTTTCTACCATGAGTGGCCTGTTTTCTGATGATATTAAGATGCGCACCTACTTTGTTGCTAAAATTTTCCCTTTTTCATTGACAGGAGAAGCTAAAACCTGGTTTAATAATTTACCTCCTGGATCTATTGATAGCTCTGATTGCTTGATTAGTACCTTCCTGCAGAAATATTTTCTACCTAGTGCTAGGCATGCTATTTTGCAGGAACTTTTTGATTTAAACAGGGAAAGAAAGAGATATTGCCTGAATCATGGGCATGGTTTTGTGCTTTGATTCACACACAGGCTAGATGTCCATTACCTAAGAATGAGCTTCTTGACATATTTTATAATGGACTAACTGAAGACCTAGGACATACCTGGATAGTTGTGCTGATTGTGTTTTAAGGAATAGGACTCCCAAGGAAGCTGAGGAATTAATGGCTAAAATAAGCAAGAATTATGAAGACTGGACTCCTCCTGAACTAGCTATACCTGAGACAACTATACCTGAACCAACTATTCCTGCACCTATACCAACATCTAAGAAGAGGGGAGTTATTGAACTAAATGATGAAGTGATGAAGGAAGCTAAGAAATGTCTTTAGGAGAAGGGAATTAAAGCTACAGATGTCAAGAATTTACCTCCTATAGAAGAATTATGTAAGCCAATTCCCCACTCATCCACTATTGAGGTAGACTGTCTCCAACATTTTGATGAAGGTGATATCCCATACTCTAAACCTCCTGATCAATGCTTAGAAGAATTCGATATTTTTATTGTTAAGCAAGATAATTTTAATAAAAGGGTGCAAAATCATTTAATGGAAAACTCTAGAGCTATTGTTGAGTTAAAATATATTGTGGAAAGAACCTCTAATGATGTTAAAATGCTTGTAAAACATTTTCAAATGGTTCAAGCTCAAATTGATCAGCTTATTAAGGTACAAAAAGACTTGCTAGTTAATGCTGCTAAAGAAAAACATGCTTATGAAATTAGAACTAGAAGTGGTGTTGCTACCTAGGATCCTCTATATCTTGAGGGGCATCCTAAAAGCATCGAGCAGGATTCTCAACAAGCTGAAAATAGTGGTACTACCCCTAAGAAAAGGAAGAAGAAACATAAAACTACTGTAGAACCTTCTGAACCTACTAAAGATCCTAATAGTATATCTGTCTCTGATGCTGAAACTGAAAGTGGTAATGAAGAAAATGATGTTACCGATAAAGAAAAAGTTGAAGAAGAACCTGAAAGGCACATTAAGAATACTAAATACACTAAAGAAGATTTTGTTGCTAAGAAATATGGTAGTGAAAGAGAGCCTTGGGTCCAAAAACCTATGCCTTTGCCTGATAAGAAACACAAGTCAAAGGAAGATGAACATTATAATAAGTTTTGTGAGTGGATGAAACCTTTATTCTTGCAAATTCCTTTCACTGATGCTATTAAATTGCCTCCTTATTCAAAGTATATGAAGGATATTGCTTCGAATAAAAGGAAGATCCCTAATGAAGAAATTTCTACCTTGCTTGCTAATTATTCCTTTAATGGTAAGGTTCCAAAGAAGCTTGGAGACCCAGGGATCCCAACTATTCCGTGCTCTATTAAAATAGTTATGTTAGAACTGCTTTGTGTGATTTGGGAACAGGAGTTAGTGTTATGCCTTTTTCTCTTTATAAGAGACTTCAACTGGAAAACAATACCAACTGATATATCTTTGCAAATGGCTGATAAATCTACTACTATTCCTGTTTGTATATGTGAGGATGTACCTGTTCAAGTGGCTCATAATTGCTTGATATTAACTAATATTGTTGTGCTTGAAATGCCTGAAGATGATAATATGTCTATTATTCATGGGAGACCTTTTCTTAATATTGCAGGAGCAGTTATTAATTGTAATCAAGGAAAGGTGACTTTTAATGTTAATGATAAGGAGCATATTGTCTATTTCCCCAAGAAGATTGATTGGACTTATGGTTTGAATTCAATTGAACATGTTGATGGTATTCAAGTTGGAGAAATGTATTGTCCCATACCAAAAGAAAAATATGAAACTATTATGATTGGGACCATTGCTATCAAGGTTGAGGTAACATAATCATTAGTGGATCACAAAGTTTTGTTTCATATAAAATTGTTTTGGTAACAAGACCTGATCAACCTTGTTAACAAAAGGATTTCAATGAACAAAACAATGTTTTCACCATGATTATCTTTGTTTGCTTTTATTTTATCTTTTTTAGTTTTTGCTTTCGTTTAGTTTACTTTTCTGTTGTTAGTTGCTTGCATGTTAAAGTGTCTTAGAACTTCTGAAGTTTTAGTTTTGTTTTGTCATTGCATCTTTCCAAAAACTTCTTTCTGTCAGAAAATCATTCATCTATACCTGAAAATTGCTCAAAAATAAAGTGTCTCGAAAAATTCTAGAAAATTCATATTAAATTTTATGTGAAAAAAGGGGCAGAGAAGGCCTGGAGAGTACCAGGGGGCCCAACAGGAAGGCACACCACTTGGTGGCGCGGCCAGCCCAGGGGCACGCCTAGCCATGGTGTGGGCCACCCCTGGCCCTCCACTCACTCTCTCACTTCCCACTTTCTTCTCACTCCCGAGAAAACACCAGTTCATTGCTCGAAATCGCGTTCTTGCTGTTCTTGCCCACAATTTTTTGATCTCCTTGATCAGCCCATCTTTGCTGCTGAAATTTGGAGCATTTGTTCTCCGGTATGTGACTCCTCCGCTTGTCCAAGTAGATTTGTGTTTAGTGGTTTATATCTTGAGTATATTGCTGCTGTAGGTGACAGCTTATGAGAGCTTGTAAGCTTGTTCAATGTTTAGAGATATTGTTTTGATGCATGTTTAGGCCTCTTTCAAGTCCCAATGAGTAGTGCCCTTCATTATATATTCACTTTGCAATCACTTGTGTAATGGATGTTTAAATTTCAGAATATCAAAGATGAACAACCACACCTTTGGAGAAATATTTGAGAGGGACACACCTAGGAGGTCAAGGCCCTCAAGATCAGCCTCTCAGTTAAGGCCTTCATACAATGAAGATCTCATTGCACCATGCTTTTGCAATGAAGGAGATGAGGGGGATGCTCACCCATCTACTTTTCCTTGTTATACCTTTTTGCAAGCTGCAGGGATCCTCGATGATTTCTTACTACTGGTTCAGAGGGTCGGTTTGACCTCATACATGGAGGATGAGAGTGAGCAATATGCCATGCTCACCAAAACTTTCGTTGAGAGTTTCGTTTTCACTAACACCCCCTATGAGTCAACTGTTTATTTCAGAATTTATAATCAGCCTATTACCATGTCTTTGGAAAGATTTTGCAGCATTATAGGTATAGGCATGACGAGGACCGTGAAGAAGATCAAAGGTCGACCCGCTGATTTGCTGGAGCTCTATCGAAGTGTGACAAATGACGATGACCGCGTAGCTGAACACGGGAAGATAAGAAACATCCAACTCCCAGCTCTTAGATACTTTGATTATTATCTTGCTACTAGCATTCTTGGTAGGGAAAACACAAGTAATATCTCCAATTATCATTTAGCCTTCCTCGTTGCTGCACTTAATAATGATACTCGGTACAATCTTGGCTCTCTCATTGCTCGCCGCCTAGCTGCTAGGGGACCTATTTATGAGGGCATTATTGCTTCACGTATGGTTACTACGTTAGAACTTTCTGTGGATCCTAATGATACTATATTGGCACCACAAAGGCTTGATCTTGCTGCCATGAAAACACATGACTTCGTCACTGTTGACTCTAATACAAATAGTTTAGTATAAAATATGTTGTTTACTGACGGGGACAAAAGGGAGATTCCTTTGCCGCAATCTACTTTGTTCAGTGTTCACAGGAGGCCATGGTCGCGTTCCAAGGAGGAGGTGGACGAGCAGCTCTACTTGCTTGGTTTCCACATGCAGCACCGGGAGGATGTGCCTTCTTACGACTACTCTGCACACTACGGTCGGGCGTCCTCGAGCTCATACCAGGACGAGGGTACCTCCTCGCCGTACTACGGAGGCGCTCCATCTTGGCCAGCCTGGGATTGATACCCACTTAGGCCCAAAGCCTAAGCTTGGGGCAGGTACACCGACATCACACTCATCTCCATATCATGTTTAGTCGGTACTTTGTATATCCATGCTTTGTTCTCTTTTTAGTTTTTGTTCTTTCTTTACTTTTGCTTTCTAAAATACAAAAAGACCAAAAATATTTCCATTGTTTCTCTTTGTTTGCTTCTTCTTCTTTTTGCTTTGGTTTGCTTTTTCCTTTTTTCTTTGTTTGAACTATTCGGAAAACCGAAAAGATTTTGCTTTGCTTGTTTTTCCTTTTTGTTCTTGCCTTTAAAAATTAAAAACACCAAAAATATTTGTTGTTCTTCTTTGGTTTTGTGAAGTTTATTGCAGGGTTCAGCTGTCCTCAGTGGAATTTTGTTTCATGTTATTATTCAAGCCACACAAGTGAAGGGCAATAATGAGGATTAATGACAACTTGAGGTGTGGTAAGAGGCTGGTAACGAACTCTATTTGTTTTCATTTTTGTACATATACTCATCATTGTGGGCATGCTTAGTCTATTCATGTAGGGCGTATGTTATTATGGATGCTTAGTAGTTCTTACTTTCTTATGATTAGCTCTAGCTTGCTAATAGTTTGTAGCATGTCGTATGAATGTTTGCTTGCATTGCTCTATTCATAACTTGGTATGACACTATCGTATCTCCCTCTGAATGTTTCACTTGAATTGACTTGGCACATGCTCATGCATGCATATGACTGAAACAATAATCAGTTAAGCCTCGATGAATTATTTTGCCTCAGGGGTCTTGAATCACTTTCATGCCATGATTATTCCTATTTTGTTGCAAGCATGATTATGACAGTTATTGCTCGCTCGCTTGTCGCTCCCTTACTATTGCTAGCCCTCACTTGCACTGAGTATGAGCTCTACTCGTGTTTCCAACTCCCCAAAACCAATATTGCCAAAAGTGTCCACCATACCTACCTATTAGCATCATTTGCTTTTCCGTGCATATTCAGTATGCCTTGTTTTCTTCCGAATAAAATGTTTGCTTGTTATGAGAAAGTTAGTTAGTAAAGCTCTCACGAACTTGATGGCACACTTTATTTCTTGCACTTAATAAACCTGAACGATTGTGACTGTCCATGAAAGTTATATGCTTGCAAATTATAGGCTGGGGATTAGCAGAAGCGTGCTGTCACGAGGAATGCTTTCAACACCCGTAAATATATACCCAGTTGATATCATGCCCTTTTGTTTGCGGATGTCGTTGGTGTGAAATAAAAGGGGAGCTTGTAAGTCCATGGAGTTATGTATGTGTGTTAGAGAAACGCCTGGGCCGCCGGTCTAATCCATGCCTAATCATGGTGGAAACCTGCAGCGTAACCATAATGAGTATCTATGAAGCATTCTTCATATAAAAAAAGAGAGATAGCTATTGAGAAAAAGAAAAAAGGAGATATGAGAAAAGAGGAAAGAGATAAAAAAGCATTATTTTCCCATGGTAAATAAGAAGATTGCTTAGATGCTCGTTGTCTGCTTGCCTTTTCATTTGATATGGGGATTCTTCCATATCATCGGGCAAGGGGTACCCCGTTGGCGGTTCTCTATGATATGCACGTATTTACTATGACAAGAACTTACCGGTAACTAAAGTTGAGTAGCATGAGGAGTGGCCCTCATACTCAATGGACATGAGATTTCTAGTTTATAGTCTGTCAAGCATATAACTCAGATTGGACCTCACTTTCACCTTAACCATTTGAAGATGCTTATGATAGGGGCAATGAGAGCTCAAAGCTAACGAGTACCATACTTTCAGCATTTGGAAGCCTTTCAAACTTTTTAAAATCTTTTTCATTTGCTTGTTGAGTCACCACATATTCTATGAGCGCTTTATTGAGAGCATTGTTGTCATTCTTAGTGTAATGTGCTTGTCTCAAAACTTGATTAATTGTGTTATGACTTTGATGCTTCTATCTTTGATATCTTTACTTCTAGTCTTCACTTGAACTTTAGAGGTGCCTTGGCATTTATGTTTGCTCTACAATCAAAGGCAAGCGAGATACCACTCTATCATACCTTTTTATGAGCATTGCAATGTTGCTTATGTTTATGTTTCATGCTACTTACTATTTTTGAGTTGGAATCTCTTCATAGTTTGCAATGAATATTAAGTAAACTTAGTTGCATACTCTTTATTATGAATTGCCTGAGTAGTTGATCATATGCTGAGAATATATACATCTTATGAAGCAAATGTGTTCGTGAAAGTTTCTTTTATCGCACTCAGTTTTCAACTGAATTGCTTGAGGACAAGCAATAAGCTATGCTTGGGGGGGGGGGGTTGATACGTCCACAATGTATCTACTTTCCCGAACACTTTTGCTACTGTTTTTACTCTAAACTTGTGTGATTTAGATACAACTACCACGGACTGACGCTATTTTCAACAGAATTACCTTTGTGTCTAGTTTTTGTGCAGAAAATCAACTATCAGGAAAAATCCCGGAAAATATGCCAAAAATCCTATTTCACCAGAAGACTCACGGAGCCAGAAGACGAGACGGAGTAGGGCCACGAGGGGCCCACACCACCTGGCCATGCGGGCCAGGCAAGGCCGCGCCTGGGGGTTGAGTGGCCGCCTCGGCTGCCCCCTCGGCCTCCCTCTTCAGCTATAAGTTGCCTCTTGACCTAAAAACCAAGGTGAGGTTCGACATTTTTCCAGAAAGAGTTCCGCTGCGCCGCCACCACCAGATTCCGCGATTCGGAACCAGAAACTCCGTTCTGGCACCCTGCCGGGACAGGGAATTGGAGGAGATCATCCCCATCATCATCACCATCGCTTCTCCATCGACCATCCATGTTTCCCCATCCATGAGTGAGTAATCCCCCGATGAAGGCTATGGGGATGGTAGGGATTGGATGAGATCGTTCATGTAATGGCATCAGATTGTTAGGGCATGGTGCCTAGTATCTATTACTAGTGTTTTTTGACTTTGTTGCAACTTGTTATGCTTAGTGTTGTCACTAGGGCCCGAGTGCCATGATTTCAGATCTGAACATGTTATTGATTTATCATGATAGTATTGTTTATGGTCTTACCTGCAAGTTGTATACACACGTTGTTGTCCGGAACCAAAGGCCCCAAAGTGACAGCAATCAGGATAACCGGAGGGGATGGCTTTGATGTGAGGATCACATGTGTTCACGGAGTGTTAATGCTTTGCTCTGGTGCTCTATTAAAAGGAACACCTTAATTGCAAGTAGTTCCCTTGAGGCCCCGCTACAAACGGGCTGGCAGGACAAAAGATGTTGTGCAAGTTCTCATTGCGAGCACGTATGACTATATATGGAACACATGCCTATGATTATTAAGTACTTGGATGCTTTATCTTATTTATCTGCAAATTCCCTATGTCTTGATTTCCATATGAATTGTCTTGTCCATGCAACGCCCGTCCATCCATCCATGCGCTTACCGCGCTTTAATCCTACAGTTTACTGCAATTGTTACTATTGTATTTACTTTTACTCCTGCTATTACTTTGCTATTGCTACTACAAAACTGTTGCTACTGATAAACTGCTATGAGCAAGATTATTTCCAGGTGCAGCTGAATTGACAACTCAGTTGTTAAGGCTTATAAATATTATTTGGCTCCCTTATGTCGAATCAATAAATTGGGTTTCACTTCCCTCGAAAATACTGCGATACACCCCCTATACTTATGGGTCATCACCAACCACCTATATTCGGGTCGATTTTACTCGATTCATATCTTGAGTAACTTTGAATATCCATGTTTTCTGAGTGATTAACATTTGTCTCTTTGCAGATCTGGAACATTAGGCGTACATCCGAGTTTTAGCGACTCATTTTCTCCCACAGGTCCCTCTCCACCAAGCACAATAAATTGTTGCTTGAGATGAAGAAGAAAAGTAAGTCCTTATTCTGTTACCTTCAGTTGTTTTTGCTTTTGATTTGCCGAATTAACTCATGACTCGGATTTTTCCAGCCGAGGTGGATGTTCAGAATAAGGAGCTGCAGAAGCAGGTGGCTGAGCTAAAAGGTATTTTTCCTTTTGTCCTTTATCCTTTGCATCTCTCCCTTCTGGCTCAGCGAGTAATTATACCTCGGCTCAGCCGAGTCAAAAATCTTTGCAGTGTATCTTTAGGATTTCCATTCCATGCCTGAATTGATGCTTCACTTTCTCAAACAAGCAGGAAAACATCAGGCCTAGCTGAAGGAGAAAGACGAGGAGATCTCTCGGCTCCATGCCAAAAATGAAAACCTCAAATAGCTCTAGAAGACTGAGCTGGACAAGCTGGATCAGGAGTTCTCTGAGGAGAACAGCCGACTCACTAGCCAACTCGACAAAGACAAGGAGCTCCTCCAATAGGCTGAGGCCAAATTTGAGTCGGTGAATATTGCGCTTGAGGATCTCCAGAAGAAGCAAGCCGCCTGGTTACCCAAACTTGGCCGGATTAACAAAAATCATAGCTCGTAAGTTTCTTGGTGCTAACTTTTTCCTTTACTGTCGAGGTATCCACTTTGCTCTTATTGTTATTTCCGACCCACTATTTTTGCTTATCCTCTTAGGTGACTTCCCTCAGTCCAAAGCCCATGCAGATATTGCCATCCGCAAGTACCACAAAAAGAAAGCTGAGGTTGGCCCCCTCCCTGAAGTATTTGACATTGATGATATCTTGGTTGGCCTCAAGGCTAGCCTCAGACCCATGAAGGTCTTCGGGGTTGAACTCTTGGACGTTGCCATCCGAGTCTTCCACGTTCTCTGGCCAGCGGAGACCTCTCCCAAGAAGGTCGCCCTACTATCTGAGAAACTGATGGACTACAAGATGCAACTCAACCTATGGAGGGAATCAGCTGCCCGTGCTAGCGTAGACACTGCCTTATCTTTTGTTCTGTCATGGTATGAAGGTATCAACTTAGATACTCTTCAGAACATGTGCACAGGTTCACGCTGGACCAGAGGTCCCGAATTCATCTAGTAGCACCAAGCTCGAGCCTATCAGCTGATCTAGTACGCCAACACCCATGCGTGGAATGAAGGGCCGAGCTGCCTTGACAATGTCGATGATGAATACATCGAAGAGGGTGCTGATGAAGACAAGGAAGACACGGATGATCAAGAAGCTAACCTAGACGAAGAAGCTGAGGTTGAGGTTCTAAACCCCAAAGCTACCATTCCTCCTCCAGCTGCAGATGACCCGGCGGTTGCTGCCCCTTAAACATATGAACTTTTATTTTGGTTAAATCCCCGGTATGCCAGGTGCATATGTATGAAACGGTTGAAGTGATTTTGCTACAATTATGCTTTATGTCAAATCCTTTTGGGTGAAGTCCCCGAGCTTCATTTTATTGTTCTATCAATCTTGTGATTCGGCTCGCGTCTACCATTCTTCGGCATTCGACTTACGAGTCGGAGATCAAAAAATCGAATTAACAAAACTTAAAACTACGAGAATTAGCTCAGAGTGATTTGGCATAGTAATAAGGAAAGTAAATACAGGGGTTAGTCCAAAAAACAAATATCAGCTCGATTATTTTTCCTTCCTTAGTCGTTTTTCATGTGTTTAGCATTTTTGAGCTTATTCTCTTGCTTGCCATGAAGATAATCTTTTTGGACAGCAGCAAGTCGAAGAGTTAGCCATTGGTACCGACACATTACTAGCTCCGCAAAGGGGTAACAAATTTAAGCTAGCCGACATATAAAATGTAAGTACAAGATAAGACAATTACTACTAAGGCGGTCCCCAAGTTTCTGCTCGAGGTGCCGAGGTTTCATTGATTAACTCATTGCCGAAATACAATCCAGCATATGAGAGTCCGGGATACATACACTTCAGCTAAAATGGACGAAGAATTGCTACATTCCATGGCCTTTTTGATTCTCCTCCCGACCTGTCCGCCTTATTCTTCTCATGTGCTTGAGCATCTATGAGATAGTATGCATCATTGTGCAAAGCTTTGCTCATAATTAATGGGCCCTCCCATGGAGGTGATAGTTTATGCATGCTAGCAGTGTGTTGCACTAGCCGAAGCACCAAATCACCTTCCCAAAAACTCAGGGGTTTACTTTTCAGATATGATAACATTGGAGATTTTGTTGATATATGGCGGATCTGGACAATGCCAATGCTCTTGCCTCTTCTACCAGATCAACATCATTTTGCTAGGCCTCTTGCACTTTGGCTTCTATGTATTGGGTGACTCTAGGTGAGTCATGCTCTATGTCGGCTGGTAATACAGCTTCTTCCCCATACACCATAAAGAATGGTGTTTAGCTAATTGATCTTTTCGGAGTTGTCCTGAGGCTCCATAGTACTGCCGGGAGTTCGTGAATCAAACACCCCACTGATCTTTGCAATGGCTCAGTGAGCCAGGGTCTTATCCTAGACAGTACTAGCCCATTGGATCTCTCTAGTTGCCCCTTCGATGTGGGGTGTGCAACTGATGCAACATCAAGCCTTATCTGTTTATCTCGGCAGAATCGAGCAAATGCTCCTTGTCCAGGGTAGGAGGCCAGTTGTCACAAGTGCATCGTTGGAGGACACTTGTGACACTTCATTTATATAACTCGACAAATATTATGGTATAGTCCTTTGCCCTTCTCTAAAATTTCCTGGAGAGGACTTCATCACTTGGTAAACTCCCATCTTTCAAGAAGCAAAAAATTGGCTACACCCATGCTGGTATAGAACGGGTCGGGAAAAGAAATTCATCAATTTCCATTGGAGCAACCGACATAACTTCTGTTGGTTTAAGCTGAAAAGTTCTCGGGTTGTCTGAGGCAGTCCCCTGGTTTGCCGAGTTAGTCCTCGGGTTTGCCAAGTTATTTCCCCAATCAATATCCATTGGGACGACCTTAGATCCTAGGTTGCTTGGCATATAGATTGACTCGGATTCTAGTGATGGGTTGATATATGGTTTTCTAGGGTGCCCTAGAGCAACACCTAGTGGAGTAGCCTACCGAGATGAACCCAGTTTAGACAACACGTCGACTGCATCATTTTCATCTCGTGGCACATGCTGGAACTCACATCCTTCAAAGTACCCACATATCTTTTGGACGTGAAATCTATACAAGGCCATGTTTGCGTCCACGCATCCCAAGGACCCGAAACTTGTTGCACCACCAAATCCGAATCACCAAAAAATTGTACCCAGCGTATCCCAATCTCTTTTGCTACTTCAAGCCATGCTCAAGTGCCTCATATTCGTCCACATTCTTTGATGCTCTAAAATGGATCTGAAGCACATATCTCAATTGATATTTCTTGGGTGAAGTAAGGACTACCCTGGCCCCTAATCTGTCCTTCAACTTTGATCCATCAAAGTGCATTCTCCATAAATTTGAGTCCGGCAAGGGTGGCTCATACTGCATTTCAGCCCAATCAACAAAAAAGGCGGCCAGTGTTTGAGACTTGATTGCATCATGCCTATCATAATGTGGAGCATATGGGGATGGTTCAATTGCCCACTTGTCGATTTGTCCACTTGCATCTCTGTTCTCCATTATCTCGGACATTGGTGTCTCACATATCACCTTTATGGGGTGTTCTTCAAAGTAGTGATTAAGCTTTTTGGCCACCATATAGATGACATATGCCATTTTTTGATAATGGGGATAGTTTTACTTTGAAGCTGAAAGTACTTCACTTAGGTAATATATTGGCCTTTGCACCGACTTACCCTCCTCGTCACGCTCCACCACTACCATAGCACTTACGACTTGGTTGGTCGCTGCTATGTGGAGCAACATCGGCTCCTTGGATAGTGGTGAAACTAACACAAGTGCAGAGGCTAGCATCTTTTTTAGTTCGTGAAAAGCACTATCGGCCTGTGGTGTCCAGATAAACCTGTCTGACTTTTTCCTTAATTGGTACAAAGGTAACGCCTTTTCTCCCAGCCGACTAACAAAATGACTCAACGATGCCAGGCAGTCAGTGAAATTTTGGACATCATTGAGACACTTCCGCAGCTCCATATGTTCAATAGCTCAGATTTTAGTTGGATTAGCCTCTATACCTCAGCTCGATATGAGGAAGTAATTTTCCTGTCGGGACACCGAAGGTGCACTTTTTCGGGTTAAGTTTCATTTGGAACCTTCTTAAGTTCGCGAATGTCTGCCGGATATCATCTAGGAGAGTATGAATCTCCTTGGTTTTTATCACCACATCATCAACATACACTTGAACATTTTTGCCTTTTGCATGAACCTTTAATACGTGGAACCAACATTGCGTAAGCCGAATGGCATAGTGCGATAGCAATAAGCCCCATATAGGGTAATAAAAGTAGTCTTTATTTGATCAACCGGGTTTAACAGTATCTAGTGGAAACCAGAATATGCATCTACAAATGATAAGAGCTCACAACTAGGTGCCGAGTCAATGGCTTGATCTATTCTTGGCAAGGAAAATGGATCCTTTGGACATGCTTTGTTCAAGTTGGTATAATAGATGTACATGTGTCATATCACTGCCACATTCGGGTCATCTTTTTTCTTCTCTACCAGGACCAGATTAGATAGCCAATCCGGATGAAGCACTTCCATGATAAACCCGGCTGCAAAGAGTCGAGCTATCTCATCCCCGGTGAAGTGGCGGAGAGGTTGCTTCACTGGCCTTACATCAGGCCTGACATGCAAAGAGTACTCAGCAAGCTCCCTCGACACACCTTGCAGATCCTATGTGGACCAAGCAAAAATGTCCCGATTCTCATGCAGGAAGCTGATGAGCTTGCTTTCCTATTTGTCATCCAGACCCGCACCAATGGTGACAATGCGCTCTAGGAATTGATCGTCAATTGGCACTTTCTTGGTGTCCTTACGGCTCGAATGATACACTTCCATATGGGTTACTCAGGGCCGGCATATTCATTTGTGCCGACTGAGACAATGCCATAGCCTCCTGAATCCTTCTTTTTCCTGCACAATGACCAATGACTCGGCCAGGTTTGACCCGGCCGAGGCACACCCCATGGAACGCCTAAAATCCCTTGTTATGGTGATGACCCTGTTAGGACCTGGCATCTTCATATTCAAATAACTAATGTGGTCACTTGCCATAAACTTCGAAAGTGCTGGCATGCCGAGTAATGCATGGTGACAACTTTCCAAATCCACAAGCTCAAACAACAAGTTTTTTGCCCTGCAGTTCCCTCGTGTGTCGAATAAGACATCTATCCAGATTTTGCCAATAGGCTCACAGGACAACCCTGACACAATGCCATGAAAGGTTGTCTTAGTCGCCTGGAGCATGTTTTCCGAGGCTCCCAACTTATGCATTATATCTTTGTACAATACGTTGATACTGTTGCCATTGTCAATCAGTACCTTGGAGAACTTCACATTGATGTTTGGCCCTATGAAAGTTGGGTCAAGCACCAAAGGATATGACCCAGGACTCGGCATGAGCCTAGGGTGGTCCTTGATTCTCCAAGTAATCTCCTGGTCTGACCAATGCGGCACAACCGGCATAACTGCATTGACCTCCATATGTCATTGCTGCACACTTTGCATGTCAGTCTCTTATGTGGTGAACACACAATAGCTCTAGTGATGCTCCCTGTACTCATTTCTCCCATCATTGCCAGGGTTTCTGCGGTTCCCCTAGTTGTAGTTGTTCACTTGATGCAATGCATCCCTCCTTTCCTAGTTCTCATACCTCGGCGGTGGTGGAGGTAACATCAACTGATGAGCATTTTCCCATGTGAGATGTGGCTGGGGTGGTGCTTGGGGTGGACCCATATCACCTGCAACACGCTGCATCCATGCGCATTGCCGAGTCGTGTGATTCGTCGGCTTACTCGGATTTTGCGTGTGGAACTTCCATGGCTGATCAAACATAGACTCATACGTATACCTCGGCATCTCCTGCCACTGCTTCTTTTGCTCATTGGTCCAAGTTTTCTTGCCATCACTTTTCTGTGTCCACTGCTGGCCACAGCTCTTTTGTCGCTAGCTACTCCTAGCTCCTAGCTGATCTTGGTTCATCGCAGCAACATGGTTCGATCCATATCTATAATCTGGCCTTTCATCTCTTCTTTTGCGCCGGAAATCATTCTGCCGGGATGACCCAGCCCCATCCCTGGAGTAATACTCCTCATTCAGCTCAGCTGACATATGTGTGGGTTGAGCCAGATCTCCCTGCCTATGAGTCGGCAATCTTGATTGTCTCGGCCAACATAGTTGGCATATCCCTCTGTAGCCTTTGCCACAATACACTTGCATGTCTATACCCTTGTGCAAACCAAGCAATTTCATGTGACTCAATCACACCTTCACATGAGTTCCTTAGGGTGCACCACCGAGTCAGAAATTCTCTATCAGTTTCATTCAGACGCTGATTACACATTGCCAAGTGTTGTAGCCTATTCGGCCTCTTGTATGTACTGGTGAAGTTGTTGATGAACATCTCCTAAAAATCCAACCAATAGTTGATACTTCCTGCTGACAGATTATTCAGCAAGACCCTCACTAGTCCCTCTAGCATCTGAGGTACATATCTCACCGCCCATCTGAGATTGCCCTGTGCAATGTACACAGCTATGGCATAGTAAACCAACCAATCTTGTGGCTTGGTACTACCATCATATGTCTTTGTTCCTCTGGCCAACTGAAAATTAGGCACAGGCGGTTCCCTCATGATCCGGGGTCTAAAATATGTAGGACCTGGAGGACCTTGTCCCTCCATCATTTCCGACCTATAAATTCTTTCCATCTTTAACCTTGCATCATCCGGCTACAGGTTCCTATTCCCCAACCTTGATCCCATCATATAGTGATCCGGCTTGGGAAACCCAGCATCGGCAATAGCCGAATAACCATCATTGTATCAGTCTTGCCCCGGATGAGCATACTGTTGCAACATGGCTAGCCCCGCACTTTTCTCTTGCCAAGGTATATACTATTTGTGGTGCTGCCGAGGCGGATTCTGTCTGACTCCTGCTGAGTTACCTTATCCGGCATTGCCGTACCCAGTGTTTCCCTGACCTGCATGGCCTTGGCTAAGGTTTCCTCGACCACCATCACTTCAGCTAACACTATGGTGATCATATTTTCCTTGTATTGCTTTTCATTTCCCTGCCATTGTCGGGTCATAGGGCACCATCTTCTTGCTCCTTCTGGTCGAGGTTACCACCTCTTCTCTCTGTGGCCTTCACTAGGTGAGGATGCTGCCTCGGCTGATCTTGCAGGAGCGCCCCCAGCCGAATGAACGACATGGGAACACCCTACCCTTGTCGGGTTAGCCCCGAGCAACTCCTCATTTTTCCTGTTTGCAATTTTCACTAACTCAACAACTCTCTGTTGTTGCCTTTTTTAGGCTTCACCGGTCAAACCATCTAACTCGGACATTGCTGCATCTGCAGCCCTGAGGTTCTTTGTCGGTCCGTTGTACCTCGGCATACCTGCTTACATTGGGTTACCCGAATCTCCTGGCCTAGGCACATATTCCTTATCTATTTCACTAATGAGGTTTCTCCGCCTAATATTTACACCATCTATACGAGTGGGACTAGTGCTAATCTTATTTGCTCTAGCGTACTCCTGCAGCATGATGTTCAACGCCTGCTAGGCCGCTGCTATCTTTTTCGCTCCCTCTAACACTTTCTGCTAACTCTCCTCTATCTCGGCCCGTGCCTAAGCCAAATCTACTATGGGAGCTACATGTGTAGTTAGGATTTCTATTGCCTGCTGCAGTATGTTTTGTCTCCTATCCAGCGGAGGAAACCTCGAATGTGCTACCTTAGGGGTTGTTTCTGGATCTACCGGATCTTTGCTCACTCCTACCTCTAGTGCGGTCATCATCACCTCGGCGCAGCTGGCAGGGCGAGTGATGCCGGACCGTGAGCCACACAGAGAGAAGGTTCTCCCACCTCAATGACGTGCTGCGGGTAAGCGCATGAGTCGTAAACACCGATGTAGATCTGGTACGAACCGAAGTTGTCGAAGAGCCTGTTGCGGAAGCGGGCGATTGCCGATGCTGCACGCGTTATCGCTGATGAAGTCCGGCGAGCCTAATCGCTGGACCAGCCGGGAGATGATGCGCTCTCTAGTGGCAATGAAATTTCCCGTTCGGATCTTGACACTAGCTAGCACCACTGCTAGCCCCACGATAGGAGCCAACTATCGTGGTGGTGTCACGAAAGATGCCATGGGTAGGCTAAAGATGGGGCCAATATTCACCTGTGGTATCCAGGGAGGGATAGTGTGGTGAATTGGCACACGAAGAACACAAGAAATCAACACACGATGTACCCAGGTTCGAGGCTCTCCTATGGAGATAAAACCTCTACTCCGGTCCTAGATCTTATATTATGATCTCTCTAACTATTACAAATGCTCCTTGAGCTATATCGTGGAGAGGTAGGAGATGAAGTGCTCCTTCTCTCTACTCCCTATAGGGTTCTTCCCTTAGCCAAATGAACCGACCTCCTCCTTGGAGGCCCTGGCTCACCTTATAAAGGGATGGCTAGGTTACAGCTAGGGCTTACGTGGCCTAGATATCCTATGAATATGCTTGTCCCAAAATAGTATTTCGGCGCCCTCCTTTCATCTGTCGCCAATTTCGGCATGGCAATCACGCAGAGAACACGATGTCTGACTTTTGGGGTCAAACATTGTCACGTCTGTGACAATCTGCTTTGTCTCTGTCGTTTTTCCCCTTGTCACTAGCACTTGTCTCTCCCTAGATTCCCTTAGGAGAGAGAGAAGCACTGACCTTGGGCTGGCTCTCTCCTTCTTGAGAAAGCCAACTCCTGACTCGGCCTTAGTAAGGATAACCTGGCCAAGATTGTACCTGCAAAGAGAAATTAGCTCACTCCTCATGCCAAGATACTGCATATGTTGGCCGAGTCTTTCTGATGCCGTCCGTCTTTGGGTAACCTGGCTGTAACTCGGTCGACTCTCCTATGATTCGGCTAGCTCATGCTTTGACTTGTTTATGCCACGGTGGACCTTGTCCTTATACCTCGGCTTTACCCTACCTAGGATTATCCCCCAACAGGGTTTTTAGTATTTTACCGCGTTAGCGTGCACCTTTTGTCCTTGTTTCAACATGATCCCAATTTACTGAGTATTTAATGAACATATCAATTGATACTATCATATTACATAGTAATATGATATTTTTAAGTGATAAAAGTCATTTTATTGATTTACCATCGCACCTGGAAGAATTGCCCATGCCCAGGAGGCTCCATCCAGCGTAATGACCAGTGTTAAGGGCGGAGTCTGCCAATACCGCGTGCCCGTACGACTTGGCGACGGGAACGCCTCGTCAAATACTTCGACCTCGTGAAAATAGAAGACAGATTCACAAAAACCTTCAACCACGAAAAATCACACTAGAAAGGGATCTGAAGGAGGAACTTAAAGAAGGGCAAATCCTTATTGCTGCATGGATCGCCATCTCTACCCCATCTTCCATCCATTAGATCTTGTTGTAATTCCAGATTCAATTGTGGTTTGCACTAGCTTCATCCCATTACTTTTATCCATCCATTTGATTATGATGATGTTGTTGATTGCTTCCATGTGTGAGTAGTTCCCTTCGTTCTTGGGGACATGGAGAAACCCTAGTATTATTATGAAATGAAATAAATATGATCTATTACTTGTGTAGAAGATCCATTGATATATGATTTGTGTTTGATCTCTTCCTTTAGATGGTATGTGTAGTTGGCCACATA
This sequence comes from Avena eriantha, assembly GCA_910589775.1. NCBI lineage: Eukaryota > Viridiplantae > Streptophyta > Magnoliopsida > Poales > Poaceae > Avena > Avena eriantha. The sequence goes on from OU342742.1 coordinate 214,555,617, forward strand.
TCATTTGCCTTCGGGTCTAAAGTAAGAGGGTGAAACCCTTTGGACGTGCTTGGATGTTTGTGTTGGTTGCTACTGTGACTATAAGAACCGCTATCACCCAACACTGTCGAAGGGGGAACAAAGGGAGATTATCTAAGCTAATTACAATATCCATGGGGAAACCCTTGATTGTGGTGGTCTGCATGGTGATTGCTTCTAGGCATCGTAGTGGTTATTTAGAGATGACCTCATTCTTGGCTCAACAAAGTGACTGCCTACGAGCCTTGGTGAACATATTTTTGCGGAACTCTCTCTACACATATCATGACACAAGAAATAGGTTATCCTTATTATGATTAATTACAACATCCTAGATGTGTATCCTACACCCCAAGAACGTCTTAGCCCCATCGAGTTCAACCACCATTCCAAAAACACTCTTTTTTACTTGCTTTGTTTTTACTTGTTTTATTTACTTTACCGCACTAAAACCAAAAACCTTTCAAACACCCATTCACATGAAATCAAAGGCATCTTATAAGTATCCTTTGGTAGATAGTGATGAAGGGCATAAAGACCTCTACCAAATAGCTCTGTATGGGTTCGATACACTTATTTCAAAACTAGCTACAATTGATCTATGCACTTGCAGTCATCAATGATATCTATGCTCTCGAAGGAAATATCCAAAACTTGAACAACCTCTCCATCAACCTTCGAGATGCTTCGGCCAACCTCGCCACCCAGTTCATGGTTGGAGCAGCCAATGGAACATGGGAGATTATCCACCAGCACCACAATGATCAAAAAAATGGCTTGCAAAAGCCTGATCTTGGGAATGTGTTCCACCGACAATTTTATTTGTGTAATAATGAGGTTCTACTCTAGCTCCATGATAGCTTTGAAACACTCGTGTTGGTTTGTTACAACACTTTGCTCTTTTCCTTTGCTTTCATTTTTAGTTTGCTTTCTTTCCTTTGTTTTCTTTTCTTAGTTCCTTTCTTGGTCGCAAGTTCTTTTCTATTCTTTAATCCATATCTTTGAAAATACAAAAATGTTTTTCTGTTTTTCCTTTTTTCGTGAACATGGATTCGCAGTTTGCCTATTTTCTTTAATATTATCATGGGAATAATCGTACTTGAGTTTTGAAGGAACATGATCAGTGCATATTTGCATCGTGTTTTATATTATTGTTTTGCATTATAGTGGTAGGATCTTGGTATTTTAAGGCATTTGCGGACACATTTTATGTCTATTTTCACCAGGATCAGGACAGATGATGGATACAATCGACACAATTCTTGGAATAGTTGTATTAGGGAGAAAAGGAGTCAAAAACAACGTAAATCGCTTATTTGGGAAATATCAATAACACTAGAAGAAAACCCGAAGTGATCGAGGCATCCAGAAGGTTTAACAACCAACTATACAGTGGGAATTAATTTTCCGATCGTATAGTTCCCGTCGTATAGTAGGCGCCACCACCGCCTCCTCAAAAAGTTTCACCCTGTGCAACTAGATTGGGGAGACGACATACAGAACACCCAGAAATCGCCGAAAACCTCACCTCCGGAAAGAATCTGGAGGGGGGACTTTGCCAAGGGATCCATCTTCGCCCTACACAGATTTGGGAGGCCAAGGCATCGATCTTCATCTTCATCAACCGCTGCACCACCATCATATCCATCCGTCCCATCTTCACCCCATCTAGATCTTGTTGTAATTTCCGTACTCGTTGTGGATTTATACAAGAACTATTCATTTACAATTGTTTCCATTACCATTTCCATGATGTTGATTGCCTCCATGTCTGAGTAGATCATTAGTTCTTGGGGAGATAGAGAAACCATAACATATGATTGAGATAAGATAGATATTATTATGTTATACATCATTATGTGTATGTGTTAATTGTCTTCATCTTGATGTTGGGAGTTGTGCACCTCCTTAATATTTGCCTCTTATGGGGACACGATGAAGGGGATTACTTGTTGGTATACGGAGGGATGATAGCACTTACTGTGACTATAAAGCTGTTTTCATTCTTTACATACTAACTTGGGGAAACAAGGAGAACTCATGAAGCCATGTCCATGCCACAGGAGAAATCCCTTAATAGCGGGATAATATGATTGATGTCGTTTATCTGCCAGCTATGGTTATGAAGGATGATGTGAGCAGTAGTTGCTGCCTATTTGTCCATATATGGAGCTCCTCCCACATACATACATATCATGAGAATATTTGTCATAATAATCTTGATTGCTTAGTCTAAATTGCTAGAGGTGTATCCACTCCCTGAGAACGCATTTCCCTATTGCAGTTCCAAACTCTTTTACACACGCGATTCTTACTTTCTGCATTAAGTTTTACTTTACTTTAATTGCTTCATTCAATCAAAAACCCAAAAAATAATTCTACTTTTCTTGCATCTCAAAATTATTCCTTAAGTACTTCGTTTAGTTTTAGTTAAAAGCATTTTAGTCTTTTGCCTACTGCTCCCTGTGGGATCGATATCTTTATTTCGAAACTAGCTACAATCAATCTATGCACCTGCATTCATCAAGCTATTTTCTAGCGCCGTTGCCGAGGAGCTTAGCCTATAAGTCACTTTACTTTTAGTTATTTACTTTCCTTGTACTAATTTTTAATTTAAGTCGCAGGACTGCAACAACGGATAACACTCAGCATTTAAGAGGTAGTAAGGAAATGGGTTCACCCATGGTCGCTTTTATAACTCTCAGTAAAAGCATAAATCCGGATGGAATTGAGATCCACCCTTTATTATTTGAACTACTACACTCTAAGAAATTTGTAGGAACCGATGAAGAAAGTCCATATGGACACTTACAATTTTTTTAAGTTGTTCTTGGTTCCTTTATATTCAACAACTGTAATCTTGATATGGTTAAAACCCAATTGTTTAGACAAACTCTCTCTAATAATGTTTACGACTGGTATAGATATTTTTGTGCAGAAGCACCAAGGGCTTGGACGGAATTAACAACCAATTTCCTATCAAAATATTACTCAGAAAGCAAAGCTCACAGGATGAGAGGTATTATTATCAGTTTCAAAAATAGTCCCGATGAGAGTTGGTATGAAGGGTATCTAGGGTACAAAAGTTATCTAGATAATTGCCCCCATCATTGTTTGCCTAATTGGTTAATCACTCACACTTTTTATGGAGGGCTTAATAATAAAAATAGAATGAACCTAGACACCGCTTCTAATGGTAGTTTTCTATCTTATACCTATGATGAAGCCTGGAAATTAATAATGAAAGTGAGGGAGACAACGGAAAATCTGTAAAATGAGGAGAACATTACGAATAGTTCTTCTGAATATGCTTGTGTTAACGATTTCCTTGCAGATGAAAGGACTTGTGCAATGATTAAAACCCTTGGTATTTATTCTTACTCAGTAAAGAAAATTATTGAGTATGCAGGGCATTTACAGGTACCTACAGAATGGGAACCCCATAAACCCCTTGAAGAAAAGAAGTGTGCAAGAGAAAGTGTGCTAATGGAAGAGTTCTCCTCTGCACCTATTCAAGAGAATATCAAGAAAAAGCAAAAAAGAGGAAGAACAAATAAAGAGAAGATTAAAAAACCAGAAAAGAGCCCCGAAGCTACCGATATAAATAATGTTATATTGAAGGATCTTATGGAATCACGAATAGTGGATAATGAAGTGGTTATGCTAGACTTTGAAACCTCAGAATTCATTGAAGGTATGGTACGAGGTGTAACATCCGAAAACTTTGATCAAGGTTAATCAAGATTCAAATCACCCATTTAGGGTTAACAAAAACTTTTTATTATTAAAACAATTAAGCATGCATATGTGTGTTGCATTAATATGGAATTGTTTTGAATTGCCTTGTTTGCTGGTTCTAATGGTTGAAAAATGATTCTAAGGTGAATGCCACATCATCTAGATCATTCCCAAGCAAAATCCAAAGAAAAAGAAATCAATTTGAATTAATGAAGGAAAATGGTCACTTTTGCCATTTTAATCCACTAGGTCACTTTAGGTGTTCCTAGAACTCAAAGTCCAATAGAAACATTTATAAATCTTTGCACCCCTTGCTAGTACAAGTAATGATTTACCAAGGCCCACTTTGAATTCTTACAAAAACATTTAAACACTCATTTTAAATGGCATTTGAAAATGGAATCCATTTATTATGCATAGATCACACCTTTTCAAAAACCACTCAAATGAATTCCCCTTGACCTTTCCAAACAGGCATAGAATCTCAAGCTTAAGTGGAGAACACTCAAAACTTTTGAATCCAAAATTCAAAACTTTTCTTCTTGCGGCCATTCTGTCGAACACATGGCAGGCACTGAACCAAAAATGATTAGCTTCACTGTTTCCACAGTGATCATCAACCAATTTGGTCTCCCACTTAAACCCATGTCCCCCTAGCATCTACCCTAGCCCAGACCAGCTCCCCCTTCACCTCTAGCAACAGTGGCGCACCGCCCAAATATGGTCGTCGCCGGCCAAATGCGAGCAACACGCCAGTGACCGCACAACGCCAATCCAGCATGCCCCTAGCTCCGCCAAACCCTACCGCCGCCCACGGTCCCTTCCCTGAGCGTTGGCAGCCCCTGGATCACCGAGGACAGCTCGCGCCCATCGCCTCTGTGCCATGCCCAGCTCACGCCAGAGCACCGTCCCCGACAAGCCTACACAAGCCGCGCCTTGCCTTCAGCTCACGTGCGCCGCTCCGCCATAACCCCATCACCTTCCCGCCACGCGACCAGCAGCCGCCGTGAAATGCGTCGAGCACCGCCTCTGCCGCGCAGAGCGCTAGCCTTTCCCGACCGCGTGCCACCACCCCTAGCATCGCCATCACACCATAGCTAACCGCCAGGAGGCAAGCCACCGTCCTCCTACCCTTCCCATGCCTCTAGCGCCTTGTATCGTCGTCACCGACGAGCTCACTGTTGCCCTCGCGGTCCCCTCGTCGAGCCTATATAAGGATCCCTCCCCAGCACCAATTCCTCACACCACTCAACTCCTCTCTCCCTCAGAACCACCTCACCCCATTGCCGGAGCCGCTCGAGCAGCCGTTCGCCGGAATTGTGCCGGAGTTCGCCGTAGCAGAGAAGAAAGGGGCTCGACGATTTCGTCCACCCCAGGAGCTGCCGTGACCTCGCCTGAGTCCGCCGCCGTCTCCTCGTTCGATCGCCCCCATCGCCACACTAGCTAGAGCCCTGGTATGCCCCCACTTCACCCCCACCGAGCCGCTAGCACTACTAGGAAACAGCTTATAGATAGACAAGATATTCAGTGGTGCATCTGTAAAAATATGTGCCATAGATATATATATCAATGGCGCACTAGAAACAATGCGCCACAGAAGTTTGGCACTTCAGTGGTGCACGAAACCAATATGCGCCACAGAAGTCCATATTTCTGTGGCGCATATTTTCGTGTGCGCCACTGAAGTGTCAAACTTCTGTGGCGCATATAGACGTATGTGCCACAGAAGGTTGATGGGACCAAGCAGCAAAAAAAGGAGGAGAAACTTTTGTGGCGCATATGTCCATATGCGCCACAGAAAGTGATGTTTTTGTGGCGCATATAGGTTAATGCGCCACGGAACAAGCATATAGGGGGGGAAAACAGATCCCACCCCCCCAGTGGATCGCCTTTTCAGTTTCGTAAAAAATAAACAAAAATGATAGAAACTTCAAAAAAATAATTCCTTTAAGTTGTAGTTAGATTTTAGGGCATAGATCTAGACAAAATTGAATAACATGAATTTCGATGTATTTTGCAAAAATAGGTCATGGCACGGTAAAACGGCTCTAACTTTTGCATACGATGTCGGAAAAAAATCTTTAACCTATCAAAATGATCATCTCGAAATTCCATACTCGAATTCAACCACCTACGGTCGTTCTGAATTTTACAGAATCCCCAAATTCGAAAAGAGTAAAAAGTTATTTATGGTAGAAGATTTTTTACTGCAAAAAAATAAAAAAGGGGGAGAAACTTCTGTGGCGCATTTCCCCCATATGCGCCACATAAGTCTTGGGCGGGATTCGAAATTTGAATCCCGCCAGCACCCTTTCTCCCTCCTTTTTTCCTTTTTCTCCCCCTCCCCACTTCTTCTCCCCTCCCCACTTCTCCTCCTCTCCACACTTCTCCTCCCCTCCTCTCCTCCACACTTCTCCCCTTCTCCTCCCTCCTCCTTCTCCACTCTCCGGCGACCTCCTCCTCCTCCACCACCACCAACTCCGGCGACCACCTCCTCCTCCTCCTCCTCCTCCTCCACCACCAACTCCAGCGACCTCCTCCTCCTCCACCACCACCAACTCCGGTGACCTCCTCCTCCTCCACCAACTCCGGTGACCTCCTCCTCCTCCTTCTCCTCCTCTTCCACCACCAACTCCGGCGAGCTCCTCCTCCTCCTCCACCACCACCAACTCCGGCAACCTCCTCCTAGACCTAGCCACCGCCCGCCACCACCACCACCACCACCAACTCCGGCCAGATCTGGCCCGGTTTTTTTTTTGAAATTTGAAAAAACTTCTGTGGCGCATATTGGCCATATGCGCCACAGAAGTTTGAGATCTGGCCCGCCTTTTTTTTGAATTTTGGAAAACAACTTCTGTGGCGCATATTGGCCATATGCGCCACTGAAGTTTGAGACTTCTGTGGCGCATTTCGAAATGTGCCACTTAAGTTAGTTATCAGTGGCGAGGTATTGGTGGCGACTAACAAATGCGCCACAGATGTTCAAAAAAGGTGCGCCACAGAAGAGTTGTTTCCTAGTAGTGTAGGGTTCCGTCTCGCCGGCGACCTGTCCGTCGTCGACGACGAGCCACAACCGTTGATCGTAGGTCTAATCGTGCGGCCCACATCGCCCCGTACTGCTTCGCGTTTGAAGAGCCGCTGACATGCGGGACCCCCTGTCAGCTGTTCTCTGCGCCGCGAAGTGAAACTGGGCTGGCCCGTTAGTGTTCCCGTGCTGGCCCTAGAATTCAAATTTAGATTTTTTCTATTTAGACTTAATCTAGTTTCTATCCACTAGTTTGAAAATCATTTCAGAAAGATTTACTTAACCAAAGTGAATGGTTCCAATTTTGTTGGAAAGATAATTTAAATCTCCATCCAAGCCTGTTGGATTTAAATCAATTAGAGGTATAGATCACATATAGAAAAAATAACAAAACAGAGACTTTTCTACATTCAAACATTTTTAAAACATCAACCATAATAGCTTTTGAGTTGTTTCCAACTCTCAAAAATCACATTTAAATATACCTATCTGAATATGTAATAATATTTAGGTTTGCATGCATTGACTTTGGATTAGTACGAAAATAATACTATATAGGCATTTCTAGTCACTTTAAATCATTTAAATATTAAACTTAAACTTATTAAAATATGATCCAAGATTTAAATCGCATTCCCATGCATTAGAATATGTGATGATGACATGTGTCCACATGATCCCATATTTTAAATGGAGAATATTAAATCTTAATTAATTTCAATGAGTAGAAATTACTTTTCTCAAATAAAATAAATAAAACTAGTTCATTAAAATCTTGTGATGAATGTGATGATACTAGATCATCAAGTGTGTGCCTTAGTGTGCTAAATAGACTAGTTAAGTATTGTTTGGTGATTGTGTATTTCTGTATGTATATATAGATGATAGTACCGACCAAGTCTACGAAGAGGAGGAGTTCTACCCCGAAGAAGACGAGGAGAATTTCAACCACTGCACCAATCAAGGAAAGCTATTATTGGCAAGCTAAAACTTGCAAGACATCACAAGATGCAATATAACCCAAGCAAGATGCATTAGGCATGCTTTGGTTATACCTTTTGATTTATACCATCCCAAGTTTTCTTACAAGCTTTACTTTCTTTTACTTTATCAAAGTCCTTTACTTTGTTTATAGGTAGCATAAAGAGTATAAAACTTGACCTATCTAGTTAGACTTAGATGTCATTCTATGGAATGAGATTGAGATTTAACATCCCACCTTAGTGAACACTCTTAACTTAGTGATTAGAGCTAAACCAAACACGTGATCACTTTAGATGGGAATACTTGGTGAAAATGATTATGAAAACCTTGGAATGATGAGTCATTCTATTGAGATGTTTTGACATGTGTTGAGAAACACAATTGGTTTATGATGATGATGAAAATGTTGAGGCATGAGCCTTAGCCCTTTTATAAAAACTGATGGTTGGGTTCGGATGCGATACCATTCCAATTTTACCATACAAGCACAATACCTGAATTGGGTAAGGCTTAGCCGGATGTTTATATGCATTAGTATGAATTCCCTCGTGGGAGAGGTTTGAGCCGAGGCTACCTCTCAATGTTGTCCACCTATGCAGTGCCCAGGATGGCAGATGGCCATGGCTGGGAGGCCAAGCTCATATGAGAGGTGCTTATACTAGAGTGTGTAAAGGAAAGGTTATGTTTGATTATCTACATACTAAGTATGATGATTCAGGGTTACCCCTGACAAATGTATCGAATTTCATGGTGAAAGTGTACCACCTCTGCAGAGTGTCAAACTATTCGAATAGCCGCGTCCGTGGTTATGGACAGTTGGAGTGGCCATACTGTTCCGTTGTCAGATGTTTTCAAAATGACCTATGAAATGAAGTGTGATATGACTTGACCACAACATGGTTGTGACTATGACAATTAAGTTCCCACTTAGGTGATTTCAAATTTTATTTTATCTTTCTTTATTTCTGAACTCAGCTTAGGTTTCAAACTTAACTTTACAAATAAACTTAGAACTTAGCATTCCTACTAGAACTACTTTACTAGTTAGTGATAGTTTGCGAGTACTTAAAGAGTACTCATGGTTTTGTCCCTGGTTATTCCCGTGGCCAGACTATGAGGAGGACTATTCGGAAGAAGGATAGCAGGATGGCTACGCCAACAAGGATCATCTCCCATCGTCAGCATTGCCTATGACACTGAAGATGGAGTCCACCGCTACGCGATTTATTCCGCTACTTGTTTGTACTAAGACTGGATCATGAGATCCTTTATTTGTGTAAGCCCTTATTATGGTTTGTAATGGATGATGTACTGTGATATCCAATCTGTTATGTCTCGCAAAAATGGTAATCTTGGGATTGCGATGTATGGCATAACAGACATCTGGGATTAAAAATCCAGGTGTTGACATGAGGTAACGGAACTTCTAAACCTATGACTCCTATATATTGTGGAGAAGCCTTTTTACACAGAATTTGTGAGCCGATTTCTACTATAAACATTATGCCTCCATCACTTTATGAGAAACTTCGCTACAATTTAAATAATCTAGATGTGGAACTGGTAGACACTACTATTAAATTGTCTAATAGAACTAATATAAAACCGGAAGTTGTTATCAGAAATATCTATGTGTTTATTGGATCACTCATGTAACCCCTTGATTTTCATATTGTTGATATGCCTCTAGATTCTTTTTGTCCTATTCTTTTAGGCAGGCCTTTTGTTTCCATAACCAAAGCTCGAATTGATAATAATAAGGAGACTATTTCAATGATGTTTGGAGAAGAGGAAATGACATTCCACTTCGCTAAACTAAAGAAGAGGCCATATGAAGTGGAATATATCAAGGAAGAGAAAACGATTGCTGAGCTGGCCGCAATTCATTTTAGTACTCCACAAGATGAATTAGAGAGGAGCCTAATTAATTGGGAGGAACCACCAGACGATGAGGAGAGAGAATACATGGATGATTACCATGATTCAGCTCCGGAAGCACAAAATCCACATGACTATGAAGAACTGGTAAGAAAAGGAGATGAAGAACCTCTGCCAATTGAATTGAGACAACTTCCAGATGATATGAGGTATGAGTGTTTAGATAATGAAAATACATGTCCTATTATTATTAGTAAAAATCTATCAGAAAATGAAACAAATAAACTCATTTTGGTCTTGATTAAGCATCGTGAAGCCTTTGGATATACTCTAAGTGATATTAAGGGAATATATCCATCTATTGTAACACATAAGATTACCATGCTTGATGATACTAAACCTGTAGTTGACACACAAAGAAGGCTTAATCCAAAAATGAAGGAAGTAGTAAGAAAAGAAGTTACATGCTTATTAGATGCCGGAATAATATATCCTATTTTTGACAGTAAGTGGGTTAGCCCAGCTCATTGCATACTAAGTTTGGAGATGTCGATATGTCCACAGCGTATCTATAACATTTGATGGTTTTATGCTAATAATATGCTTTTGACACTCCTTTTTGTATAAAGTTTATGATTTATTTGTACTAACCTACTAATAGTTGCAAAAGTGCATAGTGTTCTTGTTTTACACTTTGAGGTGTAGGAATTACCAAGAATACAAGTGGAAACCTTGTTGGAGTCAAATTGGGATTTTTCCAGAAATCTGTCATAGAACTCTTATTGAAGATGGTCACGTTTCAGGTCAAATACGAAGTCAAACGGAAAACTCTTAAACTGCAAAGTTGTTGGAAATTTCGCGACAAACATTCTGGATATAAAATTTAGCTAATTCCGACTTCGGACGGGCCAGCTAGGCCCGATTTCCTGCAGCCCAAGATGGGTTGACGGGAATCCGAGAAGCTATATAAAGGGAGGAAACCTAATTCACCCAAGGCACCTCCACCCACGAATTTGCATCCGCCAAAGCCACGTTTTTTCCTCCCCCATGGATCCCATCTCCATGGGTGAGGGCTCCTAATAATCCATGATGGAAGGGGGCTAAGGGGCGGTGCTCCCCCATGATACCGGCGGCGGGGAAGGAGTCCCCTGTGCCGCCGCCGGCGCCGCCCTCTTCACCATCTTCAACACCATCTCCATCATCTAATCCTCCTAGTATGCAGTTGCTCATCCTACCACACACCTCTGTACCGTCTTATGTAAACATGGTATTTGATGCTATAAGTTATAATCATATGATCTATCTCATATTTGTGTAGTTTCTTTGTTCTTAGATTGAATAGTTAAACGTCTTTGGTTCATTACAGTTGTATGTTGATATGGTACAGTCCTTTGGTGTCTATTATATTTGTGCGCGCATGGATTAAACATCATAGGGTTTGTAGTATGTGTAAAAGGAAGGGGGAGTTCTGCCGGAGTGACAGAAACCTGAGGACGCGAACCAGAACGTTGCACGTATGGGAGTAAGAGGACCATTAAACTTAAGGAGCAGGTTGGGGAAACCTAAATGCATTGTTAGTAGTTACGGATATTTGCTAACAATCCAATCATATAGTACATGTAATTCCAAGTAGTGAAGCGCATGTATATTTAGCCTCTCCCACATAGAAAACTGCATCGAAGACAATAAACCCGATCTATTTGCTATTTAAACTTGGACAAAGCCACCAAAATTACCACCACTATTCTACACTCATGGTTCTGTTAGTTTAGTGTATTTTATTACTACAGCAACTAGCTTTACTTTCTTGTTATTTATTATCATGCAAAGCTAGCTCTAGTACTCTTATTGTTACTCTAGTTTTATTTCCCAGATAATGCAAACGTTTAGTGTGCGTAGAGTTGTATCAGTGGTTGATAGAACTTGAGAGAACATTTATCCTACCTTTAGCTGCTCGTTGGGTTCGACACTCTTACTTATCAAAAAGGCTATACACGATCCCCTATACTTGTGGGTTATCAGGGGTCTTGATGCTGCTATGAATGAGGATGGTGAGCTAGTTCCTGTAAAACCTACTATTGGATATCGCATGTGCATTGATTTTAGGAAACTAAACCGTGAGACACGGAAAAATCATAAACATGTACCATTTATGGATAAAATTTCAGAAAGACTTGGTAATAATTCTTGTTTCTGTTTTCTTGATGGTTATTTTGGATATTCTCAAATTTCTATACAACCGGAAGATCGAGAGAAAACAACTTTCACTTGTCCTTATGGCACATATGCTTATAGATTAATTCCGTTTGACTTATGTAATGCAGCTGCGACTTTTCAAGAATGTGTTTTAAAAATCTTTGATGATCTTGTTGAGAAGACTATGGAAGTTCTAACAAATGATTTCGTTGTTTGTGGAACAACATTTGATAATTGCCTCTACAATTTGACCAAAGTTTTGGAGAGATGCAGGCAATCAAATTTGGTTTTGAATTGGGAACAATGTCGTTTCATGGAAAGAGAAGGTAAAGTTTTTGGGCATAAGGTTTCGGAGAAGGGTACAGAAATAGATAAAACTAATATAGATGCTATAGAAAATCTTCCAATACCCCAGGACAAAAAAAACTTAAATATGTTTCTGGGACATGCATGTTTTATAATCGTTTAATAAAAGATTTTGCTAAAATAGATATGCCCCTCACCAACCTTCTTGAGAGAGAAACTCCATTCTACTTAGATCATGACTGCATTGCAGCTTTTGAGAACCTTAAAAACAAATTAGTTTCAGCACCCATCATGAAATCTCCAAAATTGTATGAACCTTTCGAAATCATGTGTGATGCTAGTGACTATGCTTTAGGGGCTGTGTTAGGATAGCGAGACGGAAATAATTTAAATGTTATTTATTACACTAGTAGAACTCTTAATAAGATTCAGAAAAATTATGCTACTACAGAAAAAGAGTTCCTAGCTATATTTTTTGCATGTGACAATTTTAGATCTTACATCATTAATTCTAAGGTAATAGTTCATACGGATCACCAAGCTTTGCGTCACCTCCTTGTGAAAAAGTATGCGAAGCCTAGGTTGATTAGGTGGGATTTATTACTGCAAGAATATGATTTGCAAATAGTAGATAGGAGGGGTAAGGATAATCTGGTAGCATATCATCTCTCCAGGATGGAGAGAATAATTACTAACCCCATAGCTATAAATGAGTCATTCCAGGAGAATATTTAGCAAACATTGAAATTGCTGATCCTTGGTTTGCGGATTATGCTAACTATCTTGCGGTAAAATTTATACCTTCTGGTATGACAAGAAATCAAAGAATGAAATTCTTTAATGATGTTAAATATTTCTTTTGGGACGATCCGTATCTATATCGTCATCGACCTGACGGAATGATTCGGAAGTGTGTTCGTAACCATGAAATGAATGCAATTTTGCAAGCTTGTCATCATAGCCTGTATGGAGGACATCATGCAGGCAAGCAAACTGCAGCAAAGGTACTTCAATCCGTATTCTATTGGCCCACCTTGCTCAAGGACGCACACAGGTATGTAGAACACTATGATGCTTGCCAAAGAAGGGGTAATATAGGTAGGAGACAAGAGATGGCAATGAATTATAGTCTTATAATTGAACCCTTTGATGTATGGGGAATGGATTACATGGGACCTTTTATAGAATCAAATGGTTACACTCATATTCTTGTTGCTATCGATTATGTTACTAAATGGGTTGAAGCTATTCCAAGAAGCCATGCAGATGTAGCTGCCTCAGTGAAGATGATCAAGGATGTTATATTCCCCAGGTTTGGAGTTCCTAGATTTTTAATCACTGACGGTGGTTCTCATTTTATGGAAGGAACTTTCCGGAAAATCCTCTGCAAATATGGATTAACTCACCGTGTTACTTCACCATATCATCCTCAAACGAATGGTCAAGTGGAACTCTTCAATAGAGAATTAAAGACCATACTCAAGAAGACGATGGACAAATCAAGAAATGATTGGTCATGCAAGTTAAATGACACTCTATGGGCTTATCGTACAACGTTTAAAAATACAATGGGTATGACACCTTATAATATGGTATATGGTAAGGCATGCCATTTACCTTTAGAATTGGAACACAAAGCTTTTTGGACGATTAAGAACCTAATATATGATCTTAAAGAAGCGGGAGAAAAACGTTTATTAGATATTCATGCTTTAGATGAGTTTAGAAGTGAGGCTTATGAGAATGCTAGATTGTTTAAAGAAAAAGTGAAAAGATGGCATGATAGAAAAATAGAAAATAAGGCCTTTAAAAGTGGAGACAGGGTGTTGCTCTATAATTATCGTCTTAAGTTGTTTCAAGGAAAGCTCAGGTCGAAGTGGGAAGCCTCCTCTATAGTTGAAGAAGCTTATTCACCGGGAGAAGTGAAGCTCCAGGGAAAAACACCCTCTCTTTCATGGGTGGTAAATGGACAACGCTTGAAGCATTATCGAGCAAAATAAGATATAAGTGTAGTCACCATACATGTGATCACCTCAGAAGAGGTGAGTAAGCAAATATATACAAGGAATGGCAACTGCAAGAAGGATAGAATCAAGACTTAATGAGCAACAATATGGTCAAGCTATTGACCATAAAAGAGCGCTTCATGGGAGGGAACCCATGCAAAATAAAGGTTTGAGTAAGTTTTTAAATTTTCAATTAAGTTTTAGTTGAGCTTGTATTAAATAAGGAACATTTAAAGCTCTAGCGAAGAAAAAGAAGATTGATAATCCCGTTCAAGGGATGCTAATACTGGTCAAAAATATAAGCTGTCATTTTTCTGTCAAAACTTGATATTTCATTAAGTTTCAGATTAATAAAGAATTCTCGGAGAAGCAGATAATTTTTTGGTGGATCCATAAGGTCTAACAACCAACTATACGGCGGCAATAAAATTCCGGCCGTATAGTTGTTTCGACATCACCCCTTCCATTTACAAAAGTTATTGAAAGTTTAATGACCAACTATGCAGCAGGAATAAAAATTCTGGCTATATAGTTGACATCGTATAGATATCAATGCCTTCGTCAAAATTCTTTTCTAGGGTACTGAAAGTTTAACGACCAACTATACGGCGGGAATAAAAATCTTGGCCGTATAGTTGTCGTCGTATAGTTATCGACCTGTCTCCAAAAAAATTATTCGGAGTACAAAAGGTTTAACGACCAACTATATGGCAGGAATAAAAAATTCCCACATGTATAGTTCCAGCCGTATAGTTGGTTCCACCATATAAGGAAAATCTATAGTTGGTTCATAACTATACGGTGGGACCTATATGGGCCACATCCGTATAGTTGCTCGTTACGAACTGTGGCTAGGGTTTTCAACCTCCCCTTTTAAAGCTGATCGCATCTAACCATTTTCATTAAGTTGTCGCAGAGCTATAGCCTCCAGCCTCGAAAAAAATCCTTGCCATCCCTATACAAGCCCCTTCTTACAATATTTGTGTAGCAAAGCCATGCATCCCTTCCAAGTCAACAATATTTGGAGGAAGAAAGAAGAGAAGCCCGTGAAGAGGATTGAAGAAGTAGAACCTAAAGGATCATCATCATCGTCCAACCCAGAGATCAAGCCTCTCCCAAACTGCGAGGACATGTTCCCGCAAAATATGGAGATGATGAGGCAAGCAGAGCAGGGAAAGAGCAAGGATGAGTAGATCCCTAATCCCTATCATCACAACATAGGATCCTATTATAAACCTCCTCCCGGTCCATCGCCTCTTAAGCCTAAGAAGGTGCGGCAAGATGATATTCATGATAAGATCCATCAGTTGGAAAAAGCTTTGAAAGCATGTGTTGAAACAATTGGAGAAGGGATTGACTCCTACTAGATGATGAGCAAAGTCCTTGAGAAAAAGGTCCATGACATCAATGGTAGAGTTGGTTTCTTGAATAAAACTGTTTTTTAGTTGACAAATAAGAAGAAATTCCTCTAGAAGAAAATTTTGAAGATTCAATATGACATGGCCAAGCTCAGCATCTGCCTCGCAAGCATAGCTAAAGTTTGCAACACAGGGGAAGAAGGCAATACTCTTCCTACCTAGAAGGAGGAATAGGTACCAACAAGGAGTTATTTGATCCCGCCTGGCTTGATTCCAAGCTTGGGGAGATCTTTAAAACCTTGTAATCTATCTTAGAAGTTTTATATTACTATTTTAGTTTTGCATTAGTTGGATCTTAGAAATAAAGTTTGCATCATTTGAATTCCCTTAAGGAATAGTCGATTCCATTTGTGAAATTCCGAGTTTATTATCATATATGGAGCATTATTGAGTTTGTGCTTGTCTTATTGGATATATAAATGGCTTGAGTATAATTTTACTTGCACTTGATGATAGCAATAGGAGTCTTCCACACCATTGGTATTAGTGGAACATATAAAGATAATTTAAATCAATATGTTGTAAGTTCACGGTTTGATTTACAAAAGTAAAAATAATCTGATTAGTCAAGTTGAGAAAGAAACCTCGAACAGAGAATTTTTTTAAAAGTACTATCAAAATAGAGTGAGAACAAGTCAAGGTAGAGTCTTCAAGTCATAAAGATGCTTCATATACAATTGGAATTTGGTAATTGAGATCGTTAAACTTTGAATTCCTACATAAAGTGGAATGTATGCCTAGCTCCTTTGCACAACACTTAAACGAAAGTGTGAGCATATATATATATAAAAGGAAGAAGAAAAGAGAGAAGAAAAAGAGCGAATGTGCAAAGATAAAATATGCATATACCACTATTGTTGGGTTCGTAGCATAGAAAACAAAACATTTCCTATGATGGGAACTATACGCCAAGATCTGTCTACTAGATACAAGCAACGGGTGGATATACATCCATAGAGAACTTACCCTCGAAGACAACAAAGCTTTGTTAACGAGTTGGAACTCGTGGATGATGTAGTCGTACACTTGTCGATCTCAAGATCATGATGAAGTCCTTCAGGTCCAGCAGCTCCAGCACCATCAGGTCCAGCACCATCAAGTCCATCACCACAAAGTAGCGGTGCATCCGTGATCGCACACACGTTCGGTCCACCGAACAACCTCTGCCTCCTTGCTCCAGCGATGCAGCGGAAGTAGCAACTCCTTTCCAGATAAAGCCACCGGGAACATGTATCTCGCTAATCCGAGACCATGGGGAATAACTAGAGGGAGAAGAGAACCTTCACGAGGAGGTGGTGCAAGAGGAAGGAGGAGGAGGAGGCACTCCTTATATAGGGGAGGGGGGCATCCCAAGGGGGCATGGCGCCGGCCATGGTGGGTGCCCCCACCTCTCCCTCATTTATGTGGGTGGAGATCCCACACATATAAAAACACACCTCCACTCATGTCCACTTACATGCATTAAATTTCCACCAAATTTAATGCAAGCTCTCATTAAATAAAACACTTTTATTTATTTTATTCAGATTTTTTTTAATTACATTAATTAACAAAAATTCACATAAAACTCCCTGCAACATTTCAATATCACATGCAGAACAAGTTTCAGCAATTTCACCCGAAACAATTCCGGTTTCCATCGAAATGATTCCAGCGCATTCTTAATCTTTATCTAAAACATATTTGCTCCTAAATGGTGTCGGTATCGCTTAAGTGTGTCACCCTACGGTTCTCGAATAGTGCAGACATGATCGAGACCCCTCTCCGATCAATAATCAGCAGCGGGACCTAGAGATCCATACTGACTCCCACATATTCAACGATGACCCTTGTGATCGTGTGAACCTTTAACGTTGTAACTAAATCCCTTTGTCTCGCGATATATTACATGTCCGAGATTTGATCATTGGCATCCAAATACCTAGTTTGATCTTGTTACCAACATGCACTCTTTTCTCGTTCCCATGATATAACATTCTAGTGATCACATCACTTGCTTGCAAGCTATTTCAATGTGATATCACGGAGAGGGCCCATAGTATATCTATCCGTTATCGGGATGGACAAATCCCACTCTTGATTCATGATCCTCAACATAACACCTTCGTAGCACTGAACCCACCTTTATAGTCACCCTGTTACGGTGTGATGTTTCATGTTATCAAGATACTCTTCCGGTGTTAGCAATTAACATGATCTCATGGTCTAAGGACCAAGATTACTTCGTATGATGTTATAGCAATATAAACATAATGACTCTGATCGTAATGCTATACTTCGGATGAATGTTCATCACATCATTCCACCAATGTTGTGACCTCGTTATTAACAACATCCAATGTCTATGATCAGGAAACCTTGATCATCTTGTTAATCAACGAGCTAGTTTGTATGAGAGGCATTACTAGGAACTTTGTATTTTGTTTATTAAACACACATGTATTAACATTTCCAATTAATACAATTATAGCATGCAAAATAAACATTTATCATAAACATGGAATAAGATAATAACCACTTTATTATTGCCTCTCGGGCATATTCCCTTCAGTCTCCCACTTGCACTAGAGTCAATAATCTAGTTTGAAAAACTTTGCGTATTGAACACCTATGGCTTTCTGGTGTTGCATATACGCGATTTCTAGTGGTTAACATAATCTCTGGCTCTAACAGTTTCAGGTCCGTGTGTATTTGCATGTCTTTGCGTCTCTATGCATCACTCATTCTCAAATGAGATGGCATTGTATAAATTTGGTCCTTTGGTGAGACCTTTAGTTTTTTTGGGTTAAAATATGTTGATATTATTGTCATACAATATATCTTCATAGTATTAGCCTACTCTGAACCACACCTAGTTTGATAACAAACTATATAACACAAATGCCCTCCTTTGCTGCTACTATAGCAGTCATATACTTAGCCTTTTGTTGTAGTATCCGTCACAATGTTTCAACTTTGGAACTCATCCAAATCCATCATGGAACATCCTTTCCATTACATTGTGCCACCCATAGTCTAAATTGAGATAAATTTAATTTATATCTTGTGACAAAACTAGTATCAATGTAACACTTTACAATGAACTACCTTTAACTATTTGCCACTTATACATGATATATTCTTAGTTCTTACATAGCTCATAAGAATATCTTTACTATCGTCCAATGATCATCTTATGAATCATTCTAGTATGTGCTCATAACATTTAGAGTATAGGACATATCTGGATATATACATATCACGGTATAATCGATCAAAATATTCATGTGATTTTACTCACCAAGTGTTGAAACACTTGAATCTTGATACAATCCTTTCCATGCAGCAAGGACCTTTCTTGTTGTTTTCATATTGAACCCTTTCAATATCTCATATATGTACGTCTGGCATAACCATATTAGTGCCTCAATCTATCCATATAGACATTGATGCCAAATATTCAGGTTTTGCCCAAGCCTTTCATCGAAATCCTATTTTAATGAAATTCTCAACTTGTGTCAATAAAAGATACATCATTTCTAATCAACAATATGTACTCTGCATAATGTATTGGAAATTTGTCTCAGCGCTCCCACTTAATTTCTTGCAAATGCAAGCATCTTCATCATCTCCGATGAAATTAAACTCCTTTAACATTTTCATCATTGTGAAGATTCCAACTCCGCTATGCTCACTTCCTAGGTAACCATTCTGTTAGAAGAATCTTGTTTTGTTTATCCAACTACCATATACCAAATTATATGTAGTGGTTGCTACATTAGTCCGCCAAGACTAAATATCGCTATGAAAGATCAAATCTTATCATAGTCAACTCATTGAACATTGTCGTAAACTTATTTCCGACATGTCGACTATTTCATAGATGTCATAGATGTTAAACATCTATGTCTATTTCTTTATAGATCCAAACACGACCGATAGGCTTCACGCCTTTCCGGAGGGTCTTCCAAGTTCAGAAACTAGATTTCTTGTGTATGGATACTATCACGGATTCTATGACTTCTAGTCATTTTATGGAGTCAGGGCCCATCATCACTTCTTTGCATGCAGTCGGTTCATCATTGTCAAAACAATAACGGCTTATATTTCAAATCTTACTATTTGACTCTTACCGACCCACATGGTTCAATAGGAACACTAATCTCCAAGATCGCATCCTTTGTAATCACGAGAGCCATGAGCATTGTGGCCGCAACCGGGACACTTTTCGGCACTGCGCTACTTAGCACATATAGCTAAGGTTCAACAACCTTATCAAAGTTCTATTGTCCTCCCACTTAACTTTTCACGAAAAATTCCTTCTCAAGAAACTTGACGTTCCAAGCGACAAACTCTTTTGTCCTCGGTGTTATGGAGAAATTTCCAACAAATTCTTTGGGATAACCTACAAAGACGTGCTTATTTGACTTTGGTTGTAAACATTTTACTTATGAATAGCATACCAAAATTTTAGAAAATACAATCCGGGTTTTATCCCAAACCATAACTCATATGGTGTCATTTCAACGGATCACGATGGTGCTCTTTTCAGTGTAAAAGCGGTAGTCTCTAAAGCTTTAATCCTTAAAACATAATGGTAGTTTTATAAATGACACGTTTGATCTTACCATGTAAAACAAGGTTTGATTTGATCTCTCGAACATACCATACTCCTAGGGTTTATCGGGAAATGCAAATTCATGGAACAATTCCTAAAATCTTAGGTGTTTTGCTAAACCTGTAACTCAAATATCTTCCTTTTATGATCAAATCATAAACTCTTTTATTTTCTTGTTACAATGATTTTTCACTTCATCTTGAAAGTCTTTGAACAATTTTCAAATGTTTCATACTTCTTCCTTAATAAGTAAATATATAGATATATTCACTCAAATTTCTAGAGAAAGCATAGGAAGCAAAAAGATCCATCACATATGGCTACACATAATGGACTCTATACATCAACATGCATAATATCCAATAAGTTAGTCATCCATTCCTCTTTGGCCTATGGACGGAGTTTCAGTTATCCCGAGGAAAGTTTCACAAGCGTCAATTGATCAAAATCAAAAGACTCCAAAAATCTCTCAACATGGAGTTTCTTCATGTTTACTTTCCAATATAATTCAAAACAGCGATGTCACTTCATAAGTGATCTTCCAATCATTTGTCTTACGACATTTTAGCAATAATGTTTATGGATGTGATTTCTCCAACTGGACTTGTAAAAGTTCATCCATCCTTTATGGAATTCGGTAATTATTTGAACAACCATTGTTCTCGTAATACCGGAACAAAATAACAATTATTAAAAAAAATCTTGAAGTCTAGGTTTGACGACAACGAAAAACACAATAACACTTTATTTGTTTTTGATGAACATCATCACTTATTCTCTTGCTAGTTACTTAGGCCGTTGCAGTTCATGAATTGTATTGTTCTGTATGACACTTCACACCAACCAATTTGGTATCCAATACCTAAGAACCACATTGTTTAACAAGCAAGGAATATAACGATAACATGTATATCTTCTATATACCTAAGTTGGACATCTCCAACCTTTTCTTTTCTACCAAATATTTTATAGATTCTCTTTCAACAATTCCTTTTCTTTTAAAAGAATCTATCAACATCAATAGTGGTGTCATTTACATGACACATAGTACAAAGCGTATATAGTCAAATACTAATACCTTTGGACTTGCACTTTGAAGTGGATCACCATCATCAAATGTTTGGTGTTCTTTCAAAAAATCCATTCTTTAGTAAACATTTTACTTACATCTTCTATTCATCCTTATCATGACAACTTTCATGATCAAACTACTATAGCCTATAAGGAAGAATCGCGGGTATAATGTTAATTCCCAAAACCTTTTTAAGAGATCCGGATGCCTAGCATCTCCATCCTTCACAAATTCTCATACAATATGAGAACATGTATTTTGCTAAATTATACTCTATCATAATGCAACCAAAAATAATGTTTCAGATATCACAATATCTTCCACACATGATGGTTTCTGAAACAATTTTTCAGCTCCTAGATAATCTTGATATTAAAACAACTTTTGAATATCAATAGTCATGGAGGCAAACATGATACTTTAGATACTAACATTGGAATTCTTACTCTTGATTTAATACTACTTATTAAACTTCATGGAGTAAATAGAGTTTGCTGAAAGTTTGCAATAGGACTTCTAAACCTTAAATTGACATTCAAAACAATACGATACCGGTTCGTAAAGTAAATATCCAAAATTCTATAGTTCAATTATCTCAATTAAAACTAAGCATAAGGTAGTAAACATATTCCAATGACTACACAAATTATGCAAATTCACTTAGATTTGCTTTATGACAAATTGAGTTCGACTAATCCAAATTAGAAATGAACTCCCACTCAAAAATGACATCCCTCATGCATTTTTGGTGATTACATGAACCAAATCCACTACACCAAGTCCGATCATCAAGTGAGTTGGTGTAGCTTCAAAGGCGAGCATCAATATGGGCATCACATCAACTATATGACTCATGTTTAACCTTTTGGTCTGTGTTTCGAGGCCATGTCTGTACATGTTAGGCTCGCCAAGTAAGAACCTTAGTATTCGCGTGTGTAAAACTGTCTTACACCCGTTGTATGAAAGCATAGAGTCGAGTACACCCGATCATCACGTGATGTCTCGAAACACGATCCATAGAACGGTGCATACTTAAGGAAGAACACATTTTATCTTGATATTTAAATGAGGGATCATCTTACAATGCTACCAAAAGCGCCAAACTAGCAGTATAAGATGCTAACATCTAATGTCTAAAGTGAGATGATATGGTCCATGCATTTGATCTCTATCATTTGCATCGTGGTATGATCTCTATCATTCCTTTGTGTGTAAGGCCAAGGTCTATGAAACTTACACATTGAGTGTGTTGTAAGAGTATCTATCATACATCTACTTACAAAATAACATATCAAGACACTAGCCAAGAAACGATATAAACTAGACGCCTCTAATTTATCAATTGCAAGTTTTACGTGGCTTAGGGCTTTTGGAGATAGAACCGGTCTTACCTGCGAACATGAACCACAACGAGGATAACCAAGTTATTAGCAACTCGTTGTAAATCATATATTGACTATAGTAGGAGAAACAGACACCCGCTAGCCACTTATGCAAAACTAGTTGCATGTCAGTCATGGAACCGGTCTCATGTACGATGACATGTAAGGTTGATCCGGGCCGCTTCATCCCACTATGCCACCAATATCCAAAATACATAGAAGATGCATAGCATGATCATCATCGCCCACATATAAACATATGTGTACTACCTGTGCAAAGCACCTACACATAGATCAGGCTCTGATACCATTGTTGGGTTCGCAGCATAGAAAACAAAAAATTTCCTATGATGGGAACTATGTGCCAAGATCTATCTACTAGATACAAGCAACGGGTGGATATACATCCATAGAGAACTTACCCTATAATACAACAAATCTTTGTTAACGAGTTGGAACTCGTGGATGATGTCGTACACTTGCTAAGCTCAAGATCATGATGAAGTCCTTCAGGTCCATCAGCTCTAGCACCATCAGGTCTAGCACCATCAAGTCTAGCACCGCAAAGTAGCGGTGCATCTGTGATCGCACACACGTTCGGTCCACCGAACAACCTCCGCCTCCTCGCTAATCCGAGACCATGGGGAATAACGAGAGGGAGAAGAGAACCTTCACGAGGAGGTGGTGCAAGAGGAGAGGAGGAGGAGGTGCTCCTTATATAGGGGAGGGGGGCAACCCAAGGGGGCATGGCACCGGCCATGGTGGGTGCCCCCACCTCTCCCTCATTCATGTGGGTGGAGCTCCCACGCACATAAAAACACACCTCCACTCATGTCCACTCACATGCATTAAATTTCCACCAAATTTAATGCAAGATCTCATTAAATAAAGCACTTTTATTTATTTTATTCAGAATTTTGTTAATTACATTAATTAACAAACATTCACATAAAACTCCCTGCAATATTTCAATATCACATGCAAAACCAGTTTTAGCAATTTCACCCGAAACAATTCTGGCTTCCATCGAAATTATTCCAGCGCTTTCTTAATCTTTATCTGAAACATATTTTCTCCTAAATGCTGTCGGTATCCCTTAAGTGTGTCACCCTACGGTTTGCGAATAATGCAGACAAGATCGAGACCCCTCTCCAATTTAATAATCAGCAGCGGGACTTGGAGATCCGTACTGACTCCCACATATTCAACGATGACCCTTGTGATTGTGTGAACCTTTAAGGTCGTAACTAAATCCCTTTGTCTCGCGATATATTACATGTCTGAGATTCGATCATTGGCATCCAAATACCTAGTTTGATCTCGTTACCAACATGCACTCTTTTCTCGTTCCCGTGATATAACATTCTAGTGATCACATCACTTGCTTGCAAGCTATTTCAATGTGATATCACCGAGAGGGCCCAGAGTATATCTATCTATCATCAGGATGGACAAATCCCACTCTTGATCCATGAGCCTCAACATAACACCTTTGTAGCACTGAACCCACATTTATAGTCACCCTGTTACGATGTGACGTTTGATGTTATCAAGATACTCTTCCGGTATTAGCAATTAACATGATCTCATGGTCTAAGGACAAAGATTACTTCACATGATGTTATAGCAATATAAACATAATGACTCTAATTGTAATGCTATACTTCGGATGAATGTTCATCACATCATTCCACCAATGTTGTGACCTCGGTATTAACAACATCCAATGTCTATGATCAGGAAACCTTGATCATCTTGTTAATCAACGAGCTAGTTTGTATGAGAGGCATTACTAGGAACTTTGTATTTTGTTTATTAAACACAAATGTATTAACGTTTCCAATTAATACAATTATAGCATGCAAAATAAACATTTATCATAAACTTGGAATAAGATAATAACCACTTTATTATTGCCTCTCGGGCATATTCCCTTCAACTATATTGTAGTAAGACTAAGATACGTTTTGAGATTTTGAATCCCAAGTGAATATGTTAATCCTAAAACACTTGGGACTACCTCACTAACTCATTCGGTCGAACCGAATACTTTTACATCATGTTGAGATTCATCTTTTGTGAACTGTTGATCACTAAGGTGTGGAAGCCTGCTAATATTATTCAAATGGTTTGAGTAAGGTACTATTCATGAACTAATGACTATGTATCTTATAGGATAAACACATGCTGGAATTGCCTCATTTATTTTATAGACTTAGCTTCGTGAATATGAGGATCACATTCACTAAGCCATCCTTGCTCGGGACGAGCAAGAGTCTAAGCTTGGGGAAGTTGATGAGTGCATGTTTGCATCATTGTTTATATTATTATTTTGCATTATAGTGGTAGGATCTTGGTATTTTACGGCGTTCGCGCGCACATTTTATTTCTATTTTCACCAGGATTAGGACAGATGATGGATACAATGGACACAATTCTTGGAGCAGTTGTATTGGGGAGAAAACGAGTCAAAAACAAAATAAATCGCTTATTTGGGAAATATCAATAACACCAGAAGAAAACCCGAAGCAATCGAGGAATTCGGAAGGTTTAACGACCAACTATACAACGGGAATTAATTTTCCAGCCGTATAGTTCTCGCCGTATAGTTGGCGTCGCCACCGCCTCCTCAAATAGTTTCACCCCGTGCAACTGGATCAGGTAGACGACATACAGAACACCCAGAAATCGCCGAAAACGCCTGGGCCGCTAGCCTAAGCCATGCCTAATCATGGTGAAAACTTGCAGCATCACCATAATGAGCACTCTATGAAGCATCCTCAATAAAAACCTATTCAAATAGCAAATAAAAAGATCGCGGAGATGCTCATTGTCTGCTTGCCTTGTCATTTTGATTATGGGATAGCTCCTATATCATGTGCAAGGGGTACCCCGTTGGCGGTTCTTTATGATACACATGTACTTACAATGACAAGAGCTTACTCGTGACTAAAGTTGAGTAGCATGAGATTCGGTCTTCGTAAGTAAGGGGCATGCGATTTCGGTTTATAACTTGTCAAGCATATCCTCTTGGTTGTGTCACTTTAACCTTAATCACCTTAAATATGCTTATGATAGGGGAAATGAGAGCTGAAAGCTATAAGTACCATAATTTTTGGAAGCTCTTTATGAGACTTGAATCCCTACTTCCTTCTATGAAGGCCCTTCTTTTACTTTTATATTGAGTCTCCACCTTCTACCTTTATGCACCTACTTTGAGAGCATAGTGGCCATTCGTAGTTCTATGTGCATTGTCCCAAGACTAGTTGATTCATGCATAACTTGATATTGCTTGTTTTAAACTATTTGTATCTAGTCACTCTTATGAACTTTGAAGGTGTCCTATGCATTTATATTTGCTACTCTATGAGGGACAAGCTGAATACTATTATGCTATGTTTTCTTTATGTGAAACAAACAAAGGTCTTGCAAAGCATTGTTATTCATGAATATTTTGTTTGTACCTTTTCATGTTGCATCATAGTTTCTTTGTCTTATTGCTAGAACTTTGTCTTTCATGTTATGATTGAAGTACTATGATCCCAGCTTTGAATGTTTTACAAATACTTTGATCAAGTCTTTGATGGTGCATGTCACCTCAAAAATTATTCTTTCTTTTTATCACTTACTTACTCGAGGACGAGCATGAGTTAAGCTTGGGGATGTTGATACATTGCAAATGTATCTATAATTTTTGATATTCCATGCTTGGTTTTATCCACTTTCTTGTGTTTTTTCCACACTTTGGAGTACTTTTCATATGATTTCTTGGACTAACCTATTAACAAGAGCCATAGTGCCAGCTGCCTGTTTTCTGCTGTTTTTGGTTCTAGGAAAGTCAGAAAATGAATATTCTCAGAATTGGACGGGACAAAAGCCAAAGTGCCTATTTTTTCGGAAGTCATCAGATGCCAGAGTACGAGAAGGAGAGGGGCCAAGGGGCCACCACACCACCTGGCCACGTCGCCCAGCCTGGCCGACACCAAGGGGTTGTGTGGCCGCCTCCGGCATCCCCTCGGGCTCCCCTTCCGACTATAAGATGCCCTCGGGGCGAAAACCCTAAGGGCCCGATCAAAAATCCACGAAAGAGTTTGTAGCCGTCGTCATCTCCATCCCTAGATTGGGAGGGATCTGAAGCTCTTCCCGGCACCCTGCCGGAGAGGGGAATTCACCCTGGAGGCCTTCTTCATCACCATGCAAGCCTCCGGTGTGATGCGTGAGTAGTTCATCCTTGGACTACGGATCCATGTAGTAGCTAGATGGCTGGTTCTCCTCCTTTGTGCTTTCATGTCTAGATCTTGTGAGCTCCATTCATGATCAAGATCATCTATTTGTAATTCTGCATGTTGTGTTTGCCGGGATCCGATGGATATTGAGATGCTATTTCAGATTGATCATTTATTCTTGTGATCTTGCATGCTTTCTGTTGTTAGTAGCTATCTTGGCCAAGTAGATGCTAGCAACTCCAAGAGTTAGTATTTATGCTCGATAGTGGGTTCATGCCTCAGGTAATCTGGGGAAGTGACAGAAATATCTAAGGTATTAGATGTGTTGTTGCTACTAGGGAGAAAACAACAATCCTTTGTTCATAGAACAATCGTATTGTTTACTTTACACGCAGTTCGAAAGCAATAATCTGTTGCTTGCAACTTAATACTGGAGGGGGTTCGGATGATAACCTGAAGGTGGATTATTAGTCATAGATGCAGTTGGATGGCGGCAATGTATAATGTTGTAATGCCCAATCAAGTCTCAAAGGAGTCAAGATGATTAGTATATGCATGTATTTCTTTCTCGATGTTTGTCAATTGCCCCGCTGTAATTTGTGCACCCAGCATGTTATCTATCTTAAGGAGAGCCACCTCTAGTGAACTATGGATCCCGATCCTTGTCTTTTACATACAATCTACAAAATGTTACTACTTTGTGTTTACTTTCTGCAAACTATTACTTCCTTCCATTCGATACGTTTAATCCTTTGTTTTCAGCAAAACACGGTGAGATTGACAACCTCATCGCAAGTTCGGGGCAAAGTTCTATGGTTGTGTTGTGCAGGTCTCCACGTTGCTACTAGCACCGGTAGTGCGCCCCGCCAAGGCTCAGCTAGCAACACCTTTGGGGTGTTTCCTTGCTCCTACTGGTTCGATTAAACCTTGGTTTCATAACTGAGGGAAACTTGCTGCTGTGCTCATCACACCTTTAGTTTTACTCGTTTGCTTTCTTATTTAAAATACAAAAAAAATGACTACTCTTGAAAACACTAAGTTGTGTGACTTCACTAGCACCAACAACAATGATTTTATGAGAACACCTATTGCTCCAGTTGTGCCTAAAGATACTTTCTTTGATATAAAACCTGCTTTACTCAATCTTGTTATGAGAGAACAATTTTCTGGTATTGGTAATGAAGATGTTGCTACCCATCTAAATAACTTTGTTGAACTTTGTGAGATGCAAAAGCATAGGGATATAGATGGTGATATTATTAAGCTGAAACTGTTTCCTTTCTCTTTGAGAGGAAAAGCTAAAGAATGGTTGAATTCCTTAACTAGGAATTGTATTGATTCTTGGACTAAATGCAAAGATGCTTTTATTGGAAAATACTATCCTCCTGCTAAAATTATATCTATGAGAAGTGAAATAATGAAGTTTAAACAATCTGATAATGAGCATGTTGCTCTAGCTTGGGAAAGAATGAAATCTTTGGTAAAGAATTGTCCCACTCATGGACTGACTGCTTGGATGATCATCCAAACTTTTTATGCATGATTGAACTATTCTTCAATGAACCTATTGGATTCTGCTGCTGGAGGTACCTTTATGACCATCACTTTGGGTGCTGCAACAAAACTTCTGGACAATATGATGGTTAATTATTCTGAATGGCATACTGAGAGAGCTCCACAAGGTAGGAAGGTAAATTCTGTTGAGGAAACTTCCTCCTTGAGTGATAAGATTGATATTATTATGTCTATGCTTGTTAATGGGAAAGCCCATATTGATCCAAATAATGTTCCTTTAGCTTCTTTGGTTGCTCAACAAGAGCAAGTTGATGTGAGCTTTATAAGAAATAATAATTTTGGCAATAATGCTTATAGGAGTAATTTTGGTAACAACAATTATAAGCCATATCCTCCCAACAATGGTAATGCTTATGGAAGTTCCTTCAACAATAATAGGAGTGCACCCTCTGAACTTGAAGTTATGCTTAAAGACTTTATTAGTAAACAAACTGCTTTCAATAAAACTATTGAGGAAAAACCTCTAATGCTGAAATATAGCATCTTTGGCTAAAGCTCAATCTTCTTTGAATAAAATGGCTGCTAAACCTGAAACTAATGATAACCCCTTTGCAGCTACTAATGCTATACAAGTAAGAATTGATGAAAATGTTAGACTATTAGCTGAATTACATGATAAGTGGGAAATAGAAGATGAAATTGCTAGAAACATTAGTGTTTCTACTATCACCACCACTAGTGTTGAGGCTAGTAATAGTTCTACTACTTTAGATGATAATTTTGATTTTTATCTTCATGGTTGTAATATCTCTGAAGTTATTAATTTCCTACAAAAGCTTGCTAAAAGTCCTAGTGCTAGTGCTATGAACATGGCCTTTACAAAACACATTACTGATGCTCTCATAAAGATTAAAGAAGAAAAGATGAAACATAAAGCTTCTATTCCTATAAAACAAGAAGATGGTTGGGAACCCATCATTAATATGAAAGTGAATGACTTTGATTTCAAAGCTTTATGTGATCTTGATAGTAGTGTTTCTATTATGCCTAGAAGGATTTATGATATGCTTGATTTGCCTCGTCTTGAAGATTGTTATTTGAATGTCCCACTTGATGATAATGCTAAAAGGAAACTCATGGGGAGTCTTAATGATGTTCTTATTATGGTTAACAATTCCTATGTCCCCATTGATTTCTATGTTTTGGATGTTGAATGCAATGCTTCTTGTCCTATTACTTTGGGAAGACATTTTCTTAGAACTGTTGGTGCCATCATTGATATGAAAGAAGGCACCATTAAATATCAACTCCCACTCAAGAAAGGTATAAAACACTTCCCTAAGAAGAGAGAGAAGATTTATTTTGCTTCTCCTATGAAAACAAAATTTGGTCTTAATGCTTCTTCATTTGAGAACACTTGATTCTTTTTCTTGCTTCGTATGCCTAACTTAAAGGCGTTAAAGAGAATTACTTATTGGGAGATAACCCAAAAGTTTTAGATGAGTCTTGGAAGTTATTACCTCTGTAATAACCGCTCCGTATCCTTTTTATTTGCTTTTTGTGCCAAGTGTAACCTCTAATGAGAGAGAAGTAATGATTGGGAAAGTTGCTGTCCTGAAACAGATTTGTGTGCTTCACCGTAAAAATTCGTCTAAACTCTCTGAACGTCTTTTTGAGGCGTGAATCTTTGTGCTTCTGCCCCAGGTTGTTATGTAACTTTCGTTGGTTCAACACTTTTTGATTTGAGCAACAGAAGGTCTTCGAAAATATTCGTCTTTACCTGCTGGTCTGTTTTGACAGATTTCTGCCATTTTCTGCATTTGCTTCTTGTTGGTTTCTTTTTTAGTTCTTTTGGGGAATGGAGCTTTTTGAGGGAAGTACTACAGTAGCTAGTGTTCTAATGGGAGTTTATTTGGTGTTAGAACTGAACCTTAAGACTTATTTATCTTGAGTGCACTAATGTTGCTAATAAAGATTGTGTGAAGTTTTGTATGAAGGAAAACTTTCAGGTGTATGGAAGGAATGAGTAATGAGATGAAGGATGGACTAAAGCTCCAGCTTGGGGATGCCACGCGTGTCACTGCAAGAAATATCCAAGAAGTACAAGCGTCAAATCTTGGGGATGCCCAAGGCATCCCCATCTTCATCAATAAAAATTCCAGGTTTCTTCCAAACGCTTCATTTTTATTGTTTCATGCATAGTTGTGTTGTTCTTGGAGCGTCTTACTTTTTGTTTTCGGTTTTGTTTTTCGTTTGCTTTTGTTTGCTTAGTTTTCTGAATAAATTGGTTGGACCCCCTCTTTCTTACATTAGTTTGCAAATAGTTTGGTTTGGTTTGGAAAAGAGTAGGAAAGTTCATGCTTATGTGGTAAAAAGAGCTCGTTTTTACTGTGGCCTATGCTTTGTCACGCCATGCTTGATATTGTTTTGGCTTTATGCTTAGTATTCTTTGCTGTAGCATGACTTTTTATAAACAATTGAGATTGCTTAATGTGCCTTGGATGAATCATGCATTGTTTTAGCATATTAAAGCATAGTATAGTGGTATTCTCCTTTGATGCTTTATTTGGGTTGACTTGGCGCATGCTCACACCATGTTATGACTATCTCAAGTCACCATAGCCTCTATGATCCTTTAGTTTTCAACTTGTAGTATCACTTTATGCTTTGATCAAAGATGTTTTTTCGCTTGATGACCCACAAGTATAGGGGGTGTATCGCAGTATTTTCGAGGGAAGTCAAACCCAATTTATTGATTCGACACAAGGGGAGCCAAAGAATACTTATCAGCCTTAACAACTGAGTTTTCAATTCAGCTGCACCTAGAAACAATCTTGCTCACAGCAGTTTATCAGTAGCAATAGTTTTGTAGTAGGAATAGTAAAGTAACAGTAGTAGCAAAGCAAAGACAGTAGTAACAAAAGCAGTAAACGGTGGGATTCGAGTGCGGTAGGCACAGGGATGGATGGACGGGCGTTGCATGGACAAGACAATTCACATAGCAATCAGAACATAGGGCAATTGTAGATAAATAAGATAAAGCACCCAAGTACTAGACAATCCTAGGCATGTGTTCCATATATAGTCATACGTGCTCGCAATGAGAACTTGCACAACATCTTTTGTCCTGCCAGCCCGTTTGCAGCGGGGCCTCTAGGGAACTACTGGCAATTAAGGTGCTCCTTTTAATAGAGCACCGGAGCAAAGCATTAACACTCCGTGAACACATGTGATCCTCACATCAAAGTCTTTCCCTTCCGGCAACCCCGATTTCTGTCACTTTGGGACCATAGGTTCTGGACAACGACGTGTGTATACAACTTGAAGATAAGACCCAAAACAATACTATCATGATGAATCAATTATAAGTTCAGATCTGAAATCATGGCACTCGGGCCCTAGTGACAAGCATTAAGCACAACAAGTCACAACAAAGTCATAAAGCACTAATAAAAGATACTAGGCACTATGCCCTATCAATCTGATGCCATTACATGAACGATCTCACCCAATCCCTACCATCCCCATAGCCTACAGCGGGGGATTACTCCCTCATAGATGGGGGAAACATGGATGGTCGATGGAGAAGCGATGGTGATGATGATGGCGATGATCTCCTCCAATTCTCCGTCCCGGCAGGGTGCCAGAACGGAGTTTCTGGTGCTGCTACATGGAATCTGGTGGTGGCGGCGGAGCGGAACTCCTTCTAGAAAAATGTCGAACCCCCCGAAATTTTTAGGTCAGAAGGCTCCTTATAGGCGAAGAGAGGCCGAGGGGGTGCCTGGGGGGCCCACACCACCCCCTGGCGCAGCCTGGCCTGACCCGCGCCACCAGGTGGTGTGGCCACCCCAGGGATCCTCTCCGTCTCGTATTCTGGCTCCTGGAGTCTTCGGGTGAAGTAGGATTTTTGGTATATTTTCCGGGATTTTTCCTGAAAGTTGATTTTCTGCACAAAAGTAGACACCAAGGCAATTCTGCTAAAAACAGCGTTAGTTCACATTAGTTGCATCCAAATCACACAAGTATGGAGGAGAAACAACAGCAAAAGTGTTTGGGAAAGTAGATACGTTTTAGACGTATCAAATCCCCCCAAGCTTAGCTTATTGCTTGTCCTCAAGCAATTCAGTTGAAAACTGAGTGCGATAAAAAGAACTTTCACGAACACATTTGCTTCATATGATGTAAATAATCTCAGCAATGTGATCAACTACTTAGATAATTCATAATAAAGAGTATGCAACTGACTCTACTTAATAGTCATTGCAAGCTATGAAGAGATTCCAACTCAAGAATAATAAGTAGCACGAAGCACAAACATAAGCAACATTACAATGCTCATAGAAAGGTATGATATAGTGGTATCTCGCTTGCCTTGGATTATGAATTTCAAGGCACCTCTGAAGTTCAAGTGATGACTAGAAGTAAATATATCAAAGATACAAGCATCAAAGTCATAACACAAATAATTAAGTAATGGAACAAACACAAAAAATGACAACTAATGCTCTCAAGAAGGTGCTCAAAGAATATGTGGAGACTCAACAAGTAGAAGAAAAAAGGTTTTGAATAATTTTGAAAGGCTTCCAAATGCTGAAAGTATGGTACTCGTTAGCTTTGAGCTCTCATTGCCCCTATCATAAGCATCTTTAATGTGGTTACGGTGAAAGTGACACAACTAAGAGGATATGCTTGACAAGTTATAAATTGAAGTCTCATGCCCCTTACTTATGAAGACCGATCCTCATGCTACTCAACTTCAGTCACAAGTAAACTCTTGTCATTGTAAGTATATACGTATCATAGAGAACCGCCAACAGGGTACCCCTTGTACATGACACGGGAGATATCCCATAATCAAAATACAAGGCAAGCAGACAATGAGCATCTCAGCGATCTTTTTATTTACTATGTGCATAGATTTTTATTGAGGATGCTTCATAGAATGCTCATTATGGTTATGCTGCAAGTTTCCACCATGATTAGGCATGGCTTAGGCTAGCGGCCCAGGCGTTTCTCTAACATACATACAAACTCCATGATCTTACAAGTTCCACTTTTATTTCACACCGTCGGGATCTATAAGCAAAAGAACATGATACCAACTAAGTACAAAGTACCTATGAAGCGCTGAAAGCGGTCCCCATGATACATGGTTCTGCTAACGTCAACTCATAAAGTGCAAGCATATGCACAACAAAGAAGGACGCAATGGTTCAGGTTTATTAAGTGCAGAAAATAAAGTGTGCCATCAAGTTCGTGAGAGTTTACTAACTAACTTTCTCATAACAAGCAAACATTTTATTCGGAAGAAAACAAGGCATATTGAATATGCACGGAAGTAGCAAGTGATGCTAATGGGTCGGTATGGTGGACACTTTGGAAATATTTGGTTTAGGGAGTTGGAAACATGAGTAAAACACTCAGTGGAAATGAAGGCTAGCAATAGTAAGGGAGCGACAAACGAGAGAGCAATAGTTGTCATTATCATGCTTACAACAAAACAAGACTACTCATGGCATGAAAATGATTCAAGATCCTCAAGGCAAAATAATTCGTCAAGGCTTAACTGATTATTACAGTCATGTGCATGCGTGAGCATGTGCCAAGTCGATCAAATGAAACATTCAGAGGAGGATACCACAGTGTCATACCAATTTATGAATAGAGTAATGCAAGCAGACATTCATGAGACATGCTACAAACTATTAGCGAGCTAGAGCTAATCACAAGAAAGCAAGAACTACTAAGCATCCAAAGAAAACATACACTCTACATGAACGGACTAAGCAAGCTCACAATGATGAGTATATGTACAAAAATGAAGACAAATAGAGTTCGTTACCAGCCTCTTACCACGCCTCAAGTTGTCATTGATCCTCATTATTTCTCTTCACTTGTGTGGCTTGAATAATAATATGAAACCAATAGTCCACTGAGAACTGCCGAACCCTGTAGCCAACTCGCAAAAACCAAAGAAGAACGACAAATATTTTTGGTGTTTTTGATTTTTAAACAAGAACCAAAAGAGAAAAACAAGCAAAGCAAAATCTTTTTGGGTTTTTCAAATAGTTCAAACAAAGCAAAAAGGAAAAAAGCAAACCAAAGCAAAAAAGAAGAAGCAAACCAAAGAGAAACAACAAAAATATTTTTGGTCTTTTTGTGTTTTTAGAAAGTAAAAGCAAAGAAGAACGAAAACTAGAAAGAGAACGAAAACATGAATATACAAAGAACCGACGCAACATGATATGGAGATGAGTGCGGTGTCGGCGTACCTCCCCCCAAGCTTAGGATTTTGGCCTAAGTGGGTATCAATCCCAAGCTGGCCAAGATGAAGTGTCACCGGGGTACGACGAGGAGGTACCCTCGTCCTGGTGCGAGCCAGAGTACGTCCCTCCGTAATGTGCGGAATAATCATAGGAGGGCACATCCTCCTGGTGCTGCTCGTGGAAACCCAACAAGCGAAGCTGCCCGTCCACCTCCTCCTTGGAGCGCGACCACGGTCTCCTGTCAACACTGAAAAAAGCAGGCTGGGGCAAAAGGATCTCCCTTTCATCCCCGTCAGTGAAAAGCATCCTATATACTAGATTGTTCAAATTAGAGGTAGCAGTGACAAAGTGATGAGTTTTCATGGCAACAAGGTCGAGCCTCTGTGGTGCTAGCATAACATCATCGGGAGCCACTGAAAGATCTAATGCATTAACTACACGCGAGGCAATGATGCCCCCATAGATAGGCCCCCTAGCAGCTAGGCGGCGAGCAATAAGAGAGCCAAGATAGTACCGAGTATCATTGTTTAGCGCAGCAGCAAGGAAAGCTAAGTGATAGTTAGAGATATTACTAGTGTTCTCCCTACCCAATACACTAGTGGCAAGGTAGTATGCAAAGTATCTAAGAGCAGGGAGTTGGATATTTCTTATCTATCCGCGCTGCGCCACGCGGTTATCATCATTGGTCACCCCTCGGTAAAGCTCCAACAAATCAGCGGGCCGCCCTTGAATTTTCTTCATGGTCCCTGTCATACGCACACCTACAATACTGCAAAATCTCTCCAAAGGCATGGTGAAGGGCATATCATAGATTTTATATGAGACAGTAGAATGATAGGATGTGTTAGCAAATGAGAAACTCTCAACAAAAGTTTTGGTGAGCAGAGCGTACTGTGCACTCTCATCTTGCATATAAGAGGTTAAGCCAACCCTCTCAATCAGTAGCAAGAAATCATCAAGAATACCTGTAGCTTGCAAGAAAGTAAAACAAGGGAAAGAGGATGGGTGAGCATCTCCATCATCTCTTTCGCTGCCAATACGTGATGCAATGAGGTCTTCATTATATGATGGCCTAGCTTGAGAGGCTGTTCTTGAGGGCCTTGACCTCCTAGGTGCATCACTCTCAAATATCTCTCCAAAAGTGTGGTTGTTCATGCTTAGTATTCTGAAATTTAAACACCTATTAAACAAGTGATTGCAAAGCAAATATAATGAAGGATTCTACTCACAGGGACTAGCAAGAGGCCTAAAGATGCATCAAAACTATATCTCTAAGCATCAAACAAGCTTACAAGCCCTCAAAACCAGTCACCTATAGCAGCAAAATACTCAACATACAATCCACTAAACACAAATCTACTTGGACAAGGGGAGGAGTCACATACCAAGGAACAATTGCTCCAAATTTCAGCAAGAAAGATGGGCTGAGCAAAGAGATCGAAGAAATCGAGGGCAAGCACAGAGAGAACACGATTTCGAGCTATGAACTGGAGCTTACTCAGGAGAGAGAAGAAAGTGGCAGGAGAGAGAGGTAGTGGGGGGCCAGGGGTGGCCCACACCAGGGCATGGCGCTACCCAGGTCTGGCCGCGCCACCATGTGGTGTGACTGCCTGGTGGCCCCCCCTGGTACCTACCAGGTACTCCTCTGCCCCTTTTTGCACGTAAAAATTTAATATGAATTTTCTGGAATTTTTCGAGACACTTTATTTTTGGGCATTTTTCAGAAATAGAAGAATGATTTTTCTGACAGACAGATTTTTTTCTTTTTGGAAACATGATGCAAGGACAAAAACAAGGCTAGAACTACAGAAATTCTAGCATGCAAGCAACTAACAACACAAAGAAAACTAAATAAAAGCAAAAACTAAAATGCAAAGGATAGAAATAAACAGGGATAATCATAATGAAAACATTGTTTTGTTCAATGGAATCCTTTTATTAGCAAGGTTGATCAAGTCTTGCTACCAAAACAATTGCATATGAGACAAAACTTTGTACTCCACTAATGATTATGTTACCTCAACCTTGATAGCAATGGTCCCAATCATAATAATTTCAAATTTTTCTTTTGGTATGGGACAATATATTTCTCCAACTTGAATGCCTTCAACATGTTCAATTGAATTTAAACCATAAGTCCTTTCAATCTTCTTGGGGAAACAGACAGTAATGTTCCTTGTGATTAACATTGAAGGTCACCTTTCCTTGATTACAATTAATAACAGCTCCTACAGTATTAAGAAAAGGTCTCCCAAGAATAATAGACATATTATCATCTTCAGGCATTTCAAGCACAACAAAATCAGTTAATATCAAGGAATTATGAGCCACCTGGACAGGTACATCCTCACATATACCCACAGGAATAGTGGTAGACTTATCGGCCATTTGCAAAGATATATCTGTTGGTATCAATTTTTCAAGCTGAAGCCTCTTATAGAGAGAAAGGCATAACACTAAC
Organism: Avena eriantha; assembly: GCA_910589775.1. Classification (NCBI taxonomy): domain Eukaryota; kingdom Viridiplantae; phylum Streptophyta; class Magnoliopsida; order Poales; family Poaceae; genus Avena; species Avena eriantha. The sequence goes on from OU342742.1 coordinate 214,592,705, forward strand.
TCCAGCTCCCAAATCACACAAAGCAGTTCTAACATAATTGTTCTTAATAGAGCAAGGGATAGTTGGAATCCCTGGGTCTCCAAGTTTCTTAGGAACCTTACCATTGAAGGAATAATTAGCAAGCAAAGTAGCCATTTCTTCATTAGGGATCTTCCTTTTATTCGAGACAATGTCCTTCATATACTTTGAGTAAGGAGGCAATTGAATAGCATCAGTCAAAGGAATTTGCAAGAATAAAGGCTTCATCGAGTCACAAAACTTATTTTAGTGTTCATCTTCCTTTGACTTGTGTTTCTTATCAGGGAAAGGAATAGGTTTTTGGACCCAAGGTTCTCTTTCACTACCATGTTTCTTAGCAATAAAATCTTCTTTGGTGTATTTAGTAGGCTTAGTGTGGTTTTCAGGTTCTTCTTCAACTTTTTCTTCATTAGGAACTTCATTTTCTTCATTACCACTTTCAGTTTCAGCATCAGAGATAGATATACTATTAGGATCTATAGCACGTTCAGAGGGTTCTACAACAGTTTTATGTTTCTTTTTCCTTTTCTTACGAGTAGAACCACTATTTTCAGCTCATTGAGAATCCTGCTCAATTCTTTTGGGATGCCCCTCAGGATATAGAGGATCCTGGGTAGCAGCACCACTTCTAGTTCTAATTTCATAAGCGTGTTTTTCTTTAGCAGCATTAACTAGCAAGTCGTTTTGCACTTTAACGAGTTGATCTATTTGAGTTTGAACCATTTGAAAGTGTTTAACAATCATTTTAACATCATTAGAGGTTCTTTCCACAATATCTTTCAACTCAACAATAGCTCTAGTGTTTTCCATTAGATGATTTTGCACCCTTTTATTAAAGTTATCTTGCTTAACAATAAAGATATCAAATTCTTCTAAGCATTGATCAGGATGTTTCAAGTAAGGGATATCACCTTCATCAAAGTGTTGGAGAGAGTGTACCTCAATAGTGGGTAAATAGGGAATAGGCTTACATAATTCTTCTATAGGAGGTAAATTCTTGACATCTGCAGCTTTAATTCCCTTCTCCTTAAGACATTTCTTAGCTTCCTTCATCACTTCATCATTTAATTCAATAACTCCCCTCTTCTTTGATGTTGAAATAGGCACCGGAATAGATGGTTCAGGTACAATTACTTCAGGTATAGCTTGTTTAGGAGGAGTCCAATCTTCATAATTCTTGCTTATTTTAGCCATTAATTCCTCAGCTTCTTTAGGAGTCCTATTCCTGAAAACACAATTAGCACAACTATCTAGGTATGTCCTAGATTCTGCGGTTAGTCCATTATAAAATATATCAAGTAGTTCATTCTTAGGTAATGGACTTCGAGCATGTGCATGAATCAAAGCACAAAACCTTGCCCAAGATTCGGGCAATACCTCTTTTTCTCCCTGTTTAAAATCAAAAAGTTCCTGGAAAACAGCATGTCTAGCACTAGGAGGAAAATATTTCTGCAGGAAAGTATTAAACAAGCACTCAGGGCTATCAATAGATCCAGGAGGTAAATTACCAAACCAAGTTTTAGCTTCTCCTTTCAGTGAAAAAGGGAAAATCTTAGCAACAAAGTAAGTACGCTTTTTAATATCATGAGAAAACAAGCCACTCATGGTAGAAAGTTCATTCATATGTGCTACCGCACTTTCATTCTTAGTCTCGCCAAAAGGTTCTTTCTCGACAATAGCTATGTAGGATAGATCGAGAGAGAAATCATAATCTTCATCTATAATGTTTACAGGAGAAGCAGCAAACTTAGCAGCAGGAGATAATTTGGGTCTAATAGTACGCCTCCCAAGGAGATTCTTAGCAGCGCTCCTATCATGGGTGTTCCTACATTCTTCAATAAACTCATCAGTCATCTCAACATAATCTTCTTCAGCATCATAACTCTCACTAGACTCAGGTGAGCTAACAGGTATAGCAGTGTGTTCATTAGGAGTTTCGGTATTTCCAACTATAGTTCTAGCAATCGTAGCATCTAGGAAAGGACCTAATGAACCACTCTTATCAAGCATAGTAGAAGCAGCATCATAAGCATCAGAAGTTTCAGATTCAGCAGTAGTAGCAGTGTGTGTAGCATGTGTATGTGGTGGTGTAAGGAACTTACTCAGAACAGACGGTGAATCAAGAGCGGTAGAGGTGTTCAGAACCGTACCTCTTCTTGTAGTGGATGGTAAAATAGGAACCTTGCCATCACGAGACTTACCCATGATGGATGGAAAGCAGTGAACAATAGAGAATCCAAGTGAACTTGATAAATAAAGCTATGCTCCCCGGCAACAGCGCCAGAAAATAGTCTTAATGACCCACAAGTATAGGGGGTGTATCGCAGTATTTTCGAGGGAAGTGAAACCCAATTTATTGATTTGACACAAGGGGAGGCAAAGAATACTTATCAGCCTTAACCACTGAGTTGTCAATTCAGCTGCACCTAGAAACAATCTTGCTCCCAGCAGTTTATCAGTAGCAACAGTTTTGTAGTAGGAATAGTAAAGTAACAGTAGTAGCAAAGCAAAGATAGTAGTAACAAAAGCAGTAAACGGCGGGATTCGAGTGCGGTAGGCATAGGGATGGATGGACGGGCGTTGCATGGACAAGACAATTCACATAGCAATCATAACATAGGGCAATTGTAGATAAATAAGATAAAGCATCCAAGTACTAGACAATCCTAGGCATGTGTTCCATATATAGTCATACGTGCTCGCAATGAGAACTTGCACAACATCTTTTGTCCTGCCAGCCCATTTGCAGCGGGGCCTCTAGGGAACCACTGGCAATTAAGGTGCTCCTTTTAATAGAGCACCGGAGCAAAGCATTAACACTCCGTGAACACATGTGATCCTCACATCAAAGCCTTTCCCTTCCGGCTACCCGGATTTCTGTCACTTCGGGACCATAGGTGCCGGACAACGACGTGTGTATACATCTTGTAGATAAGACCCAAAACAATACTATCATGATGAATCAATAATAAGTTCAGATCTGAAATCATGGCACTCGGGCCCTTGTGAGAAGCATTAAGCACAACAATTCGCAACAAAGTCATCAAGCACTAATAAAAGATACTAGGCACTATGCCCTAACAATCTGATGCCATTACATGAACGATCTCATCCAATCCCTACCATCCCCATAGCCTACAGCGGGGGATTAGTCACTCATAGATGGGGGAAACATGGATGGTCGATGGAGAAGCGATGGTGATGATGATGGCGATGATCTCCTCCAATTCCCCGTCCCAGCAGGGTGCCAGAACGGAGTTTCTGGTGCTGTTTTGTGGAATCTGGTGGTGGCGGCGGAGCGGAACTCCTTCTGGAAAAACGTCGAACCCCCCCGAATTTTTTAGGTCAGAAGGCTCCTTATAGGCGAAGAGAGAGGCCGAGGGGGTGCCTGGGGGGCCCACACCACCCCCTGGGGCGGCCTGGCCTGGCCCGCGCCACCAGGTGGTGTGGCCACCCCAGGGCTCCTCTCCGTCTCGTATTCTGGCTCCTGGAGTCTTCGGGTGAAATAGGATTTTTGGCATATTTTCCGGGATTTTTCCTGAAAGTTGATTTTCTGCACAAAAAGTAGACGCCAAGGCAATTCTGCAGAAAACAGCGTTAGTTCGCATTAGTTGCATCCAAATCACACAAGTATGGAGAAGAAACAACAGCAAAATTGTTCGGGAAAGTAGATACGTTTTGGACGTATCATCGCTCTGCATGATTATGGGCATTATTGCTCTCTTAGTTTGTCGCTCCCAGTCTTTTGCTAGCCTCCACAGCCAAGTGTGAGTTCCTCTCATGCATCCAACTCCCTAAACCAAGTTATTCCAAAGAGTCCACCATACCTACCTACTAGCTTATGCTATTCCAAGTATATTCATGCTTTTGTTTACCTTCCAAATTAAACTTATTATGAGTAAACTAATTATTAAAGCTCTCACGAACTTGATGGCACACTTTACTTTTTTGCATCTAATAAACTTGAACCATTGGGTCCTTCTTTGTTGCGTATATGCTTGCGCTTTATAAGTTGAAATTAGTAGAACCATGTTTCATGGGGAACGCTTTCAACATTGCACTTATACTTTGTACCCCGTTGATATCATGTTCTTTTGCTTACGAATCCCGGCGGTGTGAAATAAAAGTGGAACTTGTAAGATCATGGAGTTTGTATGTGTGTTAGAGAAATGCCTAGGCCGCTAGCCTAAGCCATGCCTAATCATGGTGGAAACTTGCAGCGTCACCATAATGAGCAATCTATGAAGCATCCTCAATAAAAACCTATGCAAATAGCAAATAACAAGATCGCTGAGATGCTCATTGTCGGCTTGCCTTGTCATTTTGATTATGGGATAGTTCATGTATCATGTGCAAGGTGTACCCCATTGGCGGTTCTTTATGATACACATTTCTTACAATGACAAGAGCTTACTTGTGACTAAAGTTGAGTAGCATGAGGTTCGGTCTTCATAAGTAAGGGGCATGAGATTTCTGTTTATAACTTGTCAAGCATATCCTCTTAGTTGTGTCACTTTAACCTTAATCACCTTAAATATTCTTATGATAGGGGAAATGAGAGCTGAAAGCTATAAGTACCATAATTTTTGGAAGCTCTTTATGAGACTTGAATCCCTACTTCCTTCTATGAAGGCCCTTCTTTTACTTTTATATTGAGTCTCCACCTTCTACCTTTATGCACCTACTTTGAGAGCATAGTGGCCATTTGTAGTTCTATGTGCATTGTCCCAAGACTAGTTGATTGATGCATAACTTGATATTGCTTGTTTTAAACTATTTGTATCTATTCACTCTTATGAACTTTGAAGGTGTCCTATGCATTTATATTTGATACTCTATGAGGGACAAGCTGAATACTATTATGCTATGTTTTCTTTATGTGAAACAAACAAAGGTCTTGCAAAGCATTGTTATTCATGAATCTTTTGTTTGTACCTTTTCATGTTGCATCATAGTTTCTTTGTCTTATTGCTAGAACTTTGTCTTTCATGTTATGATTGAAGTACTATGATCCCAGCTTTGAATATTTTACAAATACTTTGATCAAGTATTTGATGGTGCATGTCACCTCAAAAATTATTCTTTCTTTTTATCACTTACTTACTCGAGGACGAGCATGAGTTAAGCTTGGGGATGTTGATATATTGCAAATGTATCTATAATTTTTGATGTTCCATGCTTGGTTTTATCCACTTTCTTGTGTTTTGTCCACACTTTGGAGTAATTTCCATATGATTTCTTGGACTAACCTATTAACAAGAGCCACAGTGCCAGCTGCCTGTTTTCTGCTATTTTTGGTTCTAGGAAAGTCAGAAAATGAATATTCTCGGAATTGGACGGGACAAAAGCCAAAGTGCCTATTTTTCTGGAAGTCATCAGATGCCAGAGTACGAGACGGAGAGGGTCTAGGGGGCTACCACACCACCTGGCCACGTGGCCCAGCCTGGCCGCGCCAGGAGGTGGTGTGGCCGCCTCTGGCACCCCATCGGCCTCCCATTCCGACTATAAGATGCCCTCAGGACGAAAACCCTAAGGGCCCGATCAAAAATCCATGAAAGAGTCTGTAGCCATCGTCATCTTCATCCCTAGATCGGGACGGATCTGAAGCTCTTCTCGGCACCCTGCCAAAGAGGGGAATTCACCCTGGAGGCCTTCTTCATCACCATGCAAGCCTCCGATGTGATGCGTGAGTAGTTCATCCTTGGACTACGGATCCATGTAGTAGCTAGATGGCTGGTTCGCCTCCTTTGTGCTTTCATGTCTAGATCTTGTGAGCTCCGTTCATGATCAAGATCATCTATTTGTAATTCTGCATGTTGTGTTTGCGAGGATCCGATGGATATTGAGATGCTATTTTAGATTTATTATTGATTCTATCATGTCTTTGTTATTTGTAATCTTGCATGCTTTCCATTGTTAGTAGCTATCTTGGCCAAGTAGATGCTAGCAACTCCAAGAGTTAGTATTTATGCTCGATAGTGGGTTCATGCCTCTGGTAATCTGGGGAAGTGACAGAAATATCTAAGGTACTAGATGTGCTGTTGCTACTAGGAAGAAAACAACAATCCTTTGTTCATAGAACAATCGTATTGTTTACTTTACACGTAGTTCGTAAAGCAATAATATGTTGCTTGCAACTTAATACTGGAGGGGGTTCAGATGATAACCTGAAGTTGGATTATTAGTCATAGATGCAGTTGGATGGCGGTCTATGTATAATGTTGTAATGCCCAATCAAGTCTCAAAGGAGTCAAGATGATTAGTATATGCATGTATTTCTTTCTCGATGTTTGTCAATTGCACCGCTGTAATTTGTTCACCCAGCATGTTATCTATCTTAAGGAGAGCCACCTCTAGTGAACTATGGATCCCGGTCCTTTTCTTTTACATACAATCTACAAACTGTTACTACTTTGTGTTTACTTTCTGCAAACTATTACTTCCTTCCATTCGATACGTTTAATCTTTTGTTTTCAGCAAAACACGGTGAGATTGACAACCTCATTGCAAGTTGGGGACAAAGTTCTGTGGTTGTGTTGTGCAGGTCTCCACGTTGCTACTAGCACCGGTAGTGCGCCCCGCCAAGGCTCAGCTAGCAACACCTTTGGGGTGTTTCCTTGCTCCTACTGGTTCGATTAAACCTTGGTTTCATAACTGAGGGAAACTTGCTGCTGTGCTCATCATACCTTCCTCTTGGAGTTCCCAACGAGCTCTACATCAACACCGAGCCATCAATTGTCTTCATCTTGATGTTGGGAGTTGTTCACCTCCTTAATATTTGCATGGGGACACGATGAAGGGGATTACTTGTCGGTAGATGGAGGGATGAGAGCACTTACTGTGACTATAAAGATGTTGTCATTCTTTACATACTAACTTGGGGAAACAAGGAGAACTGATAAACCCATGTCCATGCCACAGGAGAAATCCCTTAATAACAGGATAATACGATTGATGTCGTTTATCTATTAGTTGTGGTTATGAAGGATGATGTGAGAAGTGGTTGCTGCCTATTTGTCCATATATGGAGCTCCTCCCACATACATACATATCATGAGAATATTTGTTATATTAATCTTGATTGCTTAGTCTAAATTGCTAGCGGCGTATCCACCACTCCCTGAGAACGCCTTTTTCCCTATTGTAATTCCAAGCTCTTTTACACACGCGATTCTTAGTTTCTGCATTAAATTTTACTTTACTTTAATTGCTTCATTCAATCAAAAACCCAAAAATAATTCTACTTTTCTTGCATCTCAAGATTATTCCTTAAGTACTTCGTTTAGTTTTAGTTAAAAGTATTTTAGTCTTCCGCCTACTACTCCCTATGGGATTGATATCTTTATTTTGAAACTAGCTACAAACGATCTATGCACTTGCAGTCATCAGAACACATCCCTATAAGGAAGAGGATTATGAAGTCACTCATGATAGGTATTTCCTATGTCTCCCACTTTTGAAGTTTGAGTTGTATATTTTAGTTGGTTGATTTGCTAAGATGCCATGCTAGTGGGAGTAATTCAAAATAGTTAGAGTAAATATTTTTATTGGTATGGATGATTAGTTGTGGAAGCTTTTGCTCTAGTTCTTTTAGCTAAATGAGTCTTGCCTTGGAAATAATATTGCCAAACAAGTACAATAAGAAAAAGTCTAAAATTTATGACTTGTTTGATGAATGACTGTCTTGAGAGTATACCCTTTAAGATACTTAACCTATAGATGTTTTGATAGACTTGATGGCACTCTTGAAAGGAGTTTGATGATTGAAATGAAGTATAGTGGTAATTGTGATGCATGCCGAAGCTAACCTTGTGGATCAAACTATGGTACTAGTTAAAAAAGTTCTATGTTTCTCATGCACACCTTTGGATGCAAACAACTCCGCTAGCCTTTGAACGATCTATGGCATAACCCCGTATTTCGGCTATGAGTTGACGACATGAGTGGCGTACATGTCAATATATGGGCAAAAGTATTGGTACTCTCAAAGGTTGAACTTGTAAAAGAAACACTCAATGATCCTTGAAGAAGGAAGAAATATATATATGTATATGAAGATCCACATAACAAGTCCTTGGGATGGTGTCGTTACTACTTTATGAATTTTCTTGAATGACAATGATTGGATTAGAAGTGTTTTTATAGCCTTGATTTATTGATGTGGGCGTCAATAAGACACTTCACTGTTATGCTACTTAGGACATGAACTCTCTTACTCAATTATGCTATTAAAGCATCCTAGTGTTCCTTGGCAAGCTGAGAGTTAACTAGAACAATTGGATTGATTGTTAAACTTCTAGTTATTTATGCTTATATTAAACTTTACTTTGATTGTCTTGACTTACCGAAGCTTGTATAGTATTCTTATCATCTCTCTAACTTCCATAAGCCTTTCAAATGGATGAAGTGCTGGACGCATATAACTACCAACCGTAAGTGAATTCTTATTATCATTGTTTCAAGTTTAAATGATGAATTCCTTATAGTTCTTTTGTTTCTTCTTGCTCGAGTGTGATCAAGGTTTGAGCTTTGGGGAGGTTGATGGCTCCAAAAATACCCATCTTCCACCATGTTTAAACATTTTTTTAGTCAAGCAATTGACAAGAAATTCTCTATCCTTGCCACTAATGACTAATAATTGCAAAGCTATGCAAACCATTGCTTTGATTTGTGTTGTGCAAGAAATCATGCCTTTTAATGCGAAATTAGGAGTCGTAATGAAAGTTTTTGAGGAAGTCCACATGACCAAGTAATTGAGGAACAAATTCTAGACGTCTATAGCCTTAATGACCACTAGTACAGGCAGGTCCCGCCCGTATCGTCCTCCCATACCATGTGGCGCCGGCTTCGTCTCGTCAAACCATACAACTTTCATGAAGACGCCTATATATTTTGAGGTCTCAGTAGCCGCGCAGGATGCCGCCATTCTTAGATTGCATCACAACACCACCAAAGGAGATCCACACCATTGTTCATCCCTTCCATCTTCCATCCCCTCCATTAGTCATAGACATTAGTTTATACTTAAGATCTGCTTCTGATTCGGTGACCATTGTAAGATTATTTGATTTCAACCTAAGTATTTTGCACAATGTTTTCTATCTTTGATCTTATTGTTATGAGTGAGTAGTCCTCACAGGATGTAGGTTGGGGAGAAACCTCGCATCTATTATGTCCATCTAATCTATGGTAGCATTGTATATTGTTTGAAAGAGAGATTTTTATATTTTGTTTCTTTGTCTCTTGTCTCGATATTTGGACTTGTAGGTACCCAAGACCCTCGAGATTGATAAAGCTTGAGGTGAGATACTTGGCTAGCGACAATCTCATAGGAACCCTAGTGACAGAAAGGGTAGTACGGTCTTCGCTTAGCGACCCATTCAAGATCACAACAACATCACCACCTAATTCTTTGATCTGTGTTTTACACTTAATTATCGTTTGTATCACGTGGCTTTGTGGTGCACTCAGTTGGATCAAAAGACTATTTCTATGCCTGCTACATCACATGGGCTCTAGTATATTAGGATGTGTTTCCCACAAGAGATTATCCCTATTAAAACATTACACATGACTATGCTTATTATTATATTTTATCCCATATGATGTGCGGCTGCAGCTGGATCTTCAAACCCTAGCCTATATCCATCCATTGAATTAACCCACTATAAAATTAAACTAGATTGGTCTGGTAAACAAAGATAAAATGAAGAAACAAAGTCTTGTAGACGTGCCCTTTTTATTTCCTTTTAGAATTGCTTTCCAAGGTTCCATTAAACCTAGGTCTACTAGGGAAAAAGCTATTATACTACATCTGTGAATCTGGATCGAAGGTATCATAGGGTTACTGTTGTGTTACCGATTCTTCACTAGATATCCTTGAGATCTAGGTTAAGATTGTCTTAGTCTAAGGTATGGGATTTGTTTAACCCTGATCTCGGGGGTGTCAAAGTTCTTGGTATCAGAGGAATACCGGCCATAAGAAAACCTTGCTATTGGTCGATGTTGAGTCTAGTGCTTGTGAAAACAATTTCAAATATTAAAAGTTTTTGAGAAAACTCTAGTATGCTTATTTTACACCTTATCTAGTATCGCTCTAACTCTAGGTCATCTTACCTTGTGTTGATTTATAAAAAGTTTTGATATGTTTTCTAGTCTTTCAAAGCTTAGGTGCCTTCTGGGCATGTCGTTTCTCAACCAGTTGACCTATTGTAGAGTTCTCTAGAGCTATGTGTTGTGTGTTCTTTGTTCCCTTTGCTTTGCTTTGTCTGAGAGATTCCTTTCTATCATGATCTCTCTGTCTTATGGCACCTACAATATAAAGGTACCATAGTGTTCTCCTCTAGGCTTCGAGGGTTCACCTCGTGTGCCTCCTTTTTATTTATTCAAGTGCTTCAGAAGTCGTTTCTTATTTTTATTTTATCAATCGATGTTTATCCCTTATTCTTGTTAGTTTAGGTCATAGCAACATGGGAGACCAAGGTTGACCCTAATTCCACAAGTTTTCACTCCGGCTCACTGAGGAGTTTTCCAGCTATGTGTAGAACCTTAATTTTCAAGTGTTATCATGCATGCATTTGAACAGGCTGACAACCAGGGGTTGTGTTCTTACTATCTCTCAACATCCCACCACACTTTCATAGATATGATAGTGCCACATGCAAGAATTGGAGGGATTCTAGCGCTCATGTTCTCGGTTTCCAACGAAACCCTAAAACATGGGTCTAGCAGATCTACCCTTTGACATGCCACAATGACCGTTGAGCACTGGACTTTTATCCCTTATTCTTGTTAGTTTATGATGCAGCCCGTCCTACGGACGCTCCTACATCTACACCAACAAGTCCCCCAAGTGGACCCATGACTCGTGCTCGAGCCAAACTCCTACAAGCTAAGGTGAACTCGCTCCTCTCCTTGTTCCAATTTGATACCTCCTTGGATGGTGTGCTACTTCATGCAACTGCTCTATGCATCATCAGGTACGAAGCCACAACACATCACCAAGCACCCAAGGATGGAGAACGAGGAGAAAATCGTGAAGCAGAAGCCGCTGGAGCTGCTCAGACCGAAGTCTTCGGTCCGCGCACACCGGAGTCTCCGGTCCGCGCACACTGGAGTCTCCGGTTCACCAAAGTCTCCGGCCTGAAGACCCTGGAGACTCCGGCCCGCCTCTGGTCTGACCCCCGAACCAGGCCCCGGGACAGTCAGATGGCCCCTCCGGAGTCTCCAGTCTCCACACTAGAGTCTCCGGACCGACCGACGCCAGGCATGTAAAAGGCCTTTGGGCCTTTGGCCCATGTAACCCTTAGTCCATCCAGAACTTGTCTTTTATTCCTAAAGTACCCCTGTCTGAGTGGCTAGCCTATATATAGTCCCCCACCTCTATTGTAAACCCTAGGCATGATATTTGGAATTAGTGGAAACCCATTGTGGATCAATCTAGTTCTTGCCTCATGCTCCTTTGACAAAGGAGCACCAAATATCCCAAACCTCGTTGGAGTTTGCATCGTGCCTCCGCGTTGTACACGGCCTAGGCATCGGAGTCCCTTTGCCTAGACGTCAAGATCTCATCGAGTCTCCCTCCTTGTCGTGCCGGTTCGAGAGAGAGTCCTCATTCCGTCGCCGATCCTAGGGATTGTGCCGGCCTGGTCACCGCCGGCATGAGATATTGGTGTGTATCGTGGTTTTGCGTGTGTGTGTTCATCGCGTTCTCCGTGCGTGAGTTCGTCGTGTTCATCCTCCCCTCCTTCCCCCTCACTCCATCCTTGATTTGAGTGGGATTCGTGAAAGATCGGGCCACCCTAGAGGTTTGCCCTCAACATATTGGTATCAAGAGCTTCATTGCTCAGGAATTCCCACGCAAATTTTTCCTCTATCCACCAAAAATTCGAAAATCCCCCAAAAATAGCCCAAATTTGCCTTTGGATCGATCTCTTGATTTGGAGTGTTATTTGTGGTTTTGATCTGACCAAACCTTGTCTTAGGAGTTGGTCCAGCTTTATCCTGCGTTTTCCTAGCCCAATTTGGCCAATTTTTTGCGGATTTGAGGACCCAAGGCATGGATTTCCACTCAAGAACACGAGCAGTTCGCGATCTGACTCCAGACCGGAGTCTCCGGCCAGCACACCGGAGTCTTCGGCCTAAACCAGAGTCTCCGGCCTATCCACACCGGAGTCTCCAGCCTGGACCGGAGTCTCTGGCCTGAAACCTCGGAGTCTCCGGCCCTGACGCATGATTTTGACATTTTTGCCACTAATCTTGCATTAGCTAATTTCCTCTTGTTTGTTTGTGCCCGTGTGCATGTCGTCAACTAACAGCAAGCTTCTGCATCAACAAACCCCGCGCTCATCAACACCATGACCCACAAACATCATCCCGCACCACCGACGCCAAGTTCATCATCACCAACGAAGGTATAACTTGCGTCACCTTGTTAACCCATATCTTCCTTTGTGTGTACCTATCCCACGAGAGTGGCTCATCTTGTGTTTGCTTGAGCATTGTGCACTTGTCCTTGGATAGTGAGAGTGTAAAAGCAATAGCAAGAGTGACTTTAGCATCAAGGGAGAGCAAAAAAAAGAAAGAAAAAGATACAAAGAAAAAGAAAAAGAAAAATAGTCTCCCATCGCAAAAGAGAGTCTCAAAGCTTGTAAGCAAGAGAGAAAGAAGAGCGCCCAAGGCAAGTGCACAAATCCATTGCTCATTTTTCTTCTTTGCAAACGAGCCACGGTCTCTCCTTGCATTGGCACGACAACTAGCTTAGTCTTTGTTAGGACATTTTGTTTGCTCATTTTTATAGTCGTGTCAATCCCAACAATCTCCACATGTGTGTATATAGTCGTAGGTTCCCGTCACCCCTTTGAGTTGTTGACCTTCGCCTTTGACTTGAGTTTTGTTGGATTTTACCCACTTTTGACTATCCCTTTTCTTTTGGTTGGTTCTTTGGCATTCCACAATCCTAACCTACCACCAACAAGCTTTTGAGAGTTAGTTCTTTCTTTGGCATTCCACAATTCCACTTTGCACGCTTATAGCTCTCAATGGTGGTTTCTAGTTTAGTGCAATCCCCAAGGTGAGGTACAAGGCTACCACCACTATATTCCACTTCCATATACAATACTTGTGTGTTTTGCATGATGGATAGGCACGGTGAGTCGAGCCAAGCACCTCCCCAAGAAGAAGATCAAGGACCATACATGAAGCGCGCAAGTCACTTCATCGTTCAACAAGAGTTCCGTGAATGTTGCCAAGCCCTTGAGACGCGACAAGATGAAAAATTTAGCGAGACGCAAGCCGAGTTCAAGAACATCGACAACCGCTTCGAGAGCCTCGAACGACAAATGCATGCATTGGATCACAACTTCGGCCACCAAAATGAAGCGGTTCAACGCTCCGCCGCCGAAACAAATGACAATCTTTGACGCCTCATCGACAGAATGGAAAGACCACGTTCGTGTGCATCAAGCTCCTCAAGTTCTTCGCATCTCCATGCACCTCTTCAACAAGATCTACATCCAAGTGCTCCAAGACGCAATGATGCCCCGTGGTTGAAGATGGAAGTTCTTCGAACTATGTACCTTCCCCACGGCACGCCGCAACATCAAGCTATGATGGTGATTTCTCTTCAAGACCATGAGCAAGACAAGAAGCACACCGTCATCACGCAAGGGCATTGGTGATCCAACAAGAGCAACCACAATAAGAACCACAAGTCTACCACCATCGCCCGTGACACATAGTTGACACAACAAGTGATGACTCCAATTTGGAGAACCAAGATCGTCATCGACGTGAAGCTCTCCAAGATCCTCCTCCTCATCATCATCGTCATGAATGTCCGCACCGACACCATGGTCATCACGAGGTTCCTCCTCCACCACACCAAAACATGGAGCGTCAAGTGGTACAAGTTGAGAGACACCCACCACGTCAAGAGGCTCAAGGCCATGATCTTTGCCGTGAGGCCCATGTGCCTAATCAACATCACCAACCAAGGAGAGAGCCTCATCTTCGTCATCAACCGCGTCATGAGGCTACACATCCTCAACAACCTCGGGGGGCCCAAGTGCCTCAACATCGTCAACAACTACGCCAAGAGCAAGAGCAAGCACCTCAACAACAATATCAAGAGCAATCTCCGCAACAAGGTCGCGAGAACCAAGTTCCACTGCATCAACCACAAGATCATAAACAAGGTCACCAAGCTCGTCGCAATGACCAAAATGATGAAGAAACTTTCGGCAAGCTCAAGTCCACAATGCCCAAGTTTACAGGATCCAATGACCCCGAAGAATACCTCTCATGGGCACTCAAAGTCGACAAGATCTTCCGCATGCACAACTATAGCAACGATAAGATGGTTGCCATGGCTTCTCTTGAGTTTGATGATTATGCCAACCTTTGGTGGGAACAAGTTCAAGTTGCTCGTGACGCAAGACAAGAACCGCCAATAACAACTTGGCATGACATGAAGGCTCACATGAGATCCCGGTTCGTCCCTGCGCACTACACACGTGACCTCTTCAACAACCTTCAATCGCTTCGTCAAGGGACAAAGACCGTGGAAGAGTACTTCAAGGAAATGGAACTCAACTTGATATGCACCAACATTGAAGAGCTCATGGAGCAAACTATGGCACGTTTCCTCATGGGCTTGAATCACCCAATCAAGCTCATCGTCGAGTTCCAAACATACAACACCATGGTTGAGCTTGTGCACATCACAATAAAGGCCGAATGTCAAGTGCAAGAGGACATCAAGTACAACAAGGACAAGACTTATTTCACCTACAAGAAAGCTTCAACCGCTACACCAACAACCTTCAATGGAAGCTCCTCAAGTACCTCCAAGCCTTCCTTCAAGCCCACACTTCCTCAAGGAAAAGTGCCCCCAAGTGGTAAACAAGCAAAGAGTGATACACCTTTCAACGGTGAATGCTACAAGTGTGGAGGCAAAGGACACAAGTCGGCCGAATGTGGAAACAAGAAGGTATTGTTCATCCATGACAATGGCGACGAAGAGTACTTGAGTGAAGATGAATTTGATGCTCGTGTCAAGGAAGCAATGGCAAGGCAACGAGTGGAAGATAACCAAGAACTCCTCATGTGTGAACATGACGCAAGTCCATCGCTTGTTGTCACAAGGATCTTGACCACTCAAGGACAAGAGCATGAAGACCAATGCTCCAATATCTTCCAAACACGAGCCGGCATCAATGGCAAATCTATCAAAGTGATCATCAACGGAGGGAGTTGCCACAACCTTGCTAGCACCGAGTTGTGTGAGAAGCTCAACCTCACCCTCCATCCGCACAAGCACCCCTACCACGTGCAATGTCTAAGTGACCAAGGGTCCGTGAAGATCAAGCATACCGTATCGGTCTCCTTTGCCATTGGTCCTTACAAAGATACGGTGGAGTGTGATGTGGTTCCTATGACAGTTTGTCACATGCTTCTTGGTCAACCATGGCAACTTGACAAGGCTGCTCTTCATGATGGTCGCACCAATATATACACTTTCAAATGGCTCAACAAAACATGTGTTTTGTAACCAATGACTCCTAGCCAAATAATTGCGGACAATGCAAAGGCTTTAGCGAGGGTGAAAAGCACAACACCTACTTGTGAGAAGAGTGGTGAGAGAGAGAACCACCTCATAGTGAGTGAGAGCCACAAGCCAAACCCGAGTGTAAAAACTAAGAGTGTTCTCCTTGCCACCAAAAATGAGATGAGAGATGTTTGGAACAACCCATCCATCTTGCACTATGTCCTCCTTTGCAAGGTACTAGTGCAACAAACTAATGAATTAACCAATGTTCCTCCATCTTTGATGATTGTTTTGCAGGAATTCAAGGATATGTTCCCCGAAGAGCTTCCACATGGACTACCTCCTCTTCACGGCATCAAACATCGCTTTGACCTCATCCCTGGTGCACCACTTCCCAACCGCGCCGCTTACCGCACGAACCTGGAGGAGACAAAGGAGATTGAACATCAAATAAACCAACTCGTCTCCAAAAGTTTGATCCAAGTTAGCACTAGTTCAAGTGTCGTACCAGTGATTCTTGTTCCAAAGACGGATGATGCATTACGGTTATGCATGGATTGTCGTCCAATCAATGCCATCACTGTGCGTTATCGACTTCCCATACCACGTCTCGATGACATGCTTGATGAGTTATGTGGAGCCACTATTTTTTCGAAAATTGATCTTCATAGTGGTTACCATCAAATATGCATGGTTGAAGGTGATGAGTGGAAAACTACCTTCAAGACCAAACTTGGTCTCTATGAATGGTTTTTTATGCCCTTTGGTTTATCTAATGCCCCATCCACCTTCATGTGCCTTATGAATCACATCTTGCATTCTATCATTGGAAAAGGTGTTGTTGTCTATTTCGATGATATACTTGTTTATAGCAAGTCACTTGAGGACCATATTACACATGTCAAGGAAGTTTTGCAAATCCTTTGACATGAAAAGCTTTATGCTAATCTTCCCAAGTGGACATTTGCTAAAGACAAGTTAATTTTTCTTTGATTTGTCGTTTCTTCGAAGGGCATTGAAGTTGATGTGTCCAAGGTAAAGGACATATGAGATTGGCCCATCCCTACAAATGTGAGTGAACTCCGAAGTTTTCATGGGTTGGCTGGTTTCTATTGTCGCTTTGTGAAAGACTTTTCCATCATTTCTTGTCCTATCAACAAGTTGACGAAAAAGAATGTCACCTTCGTGTGGGGAAAAGCTCAACAAAAAGCTTTTGATGAACTCAAAAAGAGGCTCACCAAAGCACCTCTACTTGCGTTACCGGATTTCACAAAAAATTGAGATAGAGTGTGATGATAGTGGTATTGGCAATGGAGGAGTACTTATGCAAAACAGACGTCCTATATCCTAACATTGAGAAAAACTTGATGGTGCTCGCCTTAATTACCCGATTTATGACAAAGAGCTTTTTGCCTTAGTTCGTGTCCTTCAAGTTTGGCAACACTACCTATGGCCCAAGGAATTTATCATACATTCCGACCATGAGTCGTTGAAATATCTCAAAGGCCAAGCTGACTTGAGTAAGAGACACGCTAAGTGGGTTGAATTTATGGAGTCTTTTCTGTACATTGTCAAGTATAAGAAGGGTAAAGATAATGTAGTTGCGGACGATTTGTCTCGCAAGCACACGAGCCTTCCTACAATACTTGAAATCAACATGTTGGGTCTTGAGGAAATTAAATCTTTGTATGCTTCCGACCCATTCTTTGAACCAATTTTCACAAAGTGCTCCATTGACAAAGGATTTGATGATTTCTATTTGCATAAGGGCTTTCTCTTTATACAAAACAAGCTTTGCATTCCAAAGTCATCCATCCAACTCTTGCTTCTCCAAGAATCTCATGGTGGAGGCCTGATGGGTCACTTTGGCCGTGACAAGACATTGGACATGCTCTCCAATCACTACTTTTGGCCCAAGATGAAGCGTGATGTGGAGCTCTACATTCAACGATGCACAACATGTGTTCAAGCTAAGTCGCAAGCTAACCCTTATGGTCTTTATATGCCGTTGCCTATTCCTCATACACCTTGGTCCGACATTAGCATGGATTTTGTGTTAGGACTCCTTAGATCTAAGCATGATCATGATTCTATCTTTGTTGTCGTGGATCGCTTTTCCAAAATGGCACACTTCATACCGTGCCATAAGATCGACGATGCTTCACATGTTGCAAATCTGTTTTTTAGGGAAATCGTCCGTCTTCACGGTGTGCCAAGAACAATCGTCTCCGACCGCGACATCAAATTCATGAGCTACTTATGGAAGACCCTCATGGTCAGGCTCGGCGTCAAGCTCCTCTTTTCATCCGCGTCGCATCCTCAAACCGATGGACAAACCAAGGTTATCAACCAAAGCCTCGGAACTCTCCTACATGTGTTGATCAAGAAGAACTTGAAGGATTGGGAGGAATGCATTCCCCATTCTAAGTATGCCTACAATGAAGCCAAGCACTCAACAACCAAGATGATTCCCTTCATGATCGTCTATGGTTTCGAGCCCCTCACCACGCTCAGCATCCTACCTCTACCTCTCCACGAGCGCACCAACATGGACGTTGAGAAGCACGCACAAGCTATGAAGAAGCTTCATGAAGAAAAAAGAGCTACTATCGAGCAACAAGTCCTTCACCAAGCTTCAAGGTTAAAAAAGGACAAGGAGATGATCTTTGAAGAAGGTGACCTTGTATGGATACACTTGAGCAAAGACCGCTTTCCCAAGGAACGAGATTCCAAGCTCAAACCAAGAGGAGATGGCCCCTTCAAGGTCCTCAAGAGAATCAACAACAACTCCTACATCATTGAAATTCCAGTCTCCAAGTACCTTGCAAGCAACACATTCAATGTCAAGCACCTCGCACCCTACCATGGAGATGTTCAAGATGATACCCATGAAGAGTCGAGGACGACTCTTTCCCAAGGGGGGGAGCTGATGCAGCCCGTACTACGGACACTCCTACATCTATAATAACAAATCCCCCAAGTGGACCCATAACTCATGCCCGAGCCAAACTCCTACAAGCTAAGGTGAACTCGCTCCTCTCCTCGTGCCAATTTGATACCTCCTTGGATGGTGTGCTACTTCATGCAACTGCTCTATGCATCATCAGGTACGAAGCCCCAACACATCACCAAGCACCGAAGGATGGAGAATAAGGAGAAGATCGTGAAGCAGAAGCCGCTGGAGCTGCTCAGACCGGAGTCTCCTGTCCGTACACACCGGAGTCTCTGGTCCACCAAAGTCTCCGGCCTGAAGACCCCGAAGACTCCGGACTGCCTCCGGTCTGACCCCCGAACCAAGCCCTAGGACAACTAGATGGCCCCTCCGGAATCTCCGGCCTAGACCGGAGTCTCCGGTCTGCACACCGGAGTCTCCGGACCGACCGATGCCAGGCATGTAAAAGGCCTTTGGGCCTTTGGCCCATGTAACCCTTAGTCCGTCCAGAACTTGCCTTTTATTCCTAAGTACCCCTGACTGAGTGGCTAGCCTATATATAGTCCCCCACCTCTATTGTAAACCCTAGGCATGATATTTGGAATTAGTGGAAACCCCTTGTGGATCTATCTAGTTCTTGCCTCATGATCCTTTGACAAAGGAGCACCAAATATCCCAAACCTCGTTGGAGTTTGCATCATGCCTCCACGTTGTACAAGACCTAGGCATTAGAGTCCCTTTGCCTAGACATCAAGATATCACTGAGTCTCCATCCTCCTCGTGCCGGTTCGAGAGATAGTCCTCCGCCTGTCGCCGATCCTAGGGATTACGCCGGACCGGTCACCGCCAGCGTGAGCTATTGGTGTGTATCATGGTTTTGCGTGTGTGTGTTCATCGCGTTCTTCGTGCGTGAGTTTGTCGTGTTCATCCTCCCCTCCTTCCCCCGCACTCCATCCTCGATTTGAGTGGGATTTGTGAAAGATCGGGCCACCCTAGAGGTTTACCCTCAACAATTTAGGTCATAGTAACATGGGAGATCAGGGTTGAGCCCTAACTCCAAATGTTTTCCCTCTGGTTTGCAATTGGGGAGTTTTCCAGCTACGACATGCAGAACCTTACTTTTATAGTGTTGTATATCATGCATGCATGTGAACAGGCTCACCCAGGGTTGTGTTTTGCCTATCTCAACATACCACCACACTTTCATAGATATGTAGTGCCACATGCAAGATTGGGAGGGATTATGGCGCTCGTGTGCTTAGTTTCTAGTGAAACCCTAAAACATGGGCCCAGCAGATCTACCCCTTGGAACTGCCATAACGGCGATTAAACAATGGTCTATTATCCCTTATTCTAATTTGTTTAGGTCATATCAACATGGGATACCAAGTTTGAGCCCTAATTCCACATGTTTTCCCACCCGTAGTGGGAGTTTCCAGGTGTAGAACCTTAACTTTCTAGTATTATCATGATGAATGCATGTGAACAGGTTCACCCAAGGGTTGGGTTCTGCCTATCTAAACATCCAACCACACTTTCATACATATTGTAGTTCCACATGCAAGATTAGGAGGGATTATGGTGCTCATGTGCTCGGTTTCTAGCAAAACCCTAATACATGGGCCTTGTAGATCTAACCCTTTGACCAATTGAATTATATCCCTTATTCTTATTAGTTTAGGTCATATGAACATGGGAGACCAAAGTTGATCCCTAATGTAACACCCCAGACTCGCTGTGCCCAGGTTGTCACTCCTGGCAGCTTACTAGGATCTCTAGACTAGCCCCACAGACCAACACTAGTCTTTTCTACGCACTTTGTCCTCACACGGACGCACCTGGGACCCACATCCTTGTCGATAATCCATCCTCAAATTTCTCTAGGATAAGCACGCTTAACCTCAGAGTTATTTTCATATGATCTTCCTGAAAATAATTTACAACTTGTTGATATGGGTATCCTATCAATCCTATTAAGCCATGCACTAGGGTCTCACATACACCCACCCTTAGATGATCGACGCCCTTGTCGATCAACCACAAGCTAGGAACATCCCCTTTTGGCACATGTCTGTATGTCCAATGCCAGAAATTGTGCCAGTTCGTGTCCACTCTAGGAAACACGCGCCATGCTCCACATGGCCGCCACTCACCTGCACACACCCGTGTAACCGCAAGGATCGGCTCTGATACCAATTGTAACACCCAGACTCTTTGTGCCTAGGTTGTCACTGTTGGCATCTTACTAGTATCTCTATACTATCCCAACAAACCAACACTAGTCTTTTTTGCGCACTTTGTCCTCACTCGTACGCACCTGGACCCACTTCCTGGTAGGTCACCCATCCTCAAATTGCTCTAGGCCAAGCACGCTTAACCTCAGAGTGCTTTTCATATGATCTTCTGGAAAATAAGCTGCATCTTGTTGATATGGGTACCCTATCAATCCTATTAAGCCATGTGCTAGGGTCTCACACCTAATTCCACAGGTTTTCCCTCTGATTCACCCATGGATTTTTCTAGCTACGACGTGTAGAAACCTTAATTTTCCAGTGTTATCATGCATGTGTGTGATGAACAGGCTCACCCAAGGGTTGGGTTCTGCCAATATGAACATCCCACCACACTTTAATACATATGGTAGTGCCACATGCAAGATTTGGAGGGATTCTAACACTCGTGTGCTCGGTTTCCAACGAAACCCCTAAAACATGGGTCCCATAGATATACCCATTTTACCAGCCACAACGATGGTTGACCAATGGACGTGTATACCTTATTCTTGTTAGTTTATGTCATAGAAACACGTGGGATACCAAGGTTAAGCCCTAGTTTTGCCTCTGGTTCACCCGTAGTGAGTTTCTAGTGTTATCATGCATGCATGTGAACATGGCTCATCCAGGCCGGGCTCTGCCTATCTCAACATCCCACCACGTTCATACATCTGGTAGTGCCACATGCAAGATTTGGAGGGATTCCAGCACTCCCATTATATATTCTCGGTTTCCACCAAAACCCTATATAACGAGGGGTCCCGCAGATATACCCCCTTCGACCGACCTCCAACGACGGTTGACCAATGGAGTTTTATCCATATTCTTGTTAGTTTAATTCATAGCTAGTGCAACACCAATTGCCAGGATCTATATATGAGTAATGCTATAACGAATAAGGTATTGGTAACATACCCTTGAAGACCTAAAGTGCTTATCATTCCGAGGGGAACGTGGATGAAGTAGTCGAACTCGTAGCCAACCACAAGGTCGTGAAGCTCCTCGTCAGTCACCTTAGGTCCTTGCATGATAACCCAGGTGCCACAAGTGGCAGGACCCCCGTGGTTTCACACACGTCCGGTGCACGATGATGACCTCCCTATCTTCGATCCCTACCGAGAATGCGGAAGTCAATGTTCTAGCTAGGGTCCCTGTAGCACTACGGCGTGTCGCAGTGAAGCACTCCCTTGCACATGCAGCCCTAACTCGGGTCCACAATTGCAAGAGAGAACAAAGAGAAATAAATTCTCTAAGGAAATGCTTAGAAAATATCTTATTTTTTGTTTTCCTTTTCCACCTATAGGACCATCCTATATAGATAGGAAAAGGTGAGACCCCCACCTTGCCAAGTCCCGGGGTGCGACTAAACTTGGAGGAGGGGAGGTACCAAGGGGAGGAGGGGTCAGCCGGCCGGTGGGCCCCTATGCGCATGGCACACAGAGGGGCTGGCGGCCGTGTAAACCCCACCCACGCGGCCTCTAGGCGGTGGAAGCCCCTTGGGAGGCTTGCCCTCTTGGGTCTTTTCCCTCTAGTAAATTGACCCTTTAGGGAAGTTGCCCTTTAAATTTTAATTTTAAT
Source organism: Avena eriantha (assembly GCA_910589775.1). Classification (NCBI taxonomy): domain Eukaryota; kingdom Viridiplantae; phylum Streptophyta; class Magnoliopsida; order Poales; family Poaceae; genus Avena; species Avena eriantha. The sequence continues at coordinate 214,615,053 of OU342742.1, forward strand.
ATTTATTTAATATTAATTCCATTAATTAATATATAAAAATATATTAGTATTATAATTCCTCTTGACCCGAAACAACTTTCGGTTCATCCTAAAAAACTTCGGATCCTCCCGGAATGATTCCAATTTTCTCTATCGGAATAGTTCTGGTATTTCTCTCTTTCTTACTCCCATGGTTCCATTATATCCAAAACGATCTCCTATTGTCATCGTACCATTAAGTGTGTTACCCTATGGTTTTTTAACATCATAGACATGATTGAGACTTCTCTCATAGCAATGATCAATAGCAGGACCAGGATGCCCATAATGGCTCCTATGCATTCCACGATGTCTATTGTCATTTGAACCATAAACATCGAGCCCAATTCACTTTGTTACTTCAATACATGACTTGTAAAAGATATGATCATTGGTATCATGTTATACCTTGTTCAATCTCGTTACCGACAAGTTTTTTTTACTCATTTCATGATATTCCATCCTCGTGACCTAGTCAGATGTTGTGAAACATTTTGTATGTAATCTCACTTAATCAGCCCACTGTATCTTCCCTTCATGCTAGAGAAAAAATCCCAATATTGATGCATGTGCCTCAACGTGCCCCTTTGGGATAACCAAATGCACCTTTATGATCACCCTATTAGGGTGTGATAGTTGATGCAGTCAAAGAAGTCATCGGTGACAGTGATTAAGCATGATCTCATGGTCTAAGGATTAGGATATTTTGTTTCGAACTATTTCAATGTGAACTTTGTGACTTTATTGTGTTGCAATACTTATATGGGTAATGTCCATCACATCATTTACTAATGATATGACTTCATTTTCAATTGGCATAAATGCACCATGACCAGGCTACCTTGATCATTAGTTGCCCAATTTATTATTTGAAAAGAGGCTATTAGAGACTTTGGTTGTTTACATACCACACGTGTATCAATGTTTCCGATTGATACAGTTATAGCATGATGTGAAACTATTATGAACTAATGAGATATGATAATAAACACCCTTTATTATTTGCCTTTAGGGCATATCTCCTTCATTGTGTTCCAAGGCACACCCGCATGGTGTGTTGGAACGTAGCTCCCGTGTTTTTAATCTGAATGTCTTGCAAGTGTAGCAAAATCATCCCTCCTAGGTGTTTAACGATGTCTTTTGTTTGTCTTCCTTCACCATATTGATCTGGTTGTAGCCGTAGAATGCGTCAAGGAAGCTGAGGAGATCGTACCCAGCCATGGAATCGACAATCTGGTCGATTCGAGGCACCGGGAATTGATCATTAGGGCATGCCTTGTCCAGGTACATGAAGTCGATGCACAACCCTTTGTTGGCACTGTGGGTCCTAGGTACCATGAAGGGATTCTCAAACCACATTGGGTGCCATACTTCGTAGATGATCTTGGCTTCCATTAGCTTCTAGGCCTCTGAAATGATGAAGTCTTGTTTGTACTGTGCTTGGCATCGGACCTTCTGCTTACCAAGTGATCTCCCGGGCAAACTTATATATGTTGCTCGATTACCTCCGTTGGGACTCTAGCAAGACCCGAGTGGTCCCAAGAAAACTTGTTCGTGTTCTCCTGGAGGAAGGTGATGAGCTTGGTTTCCTATTTGTCGGTGAGGCGTGCCCCAATGGTGATGGGTAAGCCCCCGCCCTCGAGGAGACGTGCCTTCTTGGTGAGGTTATGATCCTCGTCTAGGTGCAAGTATGAAGGATCCAGCATGTTTGGATCACGTGAGTCCCAGGAAACCACCAATGCAGTCTCCCAATAGGACTGCTCCATGCAAAAGACATCATCCCGAGGGTCGGTCTTGATGGTGATGATGACATGCTTGGCCGGGATCTTCATGGCGGTGTACGCATAGTGCGTCATTGCCATGAGTTTCTCCAAGGCCAGTCTTCCAAGGATGCCATTGTAGGGAAAGATAATATCCATTAATTCGAAAGTGACGTTCTCCTTTTGGAAGTTGTCTGGCTTTCTGAATGTTACTGGCAGCATGACCTGCCCCAGCGGTTGCACTACACCCAGGTTAATCCCCTGGAATGCCACCATGGGGAGTAGCGACTTGGTAGAGATCTAGAGCTACCACATGAGTTGGTGGACAGGAGGTTTAAGCCCCCACCTCCATCCACCAGCATCTTTGTTACCCTGACGTTGCTGATGGCCAGCGAGACCACCAGTGGCAAGATCCCCATACATGCATCGGTCGGGGTGATCCTAAGCATCAAAGGTAACGGGAATGGATGACCATCTAAGGGGGCACAGTGCTTCCATGCTTGGATGCACAATGCACACCTCTATGGTGAGCTGCTTAAAGATTCTATGCGAGGGGAAGTCTGAGGCACCCCCTGAAGAAACAACATGTTATGCGATCTATAGTTGATATAAACGTGACCCTGTGGTGATCAACGGAGGGCGTATGTTCGAGGCCTTGGGAGGAGTCGAGCTATGCACCGAGCTCCTCCAATGTGTCTGGGAGCTCTTCCCCGAGATGCAATCACAACCAGGGGAGCGCTTTTGATGATCTACGGGCATGTCGGCCAGTGTTACCGGAGGAAGTATTTCACCAGGTCCACCAGACGGACGAGCCATGACCCCACGATGTGGTCACTCCCAATGGCCTTTAGTAGGAACCGCAGTAGAGCGTCAGTCACTACGAGTGCAGCTCCCAGGCTGAGCACACTCGGGGAGTGTGGTGGTTCTCATTGGCCACCATGGTTGGGTCGTATTCATTCGCCCCTCTTGGGTGAACCATGGTCCCTGCTTCCCCATGGAAGGGAGTGGGGATGGTACCTCCAACCTCACCACCTGCAGAGTAATCGTGCCTCATCGTGCGAAGGATGCGGGCGACCCTCCCCGCTCACGCTACCACACCGGGCAGTCTCCAATGGGGACTACCCCTTCCTCGTGTCTCCATGCGCGAGTAGGACAAGGTATCACCAAGAAGATCGCTCGCAAGCTTGTGCCCCCTGCCTGATGCTCCAGATGTTGTTTCCTAGGTTTTGACACCAAGGATGGGATGTCCCCTTTCGATTTTGTCTAGGGGCGCAAAGGACGGCGAGCTCGATCGGCGGTTGAGAAAAACACACAAACACATAGAGGCACATGGTTTTACCCAGGTTTAGCCTACAATGCATGGAACCCTACGTCCTGCAACTACTATATTTCTAGTGGATGATGAACTAGTTACAGAGATCGTTCATCGGTGTGTACTCGCTAGTTCTATCTTCTCTAATATTTTAACCCTATTTATCTTATGGCTTGGGCCTCCTTTTATAAAGTTAAGGGGACACCATTAGCGCTAGAGCCATGTGGCGAGGAGGAGGTACCATGCCATGAAGCGATGTGTAGATTGCCACGATGTGGCGATGCTACTCTATTGGTCACCAACATGGGCAAACTAGTAGTTTATGTAGAGCTGGCCTTAGCTTCTGGGTCAGACATTTGATGATATATGTCCCCTCCCTCCTCGGGAGTTCTTCCTAGGATGCTAGGCACATCCCCAGTCTCTTAGGCGTCTTATTTTATATGCGCTATAATCGGGCGCCCTCAGCCTTTGGACGAATCCTAAGCCCTTATCATTTGGGGAGTGGTCATGCTTCTCTCTTATGGCCCCGTGGACAGCCTAGTCCCTGCCCGGAGAACCGTGCACCCCTATTTTCCACAGGAATGACAATTAATGAATGTACCCTTCCATGATTGTTTGACTTCAAATCTGAGGAAGTACTCCACACCCATCATGGACATCTCAAACCGATCGGTCATGATCTTGGCAAATCCTCATTGAAAATTTTGTTAATAGAGCCAAATATAATATCATCCATGTAAATTTGGCATACGAACAATTTCCCTCCAACTCTCTTAGTAAAAAGAGTGGGTTTGATTAACCCAACTTCGAATCCATGCTCGAACAATAAATCTCTAAGGCAGTCATACCATGCATGTGGAGCTTGTTTAAGTCCATAGAGTGCCTTATCAATCTTGTAGACATGGTTGAGTTTTCCCAGAACCATTTTCTAGGGTTTCGAGTAGACAAGTGACGCCCGTGACTCTCTAGGGTTGGTGGGGAGAAACCACATCGATCCCCCTCCTAGAATTTGTGGTTCTCCATGCGGAGTGCCCTGGGAGGTGTTAAGGTTGTGGAATACCATGGTAAATAAAGCGTCGAGTGGTGGTGCATGGGAGAAGGTGAGCATGACGTAGATGCTGGGTCGGATGAATATCATGGAGGAGGAGGACTCGCCGGTGATCATGGAGTACGAAGAGTATTGTGTTGAAGGACCCTAGTTGGTGTTAGTGGGGAAGGTGTTGTACAATAGACCTCTCCATATTGAAACAATCAAGGGATCATTGTGTCCTACATGGGGGAACCCAAAGGGACTGGATTTTTGTTCCATTAGAGATAATATGTTTATTTCTACCATGGAAAGTGGACAAGAGAGAGATCAGATTTGGAATGGCTCGCCATGGATGGTGGGGAAGCATGGCGTGGTGCTGGAGAATTTTGAGATGAAGTCTCGACCGTCAGACATTGTGTTTGACAAGATGCTTCTCTGGGCGAGAGTTCTCAACTTCCCCTTCAACCTTAGGAGGCCTCCATGGGTTAATCACATAGCAAATAAGGTTGGGATGTGGTGAAGAAGGACACCGATCAGAAAGAAATTGCTATCGGTGCTGATTTCTGGGTGAGGATTTGGGTGGAGGTTTATAAACCACTTCAGAGATGGGTGAAGGTGGATAATGCTAAGGAGGTTATGCAAGAGTGGTTTGACATCCCATATGAAAACCTTCCCTATTTTTGCTTCTCGTGTGGGAAAATTGGACATGTATTCCTAGTATGTCCTAACCCAGCAGAGATAGATGAGGCTAGAAATCTGCCATACAAAGCTTCGTCTTGGTTCCCTGATAAGAATAAAAAAGTGTTAGGTTTACAACATAGAAAACAAAAAAATCTACAATGTGACCAACTAAGCACCAAGATCTATCTACCTAGATACAAGCAACAGGTGGATATACATCCATAGAGATCTTACCCTTGAAGACCGAAAAGCTTTGTTAACGAAATCTGATTTCGTGGATGATGACTTGCCGATCTCAAGATCGTGATGAAGTCCAGCAAGTCCAGCAGTTCTAGCACCAGCAAGTCCAGCACCGCAAAGCAGCGGTGCATCTGTGGTCGCACACACGTCTGGTCCTCTAACAACCTATGTGTCCTCGCTCCAGCGATGCAGCGGAAGCAGCAACTCCTTTTAGAAAAAGCCACCGGGAACATGTATCTCACTAATCCAAGACCATGGAGGAATAAACTAGAGGGTGAGAGAGATCCTTCACAAGGAGGTGTGAGAGTGGAGAAGGATGAGAGCTCCTTTTATAGGAGGAGGGTGCAGCTCCCAAGTCTCCATACGCATGGGCATGGTGGTGCCCCCACCTCTCCCTGCATAATGGTGACTGGAGCTTCCACTAAGCCCACTCCCATTAAAACCAACTCCACTCACTTTGCATTAATTTTACACCAAATTTAATGCAAGCTCTCATTAAATAAAACTATTTTATTTATTTTATTAAGAATTTTTTTAATTACTTTAATTAACAAACATTCACATAAAACCACCTGCAACATTTCAATATCACATGCAGAACCAGTTTCAGCAATTTCACCCGAAACAATTCCGGTGTCCATCGAAATAATTCTAGCGCTTTCATAATCTTTATATGAAACATATTTTCTCCTAAATGGTGTAGGTATCCCTTAAGTGTATCACCCTACGGTTCATGAATAATGCAGACATGATCGAGACCCCTCTCTGATCAATAATCAGCAGCGAGACCTAGAGATCCGTACTAACTCCCACACATTCAATGATGACTCCAATGATCGTGTGAACCTTTAAAATTTGTATCGCTTTGTCTCGCGATGTATTACATGTCCGAGATTCAATCATCGGTATCCTCATACCTAGTTTGATCTCTTTACTGACAAGTACTCTTTTCTCGTTCCCGTGATATAACATTATAGTGATCTTTATCACTTGCTTGCAAGCTACATAAATGTGATATCACCGAGAGGGCCCAGAGTATATCTCTCCGTCATCGGGATGGAAAAATACCACTCTTGATCCATGAGTCTCTACATAACACCTTCGGAGGATCTGAACCCACCTTTATTGTCACCCTATTACGGTGTGACATTTGATGTTATCAAGTTACTATTCCGGTGTTAGTGATTAACATGATGTCATGGTCTAAGGACTAAAGTTACTTCGTATGATGTTATAGAATTTAAACACAATGACTTTAATCATATTGCTATACTTCTGATGAATGTTCACCACACCATTCAACCAATGTTGTGACCTTGTTATTAACAACATCCAATGTCCATGATCAGGAAACCTTGATCATCTTGTTAATCAACGAGCTAGTTTATATGAGAGGCATAACTAGGAACTTTTATTTGTTTATTAAACACACGTGTATTAACATTTCCAACTAATACAATTACAACATGCAAAATAAAGATCTATCTTATACTTGGAATACCATAATAGCAACTTTATTATTGCCTCTTAGGGCATATTCCCTTCAGCCTCCCACTTGCACTAGAGTCAATAATCTAGTTTTGAAAAACTTGCGCATTAAACACCTATGGTTTTCTGGTGTTGTATATACGTGTTTGCTAGTCGTAAACAGAATCTCCGGATCTGACACTTTCATGTCCGTGTGTATTTGCATGTCTTTACGTCTCTATGCATCCCTCATTCTCTAATGAGATGGCATTGTATAAATTTAGTCCTTTGGTGAGACCTTTAGTTCCTTTGGGTTAAAACATGTTGATATAATTGTTGCACAATATATCTTCATAGTACTAGCCCACTATGAACCACACCTAGTTTGATAACAAACTACTTAACAGAAATGCCCTCATTTGCTGCTACTATAGCAGTCATATACTTAGCCTTTTGGTGTAGTATCCGTCATAATGTCTTAACTTTGGAACTCATCCAAATCCACCATGGAACCTCCTTTCCATTACATTGTGCCACCCATAGTTTAAATTGAGATAAATTTAATTTGTACCTTGTGACAAACTAGTATCAATGCAACACTTTACAATGAACTATTTGTAACTATTTGTCACCTCTACATAAATATATTCTTAGTTCTTCCAAAGATCATAAGAATAATCTTACTATTGTCCAATTATAATCTTATGAATCATTAAGGTATATGCACATAACATTTAGAGCATAGGACATATCTGGATATGTACATATCATGGTATACATTATTGATCCAAATATTCATGTGATTTCACTCACCAAGTGTCAAAACACTTGAATCTTTATTCAACCCTTTCCATGCGGCAAGAACCTTTCTTGTCGTTTCTATATTGAACTTATTCAATATCTCATATATGTATGTCTAGCACAACCATATTAATGCCTCAATCTATCCATATAGACATTGAAGCTTAATATTCTGGTTTTTCCCAAGTGTTTCATCAAAATCCAATTTTAATGAAATTCTTAACCTGTGTCAATAAAAGATACATCACTTCCAATCAACACCATGTATTCTACATAATTTATTAGAAATATGTCTCAGCATTCCCACTTAATTTGTTGCAAATTCAAGCATCTTCATCATCTCTGGTGAAATTAAACTTTTTAACAGTTTCATCACGATGAAGATTCCAACTCCGCTACGCTTATGTCAGCCATTGAAGTTTTCATGCCCTTTTAGCATCCTTTGAATCAACAAAACCCTTCGGACCGTGTCATGTACACGTCCTAGGTAACCTTTATATTAGAAGAACTTTATTTTTTGTTCAACTACCATATACCAAATTATATGTAGGGGTTGCTACATTAATCCGTCAAGACTAAATATCGCTACAAAAGATCAAATCTTGTCGTAGTGAACTCCTTGAACATTGTCGCAAACTCTTTTCTGACATGTTGACTATTTCATAGATGTGAAACATACACGTCTATTTATTTATAGATCCAAATACGACCGATAGGCTTCATGCCTTTCCGGAGGGTCTTCCAAGTTCAAAAACTTGATTTCTCATGTATGGAAACTATCATGGATTTTGTGACTTCTAGTCACTTTATGGAGTTAGGGCCCATCATCGCTTATTTGCATGTATTCGGTTCATCATTGTCAAACCAATAATGACTTGTTTATAAAATCTCACCATTTGACTTGTGAAAACTGTTTCACAAATTATGATAATTAGACAAATTCAAACTGTATTGACTTGTCTTAATATCATAGTCATAATATATGTAATACATATGGTCCAAAATGATCTTCTAAAGGATTAATGTTTCGAATTAGAGTTTAGAGATGGAACTAGTTAATACTCAATTAAGTATTAGAAACATCAAAAGATTCGTGGAACCAACACCATATGAGATATGGCAAGCTCAAGTTTATAGAGATTTTGATAGTTCGATATCGTTGTGAATATTAAATCATTATGGTGTATTATTAGTAAGACTATGAATACAAATTCCAAACTAATACCCGAAGAACACAAAGATTCTATTATCTCAGTATGGTACTTCTTTGAGAAAAGTTTTCTCATATAAGTGTTAGTCGAAGGGTATAAGTGTAAGCTGAAGTTTCAACTAATACTTTATAAAAGTAGGATTCAAGAACTATTTCTGCCACTTGCAGAATTTCAATCTTGATTCATTTGTCTTATTATTGGAATAAGACATACCTACGAACTACAAAGAAATATTGATGGGCCTAAGTGCAAGAAATGACTTAGAGTCATGAAGTCCCAAATTAAGTTACATTTGAGGTTGCAAAGGAAAAGTTACTTGATCTCATTAAGTAAATTGGATTTACTTAGTCCTTCCCAGTAACTGCAAAGTTGTAGAAGGATGGAAATGAAACTAAATAAGAAGACATAAAAGCCAATTTTGTCATCAAGGATGTTTTTGACAAATACTTAATGTCGCTTGGATTTAATCAACAAATAAATCCAATTTGGAAATTGGTAAAGGACTAACAAAACTGCAAAGTCTTAAAAAGTTTTAAGAAAATGTTGTAACTAGTACAACAGGGAGGTTTTAACCAATCAGGAATTGTTGAAGTCGTGTAGCAGAAAAATTATCGATTTGATCGTAAGATCAAAGAATTTTGAATTTGCCAATATTATCGAGAAAGTATGTATATTGAGTGGGAGATAAGAAGTTTTCTAAATAGGATATGTGGACAACATATTTGAGTGGGAGATAAGTGACATCCTAGAATAACAAATATTGATGAAATATTTGAGTGGGAGCATAATAATGTTCTTGAATATGCAATTGACATATTAGTGAACAATGTGTTTGGTATTAGGAATGATTAGATCATTATATGGATGAAATTTAACTTAAATTAAACATAGTGGATCTATGTGAATAGATCGGGATGTTTAATAAACATTAAATGTCGAAATACTTGCAGTATTCTAATAGAAGTTCAGAAGGACCTATTTGAGATTCTGAAAATAGTTCAGAATGGATTAAAGTGAAGAATTAGTTCTTGCTTGAGCAATGAGGTGAATTATTGAGTAGTGACTCGGTATTCATGGTAACGGTTAAAAGGAAAGAGAGATGCATTGCATCACCTATGCCTTGGCCATAGGTTTTCTAGAAAAACCCATGTTATTTATACTTGCCATAATGTGACCCAAGTTCTTAAATGTAAGAGCGGGTTTCTGAGTGATTAAAGTTAATCACATAACCAGAGTTAAGTTTAGCGCAAAGGAAGCATGGTCAGGGATCAAAGTTGCAAATATTGCAATTTGATCAAAGTATATATAGATATAGAAGTATTAGAATACTTCATGTCAATTATTAGAAGTGGTTTTGGTTTTAGAAAGTTCGACTTTCGACTAAGTGTGTTTTCTGGATACACATGACATCTTGAAAGTCCAATTGACTTATAGATCATCATGTATACTAGAAAACAAAAGTCTCACTTTGTTACCAAAACAAAATGCTGTGAATGTAAAATAGGTGACATTGATGATTTGCAAAATAGGACCTTATGAATCTGGTAAAACAGATTTAGGATAGGAAGTCCTTCATGATTAAGCATGATCAATAAACACATATGAGATATGGTTTATGATTAGTAGCAATGCAGCTAGATTATTTGTACTCTAATGCAAGTGGGAGACTGGTGGAGATATGCCCTAGAGGAAAATAATAAAGGGGTTTATTATCATATCTAATTAGTTCATAATAGTTTTATATCATGCTATAACCGTATCAAGCGGAAACATTGACATGGGTGTGGTATATAAACGAACCCAGGTCCCTAGTAGCCTCTATTCAACTAGTCCATTGGGCAGCTGATGATCAAGGTTTCCTGATCATGGTGCTTATATAGCCAACTGACAATGAAATCATATAATCTAAGATGGTGTGATGGACATTTTCCACCAATGATTGTTGCAACACGATCATGTCGCATTGTTCACAGTTGCAATTGTCTAAAATGGAATGTCCTAATCCTTAGACCGTGAGATCATATTAATCACTCTTACAGGAGGATTTCTTTGACAACATCAACCGTCATGTCCGTAAATGGGTGACCATAAAGGTGCATGTTGGGTATTATGAAGGGGCATGTTGAGGACTATCCATCAAGATCGGAATTTGTTCTCCTGTGTGACGGGAAGATACACTGGGCCCACTCGATGAAATACATCCATAAGCTGCGTATTACTAGGTTATGGAGATGGAATTTCACATGAACGAGTAAAACAGTACTTGTTTGAAATGATATTGACCAAGGTATCATGATACTGATGATTAGATCTCGGATAAGTCTAGTATCGAGTAATAAAGGGAATTGGACATATTGTTTAAGGTTTGACGCGAAGGGTGATTCGTGGAGTGCACAGGGCTCAATATGGGCACCCCAATCCCGCTATTGATCATTGATTGATATCATGTATGTGACATTCCTGAATGGCAAGGAAACACACTTAAGGGCACTTGACACTTAGAGATATTCCTGTAAGATGGAATCATAGAAGAGAGAGAAAACAAAATTGTTCTGGGAGATATCCTAAGTTGTTCATAGAAAGAAGAAAATGAAAAGGTCGAAAGGTGTTTCAGATAAATGGAAATTTACAATATGCATTTATTATATGTTAATTGTGGATTAGCTTATACTAAATAAATATTTAAACTATTATTTGAGGGAAACTTCCTCAACTAGGCCAAAACCTCAGAGGGAATTGGCCCAGGAGAAAGTCACTAGTGAAAAACATCATAAACAACACAACCAAATGCAGCTGGGCTGCATTTCACCGGCCCATGAATTGAGAAGCCGGGCAGGCACTAAGCACCGCCCAGGTGGGTAGCTGCTGGCCGCTGCCAATGGCGTTCTCAACCCTGGCCCAACAAGGGCGCACAGGTGAGTGTGGGTGGGTGTGGCCAGCCGGCCGAGCTAACAGGCCGCGCATGGGATGGGGCGGCCCACCTGGGCCACCCGAGCCGCTAGCCACCGCTCTATCACGCTGGGCCGCGCGGGCGGGTGATACGTTGCAAATGTATCTATAATTTTTGATGTTCCATGCTTGTTTTCTATCTACTTTCTTATGGGTTTTTCACACTTTGGAGTATTTTTATACATTTTCTGGAACTAACCTATTAACAAGATGCCACAGTGCCAGTTGCCTGTTTTTTCTGCTATTTTTGGTTCCAGAAAAGCCAGAAAATGAATATTCTCGGAATTGGATGGGACAAAAGCCAAAGTCGATATTTTACCGGAAGACTCACGCAGCCAGAAGACGAGACGGAAAGGGGCCAGTGGCTGGCCACACCATGTGGTGGCGCGGGTCCCCCTGGCCGCGCCACCTGTTGGGGATATACTTTCCAGGTATCCTCATCGTACCTCACTGACCAGGGTGGCCCACTTCGGGTTAGAGATTTGCTTCACGGGCGGCCCAGTTAGGGAGAAGAGACGGAGTCCAGTCTGGCTACGAGAAGGCCTAGAAGACTTACCGACATAGGCCCATAGTGTTACTTGTAGTTCAAGATATACTCTGTAACCAACTCTTAGTCGTAGCCGGATAGATCTCTCATGTAAACCCTAGGCCGGATAGCTATATAAGCCGACCTAGGGAGAGCCTTTACGGCACCCTCACAATAGTCTACAATCTCAACTCGCACAGGCGAAACCCTTGTAACCCATATTCTGGCTCTGCCATATTACTAGGTTGCTAGCAGGAGTAGGATCTGTCCAAAGCCGGCGGATTTGAACCTAGGGAAACTTGTGTGCTCACCGTCCCGGAATTTCGTACGTCTCACACCCCTCTCTTCCACACGCCTCGAGGAACCCCTCATGGCGTACTTGTCATCAATCCGACGACATTTGGCGCCCACCGTGGGGCAAGTGAGCTTCGGATTTGCGTTCCGAGCGGAATCTGCAAGAATCCGAATCGGCAAGACTATCACCATTGGTCGCATCCTCTACGCCAACGACGTCCCTCTCATCGTTCTCAAGAGACCTGGATTCCGGCTAGGGAGGCCGTAACTGCTTACACCATTATGTCTTTCGGCGAGATCGATGTGTACATCAGATTCGCTGAACCTGTCCCACCCACCCCAGCGATTATGATAGAGGCAGAAGAAATTTCGGGGTCCCCTTTGTCCGCGGAAGCGGCAGAGTTCTGGATCTTAGAAAACCCTAATCCCACCTAGCCCGCACTTGTTGCGGAGATAGTGGAGAAATCCAAGCCTAAAGCAGACCTTGCGGTTCAAGTCGAATCTGGAGTGGATCTCCCTAGCGAGGCCGAATCCCAGATCGATCTACTCGTTGAGGTCAAAATCCAGGAGGATCACAACAGCAACCTTGGTTTCGGCTCTGCCAACTCCGGAACAGATCAACCATTCCTGAGGCACACGTTGAGGCGCATGATGATGCAAGACGCAAGCGTGGACGAGGTTCTTGAAACCATCAAGATCTTCGAGGAAGACCATGAGGAAAGCCACAACAACCTCAGGACCCACACATCGCACTTCGTCGGATACGTTGGATCCGGATCTAGCTCTGCCGATGCTGGAGACAACACTGACTCAGTGTTGGAGGTGATCGGAACAAACACCGACTTACCCGCATCGGCGGATGACTCGATGACATCGGCGGATTTCTGAAAGTTCTCCGTGGAGTATGAAGAGGAGTACAACTCCAAAGCTGTAGAAGAAGGAGAAGCCATGGATGAAGGATCTGGGGAAAAATCTCCCAAAGCGCAGGATGACATGGATATCGGAGATAATCCCGAGCTCTAGATGTCCGAAAGTACCGATCAGAGCTTGACTCCGAGAAACGGACCCAAAGCCGTCTTTGCTACCGGCACTGCCAAGAAGGCAAAGAAGAGGAACAAGAAGAACAAGACCCCGGCAAAAGAACTTCTAGCAGAGGAGGTGATTACCGTGGAATACGAGGAAGACTCGGATGGAGCACTTATCCCAAAAGATCCCAAAGAAGAATCGGTGGATGGACACGTGGTCACCGCAGGTGCCCATAAACTAATCGATGCTGCATTAACCACACCTATCCCTACTGCTGCAGAACTAACTACTGCAGAATTGGACGAAAGGGCCCAAGCCCTAGAAGCGCGTCGCCAAGTACTCCTGGATGAAGCTAAAACCATCGAGGAAGAAAAGAAATGCATGGCCAAGACGGAGAAGCTCATCTCTCTGCAACATCAGAAGAACCGGAAACGACATACACATGGCAATCCATTTCCGGAAGTACGTAAGGTTCTCTTTGAAGGAGATCCGGGGATGCCTTGGCTCGATGGCAAGGGAGATCTAGTGTATCCAACAGCAGTGCAAAACACTTCCGCTGCTCGAGACATCCTGGCAAATAATCCAAGCCCGGAACAGGTTCGATTGGGCATTAAGCTACTCACCAAGGGTCTGGAGCAACAGAAGGCCGCAAAATCTGAAAGAAGAAAACTGGTCTCCCAATTTGACCAATGTCGCACGGATCCGGCCTAGAATGACGTAAGACCCCAACGTGCTCCGGAACAGCATCACCATTCCGACCGTCGGGAAGACAACTACTCAAGAACCAGATCTTCAGGACAGCATCACAGAACTGCATGTGACTGGCGCAATGTTGCTCCAGCTGCTGAGCAAGAGGCAATTGCTGCACTGTATCCGAAGAATCCTCCCCGGCGAGAGTCAAATGATCACAGGGAAGAAGACAAAGAGAAACGTCGGGAGGAGGACCGTCAAAGAATGACACCTCCTAGACATACAAGCCGTTCGGCTGAGCCCCGCCGCGGTGGGAGTGACGGACAAAGGAATGACGGACACTGTGTCGAGTCAAGCCGGCAGGGGGCTCGTCGTAATGAAGACCCCCCCCCCCCCCCCCCCCCCCGGAGCCAGAATAATGACGCTCTAGATGGAGGCCGGCGATCAACCGGAAACAATCCAGCTGCTCAACCCTCTCCACCAAGCAGCCATCACAACGGCTCCCAAGGAGCCCAAGGAGGGCGTCGTGGCAGAGGAGGTGGTGGCAGAAGCTGAAGTATGGCTCCAAGGCACCGCAGCCATAGCCGTCAATCAGCGCGATCTCTGTACCCAAGTGACGCAAGGCACAAGATTAACTCCAACATAGAGGCGCGACGCTATGAAAATGATGACATATACGTGGGCCCAAAATTCTTTGGACCGCGCATAAGAGCAACAAAATTTCCTGAAGGATTTGCTATCTCAAGACACATCCAAGCCTACGACGATATAGCTCGGCCAAATACTTGGCTCCAGGATTTCTTCCAAGCTTGCTATATCGCCAAAGGCAGAAACAGCCTGGTCGTGACCCGATATCTCCCACTCATGTTGTGGAAGACCGCACGATCATGGCTCAATGAACTTCCGGAGAACACCATCCACAACTAGTATGACATGCAAAGCGTGTTCTTTCGGAATTTCGAAGGTACATATCGGAGGCCCTATACAGTAGGAGAGCTACAACGTTGCACCCAGAAAGCCGGAGAAACTTGCCAAGATTATCTTGGACGATGGATCGACACTAAGAACTCCTGTGAAGGGGTAAATGACCAAACTGTGATTGAAGCTTTCATTGCAAGACTCCCAATTGGCTTACTACGTCATCGATTGAAGTGCGACAAGGTAACTGATTTGGGAGAGATGATAGAAACAACGAGCAAGTATGCAGATGCTGACGACGATGCAGAGGGATTACTTAACGCCCTAGCTGTGCCACAGTCGGCAAAACCACCAAAGCAGCATCATAAGCGTAAGAACACCTCGGAAGAAAAGCCCAACGCGGCAACGGCAGTAGTCACTGCTACTTTCGGGTCTGGAGGATGAGGAGGGCGCGGCGGAGGCCGTGGACATGGTCGTGGGACATCAAGGGTCCAGGGTAGAGGAGACCAGCAACCTGGCAAAACCTACTCTTGGGCCGACATTGCCAATAACCCGTGTGTGCATCACTTAGATGCCAATGGGGGCTCGTCTCACACAAACAACGAGTGTCGTTTTAATGACGACATCAAGAAAGACAATACCGCTGGCTATAGGGCTAAGAGGAAGAAGGGAAAGAATAATCCCGAAAAAGATAAAGAGACCAAGGAAGATTCCGACATGGAGGAAGTCGATGCTTCAAATCCCAAGCCAGAAGGGAAGAAGAACTTACCGACAAAGAAAGGCACTTACGTCACCTTCCTCAGATCTCAACCAGCTAAGCTCAAGAAAGCAGTTCTGCATGAGCTCAACGCAACAGTTTCGGCTATCCCTTAGTTCCTGGACTGGTCGGAAGTGGCAATCACCTTTGACCGTGCTGATCATCCGCTTAAGTTGCACAGGCGAGGAAAATACGCCTTAGTCGTTAATCCACTTATAGATGTCTATGGTTTCTCCAAAACTCTCATGGACGACGGCATCAGCACTCACATCCTGTATGTCGAAACGCTATATCGGATGAAGATCTCGGAGACCCAGCTGAATTATAGCTCTGTAATCTTTCACGGAGTTGTCCCAAGAAGACAAGCAAATTCGCTGGGAGAAATCACTTTGGATGTGACCTTTGGAACTCCAAAGAACTATCGGACGGAAGCACTTTCTTTCGAAGTGGTCCTGTTCAAGAGCGTGTACCATGCTATATTTTGACGTCCGCCTTACTAGGCTTTTATGGCTCGTCCGTGTTACATTTACAATATGATGAAAATTCTAGGTCCCAACGGCGTGATCACCATCAGGGGAGACCCGAAGAAAGAGCGAGAGTGCGAGGACGGAAATGCCGCCTTTGCTGAAGCTATGCTGCACACCCAGCAGTACCAGGAGATCAAGAAGACCATAGATCCATCCGAGATGCCCGTGATAAAAAAGGAGGTGACAAAGCAGAATCTGGAGTTCAAGGCATCGGAAGAGACGAAGAAGACGTCATTGAAGAATGATAACCCCTCCAAGCTAACCTAGATAGGCGTAGGCCTAGATAGCACATAGGAAAGTGCGACCGTCAAGTTCCTCCAAGCAAATCAAGATATCTTCGCATGGCAGCCATCTGACATGACCAGAGTACCTAGGGAACTTTTCGAGCACTCTTTAAATGTACACCCGAACACTAAACCCGTCAAACAGTCCCTACGACGTTTTGGCAATGAAAAGCATAAGGCAATAGCTAAGGAACTAGCCCGTCTCGAGTTAGCCGGATTCATAGAAGAGGTCATCCACACTGAGTGGTCGGCCAATCCTGTAATGGTCCCTAAAAAGGACACCACTGATTTAAGGATGTGTGTTGATTATACTACCTTGAACAAGGCTTGTCCCAAAGATCCGTTCGCTCTGCCTAGGATTGATCAAGTTATCGATTCTACGACAGGCTCGGAACTCCTATGTTTTCTCAATGCATATTCTGGTTATCACCAAATCCGGATGAAGGAATCTAAAAAAGTCAAAACTTCATTCATAACCCCCTTCAGAACCTTTTGTTTCGTTACGATGCCCTTTGGCATCAAGAACGTAGGAGCTACGTACCAACGCACTATGCAACGTTGCCTCCACGATCAAATCGGACGCAATGTACATGCATATGTGGATGATATTGCGGTGATGTCCAAAAAGAAGGAAACATTGATTTCCCACTTGGAGGAAACGTTCGCCATTCTACAAAAATACAACATAATGCTTAACCCGAAGAAATGTTTCTTTGGGATACTAGCTACAAAATTGTTAGGTTTTATCGTGTCTCAAAGAGGCATAGAGGTAAACCGGGACAAAATCAAGGCTATACTCAATATTTCCAGGCCAACTCGCCTGATGGACGTTCAAAGACTAACTGGTAGCATAGCCACAGTCAGTCGGTTTGTAAGCCGGCTCGGTAAAAGAGCCGCACCACTATACAAGCTCCTGAAAAAGACCAAGAAATTTGTTTGGACCGACGAAGCTGAAGCTGCGCTACAAGACCTAAAAGCAGTACTCTCATTTGCTCCCATCCTTGCAGCACTGGAACCACGAGAACCGATGTTGCTCTATCTCGCTGCGACAAACAAGGTCATCAGTATCATCATGGTGGTGGAGAGACTGGAGGAAAATCAGGAACACCTGGTGTAGCGTCCGACTTACTATCTCAGCGAGGCCTTAACTGAATCAAAACAGCGGTATACGCACTATCAAAAGATGGCTTATGGTGTGTTCTTAGCATCTTGTAAGTTGCGGCATTATTTTCAAGAACATCCAATTACCATGGTGAGCACAGCTCCCATGAGAGATATAATCAACAATAGTGACGCCACAGGACGCGTCGCCAAATGGGGCATAGAGCTTTCAGCTTTCGACATTGAGTACAAACCTTGTACAACAATCAAATCCCAAATCCTCGCTGACTTTGTCGCTGATTGGACAGAGACAGCGGAAAATATGACCCTGCCAGAGTCAGAATACTGGACCTTGCAATTTGACGGGTCTAAGGCGCTTAGGGGCTCGGGGGATAGCGTGGTGCTCAAATCACCCCAGGGAGATAAAATTTTCTATGTACTGCAGATACACTTCACGGTGACAAATAACATTGTCGAGTATGAAGCATTACTGCATGGAATCCGGATTGCTAAGGACTTCGGCATCCGATGTTTAATGTGTTATGGAGATTCGGATCTTGTTGCCCAACAAGTGTCGGATATCTATAAGGAAAACAAGCACATGGCGGCATATAGGGCTGTCGTGGATGAACTATCTAAATTGTTTGAAGGGTTTGAAGTTCAACACATCCCTCGAACAGAAAATGAGGAAGCATATGCACTATCTTGAATAGGCTCTACCGGGAAAAAGGTCCCAGATGGCGCTTTTTTAGAGCACCTCAAAGTTCCTTCTATAAAAGGAGTGGACGAGGAATATCCGACCAAATCCGACTCACCTTTAGTAGCAGTTCTGGCTGTGATTCCCAGCTGGACTCAACCCTACCTTGATTACTTGGTAGACGGAAAATTACCCGAAGACGAAGTTCTAAGCCGGCAGATCGTCCGACGAGAAAAAGCCTACACTATAATTAGTGGTGAGCTCTATAAGCGGAGTGCATTTGGGGTCTTTCAGCGATGTGTATCTCCGGAAGGAGTGGAAATCTTACGAGAGATCCATGAAGGCGAGTGTGGTCACCACGCTGCAGCCAAATCTCTAGTGGAAAAATCTTTTTGACACGGTTTTTTCTGGCTTACATCCAAGGCAGATGCCGAATGGCTGGTTAAGACATGCAAGGGCTGCCAAAAATATGCCAAGCAAGCTCATGTTCCGGCTGATCAGCTGCGAACAATACTTATAACATGGCCTTTTGTGGTCTGGGGGCTTCACATGGTAGGACCGTTTAAACGAGCTCCAAGTGGATTTACTCACCTCTTAGTAATGGTGGATAAATTCACCAAATGGATTGAGGCTAAACCCGTCACTAGTTGTGATGGAGCAACAACCAGAAGATTTGTCGAGGATGTCATAGTCTGATACGGTTATCCGCATAGCATTATCATGGACAACGGGAGTAACTTCTCTATGGGAGAACTTGCCGAATTCTGCAATGAACAAAATATCCGGCTTGACATTGCGTCAGTCGCACATCCGCAAGCTAATGGACAAGTCGAAAGAGAAAATGGTTTAATCCTACAAGGCCTTAAACCAAGACTTGAAGCACCACTACGACGTGTTGCGGGGGCTTGGGCAGAGGAATTACCTTCTGTAATATGGAGTTTACGAACAACTCCAAACAGGTTAACTAGATACACACCTTTCTTCTTGGTCTATGGCGCATAAGGAGTTCTTCCAAGTGATTTAATTCACACTTCTCCTAGAGTGGCCACATATATTGAAGAGGTTGCCGAAATTTCTCAACAAAATGATCTCGACCTAGTCAAAGAAGTTCGTGTCATTGCTGAGATGAGATCAACAGCCTATCAGCAGAAGTTATGCAAGTATCTTAGCCAGAGAGTAAGAAACCGTTCTTTCAATAAGGGAGATTTGGTTCTCCGGCTTGTGCAGCAAAGAAAGCACAAACTTTCCCCAATATGAGAAGGGCCATTTTTAGTTAGTCGAGTATTGCACAATGGTTCATACTACCTAACTGATATGCGGCCAGTCAAAGAAAGACCTGCTACTAAGAAGAGAAAGAGAGCTAGAGACAGTACAAACCCGGATGAATTAGACAGACCATGGAATATTGCTCAGCTATGTCCCTTTTATTCTTAGTTTATTTTTCTTCGTAATCATATGTGTGTACATGTTCAATGAGAAATAAAGTTTTGGTTGCCTCAAAATCTTTCTAAGAATTTTTTACCATCTTATTTCCGAATCACCATGTCACAGTCGAAAATCGCAGAATACTTGAAAGTACTTTATGCTCATGTTTGTTCTGGTTTAGATTTCCAATTCTAAAATTGCTACCTTCGGGTATAAATCTAAAAAAATTAGTCTATACTTTGGTTATTTGTCTGATTGCTGGATGCGGGTATTTTCCGAGTAGTTAATTGTTGGTACTGGAGGCCGGCTTTGTTTACAAGTTTAAACTGGTTTAGCAATTGAGCTCCGTTGGTCGGCAAAGTTTCCGTGCTAAAAGTTGGCCAGCCCACGAAAGGGACGAGGCGAAAAGCCAGATAAACGATAAGTGCAGACAAAAAATACAAGTTCTTATGCAAACATTTCAGGCACGTAATATTAAAGCCAAAACTTGTTGAATAGATAAAATAAAGCTTAGCACTAGCAAATGTATCATACTACTTATTTACAGACCCAAATTGTTTTCAGAATAACACATTGTTCTTTCTGATACTCTATGATGCAGGAGGAGAGGTAGGAGCTGCCGGCTCGCTGGACACATCAGCCTCGTTTTGATAACGTTCCGAGATGTTCAAATCCGATATGGTTTGATCATCGTCAGAAACTTCAGCTGTTTCTTCGGAAGGCGGAGGTGGCGTGTCCACGCGGGTGAAGAAGGGAGTGTCGTAGCTGGTTAAGTCAGCTACATGGCACCCATATCCAGCACAGGAGTCCATGATAGCCTTGATGTCTTGCTCATGTCCATCTTCATCTACTTTGCAGTACCCTCTGGTTACTTGCCAGATTTCCATGTTTCCATGGTGGCTCATAACCATGGTGAGAGCGTTCTGCGCTACGATTCGCGCGAATGACATGTTTCAGTCCTGGACAAGCTGCAGCATCTCCTTGGCCTTATCTCGCACTTCAAAGCCGGTCATGCTACGCATATCCGGAACCTTGAGAACTTCGCCAATATCTTCGATGGATTGGCAGAAGTCATGCAGCAAATCACCGACTTGGGTAAGCCGGCTGGTGCGAGATTCGAGAGAGGCCGAGTCTAGTAAGTTGAGAGGACCTGCGCATATAATGCAAAGGGGTTAATCAAATAAATCCAGACTCCAAACAGTTGGAAGATGAAGATAAGTCAGAAAAAGGAAAACATACCAAAGATGACATCGTTGACTTTGGCCTTCTCTTCCCAAAGACTCTGGAGTTCAGCCCGGAGTGCCTCGGCAATGTCTCTCTCTCTGAACAAATCATTGCTGAGATCCAAGATTTTCTTATCTTGAAGTGTAATCTTACGATCGCGCTCCTCGGTGGCCATGGAGGTGGATTCAAGAATTTGAGCAATGCTCTTCTCATGATCCGCCTTAAGCTTATCCAGCTCTTGGCGGAGTTCCTTGTTTTCCACCACCAGGGTTTTAAGATTCTCGGCCTCTTCAATCATAACACAGAACTGCTTTACCAGTGCTGTAGTCAAAAGAACAAAAGTTGAACAAAAAATTCGACTATGAAATACAAGACAAGTTTTGAGTTCTAGAATGTTTACCTTTACCCTCATCCTTGGAAACTTTCAATTGAGCATTTCAAGTTAGAGAGCTTTGATTTCTTTCTGCTTGTTGCAAACATTCTTCAATAAATCCTGGTTATAGGAATATACTTTCTGTAAGTCAGAATATCCAGAGTCAGAAGTCTACTAAATACTCGGGCTAATATTTTTACTAATATCAGCACGAGCCTTGGGGGCTACACTAGTTCACTCTTTGGCATCCTAAGGAAGCATAAAACCGGATTTGACTGTCCAGCTTCATGCTTGGGGGCTAGAGGATATGATATGAAATAAGGAAAAACATGAGTTGGAATTCCGACTTACATATTGCTCTTGAGCGAGCTTGTTCAAGCTCGCATTCACTTCGGTGGTAACCTTCTTTGCGAGGGTTAGGGGGACCACTGGCGCAGTTGGAAGCTCGCCGGTCCTCAGCTTCTCGTCGTGAAGACGGACTTGTTAAAGAAGATCAGAGCGCTTGATGTCCTCTGCTTCTTGTGCTTCTTATTCGGCAGAGATAGTCCGGCTTTCTAGGCATTGCCAGGCCAACCATTGGATGTCCTCTGCAGATTTCCGAGATAAGCCAAATTTGGCAAGTCCCGGATTGCTCAGGAGATTGTCGACGAAAACCTCTACCGAGGGATCATTACCCGAAGAGGGTTCACCCTTGTCAAAACTTGAGTCACCCATGGTGACGTTAGTCTGTGATCTGAGGATCACTGGCTCTGCTAGTTGAGCCAGATCTTCTACAACGATCGGAGATGGAGTAATCTCTGGCGCTGCAGAAGGCTGAGGGGCAGGAGACAGAGGAGCTATGGCAGGAGAAGTCAAGTTTAGCTTTGACTGGCATAGAGGCTTCGAGACAAACCCTTTACCTTTGCCCTTGGTGAGCTATTTAGCTCTAAGAAGGTAATAGAACATGGAACATTACATCTCGGAAAGAATTAAAGACCTATAATACAAAGACCTTGTGAGGAAAGATTACCTCTTCACAACAGGCACTTCCTTTGTGCCAATGGCCATTGTTGGAGCTTTGCGTTTCTGAGGAACAACATCAGGTAGTGGAACCAATTCTCCTTCATCCTGAGAAAACTCAGGAAGATAGCCCTCGACTGGAGCAAGCTTCGACTCGGGGAGGTCGGCAAGCTGAAAAGAAGAGATATCTCAGTATTGCGAAATAACATAAAGATGAGCACATAATTCAAGTTGTTGCTAGAAGCTTACTGGCACTACGGGATCTTCCGACGTATGCATGTCCAAGGACAGCTCCGGAATCTTCCTCTCAATCCACTCCCTTATTAGCCATTTGACTTGGCATACATAATCTTTTGGCTCGTAGGCTTTGGGGCTGATGCGGAGGGAATCCTTCTTTGACGACACGATGGAATGCATCAGTCGATCTCCATGATGTTGAAGAGGCTGGATCCAGCATGCCACCTAGCAGTGAACTAAGTCGGACCCTCTCAGACCCTTGTGTTTCATCAAATACTCGATCCGCCTCTTGGCAAGGAGCAGATCGTCACTGAGAGCTGGAGCGACCTCATCCCAGGATTGTTGGGGCGTGGCGGCTCTGTTGATGAAAGCCGGCAAAGCAGTATCTTTGCTGGGAGCGGGAATGTCCTTGTGACATAAAAAATTGGACGGCCATTGCTTGACCGACTCATTGGCCATAATCCGAGGATAGACGCGCTCTTGCCTAACCGAAAAACTAATAGTACCGGTAATATAAGGATTATCGGTAGTAATGGAATTTCTCCGGACATGGAAATAATACCGGAAGAGAGTAAGGCTCGGTCTAATGCCGAGATACCCCTCGCACAAAGAGGCGTACGCACTCATCTCTAAGATGGAGTTCGGGGGGAGATGATGGAGATGAACTCTATAATGATCTACGCATCAGAAAAGAAATCTGAGGGAGGAAAACTCAGACCTCTATCAAGGTGAGTGCCAAAGTGCACTCGCTTGTCGTCGCGAGGATCGGGGATGGTTTCGCCAAAGCCGCTCCGCCAATTCTCGGTGTAGAGGAGCCCTTCTTCTTCCACGACATGGAGCTTGGCGTTGTCGAGGACGCACGGGATCCAAACCCCTCGATTGTTCTCCTTCTCCGCCGCCGCCGCCGTTGCTGTCATGGCCACCGTGCCGGAAGATGATGCAAAAGCCATTTGGCTGGTGTGCCGGTGACCTTGGATGGGCGGCGCTGGAGATTTTTGGGGAGCAGACGAGCTCTAGGTTCGTTGGAGGCGTAGGGCAGAAGGAAACGACGCAAAGTGCTAGTGAGGAGAGATGAGGAATAGGATCTTCACCGCTTATATCCACCTGCCGCATCAAGGTTCGTGTAAAATGCTACAGTAAACGTGCCACGCATCGTGGAAAGGACTGGGAAACCCCATGCGATGATTACGCTGCCTCGATCTCAACGCACGCATTGAAACGGCGCCTCGGTTCCATGAAAGGCGGACCCACCAACGGTCGTGCTGACAGGAAATGTCTATTAGTGACGTGACTTGACCATGACTAGTGTCAGGTTACGTCAGAGACCAAGTTCCAGCTTAGTTTGGATTTCGAGCTAGAAACCCGAATAACATATTCATAGGTCCGACTCATTTTTTGAGACCCGGATCGTATCTTTTCTTTTGAAGTTTCAGGAACCCTTCAAGATTCTGCAAGCCGAATATCAAGCTAGATAATGATGAATCCGACTTTGGATCTTGGAGGCCTCCAGGGGCTGCTGATGGGGATATACTTTTCGGGTATCCTCACTGTACCTCACTGACCAGGGTGGCCCACTTCGGGTTAGAGCTTTGCTTCACGGGCGGCCTAGTCAGGGAGAAGAGACGGAGTCCAGTCAGGCTACGGGAAGGCCCAGAAGACTTACCGACATAGGCCCATAGTGTTACTTGTAGTTTAAGATGTACTCTGTAACCGACTCTTAGTTGTATCCGGATAGATCTCTCCTGTAAACCCTAGGCCGGATAGCTATATAAGCGGACCTAGGGAGAGCCTTTAGGGCACCCTCACAATAGTCTACAATCTCAACTTGCACAGGCGAAACCCTTGTAACCCATATTACGGCTCTGTCGTATTACTGGATTGCTAGCAGGAGTAGAATCCATCCAAAGCCGGCAGATTCGACCCTAGGTAAACTTGTGTGTTCACCGTCCCGGAATACCATACGTCTCACACCCCTCTCTTCCACACGCCTCGAGGACCCACTCATGGTGTACTTTTCATCAATCCAACAACACCAGCAGGTGGTGTGGGCCCCTGGTCCACCCTCTGACATCACCCCTTCGCCTATAAAATCCCCCTGGGACAAAAACTCTAAATAATCCATCCTCCAGGAACGAGAATTTCCACAGCACCGCCGCCACCGAAGAGAAGATTCGGGGGGACAGAAAGTCTCTGTTCCGGCACCCTGTCGGGACGGGGAATTGCCCCCGGAGCCATCTCCATCGTTCTCCACCACCATCTCCATCGCTGTTGCTGATTCCCATGATGAGGAGGGAGTAGTTCTTCCTCGAGGCTAAGGGCTCTACCGGTAGCTATGTGTTCATCTCTCTCTCTATGCATGATCTTATTGAGATCATGAGCTTGTAATCTATAGATCTACTTTGCTACTCAAGTGCTTTAATAGATCTCTGGCTCCCCCCACGTGTGTGAAAGTGATAGCATGCACACTGTGGTGGCACTAAGGCTAGAGATTACAAATACTTGTTATGAGTTATATTTGGAGTTGGATGTCTATATGAAATTGTGGTGTTTGTTGGAACCATCTAGCTCTCAAGGTGATAGTGAGGGGTTATCTAGATGGGAAAAGCGAACTTTGAGGAGTGTTGTTATAGCCCTACCATGGATTAGAGTATCCAGCCGAAGAGTAGTTCATAGTAGTATCATGAAGAGAAGATATTTATATGCGAGTGTTCACTAGTGAAAGTATGATCCCTAGGCCTTGTTTCTAAACATTTAAACACCGTTTCCAACTAGATATGTTACATGTTTGCTTGCTTCCATATTTTTGCCTTTAGTCTTTTCCTCCCGTCAAGCTCTTTTCTGGCACCATTGGTTTATATCCATACCATTTGTATTTCACTATCTCTTCGCCGAACTAGTGCACCTATACACCTGACAAGTGTATTGGGTGTGTTGGGGACACAAGAGACTTCTTGTATCTTGATTGCTGGGTTGCTTGAGAGGGATACCTTTGACTACTTCCTCCCTGAGTTCGATAAACCTTGGGTGATCCACTTAAGGGAAACTTGTTGTTGTTCTACAAACCTTTGAACTTGGAGGCCCAACAACTGTCTATAAGAATAGAACTGCGTAGACATCAAGCTATTTTCTGGCGCCGTTGCCGGGGAGGTAAGGTAAAAGGTACTCACATCCTCCGGTGTGAGTGCTCGAAGTTATTTCCTTTAGATTCTGCAATTTTGTCTTTTTGTTTCGTGTTTTCTCTAGTTAGGCTTAATGGAAAACAACAACAAAATTAGAGGGCTTTATAGTATTTATCTTGAGTTAGGACAGAAATGGTTTGAAAATAAAATTAAAAAACCCATGGAACTTTCTTTTCATGATAATAGCAATGTTATTAGTATGAATTTTTTGAACACCTTTGTTACTAATGCTATGGAAAGGTATAAGCTTGGGGAAGCTAGTTTTTATGAAAATGATCTTTTTATTCCCCCAAGCACGGAGGAGAAATTTACTTTGGTGATACTATACCTCCAATATATGATGATTACAATGATGAATATGATATTTTCAGTCCACCTACTATTGAGGAGAAAATTAATTATGATTACAATATGCCTCCTATATTTGATGATTATGGTGATGAGAATAATAATGATATCTATTTTGTTGAATTTCCTCCCACTACAATTAATAAGAATGACTATGTTTATGTGGGGAGTATTAATTCTTTTATGCATGTGGCTCATGATAAGATGTTTTATGTAATAGTTATATTGTTAATTTTATTCATGATGCTACTGAAAGTTATTATGAGAGAGGTAAACATGGTTTTATGTATCTCAAAAATATTAAGTTTCCCCTCTTTATGTTGAAAGTTTTGAAGTTGCACTTGTTTTGCTTTCCTATGCTTGTTGCTTTGTGCTTTCATGACTTGTTTATTTACAAGATTCCTATGAATAGTAAGTGGGTTAGACTTAAATGTGCTTTGAATTTTCTTCTTGATGCTCTCTTTTACTTCAATTCATATTTCTTATGTGTGCATCTTCTATAACTATCATGCCTAACTTAAAAGCGTTAAAGAAAAGTACTTCTTGGGAGATAACCCAATAGTTTTTTTAGTCTTGGATGTTATTACTTCTATAATAACCTCTCCTTATACTTTTTTATTTGATTTTTGTGCCAAGAATAACCTCTAATAAGAGGGAAGTAATATTTGGGGAAGTGTTGTCCCGAAATAGATTTTTGTGCTTCACTGTAAAAATTCGTGAAACATCTATGAATGTCGGATTGAGATGTAATGGTCTGACTAAATCCCCCAGGTTGTTAGCTAACTTTCGTTAGTTCAACACTTTTCGATTTGAGCAATAAAAGGTCTTCGAAAAAATCGATTTTCACATGCTGGTCTATTTTGACAGATTTCTGCCATTGTTTATATTTGCCTCTTTATCGATTTCTTTTTGGGTTCTTCTTGGTGAATTGAGATTTTTGAGGGAATTGCTATAGTAGCTTGTGTTTTTAATGAAAGTTTTTCTGTTTTAAAACTAAAACCCAAAGGTTTATTTTCTTTTGAATGCACAAATGTTGCTAATGAAGATTGTGTGAAGGTTTGTATGAAGGAAATTTTCAGGTGTAGGGAAAGAATGATATAATGAGATGACGAATGGACAAAAGATCAAGCTTGGGGATGCCACCCCGTGTCTCCCCAAGAAATATTCAAGAGGTACAAGCACCAAAGCTTGGGGATGCCCAAGGCATCCCCTTCTTCATCAATAAAAATCTCAGGTCTTTCTAGACACTTCATTTTTATTGTTTCATGCACTGTTGTGTTGTTTTTGGAGCATCTTCGTTTTGTTTTTATTTTTCGTTTGCTTAGTTTGCTTGAATAAATTGGTCGGACCCCCTCATTCATGCATTATTTTTAAATAAAGTTGATTTGGATTGCAAAAGAGTAGGAAAGTTCATGCTTAAGTGGTAAAAAGGAGCTTGTTTTTGACTGTGACTTAGACTTTATCATGTCATGCTTGATATTATTTTGGCTTTATGCTTAGTGATTTTTGATGTAGCATGACTTTTTATAAACAATCGAGATTGCTTAATGTGCCTTGAAAGAATCATGCGTTGTTTTAGCATATAAAAGCATAATATTGTGGTATTCTCCTTTAAATGTTTTATTTGGGTTGACTTGGAGCATGCTCACACCATGTTAAGACTATACCAAGTCACCATGGCCTCTATGATTATTTAGTTTTCGACTTGTAATATCACTTTATGCTTTAATTATTAATGTTTTACCGCTTTGCATGATTATGGCCATTATTGCTCTCTTAGTTGGTCCCTCCCAGTCTTTTGCTAGCCTCCATAACCAAGTATGAGTTCCACTCATGCATCCAACTCCAAATAAAATCAAGTTATTCCAAAGAGTCCACCATACCTTCCTATTAGCATTTTCTATTCCAAGTATATTCATGTTTTTATCTACCTTCCGAATTAAACTTGTTATGTGAAAATTAGTGATTAAAGCTCTCACGAACTTGATGGCACACTTTACTTTTCTTGCCCCTAATAACCTTGAACCATTGTGTCATCTATGTTGTATATGCTTGCACTTATAAGTTGGGAATTAGCAGAACCATGCAGTCATGGGGAATGCTTTCAACATTACACTTGTACATTGTACCTAGTTGATATCATGCTCTTTTGTTTATGGATGTCGTCGGTGTGAAATGAAAGGGGATCTTGTAAGTCCATGGTGTTATGTATGTGTGTTAGAGAAACGCCTGGGCCGCTAGCCTAAGCCATGCCTAATCATGGTGGAAACTTTCAGCATCACCATAGTGAGCAATCTATGAAGCATTCTTCTTATAAAAAATAGATAGAGATTGAGAAAAACAAAAAATGAGATGAGAAAAGAGGAAAGAGAGAAAAAAGCACCATTTTCCCATGGTAAATAAGAAGATTGCTGAGATGCTCATTGTCTGCTTGTCTTGTCATTTTGATTACGGGATAGCTCCTGTATCATGTGCAAGGGGTACCCCGTTAGCGATTCTCTATGATACACATGTACTTACTATGACAAGAACTTTCCGGTAACTAAACTTGAGTAGCATGAGGAGTAGCTCTCGTATTCAAGGGACATGAGATTGCCAACTTATACTTTGTCAAGCATATACTCCATAGTTGTTCACTTTAACCTTAATCACTTGAAGATGCTTATGATAGGGGCAATGAGAGCTCAAGCATAACCTCCACCTCCTCGCTCCAGCGATGCAGCGGAAGCAGCAAGTCCTTTCTAGATAAAGCCACCGGGAACATGTATCTCGCTAATCCGAGACCATGGGGAATAACTAGAGGGAGAAGAGAACCTTCATGAGGAGGTGGGGCAAGAGGATAGGAGCCATGGGGCTCCTTTTATAGGGGAGGGGGCATAGCCCCAAGGCCATGGCTGGCGGGCCATGGTGGGTTCCCCCATCTCTCCCTCATTCATGTGGATGGAGCTTCCACTAAGCCCACTCACATCAATTTCAACTCCACTCACTTTGCATTTAATGTCCACCAAATTAAATGCATTTTATCTTTAAATAAAAAACTTTTATTTATTTTATTCAGAATTTTGTTCATTACTTTAATTAACAAACATTCACATAAAACTCCGTGCAATATTTCAATATCACATGTAGAACCAGTTTTAGCAATTTTAGCCGAAACAATTCCGGTTTTCATCGAAATGATTCTAGCGCTTTCTTAATCTTTATGTGAAACATATTTTCTCCTAAATGGTGTGGGTATCCCTTAAGTATGTCACCCTACGGTTCACGAATAATGAAGACATGATCGAGACCCCTCTCCGATCAATAATCAGCAGCGGGACCTAGAGATCCGTACTGACTCCCACATATTCAACAATGACTCTTGTGATCATGTGAACCTTTAACATCATAACTAAATACCTTTGTCTTGCGATATATTACATGTCTGATATTCGATCATCGGCATCCAAATACCTAGTTTGATCTCATTACCGACATGCACTCTTTTCTCGTTCACGTGATATAACATTCTAGTGATCACATCACTTGCTTACAAGCTATCTTAATGTGATATCACCGAGAGGGCCCAGAGTATATCTATCTGTCATCGGGATTGAGAAATTCCACTCTTGATCCATGAGCCTCAACATAACACCTTCAGAGTATCTGAACCTACCTTTATAGTCACCCTTTTACGGTGTGATGTGTGATGTTATCAAGTTACTCTTCTGATGTTACCAATTAACATGATCTCATGGTCTAAGGACTAAGATTACTTTGTATGATGTTATAGTAATATAAACATAATGACTTTGATCGTAATGCTATACTTCGGATGAATGTTCATCACATCATTCCACCAATGTTGTAACCTCGTTATTAACAACATCCAATGTCCATGATTAGGAAACCTTGATCATCTTGTTAATCAACGAGCTAGTTTATATGAGAGGCATTACTAGGAACTTTGTATTTTGTTTATTAAACACACATGTATTATCGTTTCCAATTAATACAATTATAGCATGCAAAATAAACATTTATCATAAACATGGAATAAGATAATAACCACTTTATTATTGCCTCTCAGGCATATTCCCTTCAGTTGCGATTCCCTTGAGTCTTCTATACATATCTTCATGGTTTTCACCATCCAACATGTAGAATCCTTCAGCTTCATTACTAAGGGCATCATACCTATTCCTCCACATGCTTTCATTTCCGATAAAGAGGTCGGTGAAAGCATCCCAAGCTTCTTTAGCTGTGTTGAGATGCTCAATGTGGGGCATGTCCTTGGGACCTACTCCGAGCTGTATCATGTGGAGAGCCGTTGCATTCAATTGGATATCCACAACTTCTCTTCTTGTCAAGTTGGTGTTATCTCCAATATGAAGACCCTCTTCGATAATTCTCCAAAGTTGAATTGACGAACTACATACATGAGATTTCATTAAGAATTGCCATTGATTGAATGAAGATGCAGTAAGTTTGGGTGGATGACCCCTATTATTTATATGAGGATGTGGGATAGGTGGGTCAGGAGAATATAGGTGATGGACCTCACTATAGTCCTCCTTACCACTTGCCTTCTTGGAGGTGGAACCATTATGTTTTTCACCTACCACTTCATCTTCCTTGGATCCGGTGTTAGCCTTATCATTGGATGATGGAGTGGCAGCCTCAGAGGAAGATGGAGATGGGGCTGCGGATGATGTGAGGCGAGCAATCATTTGTTGCATCTCCTCCATCTTGGTCTCAAAGGATTTCAACAAGGTTGTTTCCAACGTCTTGAGGTAATCCATTGTGACCTTGTCCACAGCCTCATTCCCATTCTCCTTGGTACCCATACTTCTCTTAGGCGGTTAAGCCCGAATAAAGAGCTGGGGCTCTGATACCAATTGAAATGGATCGTATGGGCACCTAGAGGGGGGGTGAATAGGTGCTACTTCAAATTTTAATGCTTTTTCAATTTTAGGCTTGACACAAAAGGTAAATTCCCTAGATAGCTATTATATAGAATTTCCCTATATGCAAACCTAACTACTAGCGAGTAAAGGCGAATGAGAAAGAGGAACGAGAAAACCGTAGTGGAGCATGCGGAGACATATGATTTGTTTTACCACAGTTCCTTCCTTGTTAAGGGAAGTACATCTGTGTTGGAGGGGTGGGCGGTACTAAGACCACCACGCCACAATAGGCGTCACCCTGTTCTCCGATGGATCCCGCCACCAAAGGCCTGATCCACCTTTCCACTATAGGAACCCTTCGAGGCGGGAACCGGCGCCTTTACACAACTAGCGGGGCACAACTCCAAAACCAAATTGGAGGCTCCCGTAATGACAACAAGCTGCCACAAGAATAAGTTATCAATAACAAACCATGAGATCTAGATATTAACGAGAATACTAGATCTGGGAAATCTCCAAGTGAATGGAGAGGAGTTGATGCACTTGATTCGTGATGACGATGTAGGTTGTCTCCTCCTTCAATTCCCCCAAAGATCGAAGACTTTGGGTGGTTGAAGTGGGAGATCTAGAGAGAGCGCTTGCAACAGGTCTGGCAATTTTCAAGTGAATCAAGAGTTCTGAATGGAGGGGATGAAGGGGCTTTTATGCCCCTGCACCCACTAAGCCATTGGAGCCATTTAGGGCCGGATTATCCGGCCCAAGTGAGGGCTGGATTATCTGGCCTAGGGAAACTCCGTCCGAGACTCGGATTATCTAGCAAAAAATCCACGCCCACTCAAAGCGACGCGCCGAGCCTGCCCTTGAGTGCCTCCTGGGGACTGGATTATCTGGCCCCATGCGAGGGCCGGATTATCCGTCTAGGGAAGGAAAAAACCGCCCCTGTTCAGATTTTCCGGGAGAAAATCCAAACCCACTCAGAGCGTTGCGCCTTGGCTGCCTTTGATCATCTTTTGGGGGCCGGATTATCTGGCCGAAGGCGAGGGCCGGATTATCCGGTTCGGGGAAGAAAATCCGCCCCTATTTGGATTTTTCGGGAGAAAATCCAACCCTAGACAGAGTGATGCACCAAGCCAGCCTTTGTCAAATAAGTTAGGCCGGATTATCTGGCCCTTGATGGTGGCGGATAATCTGGTCCCCCAAACACAAAAACATACCCTGCACACTTAGCACACATGACAAAACTCCATGATATTGTTATCTAACACTCAAAACACATGGAACCATGAAATGTTATTTCACTATGATCCTCTAGTTTTCGATTTGTAATATCACTTTATGCTTCAATTAATGATGTTTTGTCGCTTTGCATGATTATGGCCATTATTGCTCTCTTAGTTGGTCGCTCCCAGTCTTTTGCTAGCCTCCATAACCAAGTGTGAGTTCCACTCATGCATCCAACTCCAAATAAAACCAAGTTATTCCAAAGAGTCCATCATACCTACCTATTAGCATTTTCTATTCCAAATATATTCATGTTTTTATATACCTTCCGAATTAAACTTGTTATGAGAAAACTAGTGATTAAAGCTTTCACGAACTTGATGGCATGCTTTACTTTTCTTGCCCCTAATAAACTTGAACCATTGTGTCGTCTATGCTGTATATGCTTACACTTATATGTTGGGGATTAGCAGAACCATGCTGTCATGGGGAACGCTTTCAACATTGCACTTGTACTTTGTACCTAGTTGATATCATGCTCTTTTGTATATGGATGTCGTCCATGTGAAATGAAAGGGGAGCTTGTAAGTCCATGGAGTCATGTATGTGTGTTAGAGAAACGCCTGGCCCACCGGTCTAATCCATGCCTAATCATGGTGGAAACCTGTAGCGTAACCATAATGAGCAATCTATGAAGCATTCTTCTTATAAAAAAAGAGATAGAGATTGAGAAAAAAAGAGATGAGAAAAGAGGAAAGAGAGAAAAAGCACGATTTTCCCATAGTAAATAAGAAGATTGCTGAGATGCTCGTTGTCTGCTTGCCTTGTCATTTTGATATGGGGATTCTTCCGTATCATCGGGCAAGGGGTACCCCGTTGGCGGTTCTTTGTGGCAAGAACTTACCGGTAACTAAACTTGAGTAGCATGAGGAGCGACCCTCGTATTCAAGGGACATGAGATTTCCAATTTATACTTTGTCAAGCATATACTCCATAGTTTGTTCACTTTAACCTTAATCACTTCAAGATGCTTATGATAGGGGAAATGAGAGCTGAAAGCTAATAAGTACCATAATTTTTGGAAGCTCTTTATGAAACTTGAATCCCTGCTTCCTTCTATGAAGGCCTTTCTTTTACTTTTATGTTGAGTCTCCATCTTGTATCTTTATGCACCTATTGGGAGAGCATAGTGGCCATTCTTAGTT
The DNA here is from genome assembly GCA_910589775.1 of Avena eriantha. Taxonomy (NCBI): domain Eukaryota; kingdom Viridiplantae; phylum Streptophyta; class Magnoliopsida; order Poales; family Poaceae; genus Avena; species Avena eriantha. The sequence goes on from OU342742.1 coordinate 214,648,439, forward strand.
TAATGTGCATTGTCCCAAGACTTGTTGATTGATTCATAATGTTGATATTGCTTGTTCTTGAACTATTTCTATCTAGTCACCCTTATGAAATTTGAAGGTGTCCTATGCATTTATGTTTTGCTACACTATGAGGGACAAGCTGAATACCATTCTCGTTATGTTTTCTATATGTGAAACAAACAAACGTCTTGCAAAACATTGTTATTCATGAATCTTTTGTTTGTGCCTTTTCATGTTACAACATAGTTGCTATGTCTTATTGTTAGAACTATATCTTTCATGCTATGTTAAAGTACTATGATCCCAGCTATCAATGTTTTACAAATACTTTGATCTAGATTATGATGGTGCATGTCACCTCAAAAATTATTCTTTCTTTTTATCACTTACCTACTCGAGGACGAGCAGGAGTTAAGCTTGGGGATGTTGATACGTTGCAAACGTATCTATAATTTTTGATGTTCCATCCTTGTTTTATATCTACTTTCTTATGTTTTGTCCACACTTTGGAGTATTTTTATAAATTTTTTGGAACTATCCTATTAACAAGATGCCACAGTGCCAGTTGCCTGTTTTCTGCAGTTTTTGGTTCCAGAAAAGCCAGAAAATGAATATTCTCGGAATTGGACAGGACAAAAGCCAAAGTCGACATTATACCGGAAGACTCATGGAGCCAGAAGACGAGATGGAGAGGGGCTAGGGGCTGGCCACACCATGTGGTGTCGCGGGTCCCCCTGGTCGCGCCACCAGGTGGTGTGGGCCCCTGGTCCACCCTCTGACATCGCCCCTTCACCTATAAAATCCCCTCGAGACAGAAAACCCTAAATAATCCAGCCTCCAGCCATGAAAAGTTCCGTAGCACCGCCGCCACAAAAGAGGAGTTTCGGGGGACATAAAGTCTCTGTTCCGACACTCTACCAGGACTTGGAATTGCCCCCAGAGCCATCTCCATCGATCTCCACCACAATCTCCATCGTCGTTGCTGATTCCCATGATGAGGAGGGAGTAGTTCTTCCTCGAGGCTAAGGGCTCTACCGGTAGCTATGTGTTCATCTCTCTCTATGCATGATCTTATTGAGATCATGAGCTTGTAATCTATAGATCTACTTTGCTACTCTCGTGTGCTTTAATAGATCTCTGGCTCTCCCCACGTGTGTGAAAGTGATAGCATGCACACTGTGGTGGCACTTAGGCTGGAGATTACAAATACTTGTTATGAGTTATATTTGGAGTTGGATGTCTCTATGAAATTGTGGTGTTTGTTGGAACCATCTAGCGCTTAAGGTGATAGTGAGGGGTTATCTAGATGGGAAAAGCGAACTTTGAGGAGTGTTGTTATAGCCCTACCATGGATTAGAGTGTCCAACCAGAGAGTAGTTCAGAGTAGTATCATGAAGAGAAGATATTTATATGAGAGTGTTCACTAGTGAAAGTATGATCCCTAGGCCTTGTTTCTAAACATTGAAACACCGTTTGCAACTAGATCTGTTACATGTTTGCTTGCTTCCATCTTTTTTCCTTTAGTCTTTTCCTCCTGTCAAGCTCTTTTCTGGCACCGTTGTCTTATATCCATACCACTTATATTTCACTATCTCTTCGCCGAACTAGTGCACCTATACACCTGACAAGTGTATTGGGTGTGTTGGGGACACAAGAGACTTCTTATATCTTGATTGCAGGGTTGCTTGAGAGGGATACCTTTGACCACTTCCTCCCTGAGTTCGATAAACCTTGGGTGATCCACTTAAGGGAAACTTGCTGCTGTTCTACAAACCTCTACACTTGGAGGCCCAACAACTGTCTACAAGAATAGAAGTGCGTAGACATCACCAGGCAGCTAACCCACCCGGCTGCAGCGCTAGCCGCTGCTATCAGCAGGTCGCGCGGGGCTGGCGCTGGCCCACCCGGCTAGGGCTGCTAGCCGCCGCCACTATTGCCTGCTAGCTACTATGCTGGGCCCAGCGGGGTGTCCCACCCGACCACCCAATGGCCCAGCTGGTTACATGCTCCTGTTTTAGCCTATTTCCTTTGTATTATTTAGTCCCACATGGATTAAGCTTTAGGAAGAGTACCCCTCTTCCTCATATATAAAGGGGTGCCCATGGAAGGGATTAAATCAATCTAATTCAAATATTCTCTAAGGAACTTTTGCTTAGAGAAAATCCCCTCTCTATCAGTTGCCTTTGCGGTGGCACGGTCCTAGAGAAGGACTGTACACGCAAAGTCAACACTGATGCGGCACACTATTGTGCTGCAGGGATCAGCACCCGAGTGTCGTTTTCTTGCATCGTATGTGTGCGATAACTCGGGGGGAGCTACCAATAGTAGCGACCTAACCGTCGTGCAAGGACCTTGAAAAGAGGTGACGTGCGAGGAGCTACGCGACCTTGAGGTCATACGGGTATGACTATATCATCCACGCTCCTTCATGATTATAATGCACTCTCGGTCTTCAAGGGTACATTATTGTTGTCTTCCTCTATTACTGTATTACTTCTTAGATAGATCCTGGTGTTAAGGTGTTCCAACATAGTAAAATTTTTGTTTTCTGCTACAGAACCCCTTCAACAACACAATGACAGCGTGAAAACCCACGTCGTCTAAAGTCTACGTTGATAGATGCCATGTACTTACATCGCCACGTTGATTCTGGATGGGCCCACATCCGTGAGAAACCACAACCAACATGGGCTTACGATGCCACGTCCTCTATGCACGACCCCACGTTCACGAGAAACCGCAATCAGCATGGGCTTATAGTGCCAAGTCAGCTCCTTACAGGCCCCATTTTCGCGATAACCCACATCCAAACATATAGTCCGCATCCACGTAGGCTCGGCCTGGACCTCGCATCCGCGAGAAAACATAGTCGCCTAGGTTCTATGGTACCATGTCGTTTGAGGGTGACCCCATGACCGAGAGAAACCGCCGACGACACGGACCCACAAAACCATTGTCATTTCAAGTCGGGTCTCGCCAACCAGCGGGTGTGAAGCGTTGTCACTACTAGAACACATATCAGAGGGTGCAGTACTGCTCGTGTACACTGACGGCGGGCCCAGTTCACACGCGTGGCCCACCGATTAGTGAGACGGGGTACGAAGGCGCGCGGTACACCCGTCCACGGTTTGGAATATTTCGCCATGGCCCATAGTTGGCCTGCCTCACGGGATAGCAGGGCTCTGCTATGATGTCGCTACGTGTCCTTTCCAGCGTCCATCCCACGGCTAAAAAGAATCGGGATGATGTGGATAGCAGTGTGAGCCCAAACAATATAGTGATATTATTTACTCCTAATAAATAGTAGCAAGTTTGTAGTACATAGTGCATATAATGATCAGTAGCTTGGATTTTAAACAAATTAGAACCATAAAGAGGGCTCTTATATCTTCCTCTTTCATAATATTTGCAAGCATCAAAATAAAACTCAGTCACATAGTTTTAAATAGAATCACCACATAAAGACTTATCATCTAATAAGCACAAGGGATCATCTAACTCAGCTATATCACTTTCATCCTCCCATATATTAGACTCAATTGTTCCACACCGAGGACTACTAGGTAATGAAGGATCATCATTACATGAAATAGTATAGGAAGGGTTGTTCATGAAAAAAATTATGATACAAGTGTTGGGAGTAGGAGATAGGTAGCTACTCCATTCTTCATCTACTGGTTATTATTTATCATCTTCTTGGGGTTGCATGGGCATCCCTAAGCTTTTGCTTTTATCATCATCTTCCTATAAAACATTAGTGATCTCTTGGGTAGTAGTGCCCCTCTCATTATAGTCAACAACATAATTTTTTTAGCGAATTCAGTTATGCAAGTATCAAGAGCAAGATCAATCACAATTTCATGATTTCTAGCCACAACATTAACTTCATAATTTTAAGCTATAAAAGTTTTTAACTCATAGGTTGCCATAAAAGTAACAAATTTCTCTACTTGTTCCATCCCTAGATGAGCATAATCACCTCTATGGTAAGATGCAATTACATATTCTTCATGGAACATACATTGGAATTCAAAGTGTCTAACTTTATGTTTAGAGAAACAAGTTATATCATGATGATTTTCAAGCAACTCCTTAGCAATATGATTTAACATACTCATGATAGTTTCTAGTCGGTTTCCTTCATATGATTCTCTATGTTTCTTAGTAATCATAGAACCATTCAAATAATTTTGCAAAGAGTCATTTACATCTAAACTAGTAGACATAATAGGAGATTTTTTCTATTTTCCATTTTATATTTTTTTAGTTTTAGTTTTATATGCAAGGTACTGAAAGTAAACTAGCAATGCAAATGAGAATAGAAGCTTAGCGCTATGCTCCCCGGTAATGGTGCCAGAACATTACTTGATAATCCCCAAGAGCAGGGAATCACTGTAGTACAATTCGGTAAGTATTTGAGTGTTGAACCCACGAGGAGCTGAAGCTAAACTATCTATTCTTTAAATCCCTATAACCCACGTATATGGTCTGGTGTGCAAAGCAATGAACTATAGTGTTTAGGGTTGTTTTCACTACTAACTATAGAATGGTAAAGTTTGAAAGTAAATACGAGAAGTAAACTATTGCAAGTAAAATAAAGCAAGTAAAAGTAAAGGTGGATAACTCAAGGGAGCAAGTGTTTGGGAAAATTGTTGTTTCGTTTGTTTGATTGTCACAAGTAGTGAAGCACACAGATAGTCTTTTTATTGTTTCTTCTAAAGATCGAGGGGCCATAGATAGGTGCAGCCATATACATGAGCAAGTAAACCCCTAGTGATTGATCCCAAGGCCAATTAAGAGTCAACAAGGGAATTATCAAGAAATAAAGTCTAACCACCATATTTAGATTTAAGGCCCATAGTTATATCCCATGTTAATTAGCCATGAATTAATATAGCATGCATATCTAAGAACCGGGACATGGTTTATGTCAAACTCCGGCTATCCCTCCTTCTATCATTATGCAACGGTGAAAACCTTATATATTCCCCAACATATGTGTGCACTCATATATTGGTACAAAAGATCATCATAAAAGATAACATATACTTCTATGAAACCAACAATAAACTATTTCACAATTGCCATAAACACTTAACTACTCAAACAAAGACACAAAGATACAATAGATCATGGGAAAACAATAGATTGCATCACACATCATGTTTTCCCACATATTATAGTAGGGATATGAGAGGGATGTTGTTGTAGATGTTGATGATGACCACGCCGGGGGGTGGAGTCCATTGGAGGAGAATCTGGCAGCGTTTCCCCCCTCCGATCTCCGCTAGCGATGGTCTGTAGACTCTATGTTTATATGTCTTCGATCTCCGCCTCCATATGTTCTGAGATCGTGTTGGGTACCCTTTTTATATGAGGTTTTAGATCAAGATGAAGAGGATGGCGGTGGAATCGACGGCATCCGAGCAACAAGGTGAGAAAGAGGGTAGGTGGCATGACCTAGGTAACCACTGGGCCTCTTTCCCAGCCCATTAAGCTCCTAGTGACCTCCTTTGACCTACTAGATGCTCCTTGAAAAATCTGAAGTGTGCTCTCTGATGTTTCCCTTTTTTGAGTCTCGTAGCTCATGTAGTAGCAAAAATACTAATAGAAGGTGTTTTCTGCCAGAAAGAGTTAGAATCAGAGGAGAAGGATTGTTTAGAAAATCCTCGAAATCATTAAGAACATTAATAATAACTACTAATATGATGCAAATATGTTATAATATGTGAAAAAACTACAAAGTTCATGTATGCATTTTACATGCATCGGGACCCTACTTTCTCTTGGCCCTAGAACCGTTCTGGGTTCGACAACTTTATTCCCGACAACCTCAGGCACCAAACACCCTTCTTCAGCTATGGAGGAACAGTCTCCTAGATCATATACTCAGCTCTTTGCGAATCTTACGGTCGTGCAAGCCCATGATGAACGCACTGATGATGGTAACATCCTCCACCTCAGGAATGGTATGAGCCAACTGCGAGAATCACATCAATGATTGCCTGGAGCCTTTATCCCAACTCTTGGGTAAGCGTATGAAGCTGCATCAAGGTTCCCAAGCGCTGGTAGCCACCCTAGAACAAACTGACGACATGAGTGCACAGATCTACCCAAGTCTCAATGTACTGTCGGGGGAGATACATGAGCCATGATAGGGATGTGCCTTCAATGACATGGGGAACCATTTGGCCATGGCTTTCTCATCAGAACGAACTACTACCATAGCAACACACTAGATCTGCAAGACTCGTGAGGATTCGTGGTGCCATCGTGCTTGATGGGCATGATGGGATGAAACTTGCGTCCAATGAACTTGTCACAATCTAGGCTTGTACATGAGGCAGCCACCTCCGTACTCTAGGTGGCCGCACCAGCCTCTCAGGCTATGTGCGGGTTAGCCTCTTCCATCACATTCATAGGTGGTCGTTAGTGAGGGTGCCTAGTGGTAGTAGGCGTGTTGCTAGTGGCGGCACCAATAGGGACGTCATGTCGGGGTCACAAGGTGTGATATGATGGCAACCCCATGGAGACGTTCTCCTAGGGAGGATGATGCGGCTGAGCCCCCTGGCTAGAAAGGACCAGAGCCGGCTACTGTTGAGGATCTTTCCCATCTAGCTATCTGACCATGGGTGGGTACTTGCTGGGACTACGACTGAGCATGCTCCATGTCGGGGCACTGACGTGCCACCTCAGCAAGCGTGTCTAAGTCCCCTTCCACTTCTCATAAGCTGGCGATTCAAGAGCCAGTGGATACCGGAGTAGCACCTAGATGGAGGCGAGAGCCTCGTGACGGTTCCGAGCTTCCGAGTGCTATGGGATCGAACGACTTACCGATGGGGCCCTGTGACTCCCCTCATGCTGAGGTGGGACACGTGCATTTCCAGGAGTGGCCACGCTGCTGCATGGAGTTAGGTGAGGGCCTCCACCCTACGGCTCCACTAGCATGTTGCCTGCTGCAGCACCAGGTGGTGCTTCTTCTCCTTGGGCCAAGTGCACCAAGCCCACGGTAGCTTGAGGTTGCTGAGGCAGTGGTGGTGGGTCAGGATGCGGTTGGGGCTACGATTGCTACCTCACTGGAGCATATCCGGGGGATGCTGGTGGAACCCCAGCTAAAACTGTGCCTCCAACAGGGTCGTGCGAGTGAGTGCATGATGCGGGTGCATCCACGCCAGCCGCAACACTCCCTACACCGGCACCATTGGTCTTCTTGGGCTCCATGGATGATGATGATGGGGTTGGTGAAGAACTTGATGATGATGATGAAGGTCGATGATGAAGCTCGTGTGCCCCTATCTTGTGCGCCATATGTCATGTCCCATAACATAGACAGTAGGGATGGGAGTCACTCCCCCTGTTTGTTCGGTATAGGGCACAAGGGACAACAAACGCGACCAATGCAACCTGCAAAACACGACAAACAGAAAGGATTTTTTACCCAGGTATGGGCCACTCGAAGGCTAACAACCCTACATCCTGCATGTCTGGGTTGATATTTTATATGTGGGTGTATATAGAGGGAAGAACTCTCCCTTGCTAACTTCTCGAGGGATGAACTAGCCTGACTAGCATCCCATGCTTTCTCCTCTACTCTCAGCTGGTCGATGGGCAAAGCCAATGAGTAGCCTATCTTGCAAATCTCTGAACCGCTAACTCAACGGTCTTCTAACCCTTTCCAACTTTCCAAACCTTTTTCTACTATGGTGTTCGTCCTCCTTTTAGAGGTCAAGGGGATACCAAACTCGCTTGCGTGGCACAAACGTTAGCGGGTCATGATGTCGTGCGCCACGTGGAGTGGTGGACGAGGGGCAGTGTTTCCCGCCAATCCTTGGCCCAGGCTGTGCGTTGCTACACTTGATGATGATGGGACTAGATAGCATCGTATGGTCTTGTCTCGCCTACTACGCCTATATAGACATTTAATGCAGGCATAGAGCCACAGGGGAAGGGTGCCAGATATTTCGCATGTGGCCATGCATGCCTCTAACTCTGCATCGATTGTTGACTTCTGCATCCTTCCTGCATCAGTAGTAGGGACGGATGGGTTCTCTGTAGTGTCTTGCAAGGCAGCCCCCAAGGCCCACAAAGTTGAGGCATGTCACGTCGTGCACTCATATCTTCTTCTCTCCCAAGGATAGTCCTCGGGCAAGCTCCATGGATACTTTCAAGCAGCAACCCTTGAATATGTAGATCTTCTATGTATGCACGCTCTTCTTGGCCTTCTTACTGCACAACGGTAATTACACATTTACCTGGTCGTTGGAATGTCACCTAATCGTCTGGTATAGCAATGTTATCGGCCATCCCTGGGAAGAAGGGCATTGTGCCCACGCTTGGCAGCACGGTATGAGAAGGCTCACACGCCTAATGCACAACTCTGGTACCATGGGTGCCACTATGCCATCAAATCCCACACCCATTATTCTTGTGGCTTGGGGAGGAATTTCATCATATACTTCATAAACACCATTTTCCCCTACAATAGAGCCATTATCCTCGTCAAACTTCATGTTTCAAGATTCTTCAACACGTCCACTGGACTTGTTGTAGACTATACATGTGAGAGTTCTCGGCATAACCAACAAAGATGCCCTATTTATCCTTGGATTGCAAAACGAACACCTTTATTGAGAACATAACACTTACACCCGAACTCTCAAAAGTACTTGATATTGGTCTTGTTGCTAGTGAGGATCTCATATGGAGTATTGTTCAAGAGCTTTCATAGGTAGAGCTGGTTGGTTCATGACCAGCGGTGGAGATAGATTCGGGCCAAAAATCATATGGAAACTTAAACTCCGCCAACATGGTCCTTGGTACAAGCATCAAGGTACGGTACTTTCTCTCGGCTACACCATTTTTTTGAGGGGTTTATGAAGAGGAATATTGATGCTTGGTCCCCTCATCATTAAGGAATTTACTCAAGGTGTAGTTCTTGAACTCGATGTTGTTGTCACCTATTATCGTCAAGATAGTTGCATTGTGTTAACATTGCACTTGATTGGCAAAGTCAATGAAGGTGTTTTGGGTCTCACTTTTCACCTTCAAGAAACACACCCATGTATATCAGGAGTAAATAATAGCGCTAGATTGTTTCGTCTCAAACTACTATCCACGTCATCCTGATTCTTTTTGGCTCTAGGATGGACACCGAGGAGGACACACGGCGACGTTGCAGTAGAACCCTGCTATCTCATGACATAGGCCCCGTTGTGGACCATGGTGAAAGATTCCATGTCACGGATGGATGTACCACGCGCCATCGTACCCCGTGTCGCTAGAAGGTGGACCACGCGCGTGTCCTGGGCCCGCCGTCAGTGTATGCGGGTCGGATCGAACACTATGATAGGCGTTCTTGAGCGAAAACGCTCCACACCCGCCGGGTGGCGGGGCTTGTTGACAGCGACGTGGCTCCGTGAGCCCATGACGACAGTGGACTCTTGCGCACATGGGACCCGCCCAGAGCCAACTTGGCGTCGTTAACCGTGCCGATCGCGGCTTCTCGTGGGCGCCCATGCTAGGCTCGGTTTCTCGCGTGAATGGGGCTCGCCTAGAGCCGACTGGGTGTCGTTATCCCATGTCGGCCGTGGTTTCTCGCTGACGAGAGTCGATATGGCTTCGTGAGCCCATGCCGGCCATGGACTCTCGTGGAAATGGGACCCGCCTTTTGGGGATATACTTTCCGGGTATCCTCAGTGTTCCTCACTAACCAGGGTGGCCCACTTCGGGTTAGAGCTTTTCTTCACGAGCGGCCCAGTCAGGGAGAAAATACGAAGTGTAGTCCGGCTACGGGAAGGCCCAGAAGACTTACCGACTTAGGCCCATAGTGTTACATGTAGTTCAAGATGTACTCTGTAACCGACTCTTAGTCGTAGCCGGATAGATCTCTCCTGTAAACCATAGGCCGGATATCTATATAAGCCGTCCTAGGGAGAGCCTTTATGACACCCTCAATAGTCTACAATCTCAACTCGCACAGACGAACCCTTGTAACCCATATTCCGGCTCTACCGTATTACTGGACTGCTAGCAGGAGTATGATCCGTCCAAAGCCGGCGGATTCGAACCTGGGTAAACTTGTGTGCTCACCGTCCCGGAACACCGTACGTCTCACACCCCTCTCTTCCGCACGCCTCGAGGACCCCCTCATGGCGTACTTGTCATCAATCTGACGATAGTTGGCGCCCACCATGGGGCAAGTGAGCTTCGGATCTGCGTTCCGAGCGGAATCTGCAAGAATCAGAATCGGCGAGACTATCATCGTCGGTCACATCCTCTATGCCAGCGACGTCCCTCTCATCGTTCTCGACGAGACCTAGATTCCGGCTAGGGAGGCCGTGACTGCCTACACCATCATGTCTTTTGGCGAGATCGATGTTTACATCGGTTTTCCTGAACCTGTCCCACCCACCCTAGCGGTTATGATAGAGGCAGAAGAATCTTATGGGTCCCCTTTGTCCACGGAGGCGGCAGAGTTCCGGTTCTTAGAAAACCCTAATCCCACCCAGCCCACACCAGTTGCGGAGATAGTGGAGAAATCCAATCCTGAAGCAGACCTAGCGGTCCAGGTCGAATCTGGAGTGGATCTCCTTGGAGAGACCGAATCCCAGATCGACTCACCAGCTGAAGTCGAAATCCAGGAGGAGCATAGCAATGACACTGATTCCGGCTCTAATGATGCCGGGACAGACATGCCTTTCCTAAGGTACACGCTGCGACGTATGATAATGCAAAACTCAGGCATAGACGCAATTCTCGAGACCATCAAAAGTTTCGACGAAGCTGATCACGAGAGCCGTAGGTACCTTAGGAAGCACGCATCGCACTTCGTCGGATATGTGGCATCCGGATCCGGCTCTGTCGATGCTAGAGACAACACCGACTCTGTGCTGGAGGCAATTGCAACAAACGCTGACGTACTCACATCCTCGGATGAATCGATGACGTCGGCAGATTACTGAAAGTTCTCCGTGGAGTATGAAGAGGAGTATAACTCCAAAGCTGCAGAGGAAGGAGAAGCCATGGATAAAGGATCCGGGGAACACTCTCCCAAAGCGCAGGATAACATGGAAGTCGGAGATAATCCTGAAGTCCAGATGACTAAAAGTACCGATCAGAGCTTGACTCTAGGAAATAGACCCAAAGCCGTCTTTGCTACCGGCGCTGCCAAGAAGGCAAAGAAGAAGAACAAGAAGAACAAGACCTCGGCAAAAGACCTGGTAGAGGAGGTGGTTTCCGAGGAATACGAGGAAGACTCGGATGGAGCACTTATCCTAGACGAGCCCAAAAAAGAAGAACCGGTGGATGGACACGTGATCACTGAAGGTGCACGTAAATTCATCGATGCCGCATTAACCACACCTATTCCTATAGCTGTAGAACTCAGTGCTGAAGAACTGGACGAGAGGGCACAGGCCCTAGAAGCACGTCGTCAAGTAATCCTCGATGAAGCCAAAAACATTGAGGAGGAAAAGAAACGCATAGCATCTACGGAGAAGTACAACTCCAGGCAATACCAGAAGACCAGGAAGCGTCATACCAATGACAACCAATTCCCACAGATTCACACCGTCCTTTTTGGAGAAGAAATGGGGAAGCCTCGGAAAGATAGGAAAGGGGATTGGGTATATCCATCCCCAGTACAGAACACCCTGGTGGCCTGAGAAATTTTATCGGCTAATCCAGGCCCGGAGGAAATCCGGTTGGGAATCAAACTACTCAACAAGGGACTGGAGCAGCAAAAGGTCACCATGTCCGGAAGTCAAAAACTGGTCTCTGATTCTGACCAATGTCACATAGATCCGGCATGGGCTGACGTAAGACCCTAGCGTGTACCGGAGTAGCACCACCGCCCCGATCGGCGGGAAGACAATTACTCAAGAAACGGATCTTCGGGATAGCACCACAAAGCTACCCGTAACTGGCGTAACGTTAACCCAGTTGCAGAGCAAGAAGAAATTGTTGCACTGAATCCGAGGAACCTGCCCTGGCGAGAGTCGAAAGACCGCAGGGACGATGATAAAGAGAAACGTCGAGAGGAGGACAAACAAAGAATGCCACCTCCTAGACATGCAAGCCGTCTGGATGACGGACAAAGGAATGACGGACACCGTGCCGAGACAAGCCGGCAGGGGGCTCGTCACAATGAAGATCTTCCCCGGAACCAGAATAATGATGCTCCGGACAGAGGCCGGCGATCAGCCGGAAATAACCTAGCTGCTCCACCCTATCCACCAAGTAGCCATCACAACTGCTCTCAAGGAGGCCAGGGAGGGTGTCGTGGTGGAGGAGGTGGTGGCAAAAGCCGAAGTCCGGCTCCAAGGCACCACAGCCACAGCCGACACTCGGGATGATCTCTATCCCTGAATGACGCAAGGCACAGGATCAACTCCAATATATTGGCGCGGCGCTAAGAAAATGATGATATATACGTTGGCCCAAAGTGCTTCGGACCACGCATCAGAGCTACAAGATTCCCAGAAGGATTTTCTATCTCACGAGATATCCAAGCCTACGACGGCATTGCTCGGCCAGATACCTGGCTACAGGATTTCTTCCAAGCTTGCTGCATCGCCAAAGGCGAAAATAGCCTGGTCGCAACCCGATATCTCCCACTCATGTTGCGGAAGACGGCACGATCATGGCTTAATGAACTTACGGAGAACACCATCCACAACTGGTATGACATGCAAAGTGCATTCTTTCGGAATTTCGAAGGCACATACTAGAGGCCCTATACAGTCGAAGACCTACAGCGTTGCACCCAGAAGGCCGGAGAAACTTGTCGGGATTACCTCGGACGATGGATCGACACCAAGAACTCATGTGAATGAGTAAATGACCAAACTGTGATTGAAGCTTTCATTGCAGGTCTCCCAATTGGTCTACTGCGTCATCGCTTGAGATGATAGAAACAGCGAGCAAGAATGCAGATGCTGACGACAACATAGAGGGATTACTCAACACCCTGGCCGTGCCACAGTCGGCAAAACTACCAATGCAACAAGCTCAGATGTGCAAGAACACCTCGGAAGAGAAACCCAACGCGGAAACGGCAGTGGTCACTGCTACTTTCGGGTCTGTAGGACGAGGAGGACGCGGTGGATACAGCGAGCGTGGCCGTGGGACTTCGAGAGTTCAAGGTAGAGGAGACCAGCAACCAGGCAAAACCTACTCTTGGGCCGACATTGCCAATAACCCATGTGTGCATCACTTAGATGCCAATGGGGGCTCGTCCCACACCAACGCCGAGTGTCGTTTCAATGATGACATCAAAAGAGATGACACCGCTGGCTACAAAGCTAAGCGGAAGAAGGGAAAGAAGAATCCCGAAAAAGCTAAAGAGACCAAGGAAGATTCCGACATGGAGGAAGCTGATGCTTCAAATCCCAAGCCGGAAGGGAAGAAAAAATTTCCGACCAGGAAAGACACTTATGTCACCTTCCTCGGATCTCAACCAGCAAAGGTCAAGAAAGAAGTTCTACATGAGCTCAATGCAACAGTTCCGGTTGTCCCCCAATTTTTGGACTGGTCGGAAGTGGCAATCATGTTTGACCGTGCTGATTATCCGCCTAAGTTGCACATGCAAGGAAAATACGCCTTAATCGTCAATCCACTTATTGACGGTTATGGTTTCTCCAAGACTCTCATGGACGTTGGCAGCAGTATCAATATTCTGTATGTCGAAACGCTACGCCGGATGAAGATCTTGGAGACCCAGCTGAACCATAGCTCTGTGATCTTTCACGGAGTCGTCCCAGGATGACAAGCTAATTCCCTGGGAGAAATCACTTTGGATGTTACCTTTGGAACTCCAAAGAACTATCGGATGGAGGCACTTTCCTTCGAAGTGGTCCCGTTCAAAAGCGCGTACCACGCTATATTCGGGCGTCCGGCATACTGGGCTTTTATGGCTCGTCCGTGTTACATTTACAATATGATGAAAATTCCAGGTCCCAACGGCATAATCACCATCAGGGGAGACTCGAAGAAAGCGCGAGAGTGCAAGGATGGAAATGTCACCTTTGCTGAAGCCGTGCTGCACTCCCAGGAGTACCAGGAGATCAAGAAGAGCATAGATTCGTCCGAGATGCCCGCAACGAAGAAGGAGGTGAAAAAGTTAAATCCGGAGTTAAAGGCATCAGACGAGACGAAGAAGACGCCGTTGATGGATGATGACTCCTCCAAGGTGACCCAGATAGGTGTAGGCCTAGATAGCGCATAGTAAAGCGCGCTCGTCAAGTTCCTCAAAGAAAATCAAGATATCTTTGCATGGAAGCCATCTGACATGAACGGAGTACCTAGGGAACTTGTTGAGCACTCTTTAAATGTAAACCCGAATGCTAAACCTGTCAAACATTCCTTACGACATTTCGGCGATGAGAAGTGTAAGGCAATAGCTAAGGAATAAGCACGGCTCGAGTTAGCCGGATTCATAGAAGAGGTCATCCACACTGAGTGGACGGCCAATCCTATAATGGTCCCTAAAAAGGACACCACCGATTTAAGGATGTGTATTGATTATACTGCCTTGAACAAGGCTTGTCCAAAAGATCCGTTATGTTGGGGATATACTTTCCGGGTATCCTCACAGTTCCTCACTAACCAGGGTGGCCTACTTCGGGTTAGAGCTTTGCTTCACGGGCGGCCCAGTCTGGGAGAAGAGACAGAGTCCAGTCCGGCTACGGGAAGGCCCAGAAGACTTACCGACTTAGGCCCATAGTGTTACTTATAGTTCAAGATGTACTCTGTAACCGACTCTAGGTCGTAGCCGGACAGATCTCTCCTGTAAACCCTAGGCGAGATATCTATATAAGCCGTCCTAGGGAGAGCCTTTAGGGCACCCTCAATAGTATACAATCTCAACTCGCACAGGCGAACCCTTGTAACCCATATTCCGGCTCTACCGTATTACTGGATTGCTAGCAGGAGTAGGATCCGTCCAAAGCCGGCGGATTTGAACCTGGGTAAACTTATGTGCTCATCGTCCCGGAACACCGTATGTCTCACACCCCTCTCTTCTGCACTCCTCGAGGACCCCCTCATGGCGTACTTGTCATCAATAGGACGACAGTTGTTGCCCACCGTGGGGCAAGTGAACTTCGGATCTGCGTTCCGAGCGGAATTTGCAAGAATCGGAATCGGCGAGACTATCACCGTCGGTCGCATCATCTACGCCAGCGACGTTCTTCTCATTGTTCTCGACAAGACCTGGATTCCGGCTAGGGAGGCCGTGACTGCCTACACAATCATGTCTTTTGGCGAGATCGATGTTTACATCGGTTTTGCTGAACCTGTCCCACCCACCCCAGTGGTGATGATAGAGGCAGAAGAATCTTCTGGGTCCCCTTTGTCCGCGGATGCGGCAGAGTTTCGGATCTCAGGAAACCCTAATCCCACCCAGCCCGCACCAGTTGCGGAGATAGTGGAGAAATCCGAGCCTGAAGAAGACCTAGCGGTCCATGTCGAATCTGGAGTGGATCTCCTTGGAGAAGCCGGATCCCAGATCGACCCACCCACGGAAGCCAAAATCTAGGAGGAGCATATCAACGACACTAATTCCAGCTCTGATGACGCCAGGACAAACAGGCCTTTCCTGAGGTACACACTGCGAGTACCTCAGGAAGCACGCTTCGCACTTCGTCGGGTATGTGGGATCCGGATCTGGCTCTGCCGATGCTGGAGAAAACACCGACTCCGTGCTGGAGGCAATTGGAACAAACACCGACATACCTGCATCCTTGGATGAATCGATGACGTCAGCGGATTTCCGAAAGTTCTCCGCGGAATATGAAGAGGAGTATAACTCCAAAGCTGTAGAAGAAGGAGAAGCCATGGACGAAGGATCCGGGGAACACTCTCCCAAAGCGCAGGATGACATGAAAGTCGGAGATAATCCCGAAGTCCAGATGTCCGAAAGTACCGATCAGAGCTTGACTCCGGGAAACAGACCCAAAGCCGTCTTTGCTACCGGGGCTGCCAAGAAGGCAAAGAAGACGAACAAGAAGAACAAGACCCTGGAAAAAGACCCTCTGATAGAGGAGGTGATTACCGAGGAATATGAGGAAGACTCGGATGGAGCACTTATCCCAGACGAGCCGAAAAAAGAAGAATCGGTGGATGGACACGTGATCACTGAAGGTGCGCGTAAACTCATTGATGCTGCATTAACCACACCTATCCCTACAGCTGCAGAACTTACTACTGAAGAGCTAGACGAAAGGGCCCAAGCCCTAGAAGCGCGTCATCAACAACTCCTGGATGAAGCCAAAAACATTTAGGAGGAAAAGAAACGCATGGCAACTAAGGACTACATGTCTCGGCTGCATCAGAAGACATGGAAACGTTACACACGTGACGGTCAATTTCCAGAAGTAAACAGGGTCCTCTTTGAAGGAGATCCGGGGATGCCTCGTCTTGACAGCAAAGGAGATCTGGTGTATCCGACACCGGTACAAAACACTGTCGCAGCTCGAGATATCCTGTCAAATAACCCAGGCCTAGAACAGGTTCGATTGGGCATCAAGCTACTCACCAAGGGTTTGGAGCAACAGATGGCTGCAAAATCCGGAAGTGGAAAGCTGGTATCCAAATCTGACCAATGTCACACGGACTCAGCCTGGAATGATATAAGGCCCCAGCGTGTTCCGGAACAGCATCACTGTTCCGACCGACGGGAAGACAACCACTCCAGAACCGGATCGTTAGGACAGCATCACAGAACTGCGCGTGACTGGAGCAACATCGCCCCAGCAACCGAACAAGAGGCCACTGCTGCACTGTATCCAAGGAATCCTCCCTGACGAGAGTCAAACGATTGAAGGGGAGAAGATAAAGAGAAACATCGGGAGGAGGATCGTCAAAGAATGCCACCTCCTAGACATGCAAGCCGTCCGGCTAAGCCTCACCATAGTGGCAATGATGGACGAAGGAACGACGAAAACCATGCATGCACAAGCCGGCAGGGGGCTCGTCGTAGTGAAGACCCTCCGCGGAACCAGAATAATGACGCTCCGGATGGAGGCCGGCGATCAGCCGGAAACAATCCAGCTGCCCCACCCTCTCCACCAAGCAGTCATCACAACGGCTCTCAAGGGGGACAAGGAGGACGACGTGGCGGAGGAGGTGGTGGTAGAAGCCGAAGTCCGGCTCCAAGGCATCGCAGCCACAGCCGACGTTCGGGACGATCTCTATCCCCGAACGACACAAGGCATAGGATCAACTTCAACATAGAGGCGCAGCGCTACGAAAACGATGACATCTACGTGGGCCCAAAATGCTTTGGACCATGCATCAGAGCTACAAGATTCCCGGAAGGATTTGCTATCTCAAGGCATATCCAGGCCTACGACGGAATTGCCCGACCAGATACTTGCTGCATCGCCAAATGCGGAAACAGCCTGGTCGCAACCCGATATCTCCCACTTATGTTGTGGAAGATGGCACGATCACGGCTCAATGAATTTCCGGAGAACACCATCCATAACTGGTATGACATTCAAAGTGCATTCTTTCGGAATTTCGAAGGGACGTATCGGAGGCCCTGTACGGTCAGAGACCTACAGCGTTGCACCCAGAAAGCCGGAGAAACTTGTCGGGATTACCTTGGACGATGGATCAACACCAAGAACTCATGTGAAGGAGTAAATGATCAAACTGTGATTGAAGCTTTCATTGCAGGTCTCCCAATTGGTCTACTGCGCCATCGCTTGAAGTGTGACAAGGTCACTGATTTGGGAGAGATGATAGAATCAGCGAGCAAGTATACAGATGCTGACGACGACGCGGAGGGATTGCTTAATGCCCTAGTTGTGCCTTAGTCGGCAAAACAACCAAAGCATCAAGCTTAGAAGCACAAAAATACCTCGGAAGAGAAACCCAACGTGGAAACGGCAGTAGTCACTGCTACTTTCGGGTCTAGAGGACGAGGAGGACGCGGCGGAGGCCGTGGGCGTGGCCGTGGATCTTCGAGGGTCCAAGGTAGAGGAGACCAGCAACCAGGCAAAACCTACTCTTGGGCTGACATTGCTAATAACCCGTGTATGCATCACTTAGACGCCAATGGGGGCTTGTCCCACACCAACGCTGAATGTCTTTTAAATGACGACATCAAAAGAGATGACACCGCGGGCTACAAAGCTAAGCGGAAGAAGGGAAAGAAGAATCCCGAAAAAGATAAAGAGACCAAGGAAGATTCTGACATGGAGGAAGCTGATGCTTCAAATCCCAAGACGGAAGGGAAGAAAAAATTTCTGACCAAAAAAGACACTTATGTCACCTTCCTCGGATCTCAACCAGCAAAGGTCAAGAAAGCAGTTCTACATGAGCTCAATGCAACAATTCTGGCTGTCCCCCAATTTCTGGACTGGTCGGAAGTGGCAATCACATTTGACCGCGCTGATCATCCGCCTAAGTTGCACAGGCGAGGAAAATATGCCTTAATCGTCAATCCACTTATTTACGGTTATGGTTTCTCCAAGTCCCTGATGGACGGTGGTAGCAGTATCAATATTCTCTATGCCGAAACGCTACGTCGGATGAAGACCTCGGAGACTCAGCTGAACCACAGCACTGTGATTTTTCATGGAGTTGTCCCAGGAAGACAAGCTAATTCCCTAGGAGAAATCTCTTTGGATGTTACCTTTGGAACTCCAAAGAATTATCGGACGGAGGCACTTTCCTTCGAAGTGGTCCCGTTCAAGAGCGCGTACCACGCTATATTCGGACGTTCGGCTTACTGGGATTTTATGGCTCTTCTGTGTTACATTTACAATATGATGAAAATTCCAGGTCCCAACGGCGTAATCACTATCAGGGGAAACCCTAAGAAAGCCCGAGAGTGCAAGGATGGAAATGCCGCCTTTGCAGAAGCCATGCTACACGCCCAGGAGTACCAGGAGATCAAGAAGAGCATAGATCCGCCCAAGATGCCAACAACAAAGAAGGAGGTGACAAAGCCAAATCCGGAGTTCAAGGCATCAGAAGAGATGAAGAAGACGCCATTGAAGGATGATGACCCCTCCAAGGTGACCTAGATAGGCGTAGGCCTAAGTAGCGCATAGGAAAGCGCGCTCGTCAAGTTCCTCCAAGCAAATCAAGATATCTTCGCATGGCAACCATCTGACATGACCGGAGTACCTAGGGAACTTGCCGAGCACTCTTTAAATGTAAACCCAAACGCTAAACCCGTTAAACAGTCCTTACGATGTTTTGGCGATGAAGAGCGTAAGGCAATAGCTAAGGAACTAGCACGTCTCGAGTTAGCCGGATTCATAGAAGAGGTCATCCACACTGAGTGGTCGGCCAATCCTGTAATGGTCCCTAAAAAGGACACCACTGATTTAAGGATGTGGGTTGATTATACTGCCTTGAACAAGGCTTGTCCAAAAGATCCGTTCGCTCTGCCTAGAATTGATCAAGTTATCGATTCTACGGCAGGCTCGGAACTCCTCTATTTTCTCGACACATATTCTGGTTATCACCAAATCCGGATGAAGGAATCTGACAAAGTCAAAACTTCATTCATAACCCCCTTCGGAACCTTCTGTTTTGTTACGATGCTCTTTGGGCTGAAGAACGCAGGAGCTACCGACCAGCGCACGATGCAGCGTTGCCTCCGCAACCAATTCGGACGCAATGTACATGCATACGTGGATGATATTGTGGTGATGTCCAAAAAGAAGGAAATGTTGATTTCCAACTTGGAGGAAATGTTCGCCAATCTACGAAAATACAACATCATGCTTAACCTGAAGAAATGCTTCTTTGGAATACCAGCCGGAAAATTGTTAGGTTTCATCGTGTCTCAAAGAGGCATAGAGGTGAACTGGGACAAAATCAAGGCTATACTCAATATTTCCAGGCCAACTCGCCTGAAGGACGTACAAAGATTAACTAGTTGTATCGCTGGGGTCAGTCGATTTGTAAGCCGGCTTGGTGAAAGAGCCGCACCATTATACAAACTCCTAAAAAAGACCAAGGATTTTGTTTGGACCAATGAAGCTGAAGCTGCACTACAAGACCTGAAGAAAGTACTCTCATCTGCTCCTATCCTTGCAGCACCGAAACCTCAGGAACCGATGTTGCTCTATCTTGCTACGACAAATAAGGTCGTTAGTATTGTCATGGTGGTGAAGAGACCGGAGGAAAATCAGGAGAACCTGGTGCAGCGTCCGACTTACTTTGTCAGTGAGGTCCTGACAGAATCAAAACAGCTGTATCCGCACTATCAAAAGTTGGCTTACGGTGTTTTTCTAGCATCTCGTAAGTTACGACACTATTTTCAGGATCATCCAATTACCGTGGTGAGCATATCTCCCATAAGAGATATAATCAACAACAGTGACGCCACAGCACGCGTCGCCAAATCGGGCATAGAGCTTTCAGCTTTTGATATTGAGTATAAACCCCGGACAGCAATCAAATCCCAAATCCTTGCCGACTTTGTCGCTGATTGGACAGAGACGAAGGAGAACATAACCCTCCCTGAGTCGGAATATTGGACCCTCTACTTTGATGGGTCTAAGGCTCGCGGGATCTCGGGGGATGGCATGGTGCTCAAATCACACCAAGGAGATAAACTTCTATACGTGTTGCAGATCCACTTCACAGCGACAAACAATATTGTCGAGTATGAAGCACTACTGCATGGAATCCGGATTGCTAAGGATATTGGCATCCGACGTTTGATGTGTTACGGAGATTCGGATCTTGTTGCTCAACAAGTGTCGGATATTTGTAATGCAAATAAACACATGAAAACATATAAAGCTGTCGTGGATGATCTATCTAAATCGTTAGAAGGGTTTGAAGTTCAACACATCCCTCGAGCAGAAAATGAGGAAGCAGATGCACTATCTCGGATAGGCTCTGCACGGAAAGAAGTCCCGGATGGCGGTTTTTAGAGCACCTCAAAGTTCCCTCAATAAAGGGAGTAGATGAGTAATATCCGACCAAATCTGACTCACCTCTAATAGCAGTTTTGGCTATAATTCCCAGCTAGACTCAACCCTACCTAGATTATCTGGTAGATGGCAAATTACCCGAGGATGAGGTGCTAAGCTGGCAGATCATCCGACGAGCGAAAGCCTATACTATAGTTAAAGGTGAGCTCTATAAGCGGAGTGTTTCTGGGGGTTTTCAACGCTGCGTATCTCCGGAAGAAGGAGTGGAAATCTTAAGATAAATCCATGAAGGCGAGTGTGGTCACCACGCTGTAGCCAAATCATTAGTGCAAAAGCTTTTAGACACGGATTTTTCTGGCTTACAGCTCAGGTAGATGCCGAACGATTAGTCAAGACGTGCAAAGGCTACCAAAAGTACGTCAAACAAGCTCATGTTCCAGCTGATCAGCTGCGAACAATACCTATAACATGGCCTTTTGCGGTCTGGGGGCTTGGTATGGTAGGACCATTTAAACGAGCTCCAAGTGGATTTACTCACCTCTTAGTGATGGTGGATAAATTCGCCAAATGGATTGAGGCTAAACCCGTCACAAGTTGTGATGGAGCAACAACCAAAAGATTTGTCGAGGATGTTATAGTCCGGTACGGTTATCCACATAGCATTATCACGGACAACAGGAGTAACTTCTCTATGGGAGAATTGGCAGAATTCTGCAACGAGCAAAATATCCGGCTTGACATTGCGTCAGTCGCACATCCACAGGCTAACGGACAAGTCAAAAGAGAAAATGGTTTAATCCTACAAGGCCTAAAACCGAGACTCGAAGCACCACTACGACGTGCTGTGGGGGCTTGAGTAGAGGGATTACCCTCTGTAATATGGAGTTTACGAACAACCCCAAATAGGTCAACCGGATACACACCTTTCTTCTTGGTCTATGGCGTAGAAGCAGTTCTTCCTAGTGATTTAATTCATACTTCTCCTAGAGTGGCCATGTATATTGAAAAGGATGCCGAGATTTCTCGACAAAATGATCTCAACTTAGTCGAAGAAGTTCGCGTCGTTGCTGAAATGAGATCAACAGCCTATCAACAGAAGTTACGCAAGTATCATAGCCAGAGAGTCCGAAACAGATCTTTCAATAAAGGTGATTTGGTTCTCCAGCTTGTGCAACAAAGAAAGCACAAACTTTCCCCAGTATGGGAAGGGACCTTCTTAGTTAGTCGAGTATTGCACAATGGATCGTACTACTTAACTGACATGAGGCCAGTCAAAGAAAGACCTACTACTTAGAAGACAAAGAGAGTTGGAGGAAGTACAAATCCGGATGAGTTAGACAGACCTTGGAATATTGCTCAGCTACGTCCCTTTTATTCTTAGTTTATCCTTCTTTGTAATCATATATATGTACATGTTCTGTGAGAAATAAAGTCTTGGTTGGCTCAAGTTTTCTCTGAGAAGTTTTTACCATCTTATTTCTGAATGATCATGTCATAGTCGAAAATCCTAGAATACTTGAAAGTACTTTATGCTCATGTTTGTTCTGGTTTAGATTTCCGATTCTAAAAATGCTACCTTTGGGTATAACTCTAAAGTTTCTAGTCTATACTTTGGTTTTTTTGTCTGATTGCCGGATGCGGGTATTTTTCGAGTAGTGAATTGTTGGTACTAGAAGCCGGCTTTGTTTCTGAGTTTAAACTGGTTTAGCAATTGAGCTCCGTTGCTCGGCAAAGTTTGCATGCAGAAGGTTTAGCCGGCTCGCGAAAGGGACAAGGCGGAAAGCCAGATAAACGATAAGTATAGGCGAAAAAGTACAAGTGCTTATGTTAACATTTCAGGCACACTAAAATTTAAAGCTAAAAAGTGCTGAATAGATTAAAAGCTTAGCACTAGCCAAATTATAAGTACTGCATATTTACAGACCCATAAATGTTTCTCAGAATAATACATTTGTTTCTGATAATTTATGATGCAGGAGAGGATGCATGAGTTGCCGGCTCGCTAGATGCATCGGCCTCGGTTTGATAATGCTGCGAGACGTTCAGATCCGATACGATATGTTCATCGTCGGAAACTTCAGATGCTTCTTTTGGAGGCGGAGGTGGTGTGTCCATGCGGGTGAAGAAGGGACTGTCGTAGCTGGTTAAATCAGCTACGTGACACCCATATCCGGCACAGGAGTCCATGATGGCCTTGATGTCCTGCTCCTGGCCGTCTTCATCCACCTTGCAGTACCCCCTGGTCACTTTCCATATTTCCATGTTTCCATGGTGGCTCATGACCATGGTGAGAGCGTTCTGCGTAGCGGATCGCGCGTAGGACATGTTCCAGTCCTGAACGACTTGCGGCATATCCTTCGCTTTGTCTCGCACCTGAAAGTCCGACATGCTATGCATATCCGGAATCTTTAGAGCTTCGCCAATATCCTCATGGGATTGGCGGAAGTCATGAACCAGATCACCGACTTGGGTAAGCTGGTAGGTGCGAGGCTTGGCAGAGGTGGAGTCCGTCAAGTTTAGAGGCCCTATACACATAACGCAAAATAGTTAAGAAAAACCCGGCATTGAAAAAGTCGAAGCATATAGACAAGTCAGAAAGATGGAAACTTACCGAAGATGACATCGTCAACTTTGGTCTTCTCTTCTCGAAGACTCCAGAGTTCAGCCTGGAGCGCCTCGGAAAGATCCTTCTCTCTGCAAAGTTCATTATTGAGATCCGAGATTCTCTGATCTTGAGCCGCAATCTTACGATCACGCTCGTCAGTAGCCATTGAGGAGGATTCGAGAACTTGAGCAATGCTCTTCTCATGATCCGCCTTGAGCTTATCCAGCTCTTGGCGAAGTTCTTTATTCTCCACCACCAAGGTTTTGAGGTTCTCGGCCTCTTCAATCATAGCGTAGGACTATTTTACCAGTGCTGTAAGTCAAAAAGAACAGCAGTTCAACGAAAATATTTGACTATGAAAACACAAAAGACAAGGTTTGAGTCTCGGAATGTTTACCTTTGGCCTCATCCTTGGAGACCTTCAGCTTAGCATTTTCAAGTCAGAGAGCTTTGATCTCTCTCCGCTTGTTGCAGATGTTCTTCAACAAATCCTGGTTATATGAATTAACTTTCTGTAAGTCAGAATAGCCAGAGTCAGAAGTCTACTGAAGACTCGGGCTAATATTGTTACTAATATCAGCACGAGCCTTGGGGGATACACTAGTTCATTCTTTGGCATCGTAAGGAAGCATAAACCTGGATTGTATATCCTACTTCATGCTTGGGGGCTGAGGATATGATATGAAATGCAATAAAGAAAATTGTGAGTTGGAATTGCGACTTACATGATGTTCATGTGTAAGCTTGCTCAGACACATGTTCACCTCGGTGGTAACCTTCTCGGCGAGGGTGAGTGGAATAACCGGAGGTGGTGGAAGTACACAAGATCTAAGTCCCTCGTCGTGAAGGTGAACTTGTTCAAGAAGGTCGCAGTACTTGATGTCTTCCGCCTCTTGTGCTTCTTCTTCGGCAGAGATGTTTCTCTTCTCCAGGCATTGTCGGGCCAGAAGCTGGATTTCTTCTACAGATTTCCGAGACAAGCCAAATTTGGCAAGTCCCAGATTATTTAGGAGGTTTTCGGCAAAGATCTCGGCCGAGGGATCATCACCCGAAGAGGGTTCACCCTTATCTAAACCTGAGCCACCCGTGGTGGTGTCAGTCTATGATTCGAGGATCACTGGCCCCGTTGAAGGAGCCGGATCTTCTGCGACAACCGGTGATGGAATAACCACCAGCTTGCAGAAGGTGGAGGGGCAGGAGTCGGAGGAGCCACAGCAGGAGAGGCTATGGTCAGCTTCGTCTGTCGCAAGGGCTTCGAAGAAGTTCCCTTCCCCTTGCCCTTGATGAGCTGCTTAGCTCTGAGAGTGTAATAAGAATGGAAAGCATTACATCTCGGAAACAAAATTCGAGTAAGGAACAAAGGTGGAAGTTGTGTTGAAAGTTACCTCTTCACGACAGGCACCTCCTTTGTGCCGACGACCACTGTTGGAGCCTTGTGCTTCTTGGGCACAATGTCCGGTAGTGGAACTAGTTCAGCCTCCTGAGAAAACTCCGAAGGATATCCCTCGAGGGGAGCTAGCTCTGACTCGGGGAGGTCGTCAAGCTGAAAAGAATAAAATATCTCAGTATTGTAAAATAAAAGGTGAAACACATAAAAGGATTTATTATTGAAGCTTACCGGAACCATAGGGTCTTCCGCTGTATGCATATCCAGAGACAAGTCCGGAATCTTCCTTTGAATCCGCTCCTTGATCAGCCATTTGATCTGGCTTATGTAATCCTGTGGCTTTAAAGCCTTAGGACTGATGCGGAGGGAATCATTCTTTGACGTCGTGATGGAGTGCATCAGACGGTCGCCGTGGTATTGGAGAGGCTGAATCCAGCGTGCGACCCAGCATTGGACCAGGTCGGATCCTTTCAATCCCTTGTGTTTTATCAGATATTCAATCCGCCTCTTAGCGAGGATCAGATCGTCACTTAGAGCCGGAGGGGCCTCGTCCCAAGACGGTTGGGTCGTGGCGGCTCCTTCTATGAAAGCCGGCAAAGCAGTGGCTTTGCCGGGAGCAGGAATATCCCTATGATAAAAGAAGTGGCCGGCCATTGTTTGACCGACTCACTGGCAGAAATGTGAGGATAGCTACGCTCGCGTCTAAGAGAAAGGCTAATAGTGCCGGTAATGTAGGGATTACCGGTAGTGATGGATTTTCTACGAACATGGAAGTAGAAACGAAACAAAGTGAGACTCGGCCTAATGCCGAGATACCCCTCGCACAAAGCTGCGTAAGAACTCATCTCTAAGATGGAGTTCAGGGGGAGATGGTGGAGTTATACACCATAATGATCGATCACCTCAGAAAAGAATTCCGAGGGAGGGAAAGACAAACCTCTGTCGAGGTGGGTGCCGAAGTGGACCCGCTCGCCAGCACGCGGGTGGGGGATGGTTTCGTCGGAACCACTTCACCAGTCGCCGGCGCGGAGGAGACCTTCATTCTCCACGCCTTGGAGTTTCTCGTCGTCGAGGAGGCATGGGATCCAGACTCCCCGGTTGCTCTCCTTCTCTGCCGTAGCAGTCGCCGTCGCCGCTGCCGCCGAAGCTGCCAATCCGGATGAAGAAGAGGAAGCCACTTCTCTGGTGCACCAGTGACCTTAGATGGGCAGCGCTAGGAAATCTGGGAGGCAGGAGAGCTCTCTGTGCTAGGGAGATGTGGAGAAGAAGGAACGGCGAAGGGAACAGGTGAAGAGGAGAGAAGGAAAATCCTCACCCCTTATAATCACCTACCTGCGCCAAGATTCGTGCAAATCGCACTGTGTAAACGCCACGCATCGTGGAAGGAACTGGGAAGGACCCACGCGATTATTACGTCGCCTCGATCTCTGCGTACGCATTGAAACGGTGCCACGGTTCCTCTAATGGTGGACCCACCAATGGTCGTGCTGACAAGATGTTTCTCCGCTGACGTGACTTGACCATGACCAGTGTCAGATAACGTCAGAGACCAAGTTCCGGCTTAGTTTGAAAATCAAGCTGGGAAATCCGAGTAACATATTAATAGATCCGACTTATTTTAAGACCCGGATAGTATTTCTTATTGTGAAGTTTCAGGAACCCTTCAAGATTCTGCAAGCCGAAGATCAAGCTAGACGATGATGAATACGACTTTGGATCTTGGAGGCTTCCGGGGGCTGCTATTGGGGATATACTTTTCGGGTATCCTCAGCGTTCCTCACTGACCAGGGTGGCCCACTTTGGGTTAGAGCTTTGCTTCACGGGCGGCCCGGTCAGGGAGAAAAGACGGAGTCCAGTCCGGCTACGGGAAGGCCCAGAAGACTTACCGACTTAGGCCCATAGTGTTACTTGTAGTTCAAGATGTACTATGTAACCGACTCTTAGTCGTAGCCGGATAGATCTCTCCTGTAAACCCTAGGCCGGATATCTATATAAGCCGTCCTAGGGAGAGCCTTTAGGATACCCTCAATAGTCTACATTCTCAACTCGCACAGGCGAACCCTTGTAACCCATATTCCAGCACTGCCGTATTACTGGATTGCTAGTAGGAGTAGGATCCGTCCAAAGCCAGCAGATTTGGACGTGGGTAAACTTGTGTGCTCACCGTCCCGGAACACCGTACGTCTCACACCCCTCTTCCACATGCCTCGAGGACCCCCTCATGGTGTACTTCTCATCAATCCAATGACATCGCCTAGAGCCAAGTGTCGTTCGCATGTGTCGGCCGCAGCTTCTCGTGGGTGCTCGTGCCAAGCTTGGTTTCTCCTGCCCATGGGGTTCGCCAAAAGCTGACTATGCGCCGTTAGTGTATGTTTATCGCGGTTTCTCACCGATCTATGGCCCACCATAGGACGATGTGGCGTTGTAATCCCATGCATGGCGCGGTTTATCATGTTACGTGGGGCTGTCCCGAAACGGTGTGTCGATGTTGGCCCAGACCGTCTATTAGCATACAGTATACACGGCACGGGTTTTTGCGGCAACATCGTGCTACGAGATCAGTACCGGAGGACGCAGTATATAGCGCCTCTTACCATAATTTCTATACGCAACGCTTTAGCTAGGTTCTCTCCTCACCATCTCCACCATGCTTTGGTTCATCTTCTAGGTCAGTAGCATGCATATCTCTGGTCTCTTCCTCACCACAGCTCTTTAAGAGGTAATTACCACTTGTTCTATTCGATCTTCCCTTGCCCCTCCCTTTTTTCTCTCTTTTAGAAAAAGCACCTAACGTGACCATTTTTTGTCGACTTCGGGTCTTCGTTCTATGCAGCATTGCAAGACACAAAAATGTGCAGGTACGCCTCTAGATTCTCTCATATTTTGCCATCATGGATGCTTAGAGTTGTATCTAACATGTTTGACTCCATTGGTCTGCTCCTCGAATGATACCAGCGGGCTGACGCAGCTGTCCACTTGTGTCATAGCCAACGTTAGAACGTTTGTGACCACCAATAGTACTCAGGTGCATATCCTTTCGAGTTAGCATATTTTTTACAGCATTTAATGCATGGTCATGACAGATGCTTGGTCATATACACGCGGATTACTTTGTTCAATTTAAGGTCTTGGCACATCGACCAAATGCATGTGTTACTCAACTTAGCTGATGACTGTTGTGTCTTCCCGTATGTCGTCGAGCCATTGTACGAGCTCCTCTCCTACATGCCAATGTTGATGAGCAGGTCCTCGGCTTGCAGCAACTCCTTACCTTGCTTTCGAATGAATATTCCTTGCCCTTACAAGACTCTTATTTCAACCACATCGTACGATGTAAGACTCTTTGTAAAGTGTCCGGTTAAAGAAAGTGTTGTTTCCTATGATGTTCGTTTTCTCTAGTGAATATTTTGTACAGTCTAAATAGTATGGCGCCTTATACATTAAAAGTTCCCATTTAATCTCATATCGCTTGCTTGGGTCATGTAGCATTTAAAACACTAGTACAACAATACAGTTCATATAACTGAATAAATTTGGCAATAAGTACGCTAAACACTGTGTGATGTGTGTGTGGACATGTTGACTTAAGGTCATAGATTAATGATGTGGATGTGATTTCTCTGGGCTTGATGGGCATACGCTACGATGTGTGTATCGATCCAGATGACTATGGGCCTCAGAGTGTCCAACGAGGCTCTAGGTTTCAGGCTCGGGATTTCTCGCGCTATGTGCCAAGACATTAAGAACTGTCTTTTTACGTGTTTACTGTTTTTGCTGCCTTCTACTTTTGCTAACACAAGATACTAAACAAGGTAGCCTTTATAAAGTTCAACATAGTCGTCTGCATGCTTCCATCGTTCGTCAATAGGATAAGATTGTTAGATAGGATTCTAGGATTAGTCTTCAGACTTTTCGTTATCTGTAGTTCCATGTGCGTAGGTTTCGATTTGCTTTTTCACGTGTGTTTCCGCCTCTTAGTGTTATGCACTCTATTCCTATATGCTTTCGTCATTGTGTTAAAATAATCTTACAGCATCGCATGTCTCGGTTCTTTATTGTAGTTTTCCACGATACTCTACGCATAGGATCGTGCAATGAGAATATCTCCACTTTATCTCGCAAAGAGATATCTCAACTGCCTATGCAAATTGTCCTTTGTAGCGGTTTAGAAAACGTAGTAATATACGATTAACGCTTCCTATCCTATCACAATGATCATACTTTTAGGTTTGAGTAGGACACGTCGCTTCCTGAGTCGTGTCGTGGGTACTTGACTCGTGCGAACATGTCTCTTATGTTTGTATGTACGCGGCCCACGCGCTCGCGGAAACAGCTCCTATAGCGTATCTGGTTTCATGTGCTATAAGGCTAGAAATTTAGTCTCACCTCGACAACTTAGAGCGGTTTTAGCCAGCTTATAAACCCAGCAACGAGAGTCCAGGTTTGAGGCTTTACCTTAGGAACTTCAGTCCCTAGGGGAAGGTCTCAAGTATGGTTTTTATCTTGCATGAAGGCATAACTGTCTGCCAGCCGTGCCCTGGGGGGCATAGAGAGGAGACTATTATAATAATTTCTATGAATAATAAATAATATTTACTTTCTCTTTACATATTGTTTATTTATTTCGTCTAGCATTTTACTTAGACTGTGTCTCCTTAGGAGTCGTCACATGGTAGCCTGTTAGCTATCAAAACATGTACAACCAAATCTTAGACAATATTAGTGTCTAACCGTTTGCGCTATCGATGCTATCTAGGACGGATTGACGGATTCATCGAACTATGGACCAATTTTATCATCAGACAAATTGTTTTTTTCGCTGCCCTATAACCCTATGTCATCTCTTACTACTCAGCCATGGTAAACACCGATGCATGTACGGTAGCATTGCGATGCACGGATTGTAAAGTTTTTCTCTTGCACGTCGATGTAGCGCGATCATGTCATAAAAACGTTCTTCCTACTGGCTATGCACTAGGAGGGCGTAGAGAGAAGTCTAGTCTTGAATAATCATCAACAATCAGCAAACAATATTTCTTTCCACCAAGACTATCATGAGATGGAAGTCCAAAGAGGTCCAGATGAAGGAGCTCCAAGCACCTCTCGAAGGATATATGGGTCTTTCTATTTTGAGATGATTCATGCATCTTTCCTTCAATACAAGCCCTACAAACACGATCTTTGGCAAAAGAAATATCTTTTAGTCTGAGAATGTGTCCACCCGTGTAGAGACTTTGCAAAGACCTCTTATTTTATGTGGTCTAGACGACGATGCCAAAGCCATCCCATGACATCCTTAGTGTACAAGCATATCGCGTTTGAAGTGGTGTTCCCCGAAAAGTCCACTACATACAAACTATGCTTGATATACCCAACAAATGAAACTTTTAGAGTTTGTTAGCTCCACATGAGTACCACGAAATGCACATCAAAATAAGAAGCAAGAACCATAAGAGAAATTGCATGAACAGAAAGAATAGTATAGCCAAGGGTCTCAACAAGCCTGACATTCACGAGGGACACATTTGGATTGACTACCACCTTGCCAAGACCCATTACCTTAGAGCTTATTTTATCATCATAGGAGACAATAGTATTTCCATGATTTGGTCTAATCTCCGACATGATAGACTTGCTTAAGGTCATATGACTTGTGGATCCACTATCAATAACCCATTTTGCTCCCCAGAAGCATAGTCCTAAAAAGATCAAGCTTTAATCTTAGGTACCCATTTTTCAATAAATCCTATTTTGTTAGAAACCAGGGTATTAGGAACCCAAATAGACCAATAATAATCATGAACATAATATGTACCAATAGATTTTGCACAAAAATGACCATCATAATATTTCAAAAGAATATAAGAAGGATTGTTTATGATAGCATACTTGTTGGTAGAAGTTCTGGACATTCCTCCCTTACTAGGGGCGGAAATTCCGCCCTGCCAGTGTCTAATTTTTTTGCCCTGCTAGGGGTAGAAAATTCTGGTGTCTGAAATTTGAGCCTTTGTTGTGCTCTTCTTATTGTTCTTCTTTTTCTTGGGCTTGGGTAAATACCCTTCCCTTCTGCACCTATTGGCCTCATCTTAAGTGGTGCCTTAAATCCTTGTTCTCCTCAACAAGCATTCTTGCAACAAGGGTTATAAGATCTAAGCATATCAACAACATTCATAGATGAAGACTTCAATTTTCATTAGTCAATCGAGTTTGAACTTTATAATGGGAATCAAAGAGGCTAAATAATTTACTCTCCAAGGCTTTATGTTCTTTTTTGAGTTCTCGTAATCCTCTAGGGTCCTAGCATGACCAACATCAAACTCAACATTTCATTTTTAAGTACATTTAACCAAAGCAAGATCATGGTCATGTTCTCTAGTGAGTTGGGATATATACAAGTTACGAGAATCCTCAAGGTTAGAGGCACTCCCTTAAAAAGTGATACGCAAGTCTTGCACTTCCTTGAGATTTTGAGTGAGAGAGGCAATCTCATCAGTGGGTTCTCGCCCATTCTTACCAAACATATCAATGGTTTATTATTTATCATCAAGGAGATCTTGTGCTTGACCTAGTTGGCTCATTAGAGCCTCAAAGTAACTTTTAATCTGACCTTCCATGGTTGCTAAGAAGTCATCAACACCAACTACCTTTTTTTCACCTTGGGGCCCTTAACATCATACATAGAAGGCACAAATGAGTTGGTCTTGGATGCGGATGTTACCTCGGTGCATTTTGCCATGAGAAATTTTTGGTTGGTGATGATTTTCTCGTTGGGGGAGTCGAAGAGGGATATCGAGGAAGTAGAGGTGGTGGATATCGCGGCCACTTCCACTACTTCATGATCTTGTTCATCTTCTTCGTCATTGGAGGAATACTATTCATGCACCACCAACACCTTTTGCTTTCTTTGCTTGGGGAAGTTATTGTTGCGGTAGTTCTTGATTTGATGAGTCTTGGATCTATTCTTAAATATGAGACACCTCCATGGTCTTCTCTGCTCTCATATAGGAAATCGAAAATAAAATGAACCTTGTCATTGCAATTGTAGCATGTTCTTGCCTCTGGCCCATTCGGTCTTGCATGGAACCTTGAGTTATCTCTTGGCCTTGAGTTCTTGCCTTCATTGCTCCAAAAGGCTATAGTAGAAAGAGCCAAGTGTTCATGTAGAGCACACTTGACATCTTTAGAAGCCCAACTACATTCATCATCTCCTCTTCCTTCTTCATCCAAATACACCACCTTGTTCTTCGAAGTGATATGCCGAACACCTTGAGCACGAGCTGAGTTCGTGTTCTTCTTAGAAATGTTCAAAGCAATAAATTTTCTTAGAACATTGTTTGATTATATTGTGTGGTATTATTATCTTCTCTTGATGGAGTTAAACTTGGATTCTTCATAATTAACATAGGAGGGATTAACAATCTTTCTCTTCATGAACCTTTTAGCATAGGTAGCTCCAAGGTACATCATGGAAACACAAAATACCTTAAGACATCGGTAAATTTCTTCAAGATTCTTATCATCTAGCATATATAAAACCATTAGAATCGTTATTGATCTCTTTGAACTTGGAGAGTTGAATGCTTGCATTTCCAACAAATAGCTTGGTGATATAATCCCAAGCTTATTTTGCGACGGAGAGTGGGCGAACATGAGAAAAGTTCTTGGGTGTCAACGCCTTCTGAATCATGGATAAGGCAGTATCATTGAGTTGCTTGTCAACCACCTCTGCACATGTCAAGTTTCTTTTATCAACCGGCTTCAACCCTTCCTCAAAAATCCTCATCAACTCGATGGAAGATCTATTAAGATGGTACTTTGTTAGAAATTACCAATCAACAAAATTTGATGCATCTAACATGGGTTGGGAGGATTGTGGAATTATATGAGGCATTGGATTAGGTGGATCCGGGTGTGTGCTTATTCGGTAGGGGAACCGCCAAGTTAGCACATGATCCATCATCCTTTTTGGAAGAGGAATCACTGATACCCTCCTTTTTCTCACTTGGAGGATTTTCCAATTAAGGACAAAAAACCCAAGCGAGAAGCGGATGCATTAGGGGAAACAATAGGAGTTTCAAGAGGGTGTATATGAGATCTAGCACATGGCTTAATAGGATTGGTAGGATACTCATACCAACAAGTTGCAACTTAGTTTCCGGAAGCTCATCTAAAAAGAACCTCCAGGTTAAGCGTGCTTGGCCTGCAGCAATTTGAGGATGGGTGACCGACCGAGAAGTGGGTACCAGGTGCGCACGAGTGAGGACAAAGTGCGTAGAAAAGACTAGTGTTGGTCCGTGGGTCCAGTCTAGATATCCTATTAAGCTGCTAGGAGTGACACCCCTGGGGCCCAGTGGACGGGGTGTTACAAGTGCTATCAGAGCCGATCCTGCGGTTACACGGGCGTATGCGGGTCAATGGTGGGACATGTGGAGAATGGCGCGTGTGGCCTAGAGTGGACACGCCATGGCACATGTGTCGGCACTGGACGCACAAACATGTACCAAGAGGGGACATTCCAGACATGTACTTGATCGATGAGGGCATCGATCTTCTAAGGGTGGGTGTATGTGAGATCCAGCACATGGCTTAATAGGATTGATAGGATACTCATACCAATAAGTTGCAACTTATTTTCCGGAAGCTCATCCAAAAAGAACCTCCAGGTTAAGCGTGCTTGGCCTTCACCAATTTGAGGATAGGTGACCGGCCGAGAAGAGGGTACCAGGTGCGCACGAGTGAGGACAAAGTGCGTAGAAAAGACTAGTGTTGGCATGTGGGGCCAGTCTAGATATCCTATTAAGCTGCTACGAGTGACACCCCCGAGGCCTAGTGGACGGGGTGTTATAGTGTATAATGGGATTAGGTTTATTTAAAGCATTAAGGAGAGTCATAATTTCATCAAACTTGGACATTACAAATGATTCCAGTTCCTTGAGATCACCCATAGTGGAAAAGCATTTTGTGATGTTGTCACTAGCCTCCGGCTCTTGGTCGGCCATACTCTCTTAGGCGATTAAGCCCATAGCAAGAAACTTGGCTCTGATACCAATTTAAATGATCGGTATGGTCGACTAGAGGGGTGAATAGGCGACTAACAGGTTTTATCTTCTTTTTTGCAAATCAGGCTTGATAAGAATGGCGATTTTCTAGATATGTAACTAAATGGAACATCCTATATGGCAAGATACAAGCAATCAAGTAAATTTAAAATGAAAAGGTAGGGAACTAGATAACCAAAATGAAGACATGATGATGTATTCTCATAGTAACTTCCTTGTTAAGGGAAGTACGTCTATGTTGGAGGGGTGTGGAACCACAAAGGTCACCAACACCACAAAGCCTCACCCTATTCTCCAATGAACCATCCACCAAGTTGGATTAACCCTCCACTATACTGTGAACTTTAAGCTTGCGATCAAAACCTTTACAACAAGGTTGGGTAAACCCCAAAACAACTTGGAGGCTCCCAACATGGCTTTTGAGCTTTATAACACCAAATCTTAGCTTCAATGGAACCCAAATGCTCCTAGGTTCCAAGAACCCAAGATCCACAAATCCACAAAGGGAACAATAGGAAACACAAATTCCTTTAGTGAGAATGTAGATCTAGGTCTCCTCCCTTAATGCCTAGAAGGGCATCAAGTTTGGTTGGCTAGGGAAGGAGATCTAGGGCTTCAATGTCTGCATTAATGGAGGGGAGAGAGAATCTGTACAAAGCAATCTCCTTGAGGTTGGTGGGGGGTATTTATACCCCCTATGAAATGTGACAGTTGGGGTCACTAACCTCGGAAATTTCGGTGTTGGTTGGGGTGGAAATCCCCCGCCCCTCCCGAAATTTTCTTTGCACTGCAAATTTTAGTCTAAATTTTTGGTCAAATTTCTGGCACCCTATCTAAGCATTGCACAACATTTTATTAGTAGAAAAACAAGGGGCAGAGATTGTGAGAATATCTGGGCCCCGGAAGTTTGGTATAGGGGCAGAAATTTGGTAGACGGTGTGGAAATTCCGTCCCTAGGGGCAAAATTTCCGGCCTCAAGAACACAAATTTGGCCTAAAGGATTTCCTCTTCACAATCATCATCCAAATTTTGAGGGACGGATTTTATATTGTGTTTTATAGGGTTCACTTGAAGCACTCAAGCACATGGTTAGATATCATTTTTGTTGTTAATAAACACTCAAAACACTAAAACCAAGAAATACACTTTCAAGAGGGTTATATCCTAAAAACACACAACATGTGGAGCGAAAAGCAAGAATTCTTTTCTTATAATTTCGAAGATTTTGACAATAAACACAACCAAAATTTCAGATAGACTCATAATTAGGCTTGGTTTGCATAAGTCGTTCAGCAAGACTATCAAAGTTAATCACCTTCCTAGGAAGAAAATTGATAAGAAAAGTGGTTTTAAGGGATGCTTCATCCTAAAATTTTGGTGGCATAGCTGCATTGGAAGTAATGAAATCCCAGCTTCAACAATATGGCAGTGTTTACATTCAGTAGTACCGTTTTGTTGATCAGTATGTGGACATGTTAGGTGATGAGAGATGATAACTTTTGAAAAGAAAATGTTGAGTTTTTCATATTCACCACTCCATTCAGTTTGCATGGTTTTAGTTTTTGTATCAAATTTGCGCTCAACGAGTTGTAGAAAATTAAGAAAGACTTGATTAACATTAGAATGCTTCTTGATCAAATAGATACATGTAAATTTCCTAAAGCATCGATAAATCTTACATAGTATGAATGTTTGCCGAGAGACATGGGTGCAGGATCCCAGACATCAGAAAACACTTGCTCCAAGGGAGTAGTGGAAACACTAGTGGAGATAGGGTATGTCAAATGACGAATCTTAACTAACTGACAATAATCACAAATAAGAAATTATTTCATGAGTATATAAAAGTTTATGCTTCCTAAGAATTTGCGGCAACACAAACAAAGAAGGATGCCCTAAACGATGATGCTATTTAGAGGACACAAGCTTTACTGTGATAAAACCTTTCTTGGAAGACCCCGTAGAGATAGGCACTAGCAGGTAGTGACCACCATGATAGGGGCCCTTAAATAGTTTCCTTCTTGTGACCTGGTCCTTAAAAAAAGTATGGGTGAAAATCAAGAAATACATGATTGTCAAGTGTAAGTTTTTGGATAGACAAAAGATTTTTTGATGCACTAGGAATATGTAGAATGTTATTAAGATGAAATGAACTATTGGGAGTGTGCAAATTGAGTGACCAATATTACTAAGTTTCATACCATTGCCATCGGATGTTGTGACACAGTCACGTCCCTTGTACTTCCCATCCACAGTGAGCTTGTCCAATTCTCCTGCAACATGATCCATTGCATCAGTGTTAGATTACCAGTTGGTATTGACACCATATGAGGCATAGTGCGCGGACTTGTCATCACAACCATCATCTTCGGAGTCACCCTAGTAGCATCACCAATAGTCACTCGTAGGGTGTTCATGGATTTTGCAAATCTAGGGTGACATCGGATAGGAAGGTAGGTGCACGACCACGGCAATGACCCTGCCCACCATCATCACGGTGTCTACCTCCATCATCATCATGGTGTTTTTCTCCATCATCATGGTGACATCCTCCATCATCGTGACATCTTTCATGTCTATCATCATCGCATCACCCGTCGCATGCATCAGCTCGGCGGACTCCACGACGACCGCCCTCATCTCTACATCACCCTTGTCCTCCATCGTCTCTGCATTCTACACCATAGCGTCCACTGCGGTGACCACGATCACCATGGTCAGGAGATCATCCACAATATCCACGTGAGCGAGAGTTAGGGTTATTGTCGCGGCCATGAGGAGTGGTTGCGTTGGCCGAGGAGGTGAAGCTGGTGACTTGACCTGATTCGCAAGCATATCTTGGCGCAAATCATGAGCGAAAATATGGCTAAAAGGGTCATCAACGGTAGTATCGGGGTTTGTGTTTGCAGATAACATGATAGAGTTGTAGCTGTCATCGAGGACATTGAGGATGTAGCACACCATCTTGTTTTCTTCTACGGTCTTGCCAGCAGCAGCGAGCTCCGAGGAGAAGCTCTTCATCTCCGCAAAGAACTGTGCGGTCATCAGATCATTCTTCTTTGTATTGTTCATAGCCCCACTCGTATGATTGATCCTTGTCTAAGAGTGGGAGGATAACATGCTGGTGATGACTAAACCACACCTCAGCAGTTGTTTCAAGCCCAACGACATGGGTGATGATTCTCGGCAACAATGAGTTCAGGATGAACCCAAGGACTATCTGATCCTGAGAAACCCATGCGACATAGGCAGGGTTTGGGATTGTAATTTTCTTCGTGTATGCATCTTTACCCTCTAGGATCTTCACCGGCATGGTGTCGGTTCCATCATGCATGCCGAGAACCTGAGCACCATGGAGAGGTGGGTAGACTTGGTTTTTCCCCAGAACAACAAATTGTCCCTAGTCAATTTTTGGGAGGGAGGGAACCCCATGGCGGATAGGCCAGTCGTTTAGGGCAGTCGATTACGATGTTGAGGATGCCATGGCCACGGGGAAGGGATCGGATTGTAGGTTTTAGGGGTTTTAGTTGTAATTTTTCTTGTAGATTGGTTTGCGGTAGCTAGGTCATGGAAGAGACTGACTCTAATACCATATCAACAAGGTTGAAATGATGTCATCTTCCTAGGCTTGTGTGCATGTTATATTGAGATGGGAAGAGCCCCCGATGTGGCATTACAAGAGAGATAAACCATATAGGGTGGTATACTATACCATGTCTATACGGTATATTACATGTAGTTCAACATTATCTACAAGGAGGTGGTACGCTTAAGAACCCATAAGCTTTTGGGGTTTATAGATCCTATTGTTTTTTAGTACTAGCTAAATTAATCATGCATTGCTATGAAGCAAGAAATCAGTTATGTGAAAATAATCATGTTCTATGGAAATGTCGAGGTTGTCCCCTTTTCGGAGAAAAATAAACAATAATGTATTGTTAGAATCAATTGTTCAGGTTATGTGGTAAACCATGCTTCTTGACACGATTTATTGTTTTGCCAAAACATAAAGATTTATTGTTTTAACAAGATGATTTAACATTGAAGTCTTCTCAGATTCAAACATATTAACAAAATAAAAGTAAGCAGGTATGCATGAAAGGTGTAAGGAAAACCATATTTGTGGTCCAATACCATAGATATTGACAGACAGACAGAATGAACGAACATAATAGACTACGACTATTAGAAGTGGTGGAATTGCCAAATACACAACTAAATATCTAAAGTTTCATATCTGGTGCAAGTTTTGCTAGAAATTGCTCGAGTTTATAAAAACTTACAATAAATC
The DNA here is from genome assembly GCA_910589775.1 of Avena eriantha. Classification (NCBI taxonomy): domain Eukaryota; kingdom Viridiplantae; phylum Streptophyta; class Magnoliopsida; order Poales; family Poaceae; genus Avena; species Avena eriantha. The sequence continues at coordinate 214,686,684 of OU342742.1, forward strand.
ATGGTTGGAAAGTTGCTATAGGATATTTTCTGAAGTAATTCATTTTGCCATTAACGAGACCACGTAGATTGAGAGAGATAGAACTTCCACTATTTGTTTGTCAGATAGACTATTGAGCTAAGGATTTACCATCGCTATTCTCAAGACTAAAACACTGTGAAAATCTGAGTCTTTATGGTAAGTCCTATTTTTTATGGTTCCATTCCTTGGAAGTTATATCATGGTATATTAAAGCAGAGATCAACTCCTTAGGACACATCTATCAATGCTTGCCAGCATGAGAAAGACCTCAAACAATAGACATGAAGACACATATTGAACAATGATAACCATAAAATATGATGCTAATTGAAATGTTTACGTGTGGCATGCATCATTTGATGATGCTAGATTGCATAACATACAAATATTGTATTTTATTAGGCATATATTCAGATGATTTAAATATATAATGGAACACCTATAATGGAATAAGAGCATAAAACCACGTTGTTCCATGCCTATGCATATACCCATGAGCTGCTAAAGAATGATTCACCCAAACAACATACGACAAACGGTTGTCCACAATTGTAAAATAATTGTGAGAATGATGTACTATTCCACAGATAATCGTTTCGTTGAAATTTACAACCAATACGTGTGGAAAGAAGTAGTTAGTGTCTTAGTAATATAATACTTACTTTGTAAAGTGGATTCTTCAAACGCACTAGCTACACTTAGTTACAATGTGATGCTATAGCTAGTTAGGCATATCTATTTGCTGAAACAAAAGATATCTTCTGAAGAAAAAATTATGTAGTAAAAAAATATTTACACAAACGTCTACACTAGCTAGGGAAAGTTGTTTGAGATCACTTGTTAAGTTATCGCATGCATTGCCAAGAAATCAAAATTACACAAGCACAAATAGACGTTTCTAAGGCGACAGACTGACAGATGCATACCCTAGCTAGCTTGCGGTGGTCAAATGTCAAAGAGAGCGAGCTCTACAGAGAACAATAAAGAGGTCAGAGGAATGGCATGACCGCCGGCGATTGGCTGTAGGAGGCGGTGGGCAGGATGTGCATGCATGTGAGAGTAATTCAGTTTAGAATTACAAGGCGCATTGGGAGTGTTACAAGTACTTGCTTTCGGTCAGAGTGATTCAGAGCTTCATCTGGACTCATGTCCCGAATACCTGGAAAGAAAAGATTCTGCGGAAACTATTGAGAGTTCATTACTCTAAACAGAAAATAAAATAGTGCTATAATTGAGTTCATAGATCTGAACTCCTGTTCTTCTTCTATATATTAGCATATCTCATATGCCATTTTCAGAAAACAATAATGCATGTAAAGTAGTTGATCCCTGCTAGCTACTTGCATGGTTGGACGGTGCAAGGCAAAGCTTATCTCGTTCTCAGGTCATGTGGGATGTTTGTCCCACATTGGAAGAGATCAAGACGGAACAGAAGCTAGCTGTAGGTGTCTACTGATAGGTGGCCACAGCCAAGAGGCAATTATTATAATCCATCCCTCTTTCTCTCTTGTTACATCAGTCGGCCAATGGAGGCATCCTCCCGTTTATTCCGTTCAAACGGGAACGCATGCTACCGTAGCTCATCGAGTACCCTTTCCCTGTTCTATAAATACCGTACCATCCCCTTCGCTACTCACCATCAAAATAAACAGTAATGTTCTATAGAGATGCAAGTGCATATACATGAGCAGATCTCTCAGCAACGGGCTAGCTGGCTGAGAGAGGGGGGATAGATCAGATAGAGATAGCGAGAGAGGGAAAGACTTGCTGGCCAGATCTTCGGAGATGGCTACTTCAATTCTTGTCTTGTTTATGTTGTTTGGTTTGTCTTGGGAGGAAGGGAGTGAGGTGGAGGCTGACAGAAGAGAGTGAGCACACATGGTGCTTTTCTTGCATGGTGAATTGATGGGAGAGAGTTCATGCTTGAAGCTATGTGTGCTCACTTCTCTCTCTGTCAGCCATTATAACTCTCTCTCCCCCTCTCTTTCTCTCAGTGTGTGTGTGTGTGTGTGTGTGTGTGTGTGTGTGTGTGTGTGTGTGTGTGTGTGTGTGTGTGTGTGTTGACCTTCTGATCTCTTTCTTTGAGCCAGCTAATTACACATATGATGTGCAAAAGAGAGGTGGGAGCTGTGTGTGGAAGTTGACAGAAGAGAGTGAGCACCCATGGTGTTTCCTTTGCATCAACGAACATGCCAGGGAGCTATGCGTGCTCACTGCTCTATCTGTCAGCCACTGATCAGACCTCATTTCTTGCATACAATCACACATTCCGAGCTTGTTCTTTTTGCAGTTTGCCATGATCGGGGGCAGAGGGAGGGGAGCTGGGCTTTGGAGGTTTGACAGAAGAGAGTGAGCACACGCGGTGGTTTCCTAGCATGCGAGCGCCATGCTGGGAGCTGCGCGTGCTCACTCTCTCTCTGTCAGCCATTCACCATGCCCATCTCTCTTCTATCTGCTGCTAATCGACCGAACAAGAGAACACGGAGATCGATGGTCATGAATTTCTTACCCACATCTCTCGTGTTTAATTGCTACACGACATATATATACTCGCCTTTTGTGTTTGAACTGATCGATTCATGGCTTCTCTTTTCAGCAATATGCAGGGCAGCTATAGTCCAGGACACATCATACAAAGTCTTCACTGTGACATTGAGACTAGGTTTCATGTTTTCTTTCTCCGGATGATTAAGCTTAGTAGTTCATAGATAGAGCTTCCATAGTTGTCTGGGACCGACGGACCAGATCATGTATACTTTCATAGTTGTCTTCTTTGTGACTTTCAGAGACCAATTTCATGTTTTCTTTCTCCCGATGATTAATCTTAGTAGTTCATAGATAGAGCTTTCATAGTTGCCAGCTTAAATCTGTATGATCTGTCCGGGGCCGGCAGACCATATCATGTATACTGTGCATAAGTGGTTACAGCCTTACATCTTTCTCTTTCTAATTTTAGTCCTTTGACCGTCATCTCTCTCAGAGAACATGTGTTAATAGCACTGCTGGGGTTGATTAATTGCTGGCATCCCTTCTTTGAATCTGTATAAGCATGCTCTGAAACCTCCTGAACTGTACTCAGTTATTAGCTGTTATTTCATGTAAACGGTTGCAACAATTTTTTCTGATAAGATATTTATTTCCTGTCATAAGTATTTCTGTTCTTGCAATTTAAGCAGGTGCCAATTTGAATCAGTTTCTCGGACGCGAAGATCCAGTAGTGTTTGCTACGATGCATGTATACGCATTGATCACGCCACATGTATTACAACTAAAGTGCAGTATTTGATTCTCATCTATCTTTTCCTCATGCCTAAATCAAAGTTGAGTACAGAAGATGGTACTACGAAAGAGCACTTATGTCACTCCATCTTATTCCTTTGGAATATGCAGTCAGTGATGTGTGATGATACGATGACCTAGTTAAACTTATAGGCAAGACTACTCATGACATTCTTACGAAAATAGACCCTTACACACTAAATAAAAGCAACACGTACGACTTTCATTACTTTACATGGTTTGCGTAAAGATTGCATCTTACCATTAAAATACAAGAATGCAGTTACATAATACTCTCACGGCCAATGCATATGTTTAATTCTAGTTAAAGTAATTGCTCCTTTCATACTTAATCTTATGTTGCACCATAATAAAATATGTGGAAATTCTAATCCTACAAGATATATAGGTATGCTTATTAGAGATCAAGAGGATGTTCTTGTGATTTGTGAACATTTCTTTGGCATTCATAAAATCATGGTCTATATAAATGGGAACCCAATCACCTAGTTGCCTACTTAATTTGAGCTAAAGCGCAACTAAACAATTGAGGGAGGTTTGACTAATTAATTAAAGCCCAACTAGTATTTTTCAAGTTAGGGGGTGGAAAAGGTGACGGCGATGAAAGAAAAGGTAACATAATAAGGATGGGGAGGGGGATTTGCATTTGGAGACCGAAATGAGCTTCTAGCCATGGAGTGACAACAGAGGATTGGCATCACATACCGACATTATAGGAGGTACATATCATCAATGTCAATTGTTAGGTAAGTGTGAGGAGGATGGGTTGATCTACTAATGTGGCTAATGGTGAAATATGTGTTGCTCGATCTTGACGGGTCCAAAATGAGATTCTCAGAAGAAAAATACCGGCTGCGAATGAGATTCTCGCTTTGTAGTTAGTGGAGGAGCCGAGTAGTTCGAGTGACGAATAATCTTTCGAAAATATGTTAGTTGTTCACAACTCATATATTAGATGTCTCCTCGTGTTTACAAGATCGTGAAATAATTATGGACGTCGTACCTCCAGAATTATGAAAGGGTGTTCTTTTAAGCATCGGCATAGTATGTTATATGCAAATTTGACCATCACTAATATATCACAATAACCGTTCCAAAATTATAGTGTTAGGAAAATATTTCACTCATAAATTTGTAAGTTGGAGATGTTTGATTTGCACATTTATAGTTGGTCGATGACACACTTTCTTTTGGGAATATAGGGCATACTTTTACCGATCATGTTCAAGTTTTAGGAAATAGAATCTCACAAAAAAGTTTTAGAAACTAACTAATCCAAAAATATATGATTTTTTTTAAAAATGCTAGTATGATATTCATATTATAAATTGTCTTATGATTGCGATTTTGCAATTATTACAACAAAATAATTAAACATGAAGTTTAGGAAACAAAATTGAAACAGATGAAAAATAGGAATCCTCATTTCGGTACCGTACGTAGTGTAGTCGTGTGTTTGTAACTTGCCTCTCATGAATCATGTAGTAGTAGTACTATCAAACAATCAGTCCGGAGACTATGTACACATGTTCCTCGGAAGCCTGGCACTTGTACATACACCGCGCGCGTGTGCTGCTCTTGTTTCTGTCGTCAGAGAAGACAAGTGCGTGTTGCTAGCTCCAAGGTCTATGGATAAAGATCACCTTGCTTTAGTCGGCCGCCAGGTGTAGCGACGAGCGACGGGCGATGGCGCGTGGCATCCATCCCAACAAAGCTGCGGCCGTACCTAGTCGATCGCCAGAAATCATGCATGCCGCGATACAAGTCATGATGGGCATGCGTTCACCACATGTGCCAACGTGCGCGCAGTATCATCCCTCTAGCAGACAACGCAAACTTGTCCGAACTGAAAAATAACCGTCGTTTTTTGTTTTGAGTAAAATAAAACTGATGCAAATAGACATCGTAAAGCCGGTCCGACGTGAAAAACTTTTTCGGTGCACTAAGAATTTGCACCCCACACCCCCATATGTACAGGTTTCGTGGACGAACCGAGCGAGGGGGCCTTGTAAACACGTTGGAAATTTGGTAGGAGGGAAATTTCAGGACACGCCGGTGCCGTTCCGCTGTGGGACTCACTGGACCATCGTCGGGTAGCACCTCTGTGACGAGCTAATGAGTACCTCCGTGACGAGCTCGAGGAGCCACTCCTTGTTTTCTTCAGAGACCAGTGGGGCGGGACGCGAGGCCAGTGGCGGGGCGACGCTCGAGGCCAGTGGTGTGGGGCGGGGTGGGGAGGAGAGGCGAGTGGCGTGGGCGCATGGGGATGGAGCGGGGAGGCAGAGGGGCGGCGTCCGGCGACCACACGGGCGAGCTTTGGGCGGCGGCGGTCGGTGGACGTAGGGTGGCATGGGTGACGGGGTATGGCACGGGGCGGCAGGGACCTAATGAAGTAGATGTATAAAGAAGAGAAAGAAAAAATAGCTACTGTTGGACCCTATGTGGCAAATGTAGGCTAGGCTATTTATGATGTCTATTCTGCACGGGCCTATTTCGGCTTGAAAAATGCGTTTTCGGTGGCCAGTAAAGGCCGTTTTCAATTTGATTTTACGGTGTCTCTGCTAGAGATGCTCTTAGGCCGACCAATTTCGAACAGTGAAGATGACTAAAACAGTCTATTTGATCGTCATGTAGACAGAAAAATGGCATTTGTCCGGTCTCGATCAGGTTTCGGTGGGATGCCCATCGGCTTGATCCATTTCGATTGGACACGCTCAGCCTAGCCAGTTTTAGCCATATTTGTATCAATTGTGAACATATGAATGGAAATGACAATAAAATACACAACACTAGTAAATAAATTACCATAATTTAGCAAATAACCGAGTTCACATACCATAATATCGAATAATAGTCCAAATTAAGACAAGTTTCATAGAAAATACACAAAATAGATAGAGCATGGATGAGATCACGCTTGGCGGTCGCAGATGGCATTTTGCTTCCTCGTAAACCAAGCCCTTTGAGCTGGCTCCCTGATGGTCAAGTCCAGCATCATGAGCTTGGTCTCCTCGTCCATGAGCTTGGCCTCGGTATGAAAGGCTCTTGACTTGGCATTGGCCTCTTCAACAACAGGAACTCTCTTTGTGAGGTCAACAGAGCATCCAATGATGGCCTCTTTCTCCTTGCGGCGCCTCTCATCCCTCTTGGCATTGGTATCCTCCTTCTCTGCAATCAATCCCTTCAATGTCTCTTGCAATGCAAGTGATGTGGATTGGCGGTTGAGATCTTGCATGGTGTTCTTGTAGCCCCTTGGACAAATGGCACGGACATTGTGTGGGCTACTAGTGCTTGGTCCATCGTCCTCACGGCCAATGACCAATCCATCACACGCGCGCTTCTTCGAGCCTTCGACACCCTTTTGGAAGAGGGCAGAGCTTGTTTTGCACTATGGACATTTCTTGATCAGCATCCATCAGTGGGTCAATGTGAATGGTGTGTTGTCATACTTCTCTTTGAAGTGTTCCATTGGGTCGCCTATATAAAACGATGAGAAACGAAAAATTATGATCCATATGTAATGTATCTGAATCAAAATGGAAAAGATATGTATGTGAATCAAGGGAGGGAAGAGGCGGAGCTCGGGGAGGCCCACGGAGGCGCTCGAGGAGGTTGGCGCTCGGAGCGGCACTCCGGGGAGGGAGGAGGTGGAGCTCCAAGAGGGCAGAGCTCGGGGGAGGGCGGCGGCGGAGCTCGCGCTAGACGGCGGCGACAGTTTTGGAGGAGAAAGGATAGTGGGACCCTGCCATGTGGGGCCCATCGTGGCCAGCCCGGACGCTGTCAGACGCGCGGACCGTTGTTGAGTGCATATTTGCATCATGTTTTATGTTATTATTTTGCATTGTAGATGTAGGATCTTGGTATTTTACGGCATTCGCGTGCACATTTTATGTCTGTTCTCACCACGATCAGGACAGATGATGGATCCAATGGATACAATTATTGAAGCAGTTGTGAAAGGATCGTATGGGCACCTATAGGGCGGGTGAATAGGTGATACTTCAAATTTTACTCTTTTCCAATTTAGGGTTTGACATGAAAGGTAAATTCTCTAGATTATGCAACTATGGTGAATTTACCTATATGTCAATCTAGCACAAATACTAAGCAAGAACTAGATAGATAAAGTGCGGTAAAGGATAGAAGTAACCAAAGTGGAGCACGCGGAGACACAAGGATTTGTTTCCCGTAGTTCCTTCCTTCTAAGGGGAAGTACGTCTATGTTTGGAGAGGGGGTGGTTTCAAACCACCAACACCACGAGAGGCCTCCCTTGTTCTCCGATAAACCTCACCCCAACGGGTTCGATTCACCGCTTCCACTATATGACAACCTTCGAGGTGGAAGCCGACACCTTTACAACGAGTTTGGGGCACACATCCACAACTTAATTGGAGGCTCCCAAGTACAAGCTAGTTGTCAAACAATCAAAGACAAGCTAGTAAGAACCAAATCACAAGCTAGGGTTTCCAATGAAACACTAGAGCAAGGGTCCCTCAAGTGAATGAGGGGGAAATGGAGATCTCTCTTGGTGAAGATGTATATCAAGGCCTCCTCCTTCGATTCTCCAAAGATCAAAGACTTTGGATGGTTGAGTGGGGAGATATTGTGGATTTGGTGGCTCAAATAGTGCTGGAATTCTTGAGGTGGACGGGCAGCTTTCAAGGTAGAAGAACGGGCCTTTATATAGGCCCCCCGGAGCCACTTACCCCGGACAGTCCGGCCAACACCAGCCGGACACTCAGGGCGAGATCAGCCGGACAGTCCGGCCTGGCCAAGTTTCCGGCCAGAATCTGGACAGTGTCTGGGCAGTGTCTAAATAGGCTAACAGAATGTCCATCGAAGTCGCCCACTCCCCAGGGCCAGACATTCCAGCCGGATCCAACCGGACAGTCAGGCCAGGGGCAGACACTCCGGCTTAACTCAGCCAGACAATCCGGCTAGGACTTGTTTCCTGCACCGAAAGATCCTAGGGAGCTCTTTTCCTTTATTGCAATATGCATGAGAGCATCAGGAATCTCGTGAAACATTTAACAGACAATTAAACTCATCCAAGTGTTGTCACCAAACATCAAAATAATAGGAAGGGCATAAATGCCCTTTCAATCTCCCCCTTTTTGGTGTTTGATGACAACCAAAGGATTTGCAAATAGGATAGATATAAATTTTCACAAGAGGAGATCTACAAAATATAGTGAGGCTCCCCATAGATGTGTGACCAATTTTAGCTCCGTATTTGAATACAATATCACACATCCTAGGATTACATCCTCTCTAGATTTTGTAGCTAACAAGTTATGACATGATATATAATAACAACTAGATCAATAAGCTAGGCATAACATAGTCATTAACACAACCGGGTAAGCATGTCACAACACACAACACAGAGTTCAACACAACATAGTACTCAACAAGTAGGACAAAGACACGAAGCTTCAAAGAGGCAAATCGAAATAACGTGAAGCCTCGTTTACCCATGCAAATCCCCGGTAGCAAACTAATAAAGAGGCTACTTCTCCCCCTATGGCATCGAGACGCCAAAAAGGGAAAAGAGCACATATAAAGCATCCCAAGGCCAACTCTAGCCACTGTACTCGTCGTCGTCATCCTCCTCCTCCTCATCCTCATCCTCGTCCTCATCACCATCCTCATCATCCTGATCCTCCTGAGTAGAGCTCTGGCTATGAGGGTGAAAAGAAGAAGATACGTCCTCAAACATGGACCAATCCACACGTCCTTGACTCCAGTGACCATAGGAAAGATGTGCCATCAGACGCCTGCTGCTGAGAAGGGTCAACATCCATGGGCTGGTTGATCCGCTTGAGCTCCTTCATCACATTCATGTTCTCCTTGTATGCATCGTACTGGCCATGGCGAATGTCAATGTTCTGGCAAAGAAGAAGCTTCTTCCCCCAGGAGGCCTTCTTCACCTTCTTGTGCACTTCCTCCTTGGAGGTGGTGAAGCGATATGCATTGCTGACATGCGTCATGTGAGGGCCACGGGTCACAGCCTCTGGAACCTCCTCAGAACCATCATCACTGTCAGAGGCATCTATCTCATCATCCTCAAATATATCCTGAGCAGGGGGTAGCCACGAGGTGCCTTGGAGGTGGGGGCACCCTTCCTCTATAGCTTGGCAGGAAGGTGTGCAACAAGGTCAGTGTAGAGCAGTGGAGTGGCTGGAGCCTGAGCAACAATGAGCTTCATCACATATGGAGCAAACAGAGGACACTTCTTGTCAGTGATGCACTTGTACATATCCTGATAGATGAAGTACATGGCATCAATGGCACCACCTGGGTGAGCTGGACCACAAACACACACTGAGTGGGCATGGGCCATAAGATTGATCTCAGCACCTCTCATCTCGTCCTTGTTGCCCGCCTTGGGAGTGAGTGTGTGGCGAGACATGTGGAGAAAAATGTTGTAGATGAGCTTGATGTTGGTGGTTTGGATAACCACGCCATTCTGAGAGTAGATTGGGGCCAATAGCTGCTTGTCATACGCCTGACCATGCACATGCATCCGGTGACCACTATGAGCATTGGGGTTGAAAGGCACACCAAGGAGATGGGCAAACTGAGCCATGCTGGATCGACACCTACTAGTGCCAGAGATCCACTCAAGAGGAATATTAATAGTGTCCCCAAACACCACCGTGGCATAGAACTGCTGGACCAACTCAATATTGTAATCTTCTCTTGTTTGAAAGATGGTGTGCAGCCCCATCTTCTCAGTCACGCAAAGAGTGTCCTCAAAGTACATGTGGGCCTGGAGCTTCGGAATATCCAACCACTGCATGGGACACACATGAGTCCTGAAAGAAGAAAAGACCTCAAAGAAGAGTAGGGAATGTTCATTCCTCCAAAAGCAGTCATCCTCAGAAGTGCGCTGCAGAGAATAGAATTGCTGGACACACATCTCCACAAACTCTTTGGTGCCCAAATTTGCCAAAGTGGTTAATGACTCAAAATTCATGCGCTTGGCTTTCTGACCTTCTCCTGCTTAGCTGCAACATGGTCACGAGTAGCCTGTTAGACCATGGAAGGATCCATATGAAGCTCATTCTCTTCATCACGGTATCGGCAAGGACGAGCTTTCTGAGCAGCCCTAGAGCAACGAGGACAGGAGCCACCTGTGAATTCAGAGTAGAAAGGTAGCAACTGGGTAAGCACATTTGTCCAGGACGTGAGGGTACATAGTAGTAGTAGTAGTAGTAGTAATGCAGGATCAGTACAGGCCGAGAACACCCGGACTGTCCGGCAAAATCATCCCCGAGTCTTCGGCAGACCCGAACAGTCTGGTGCGCACAGGACGAACATTCCGGTTGGACCGGAGTGTCCGCCCTGTACACACCAAACAGTCCGGTGGAAGACCTGGTGATTTTTCGGGCAGTGCGAGGGTGCTCAACCGGAGTGGACCGGGATTGCTAGATCTACTACAATGACGACATATGCATGCAGTATGTTGTATCGATGGATCAAGATAGGTCATTTCCTCCAAAAATTCATCTATAGGAAACCCTAGAGATGGAGAAGGGTGGGAGGAAAAATACCAGCATCCATGGGGCCTTCACCGGAGGGGAAACGTCCCAGCAGGTAATGGCCGACGGCAACGGTTGGATCTGGGGTGGAGAGGTCCTCCAGGTGGAGATCTTGGTCACGGGCAGCAGGGTGTGGAGAGGAGAGAGTCAGGGGGACGAAGGATGACTGAACCATCCACTTCTCCTCGACCCCCTTTACAGGATTGAAACTGCTGGGGCCGAAGTGTCCGGGCGAAATTCGCTGGAGTGTCCGTCCCAGCCGGAGTGTCCGGGCTGTATCAAGAGGAGTGTCCAGCCTAGCCGGACTCTCCGGTCAGTACAGTGCGGACATTTCGGCCCCCTCGACTAGAAAAATCCAGGTATAAATGTTGGACACATGTGTGGCAAGAGGGGCATGTTTAGGGATGAGTATAGGCCTAGGATTCAGAAGATGTACTATGAAGAACTAATAGACCATAGGTAGTCAAAATATGGTAAATTAAGATCCAAACCACACAATTCAAGAACCGACTCTTCAAATATGAAGAGGGCGGTGGCCGAGGCCACCATGTAAGAGTTTGTGGCATGACACCACAAATAATTATCTTTCGGTTCATTGCCACTACTCATCAATGAAGCTCACATATCACTAAATGATATTAAGAGAATTGAATTTCTTAATGTTGGCATTATGTGGGGAGAGATAGTTCAATGTATTAGGACCGCACTCCCCCTATCTCCATGCCTCCACCTACACCAAACATGAGTCAAGACATAGGTGAGTATGCAAGGTAATCAAGTCAAGCTCCTAGAATCTACGATATTTAGTTCACTCCTCAAATAACAAAACCTTGCTTCATCAAGTGGCTTCGTGAAAATGTTGGCAAGTTGGTATTTGGTTGACAGATAGGATAGCTCAATATCACCTCGAGCAACATGATCTCTAATGAAGTGATGACGAATCTCAATATGCTTTGCCCTAGTATGATCCACTGGGTTATAGGCAATCTTGATAGCACTTTCATTGTCACATAGAAGAGGCACTTTGTCACAATGGACACCGTATTCCTTTAAAGTTTGTCTCATCCATACCAATTGAGTACAAGCACTAGCAGCAGCCACATACTCGGCTTCAGCGGTGGAGAGAGATATACAATTTTGCTTCTTAGAAGACCAACACACCAAGGACCTCCCAAGGAATTGGCAAGCCCTGGAGGTTGATTTCCTATCATCCTTGTCACCAGCCCAATCCGAATCCGTGTATCCACAAAGAGAGAAACTTGAGCCCCTAGGATACCAAATACCATAGTATGGGGTATGAACCAAATATCAAAAGATTATCTTGACCGCCATCAAATGGCTTTCTTTAGGAGCCGCTTGATATCTTGCACACACTCCTACACTCAACACAATATCGGGTCTAGATGCACAAAGGTAAAGCAAAGAGCCAATCATGGACCGGTATACCTTTTGATCTACATCTTTACCATTTGGGTTTAATTCAAGATGAGTCTTTGTTGCCATGGGAGTGCGAGCTCCATTTAGATATTTCATGTTGAATCTTTTGAGCATATCTTGAGTATACTTGGCTTGGTTGAAGAATGTTCCTCCTCTCACTTGCTTGATCTCAAAACCAAGAAATACTCTCAATTCTCCCATCATAGACATCCTGAACCTGTCAGTCATAAGCTTGGAGAATTCATCATTAAAAGCTTTGTTATATGAGCCAAAGATAATATCATCTACATATATTTGGCATACAAAAAAAGTTCCCCATTGACCTTCTGAGTAAGAAGAGTGGGATCAATTTTCCCAACCTCAAACCCACGATCTAACAACAACTCTCTAAGGTGCTCATACCATGTGCGTGGGGCTTGTTTGAGCCCATAGAGTGCCTTATCAAGTTTGTAGACATGTTTTGGAAAGATGGGATCCTCAAACCCCGGGGGTTGCTTTACATATACCAATTCATGCAATGGACCATTAAGAAATGCACTTTCTACATCCATTTGTTGTAATTTAAATTTATGATGTGTCGCATAAGCAAGAAGGATACGGATGGACTCAAGGCGAGCCACGGGTGCATATGTCTCTCCATAATCAATGCCTTCAATCTGAGAGAACCCTTGTGCAACCAATCTTGCCTTGTTCCTCACCATAATTCCATGCTCATCTTGCTTGTTCTTGAAAATCCACTTGGTTCCTATAACATTGTGGCAATATTTTGGCTTTTCAACTAACTTCCATACTTTGTTTCTCTCAAAGTTGTTGAGCTCTTTGTGCATTGCATCCAACCAATCCTAATCTTCAAGAGCTTCCCATACTTTCTTTGGTTCTACCATGGAAATGTGTGCTTGGTGCTCACCAAAGTTTTTCAGTTGAGCTCGAGTGGATATCCCTCTTCTTAGATCTCCTACCACATTCTCAAGTGTGTGGTCTCTTAATTGCAATATTCTATCCATTCTAGCTTGGCGATGAGTTTCGATCTCCTTGTTGTTTCTTGGGGGGATCACTTCATCATTTTGGTCCTCGTCTTGACCATTAACTTGACCTTGGTCATCATTGGAATTATTCTCTTCTACAAGAGGCGAAGATTGACCTTGGTCTTGATCAAGCATACTTCTAGAGAGGCATTGAGCTTCCCTTATGGAAGTTTCTATAGATCTTCCTTGTGTAATAGCCTTAGCACCACTGGACATTCTGTCAAATGGAGACTCAAGCACCTCATGGCTAGAGGTTTCTACTTGATCAATAGGTTGAGGGTCCACATCTTGTCTTTGTCATGGGTCATTGTCCTCCTCGATAGGAGCTTGTTGATGTTGTGAAGATGAGGGCTCCAGTTGAGTAAAGCATAGTTCTTCTCGATCCGCCATAAGGGGTTCCTCAACAGGGCGGATGAACCCTGCACCCATTCTTCCTATGGCATCCTGAGGCATTTCATCATCTACATCATAGACATCAACACGCCCCGCTTAGGGACCATCATATTCTTCAAAGACCATACTACAAGATTCTATGACAGTTCCGGAGAGCTTGTCATAGATTCTATAAGTGTGGGATTCGAGACCATAACCAACAAAAATACCCTCTAATGCTTTGGAATCAAACTAGGACAAATGAATACCCTTAATGCGATAGAAACACTTACAACCAAACACCCGGAAGTATGAAACATTGGGATTGTTACCAGTAAGAATTTCATATGGAGTCTTGATCAATTCTTTGCGGAGGTAATGACGGTTTGATGCATGGCATGCGGTGGAGATTGCTTCAGCCCAAAAATTGTATGGCGATTTAAACTCCGCCAACATGGTCCTTGCCATATCAATAAGAGTCCGGTTCTTCCTCTAAGCTACACCATTTTTTTGAGGGGTATATGTAGCGAAATATTGATGTTTTATTCCCTCATCACTAAGAAATCCATTCAATGTGTAGTTCTTGAACTCGGTACCGTTGTCACTTCTTATTGTTAATACTGGGACATTGTATTAATGTTGAGCCATGTTGATGAAGTCAATGAAGTTTTCTTGCGTCTCACTTTTCAGCTTGAAGAAATATACCCAAGTGTATCTTGAGTAGTCATCAACAATCACCAAACAATATTTCTTCCCACCAAGGCTTGCATGAGATGGAGGACCAAAGAGATCCACATGATGGAGCTCCAAGATCCTCTTGGACTTGATGTAGTTCTTAGGCTTGTGGGGAGAATCATGCATCTTTCCTTCAACACATGCCCTGCAAACACGATCTTTGGCAAAGCAAACATTTTATTTTAGTCCAACAATATGACCATCCTTGTGGAGGGTTTGCAAAGTTCTCATGTTGACATGGGCTAGACGGCGATGCCATAGCCAACCCACATCGGCCTTTCCGAATAAGCACATTGGACTTGTAGTGGTTTTCCCCGAGAAGTCCACCACATACAAGTCATTCTCGACATACCCAACGAAAGCAACATTTAGAGACTTGCTCCACATGAGGATCACAATATCATTATCAATAAAGACGGCAAAGCCCATCTTTCCAAGAGCACGGAATGAAAGTAAATTATAGCCAAGGGTCTCAACAAGCATGACGTCCATGAGAGTGATATCGTGTGCAACCAAAACTTTGTCGAAACCCATTACCTTAGACTTTGACTTGTCGGCATATGTCACAAATATTTGATCAATATTTGGTCTCAACTCCTTGACACTAGATGCGCTTCCGGTCATATGACTTGTGCATCCACTATCAAGCACCCATTTTGACCCTCCAGAAGCATAGGTCTACAAAAGATCAAACTAGTTTTTAGGTACCCATTTTTCAATGGGTCCTCTTTTGTTAGCAACAAGGGTCTTCGGAACCCAAATAGACCAAGCAATATGACCATGAAATGGGCCAACATATTGTGCATACAGATCACCATAATAATAACGCATTAAAACATAGCGAGGGTTAGCACTTCCTACAAAATCATCATGAGACATAGTTTTGCCATTCGTGGTCTTACTATCCACAATGACCTTGTCCTTTTCTTGTGTGGGATTGGCCTTACTTTTCTTGTTGTTCTTCTTCTTCTTGCCTTTAGAGACAAAGCCAATGCCCTCTTTCTCACTACTTGACCTTTGCTTACTCAAGAGGTCATCAATTGACTTATTTCCTTTGGGAAAGGTGGCATTATCTAGCTTCCCCTTCAACCTAGCATTTTCTTCAAGTATACTTGTACAACTAGAGGGAATGAAAGTACTAGGTGAAGTAATATTAGTCAATTGAGTTTGAGGCTTTTCACGAGACTTTGTGAGCAACAAGAGTTCACTCTCCAAGGCCTTGTGATCCTTGTCAAGCATCCTAAAGTCCTCAGGAAGTTTTTCATGAACAACATCAAACTCAATCTTGTCCCATTTAGCCTTTTTATATTTGGCAATAGCATGGTCACGTTCCTTGATGAGTTTATTAATAATGAGATCATTTGCTTCATCAAGACCCTGAAGTTTGGTTTCAAGAGATATCCTAGTTTCTTGTTCTTCTTCTAGAGCATTATTTAGAGCTTCTACCTCAAACATGTGATATCTTCCTAATTTGCATCTTTCATCTAGAAGTTCTTGTGTGTGTGTGCAAGTTGATTTAAGAGGTCCACAACATGTTTATTGTGTTCCCCTTACAACTTGTTAATAAACACATCAAAAGCAGCTAATTCCTTTTTAACCTCAAGAGATAACTCATCATCAAATTCGTCATTGGTTAAAGAGGTGGAGTGTGATGATGATAATACCTCCATTCCTCTTGCCATAAGGCAAGTGACGTTCTTGTTGGAGATATTCTCATTGGAAGAGTCGAAGAGAGAGAATGTAGGGGTAGAAATAGTGGCAAGAGCCGCCACACCACTTGATGTTTCCTCTTCCTCATCTTCATCATCATCATCGGAGGAGAATTCTTCATGTGTGATCAAGACAATTTCACCCGACTTCTTGTTGGTTGCATTCCTTTTGATGAAGGGTTTCTTGTAAGGAGCTTTGGAGGTCTTCTTCAACACAAGTTTACCCCCATGACCTTCTCTTTTCTCATAGGGACAAGCAGAAACAAAGTGATAGTGGTCACCCCAATTGAAGCGAGTTCTCAACTTGGACCCATTATCTCTTCTCCCATTGGGGTTGCTTCTTCGTTGCATTTCCATCTTGGCTTTGGCGGGATCTTTCCAAAAGTTTCTTGCATAGAAGGCCATGTATTCACCATGAGCAACCTTGACATCTTTGGGGTGGCTCATTGAGAGTCCCTCATCACTTCCTTCATCTTCATCATACCCCACAACCTTGGCCTTCAAGCCAAGATTGACACCACTACTCATTCCAATGGCACGAGCACGGGCGTCTTTGGCATTCTTGGCAGCAACCTTGAAGGCGGCCATCTCTTGCATAACTTCATTGGAGGTCATGAGATGGTAGTTGTATCTTCCTTGGAGACTCTTCAAGTCAGTAGGCTCGAAAGGCATGAGAGCACTCACATACTTCCTCTTGATCCAAGCATCATCAATGTGAGAGGCACCAACATTCCTGAAGGCGGTGGCTATGGATTTGAGTCTTTGATACATGTCTTCATGATCCTCACCATCCTTTATGAAGAAACCTTCGGCATCATTTCTTAAGGCATCATATCTATTTCTTCTCATACTCTCATTGCCAACAAACAAGTCAATGAGAGCATCCCAAGCTTCCTTGGCGGTATTGTAGTACTCAATGTAGAGAAAATCCTTTGGCACCACTCCAAGTTGGATCATGTGCAAGGCAGTCACATTGAGTTGGATATTAACCACTTCTCTTCTAGTCAAGTTGGTTACATCCTCAATTTTGAGTCCTTCTTCAATAATATTCCACAAATCAATACAAGAGCTGCGCACATGAGATTTCATTAAAACTTGCCATTGAGAAAAAGTATGTGTAGCTAACTTAGGTGGGTCACCTCTATTATTTATATGTGGGTGAGGGATAGGAGGGTCGGGAGAGTACCATCCGGGAACCGCATGGTGCTCTTCCTTCCCATCCCCCTTTTTGGTGGTGGAGTCAGTGAAATTATGTTCATCCCCCGCCACTTCCTCCAAAGGCTTAGCCAGAGCATTTGCCTTTGGGTTAGGTGGTGTTTCCTCTTGAGAGGGAGGAGGTAAGGTCTGCTTATCCCTAACAAGTTGCTCAACGAGTTGGCGCAACTGTTGGATTTTGTTGCCCAAGGTAGAGCTCAAGTTTGTTTCCAAATTCTTGAGATCTACCATGGTCACCGAATGGCTAGCCTCACTTTCTCCCTCATCTAGGTTGCCCATAATATCTTAGGCGGTTAAGACCGAATAGAGAGCCGAGGCTCTGATACCAATTGAAAGGATCGTATGGGCACCTAGAGGGGGGTGGATAGGTGCTACTTCAAATTTTACTCTTTTTCAATTTCGGGTTTGACATGAAAGGTGAATTCTCTAGATTATGAAACTATGGTGTATTTACTTATATGTCAATCTAGCACAAATACTAAGCAAGAACTAGATAGATAAAGTGCGGTAGAGGATAGAAGTAACCAAAGTGGAGCACGTGGAGACACAAGGATTTGTTTCCCGTAGTTCCTTCCTTTTGAGGGGAAGTATGTCTACGTTTGGAGAGGGGGTGGTTTCAAACCACCAACGCCACGAGAGGCCTCCCTTGTTCTCCGATGAACCTCACCCCAATGGGTTCGATTCACCTCTTCCACTATACGGCAACCTTTGAGGTGGAAGCCGAGACCTTTACAACGAGTTCGGGGCACACATCCACAACTTAATTGGAGGCTCCCAAGTACAAGCTAGCTGTCAAACAATAAAAGACAAGCTAGTAAGAACCAAATCACAAGATAGGGTTTCCAATGAAACACTAGAGCAAGGGGCCCTCAAGTGAATGAGGGGGAAATGAAGATCTCTCTTGGTGACGATGTAGATCAAGGCCTCCTCCTTCGATTCTCCAAAGATCAAAGACTTTGGATGGTTGAGTGGGGAGATCTTGTGGATTTGGTGGCTCAAATGGTGCTGGAGTTCTTGAGGTGGACGAGCAGCTTCAAAGGTAGAAGAAGGGGCCTTTATATAGGCCCCCGGAAATTAGAGCCACTGGGAGCCACCTACCCCAGACAGTTCGGCCAACACCAGCCGAACAGTCCGGCCCGGCCGGACACTCCGGGTGAGACAACCCGGACACTCCGACCTGGCCAAGTTTCCGGCCAGAATCCGGACAGTGTCCGCGTAGTGTCCGAACAGGCTAACAGAATGTCCATCGAAATCGCCCACTCCCAAGGGCCAGACATTCCGGTCGGATCCAACCGGACAGTCCGGCCGGGGCGGACACTCTGGCTTAACTCAGCCGGACAGTCCGGCTGGGACTTGTTTCCTACACCGACAAGATCCTGGGGAGCTCTTTTTCCTTTATTGCAATATGCATGAGAGCAGCAGGAATCTCCTGAAACATTTAACAGACAATTAAACTCATCCAAGTGTTGTCACCAAACATCAAAATAATAGGAAGGGCATAAATGCCCTTTCAAGTTGTACTAAGGATAAAAGGATTCAAAAACAACATAAATCGCTTATTTGGGAAATATTAATAATACCAGAAGAAAACCTGAAGCGAACAGAGGAGACAGAGAGCATAACGACCAACTATACGGGCGGAGGAAACATTCCCACCGTATAGCTCCGGTCGTTTAGCTAGCGTCGCCTTTGCCTCATCAAATAGTTTCACCCCATGTAATTGGTTCAAGGAGACGACATACAGAACACCAGAAACTGTAGAAACCTCACCTCCGGAAGGCATCTAGAGGGGGAACTCGTCCACCGAGGATCCAGCTTCGCCCTGCGCAGATCTAGGAGGCTAAGGAATCGATCTTCATCATCCACCGCTGCATCACCACCATCTCCATCCATCCCATCTACCTCTTGTCTAGATCTTGTTGTAATTCCTATACTCGTTGTAGATATACAAGTACTATTCATCTATGATTGTTTCCATTACCATTGACATGATGTTGATTGCCTCCATGTCTGAGTAGATCATTAGTTCTTGGGGATATGGAGAAACCCTAGTATGAGATTGAAATAAGATAAAGTCTATTATGATATTCATCGTTATGACATGTGTTAGATTCTCTACATCTTGATGTTGAGAGAAGTCGACCTCTCAATATTTTCCTCTCGTGGGGACTCGATGGAGGCAACTACTTGTTGGTAGACGGGGGTGTGTTAGTGCTTACGGTGTATATAGCTGTCAGAAATCGTTACGTATCAACTTGGGAAGCCGAGGAAACTCATAGAACACTATCCATACCATGGGATACGTCCTACAGGATTATGTCCCTTAATAGCGCAGTAATTCAATTGATGTTGATTGCTGTCTGTTGTGGTTATGAGGATGATCTGCGCAGCGCTTGCTGGCAAATCATCCATATACGGAGTTCCTCCCACACATACATAGTTGAGAATGTTCATGATAATAATATTTATCTTAGATCTTTACAATACTAGTGGTATATCCGCTACTCCCTGAGAACGCTTTTTTCCTATTGCAGTTCTATTCTCTCTTATATACGCAATACTTACTTTCTATATTAAGCTACTTTGCTTTACTTTACTATTGCTCATAAAGCCAAAACCCAAAAACACCTTTTTACATAATACTCGCATTTTATCTTGTTACTTAGAACTTTATCTGGCATTTCCATTGTAATATTTATTCCAAGAGTTATTAGACTTCAGACTCCTGCTCCTCGTGGGGTCAATATCTTTATTTCTAAACTATCTACAATGATCTGTGCTCTTGCAGTCATCAAGCTATTTTGTGGCACTGTTGCCGGGAAGCTAAGCGCTGTAGGTCTTTTAGTTTTTTCTTATTTATTTTTGTCTTGCTAAATTTTGTTTTGAGTTACAGGTATCCACCAACAGGATGGAGTTTGAGCATATGACTAGTGCTAGCCCACTCAACCACTTTGGGAAGCCCTATGATATTTATAAAAAAGACAACTCCAATGAGAAGACAAGGGGGTTTGAAATAAATCCTCTATTACTTAGTATTCTACATAAGAAGCAATTTACCGGAGATGAAGAAGATCCTGATCCATATGAGCATATTGCATGTTTTAAAGATATATGTGGCACTTTTCTATTGATGGGATATACTACCGACGAGGTAAGGGT
Organism: Avena eriantha; assembly: GCA_910589775.1. NCBI lineage: Eukaryota > Viridiplantae > Streptophyta > Magnoliopsida > Poales > Poaceae > Avena > Avena eriantha. Next base: position 214,707,202 of record OU342742.1, read on the forward strand.
TAAACTTTTTAGTCAAACTTTGACAAGTACTGCTCTCTCATGGTATAGATCTCTACCCCCTGAACCCACTACTACTTGGCATAATCTAGCTTGCGAATTTCAATCAAAATATTATCCATTGTCAAAATCTTTTAGAATCAGGCGTCTTATAATGACTTGGAAGAATCGCGCTAATGAAGGACTATTAAGAGCCTATATTAGATTTAAAGATTTATTAATATTATGCCCTCATCATGATTTGCCTAAATGGTATTTACTACATATCTTTTATGGCGGTTTAATTGAACTTAATAAGATTGAACTAGACTCTTTCGCTGAAGGAGCCTTTATGAATCTTTGTGGCGCCCCGCCAAAACCACTACTAGAAAATCGCGTTGTTTTTGTGCATTGCATCATCATGACCGCATGCTCATGTCATCATGCCACTTTGCATTTGAGCATCGTCATGTCATCTTGCATTTGTTTGCATAAAACTATTTTCGAAAAGTCTGTTTTTGTTTTCGAAACGCCCCGTTATTAATTCAAATTAAAACCCGGGTCTCCGGTTAATTTGTTTCGTCTACCAACGGTTTGCAAAAGGCTCGTTTTTAATAAATAAAATATTTAATTATTTTTAGGAGGCAGCCCACCAGGCCCGAAAGCCTAGCCGGCCACCTCCAAAATTCCTAAAACTACCCAAACCTAATCTACCCATCCCCTGCCACCGCACCCCGCCCAATAGCCATGCGACACCTCACCCCGCCACCAATTTCCCGCCCCCGCGCGGCCCCAATCCCTCCACCTGGCGCGCGCCAGCTCCTGTTCCCGGCCCCACCTGCCGCCCAACCGGCCCGTACTCCCACGCTCGACCCGACCAACCCCCGCTCCCACCTATCGCTGCTAGCCCCGCGTTTCCCCTGGCCCCACCTGCCACCTCCACTGCCCCGTCTTCCTCTCTTGCACGCCTCCTTCCTCCCCCGCTTGCTCTGCTTTCGCAGCGACCACGTCGCCCGAGCTCGCGCTGGCCGCCGCGAGCACCCCAGCCGCCGAGCGCCCCCGTCGTCCCCGCCGTCCTCTTCCTCTCCGGCTCGACCCACCGCCGCAGCCGCCGCCCTCCCCTCACCGGCGCCGGCCTCCGCCACCGAGCCGCGTCGCCGGACGGCGCCCTCCTCTCCTTCCTCTCCCTGCGGCCCGCCGCCTCCTCTCGCGACTTCCCCGGCCCCGGCCGCATCTCCGTCGCCGCCCCGGCCGCGCGACCGCCGTTGTTGTCCCCGCTTGGACCTCACCACCCGAGCTCCTCCCAGGCATCCCGCCGTCGTCGCCTCCCTCTCCTCGCGGCCCGCCGCCTCCTCCCGCTCCTCCTCCCAATTCCGCCGCCGACCGCGCGACCTCAAGCTCCGTCGCACTTCCGCCCCTCCTCCTCGGCCATCTCCTCGAGCCCTGCGCTGAGTCTGGCCCGCGTCCGGCCCGGCCGCCATGCCGCTCCACGCTATCGCAGGCGAGCTCTCCCCACGAGCCGTCCTTCGTCCGGGCCTCCTCAGGCGTGTCCTCCACACGAGCTTCGGCCGCCCCGTCTCTCCTCCTCCATGTGTCGAACCCCGCCGGCCGCGCCATCCGCCCCCCGCAGCTACCTCCCCGCACCCCGCGTCGCCGTTCCTGACGCTCTAACACCGGCTCGCCTCGCGCCGTCCTTGCCGCGTCGCCCCTATCTCGCGCCCTCGCGCGCCAGGGCCAGCCTCCTCCCCATGACCTCCTTCAAGTTGTCGCGCAGCCTCATCTCATCGCCATCCGCAAGCTAGCGCAGTGGTTCGTGTCCTCTCACCAACCCTGCAGGTCCCTGGTTCGAATCTCGTTGAGGCTAATAAGCCAGCCTTTTTCTTGTTTTTTTTCCAGACTCTGACAGCCGGGTCCCGCCCGTCATTGACCGCTCCGGCCAGGCCAGCAGCCACCAGGACTCCACCAGCCGCCGACGGGCCGGCCCATCTACTTCCTTCGCCCAGTGCGGTGGGTAGTAAGCTAGCTCCCAAATCAGGCCCAACCTCTGTTTTTTTTTCTGGAACTCCAGAAATATATCCCTATCTTCTATAAATCATATCTTCCTTTTGGTAAACCGAAATAAAAATTTTTGTATATGAAAGTTCATTAGAAAAATGCATAGAACAATAATACGACATCCTCATATTTGATCGCATCAAGTATCATGTGGGTTGGTCATAGTTTGCATAACACCTATTAAGTAACATATGGAGTAATTTGGGGAATGCTCATAATATCTTCCGGCTCCATTTAACTTTGATGTAGATCACCCCTGCCATGTTTTGTCTTGCTAACTCAACATCTGAATTGCGGGGTAGTTAAACAACTTGAACCGTTTAATTAATTGTCGGGACCCTGGTTCCGCTTAATATTGACTAATTGCACCGCATCTGCATCATATCATAATCATGCCGGATCTTTTGTCATCGTATTAAATATTGCATCCGGTGTTTCTTCTAGTGTTTTCTTCTTCGCGGATTAGGCCGATGAGTGGATGCGAGTATCGAAAAGTTCTCCGGTTATGAACCTTCGGCAGTGTTTCCCAGGCGAGCACCTCTCCCCCTTCTACCTATTTTGCATTTATAGTCTTTATTTCCTCCTGTTGATCTATTGCTATCCGTGTCGCGATGCTTTAGTTTCCGTATCCCCGTTAGATCCCGTGCAGCCTTTATATTGCCTTGGACACCTCCTATTACCTGTGTTTAGTAGATAGCGGGCCTTGCGAGTCGTAGTTGCTTGCTCAGGTGCGATCTTGTGATGTCAAGTACCACAGTTGTTGGATTGATGGCAGATGTTTATTGGTGGAGATGCTTAATGGTGGAGTTGCTCATGATTTATATACAACTATTAAAATGCTAGATATAACTAATGCAGAGGCATCGGTGGGCAATAGATGTTATTTGGTTCTTCCACGCTCACTTGTGTCCCGTAGGACCCCGAGTACTTGATACCTGTTCCTTGATTTTTCGCACTATCCACATCCGGGAGGCCTTATGGACCCCTCTGAGCCAGAGCTTGATTCATTTCTATTTCTTGGGGCCACAAAGTAGTTTGGGGCTTTATTACTATCCTGTACCTATGCCATGTTACTGCTTTATTTAAGATTGTGTGTGGAGCACCTGTACTGTTTTGGACCGCGCCACGTTTTCGCGGTATCGACAAGCCCAGTCACACTTTCGGGTTCCCAGTCGTTTACAGCCGTCGTCGCAAACTCTGAGTCCGTTCCGGAGCCGGCCAACTTCGTTGCGGGTAGCTTAGTGGGGTGGCCCCCTGAAATATTTTATGAATCCTGTGATCGCTTTGTCGTGAATGCCTCGTTGGGTTTTGAGGTGGTTTTTCCGAGGTTGATCGAGTGTGTGTTGCTATTTGTGCACCCTTGCAGGGTAAAACTTTCTGAAAGTTGTGTCCGCGGTTATGGACGACTTGGAGCACAGTATCTCGATCATAGACAAGCATAACTAAAGTAGTGCTATAAATTTGACTAAATATATCTGACTAGTAATCAGCTTCACTATAATGGAATGGATATTAAAAATGCCAACCACTGGTGGACCTGGATTGTTTTGTTCTACCTGCCTAGTAAGTATTGCAATTCCAATGGAATGTGATAAAAGTGCCAACAACTGCTAGGTTTTGGGATTCCTCAGGACAATTATATCTGACTAGTAAGCACTTCAACTACCACTGAATGGTAATTAAAAACTGCCCACTACTTATGCTATCAGAATGACTCAAGCTATCTATAGCTGATTAGTAATTGCTGCAACTATAACGGAATGAGTAAAATTGCCAACTGTGTGAGTTCCTTGGTCTGACTTCCTCGTTTGGTCTCGAGGGGGAAATACCAGGATGGGTTTGTTTGGTGTTAGCTTCAGGTTGGATCCGAATAGGTCTTTCTTATCCCTCTCTGATAATCGCCAGTTGTTTTGAGTCTCTATAGGTTGTTTAGTGCCGCTGCGCTGCCGCTTCAGCCCACCATACCTATGTAGGCGAGAGCCGCTGAATTCTAGCCTCGCCGTGTACTGGCCTCAGTACTGACGCTCCTCTTTTTCCTTTGCCCTTTGTCGGCACCCCTTTTTGTTTAGCAGGTTTGAGATCGCCGTCGTTAGCAGGGTTACCCTTCCGGCTTGGCCTGGGCAGGGTTATGGGCGCCATTGGTTATTCTTTAGGGCTCTTAGCCCCATTTGCATCTTGTCCGTAGTCGGACGCTCTGTCGTTTTCAAGGTGATTTGGCTCTTTGTATTGTATATTTGTATTCTTGACTCAGGGAGTCGCTGTTGTATATATATCTGTTCTCTGGGTCCCATCGAGGACTGTTGTGTAATGGTATTACTTCGTTATCCACCCGCACGAAAGTGCCTGGTGGGCGTCCTTGAATCGTTTCTATGCGAGTTTGGCGGAAAGGGCTAAAACTTGCATAGGGCCGATTTGAGGGTGTTACAATCTTCCTATACCTAAAGCTTGGGCTTTACTTAATAGAATTCATGATCATAGAGTTTCATGGAATTTTGATCTAGGAAGTGAAGGAGGCGTAGAAATAGAGCATGATCGTATTCATGATTATAATAAAAAAGGCCATTTTAAAAAACTATCTAAAGATCTTTATTTAGATTCCGATCTTGTGTTGCAAGTTGTTAAATCTTTTACAGAACATATTAAAGCTCCAAAGGATGGCCCAGTCAAGTATGATCCACCACCCGAACCGGAAAAGAAAAAAGAAGATGAAGCAACACTGGCCTCCGTAGTAGAACCAATTTATGAAGTGCATTTCCCTAACACTTCACAAAAGCATATTCTTCAATATGAGCAGGTCAAAGCAGTATAGGAAAAGTGGGAAGAGGAAAGCATGCCAGAAGTCTTGGGACATCTAGAAGAAACCAAAGATGAAAAGGTAACCAAGGAAGCAATTATGTCTATGTACTCACACTACAACATAGTTGAACTTGATGTATAGACTTTTGTATTGGTTGAAGGTAAAACAAAAGTAAAAGATGTGGGTAAGCCTATTCTTCCCTAGATATTTAAAGAAACCTCTCATTACGGTTTATGTGATCTTGGCACCGAAGTTAATGTTATATCTTATGATTTCTACCTAGAAATAAAAGAAGAAATAGAACTGGCTACAATTGAAAATACTGATATGACAATTATGTTAGCCAATAAGAACCTTAGAATTCCAATGGGAGTAGTTGATAATGCAACTGTCATAATCGGCAAAAAAAAATCCTATCGACTTTGTAGTTGTTGATATGCCAGCTGACACTCTTTGCCCTATTATATTTGCAAGAAGTTTTTTGGGTGATATAGGTGCCTATGTCAATTTCAAGAAGGAAATTGTGACGCTTAAGCTTGGGGGAACGGAAAATAAATTCCATTTCTCCAAATTTAAAGACAGACCTCCACCAATACAAGAGGAAGAGAGAACAATTGAGGAAATGGCGGCTCTTTTCTTAGGCAATCAAGAAGAAGAAATAGATGAAGATCCAAATTATGAAGAAATAATTATGGAGGACAAGTCCCTAGGAGAACTAGAAAATGAATTCGACTCACTACCCATTTTGGGACCTCCAACTGATGAGGCTTTTAAAGAGCCAGAGAAGAGAGTGGATGAGGAATTACCACCCCTAGAATTGAAGACTCTACCAGATAATCTTAAATACAGGTTTTTAGATGATACCAATAAATTCCCTGTTATTATTAGTGCTAAACTTTTAGGAGAAGAAGAAGAAGAACTCATGAGTACACTTAAGGAGCATCGTCGAGCCTTTGGGTACTCAATGGATGACTTGAAGGGCATTATTCCCATGATAGCTGTCCATCGGATATTCATGGAAGAAGGTGCAAAACCAGTTGCGGAATTCAATAGAAGACAAAATCTTGAAATGAAATAAGTGGTAAGAAAAGAAATTGTACGCCTACTAGACGTAGGTATAATTTATCCTGTTAAAGAAAGTGAATGGGTAAGTCATGTTCATTGTGTTCCTAAGAAGGGCAGTTTTAGTGTTGTCCCTAATGAAAACAATGAACTAATACCTACTAGAACTATTGTTGGGCATAGGATGTGCATAGACTTCAAGAAATTAAATAAAGAAACTAGGAAAGATCACTATTCGTTACCGTTCATAGATCAAACTTTAGAAAGGTTAGCAAACCATACTCATTTTTGTTACTTGGACGGATACTCTAGTTTCTCTCAAATAGCTGTTCATCTAGATGACCAACTTAAAACAACTTTCATAAGTCCTTACGGTTTACATGCTTACCGACGTATGCCCTTTGGTTTATGTAATGCTCTAGCTACTTTTCAAAGATGTATGACTGCTATTTTTGCTAATTTTATAGAACTTATAATGGAAGTATTTATGGATGACTTTTCTATCTATGGAACTTCGTTTACTAGTTGTTTAGATAATCTCAAAAGAGTTTTTCACCATTGTGAAGAAACTAATCTGCACCTAAACTGGGAGAAGTGACATTTTATGGTCAAAGAAGGTATAGTCCTTGGACACCAGGTATCAGGTAATGGAATTGAAGTTGATAGAGCTAAGGTTGACGCAATAGAGAGAATGCCACCACCAAGGGATATTAAAGGTATAAGAAGTTTTCTTGGTCATGTGGGCTTTTATAGAAGGTTCATTACAAATTTCTCTGGAATATCTAAACCTTTCACAAACCTCTTGCAAAAGGGAATTAGATTTAATTTTGGTGATAAGTGACTTGAAGCCTTTGATAAACTCAAAAATGTTTTATCTCGTGCTCCTATTATTAAACCACCTATATGGGATACAACCGTTGATTTAATATGCGAAGCTAGTGATGATGGTGTAGGAGTAACTCTAGGAAAACATATTGGTCGTAGATTTAATATTATACATCATTCTAGTAGAACTCTCAATGGTGCTCAAAAGAACTACCCTAAAGAAGAAAAGGAACTATTTGTTGTGTTTTTCTCCTATGATAAATATCGTTCCTATATAGTAGATGCAAAGGTAAGAGTTCGCACGGATTGTGATGGCTTATAAGAACCCCTCGAAAGGAAAGAACATAAGCCAAGTCTGATCTGTTGGACTTTTTCACTTCAAAAATTTGAGCTGTAGATTATGCAGAGGCAAGAAATAAAAATTCTAGATGTAGTGTCCATGATTACCCCGAAAGACAATAATCTTATTGAGAGGAACTTTAGTACCGGTGATTTTCGTTTACGAGAATTATTGAATGAACTAAGGTCAATTCCTCCAAAAGAGAAGAAGTCTTTGTTATGGGAGGAATTCTCCACCCCAGAATAAACAATGGTAAGTACAAGGTAAGTGTTTTACCCAAATAAGTGATTTATTTTCACAGTTTTTACTCTTCAAAATTCTGCCTTTGAATTCCTTGCATTTTTTTGGAGTTTTAGAGAGGTTTTCCCAACTATACGGGCGGAGCTATATGACCGGAGAGGAAGCTCCCGCTGTATAGTTGGTCATTAAACTCTCTGTATCATCTTCACGAAATTATTGTCGATATCTGAGCCTATACGGTCGCAACTATACGACCAGAGCAAAAATTCCGGTCATATAGTTGGTCGTTAAACTCTCAGATAGTTTTGCTTTTTGGTGTCTGTATCTATACGGTCGTAACTATACGACCGGAGATAAAATTCCGGCCGTATAGTTGGTCCTTAAATTCTCAAACACTTTTGATTTTGGTGTTTGTATCTATACGGTCGTAACTAAATGACCGGAGCAAAAATTCCGGCTGTATAGTTGGTCGTTAAACTATCAGACACTTTTTGTTCGATCTTTCGTTTATTCATCAAAAAATGTCGGTTCCGAGTCGTGATTTAATCGACCTGGACTCCAGATAGTTGGAAATATCTGCCCGGAACCAACTATACGGCCGGACCTATACGGGTCGCACCCATATAGTTGGTCGTTACGCGGCAGGTTACTTCCAAATCCGTGATTTCTTTTTCTGTTCCGTTTGGATTCTTTTCTTGGATGATAATTTGGTGTTTCTCGCGAGTTTTACCGACCTCTGACCCCCCTTATATACTACTATTGTCTATCTCTATAATCATAATCTCCAGAAAAAGATCTACTTCTTATTCACACGGAAGGACTTTTCATGGAGACCGGGAACAATAGTGAGCAAGGGAAGGAGATCAAGGCCATCCCTATAGAGTTCCTCAACGCCGACCATGGATGCCAGAAGAGGGATTTGAACGCTCTGGAGCTGAGGATCGAGGAGTTGGACAAGGAGAAGTCGGGAACGCCTAAACACCTTCCATTGCTACGACTTTATCTTGACAAACTTGATGAAGATATCAAGCAGACAACCAAATCAGATTTTTCTACGAGTCTTAAGGTGCTACAAACACTTTAGGATAACAACAAGTTCATTAAGGAACAAGTGAAGGTGCTTGAGAGGAACAATCTTTTCTACAAGTTGTGTGTTAAAGAATTAGAAGCTGTCAATCAATCCCACAGCCTCAGGCTGGCCCGTGAGGAGAATATCCCACGTGCCATGGCGCCACAGAGATCTACAACAATCATGGTATCAAATAATCGCAAGGGATTGTTTGATCCTGCCTGGCTTGATTCCAAGCTTGGGGAGATCTTTAAGACCTTGTAATCTATCTTATAAGTTTTATTATTCTTGCATTAGTTCAAACTATAAATAAAGTTTGCATCATTAGAATTCCCTTCAGAAATATTCCATCCCTTTTATGAAATTCCGAGTTTATTATTATATATGGTGCAATATTGAGTTTGTGTTTGCTTTATTGATATATGAATGGCTTGAGTATAATTTTACTTGCACTTAATGATAGCAATAGGAGTATTCCACACCATTGGTATTAATAGAACATATAAGGATAATTTAGTCAATATGTTGTAAGTCTACGGTTTGATTTGCAAAAGAAAAAATGTCTACACATTTAAGTTGAAGAAGAAACCTTGAACAAAAGAAAATAAAGTGCTATCAAAATAGAGTAGGAACAAGTTGAGGTAGAATCTTCAAGTCATAAGAATGCTTCATATACAGTTGGCATTTGGTAATTGAGATCGTTCAACTTTGAGTTCCTACATGAAGTGGAATATATGGCTAGCTTCTTTGCACAACACTAAAACAAAAGTGTGAGCATATGTATATACAAAAGAAAAGGAAAAGAAGAATAAAAAGGTCGAATGTGCAAAGAGCAAGTAGGAATATACCACTGTATTGTAGTATGACAAAGAAATACTTTTGAGATTCTAAATCCCAAGTGAATACGCTGATCCTAAAACACTTGGGACTACCTCATTTACTCATTCGGTTGAACCGGATTCTTTTACATTATGTTGAGATTCATCTTTTATGAACTATTGATCACTAAGGTGTGGAAGCCTTCTAATACTATTCTGATGGTTCGAGTAAGGTATTATCTGTGAACTTATTCCTATGTATCGTACATGATAAATACATGCTGCATTTGCCTCATTTATTTTATCGACTCAGCTTCATGAATATGAGGATCACATCCATTAAGCTAGAACTTGCTCGGGACGAGCAAGAGTCTAAGCTTGGAGAAGTTGATGAGTGAATATTTGCATCATGTTTTATGTTATTATTTTGCATTGTATATGTAGGATCTTGGTATTTTACGGTGTTCGCGTGCACATTTTATATCTTTTTTCACTAGGATCGGGACAGATGGTGGATACAATGGATACAATTATTGAAGCGGTAGTACTGAGGAGAAAAGGAGTCAAAAACAACGTAAATCGCTTATTTGGGAAATATTAATAATACCAGAAGAAAACCCGAAGCGAACAGAGGAGACAGAGAGCATAACGACCAACTATACGGGCAGAGGAAATATTCCCGCTGTATAGTTCCGACCGTATAGCTGGTGCCGCCTCCTCCTCGTCAAATAGTTTCACCCCGTGCAATTGGTTCGAGGAGACGACATACAGAACACCAGAAATCGCAGAAACCTCACCTCCGGAAGGCATCTGGAGGGGGAAATCATCCACCGGGGATCCATCTTTGCCCTGCGCAGATCTAGGAGGCTAAGGCATCGATCTTCATCATCCACTGCTACATCACCACCATCTCCATCTATCCCATCTACCACTTTTCTAGATATTGTTGTAATTCCTATACTCGTTGTGGACTTATACAAGTACTATTCATCTATGATTGTTTCCATTACCATTGCCATGATGTTGATTGCCTCCATGCCTGAGTAGATCATTAGTTCTTGGGGATATGGAGAAACCCTAGTATGAGACTGAAATAAGATAAAGTCTATTATGATATTCATCGTTGTGACCATGTGTTAGATTCTCTACATCTTGATGTTGAGAGAAGTCAACCTCTCATTATTTGCCTCTCATGGGGACTTGATGGAGGGAACTACTTGTTAGTAGACGGAGGCGTGCTAGCGCTTACGATGACTATAAAGCTATTAGCAATCCTTACGTATCAACTTGGGAAGCCGAGGAAACTCACGGAACACTATACATGCCATGGGATACGTCCTACAGGATTATGTCTCTTAATAGCGCAGTAATTCGATTAATGTCGATTGTTGTCTGCTGTGGTTATGAGGATGACGTGCGCAGCGGTTGCTGGAAAATCATCCATATACGGAGTTCCTCCCACACAAACATAGTTGAGAATGTTCATGATAATAATCTTTATCTTAGATCCTTACGATACTAGTGGTGTATCCGCTACTCCCTGAGAACACTTTTTCCCTATTGCAGTTCTAATCTCTCTTAGCTATGCAATACTTACATTCTGTATTAAGTTACTTTGCTTTAGTTTACTATTGCTCATATACCCAAAACCCAAAAACACCTTTTTACACCATACTCGCATTTTATCTTGTTACTTAGAACTTTATCTAGCATTTCCATTGTGAAAGGGAAATGGACGTCGCCTAGAGGGGGGGTGAATAGGCATTTTAAATTTATTACGGTTTAGGCTCTAATAAATGCAGAATAAAACTTAACAATTAATTTATCAAGCCAAAACCTATATCCACTAGGTTCACTAAGTGCACCAACAACCTATGCTAAGCAAGACAAGCAACAAGGTGATAGCAAGATATAGTACTTCAAGCACGATGGCTATCATAATATAAATTGCATAAGTAAAGGGCTCGGTTGAGAGATAACCGATGGACGCGGAGACGATGATTTGTTTCCCGAAGTTCACTTCCAAAGAAGCTACGTCTCCATTGGAGAGGTGCGGGGGCGCAATGTACTTCGAACGCCACAAGTGGCTCACCTCGAGGTGTGGTGGCTCGATGCTCACCCAACACCACACAAGGCCTCACCCCAAGAAACGCGAAGGCACGCAACCTACCGACGCCACAAAAGGCTCACCCTATTCTCCCGTGAGCTCGCCACAAAGGCCTACTCATGTTCCACTATGGGACACTTGAGGGTGGTCACCAAACCCGTACAAGATTGGGGCAATCTCCACAACTCAATTGGAGGCTCCCAACAACAATGCCACAAAGGCTACAAAGCCACAAAAGGCAACAAGGCCACAAAAGGCTACAAGACCACAAAAGGTCAACAATCCAACCACACAGCCGTCTAGGGTTCCAAGAACCCAAGAGAAACAAGCCCAAGGGCTTGAACTCGTCGAATCTCCGAGGAGAACTCAAACATATGCACCAAATGCAAGAGGTAAGTCCTTCACTCTCAAATTCTACCAAAGCTACAAAAGCTATTGGGGGAATAAGGGAGGAAGAACACAAGAGGAGAACACAAAACTCTCCAAGATCTAGATCCCAAGGATTCCTTCACAAAGAAGGGATTTGGCTTGGTGGGGCTTGTAGATCTAGATCTCCTCTCTCAAATCCCTCAAAAAGATGCAAGAATCATAGGAGGGGAGAGGGGAGAGGGCAAGCTCTTCAAGGTCAACAATGGAGGAGAGAGAAAGCCAAAAACCAAGAAGAACAAGAGTTAGGGCCGAAGGGGAAAGGGGAGCTCCTTTTAAAGGGCTCCCTGATCTACCTGTTACTCACAGATTCGCGCACGACCGGTAGTACCGGTGGGTGGCCGGTACTACCGGTGGCACCCAGCCAACGGTCAGAAAACAGCGAGAGAAAGAACAAAAACGCGAGCCTGGCCGGTACTACCGCCGCTTTGCCGGAACTACCGGTGGTAAGAATGTCCTAGCGGTACTACCGCCTGAATATCCGTTACAAGTTCTGTCAAATAGCGCTAACCAGGAAGAGAGAGTACTGAACCAAAAATGGGTTTACCAGAAGTTGGGCCAGAATTAACACCGGTACTACCGACGGCAAACAGCCTTGGCGGTACTACCGGTGGCCTAGAACTGCCATAACTTTTGCATCCGAACTCCAAACGATGTGTAGAATATATATGTGAGATACCTCCCAAGGTGTGGAGCCGGAAAACCCACAAAGATAAAAAATGCAATAATATATGCAAGGGAAATCCGTTTTTGATGAACTAAAGCTTGTTATGAAGATAACCACAAGCTCTAGATCCTCACATGGACAAGAACCAAACAACAACCAAGAAAGATGATGCTATGTATGAAAAGGTTTGAGCTCTCTCCGAAAGATACGAACGAGTCACTCACTCAAGAGCCCCTCTTGATAGTACGGCTATCTATCCTAAACCCGGTCTCTCAACACTACAAGAGACCGGTAAAATAGAAACCCTATCAAGATCATACCTTTGCCTTGAGCATCCCACTTGAGATTGATGCAGACGATCTTGTCACCTTCAAGATGGAACACCTTTCTTGATTGCACTTGCTTGCACTTGCTTGATGAAGTCTTGAGACATGCTCCCCCATACTCCATGGGGAAGCCTCTTCTTCGAACTTGTCTTCATCATTCCATGATTGCCGAGGATGGCAAGCTTCAAGCATGAGATCTTCTAGAGAGGACGCATCTTGAGCTTGCACTTCAATTCTTGACGATGTCTTGAAGATAGCCATGAGGAACTCCATCTTCTTCTTCTTCAAGACATACTTGATCTTCTTCTACTTGATTCCAATGGCACAAAGCCCTTGGACAATGCTTCTTCTTTTTCATCCTTGAAACCAACACATGGTCCAAGCGATGCCAATGGACAAACCTACAAGTGAGACTCAATTTGCACATTAGTCCATAGGGATTGTCATTAATTACCAAAACCACACATGGGGGCATACATGCCCTTTCACATTGTAATATTTATTCCAAGAGTTATTAGACTTCAGAAACTACTCCCTATGGGATCGATATCTTAAATTTTGAAACTAGCTACAAACAATCTGTGCTCTTGCAGTCATCAAGCTATTTTCTGGCGCTGTTGCCGGCGAGCTAAGTGTTGTAGGTATTTTAGTTTTTGCTTATTTATTTTTGTCTTGCTAAATTTTGTTTTGAGTTACAGGTATCCACCAACATGATGGAGTTTGAGCATATGACTAGTGATAGCCCACTCAATCACTTTGGGAAGCCCTATGATATATAAAAAGGCAATTCCAATGAGAAGACAAGGGGGTTTGAAATAAATCCTCTAAGAAGCAATTTACCGGAGATGGAGAAGATCCTGATCCATATGAGCATATTGCATGTTTTAATGATATATGTGGCACTTTTCTATTGACGGGATATATTGCCGATGAGGTAAGGGTTAAACTTTTTAGTCAAACTTTGACAAGTACAGCTCTCTCATGGTATAGATCTCTACCCCCTGAAGCCACTACTACTTGGGATAATTTAGCTTGCGAATTTCTATAAAAATATTATCCATTGTCAAAATCTTTTGGAATCAGGCGTCTTATAATGACTTGGAAGAATCGTGCTAATGAAGGACTAGTAAGAGCCTATATTAGATTTAAAGATTTATTAAGATTATGTCCTCATCATGATTTGCCTAAATGGTATTTCCTACATAACTTTTATGGCAGTTTAATTGAACCTAATAAAATTGAACTAGACTCTTTCACTAAAGGATCCTTTATGAATCTTCCTATACCTAAAGCTTGGGCTTTACTTAATAGAATCTGTGATCATAGAGTTTCATGGAATTTTGGTCTAGTAAGTGAAGGATGCGTAGAAATAGAGCATGATTGTATTCATGATTATAATAAAAAAGGCCACGCTAAAGAACTATCTAAAAAACTTTATTTAGATTCCAATCTTGTGTTGCAAGTTGTTAAATCTTTTACAGAACATATTAAAGCTCCAAAGGAGGGCCCAGTCAAGTAAGATCCACCACTCGGACCAGAAAATAAAAAAGAAGATGAAGCAACACTGGCCTCCGTAGATCCAATTTATGAAGTGCATTTCCCTAACACTGCACATACTCATATTCTTAAATATGAGTAGGTCAACGCAGTACAGGAAAAGAGGGAAGAGGAAAGCATGCCAGAAGTCGTGGGACATCTGGAAGAAACCAAAGATGAAAAGGTAACCAAGGAAGCAATTATGTATATGTACTCACACTACAACATAGTTGAACTTGATGTAGAGACTTCCGTATTGGTTGAAGGTAAAACAAAAGTAAAATATGCGGGTAAGCCTATTCTTCCCTACATATTTAAAGAAACCTCTCATTACGGTTTATGTGATCTTGGCACCAAGGTTAATGTTATATCTTATGACTTCTACGTAAAAATTAAAGAAGAAATAGAACTGGCTACAATTGAAAATACTGATATGAAAATTATGTTAGCCAATAAGAACCTTCAAATTCCAATGGGAGTAGTTGATAATGCAACAATCATAATCGGCAACAAAAAATTCCTATTGACTTTGTAGTTGTTGATATGCCAGCTGACACTCTTTGCCCTATTATATTTGGAAGAAGTTTTTTGGGTGATATAGGTGCCTATGTCAATTTCAAGAAGGAAATTGTGAAGCTTAAGCTTGGGGAACGGAAAATAAATTCCATTTCTCCAAATTTAAAGACAGGCATCCACCAATACAAGAGGAAGAGAGAACTACCGAGGAAATGGCGGCTCTTTTGTTAGGCAATCAATAAGAAGAAACAGATGAAGATCCAAATTATGAAGAAGTAATTATGGAGGACAAGTCCCTGGGAGAACTAGAAAATGAATTCGACTCATGACCCGTTTTGGGACCTCCAACTGATCAGGCTTTTGAAGAAACAGAGAAGAGAGGGGATGAGCAATTACCACCCCCAGAATTGAAGACTCTACCAGATAATCTTAAATACAGGTTTTTAGATGATACCAATAAATTCCCTGTTATTATTAGTGCTAAAATTTTAGGAGAACAAGAAGAAGAACTCATGAGTACACTTAAGGAGCATCGTAGAGCCTTTGGGTACTCAATGGATGACTTTAAGGGCATTAGTCCCATGATAGGTGTCCATCGGATATTCATGGAAGAAGGTGCAAAACCAGTTGCGGAATTCAATAGAAGAC
This sequence comes from Avena eriantha, assembly GCA_910589775.1. Lineage (NCBI taxonomy): Eukaryota > Viridiplantae > Streptophyta > Magnoliopsida > Poales > Poaceae > Avena > Avena eriantha. Next base: position 214,722,610 of record OU342742.1, read on the forward strand.
TAAAGCCTGAAATTAAAGAAGTGGTAAAAAAAGAAATTGTACGCCTACCGGATGCAGGTATAATTAACCATGTCAAAGAAAGTGAATGGGTAAGTCATGTTCATTGTGTTCCTAAGAAGGGCGGTTTTACTGTTGTCCCTAATGAAAACAATGAACTAATACCTACTAGAACTATTGTTGGGCATAGGATGTGCATAGACTTCAGGAAATTAAATAAAGAAACTAGGAAAGATCACTATTCGTTACCGTTCATAGATCAAACTTTAGAAAGGTTAGCAAACCATACTCATTTTTGTTACTTGGACGGATACTCTGGTTTCTCTCAAATAGCTGTTCATCTAGATGACCAACTTAAAACAACTTTCATAAGTCCTTACGGTTTACATGCTTACCGACGTATGCCCTTTGGTTTATGTAATGCTCTAGCTACTTTTCAAAGATGTATGACTGCTATTTTTGCTAATTTTATAGAACTTATAATGGAAGTATTTATGGATGACTTTTCTATCTATGGAACTTCGTTTACTAGTTGTTTAGATAATCTCAAAAGAGTTTTGCAGCATTGTTAAGAAACTAATCTCGTCCTAAACTAGGAGAAGTGCCATTTTATGGTCAAGGAAGGTATAGTCCTTGGACACCAGGTATCAGGTAACGAAATTGAAGTTGATAGAGCTAAGGTTGAAGCAATAGAGAGAATGCCAGCACCAAGGGATATTAAAGGTATAAGAAGTTTTCTTGGTCATGTGGGCTTTTGTAGAAGGTTCATTAGAAATTTCTCTAGAATATCATAACATTTCACAAACCTCTTGCAAAAGGGAATTAGATTTAATTTTGATGATAAGTGTCTTGAAGCCTTTGATAAACTCAAAATTGCTTTATCTCGGGCTCCTATTATTAAACCGCTGATACGTTGTAAATGTATCTATAATTTTTGATGTTACATGCTTGTTTTATATCTTGTTGGGGGGAACCCCCGGGTAGGGTCACGCCGGGGTATAAAGGCCGAGTTAGCCGAGGTTCGGCAAGGCCAAAGCAGATGCTGGCTGGGTCACCTCAAGGCCGGCCGAATCACGGAGTGACCCGGACTAGGGGGTGTTCGCCTAACTAAGTCTCAACCGACTTAAGCAGTAAGTCGGAAGTATATGTTTACTTGTATGCAGGAACAGGGGTGCCTGGGTCAGCTGTGATCTAGGTCATGTTTGGCTTCTAGGAGAAGGAAGGAATCTTGTTGGTCAAAAAGAGGGCCCGGTACGCACTGCATGAGCGAAGCAGACAAGAGCAGGACCACCGGGTCATGGCCGACAGGGGTGACGACGCCCACGTCGGCTGACGCGGGCGCCGCAGAGGCTCACGTAGCTAAAGCAAGTGTGACGCGGGGGAAAAACCACCCCGGTCGGCTTACCACTTTGGGAGGAGCCATATTCTTAGGAATATGCCTCCACGTATGCCCTAGGCAGAAACTGAGCCTCATCTATACAAGGGGGGCTGGGGCTTCTGTAGAAGGGGTTGGTCTTTCTACTATTCTGTTTTGGCTAGGGTTTCAGGTGTGATCTGTGGGTGAGAGTAAGAGAGCTCCTTCTTCCTCCTCTCGCCAATACAGCTCTAGGAGCACTTGTAATCTTGGAAGGAAATCAGTACAAACTTCTGTGTGGAGAATCACTCCACTATCCCTCCCTGGATTCCCCTAGCGTGTATTAGTCCCCACCTTTAGCCTATCCATGGCATCTGCCGTGACACCACCACGATAGTTGGCGCCCACCGTGGGGCTGGCGGCGCTAGCAGGGGTCAAGATCCGGACGGGAAACCTCATCGTCACCGGCGAACGCATCGTCTCCGGGCTCGTTCAGCGCTTTGGAGCGCTGGATTACGTCAGCGACAACGCAGGCTGCTTCGGCACGCGCCCTCTTCCGCACAATGGCCTCTTCGTCAAGCTCGGCACGCACAAGATCTATGTTGCGGTGGACGTGTCTTGCGTTCGTCCGCGCCACGTCGTCGAAGCAGGGGAACCACCCCTCACTGTGGCTCGCGGGGCGCGTATCGCTCGCTCCCCAGACCGCGCAGAAGTGATGATGACTGCGCCTGGTGCGGGCGCAAGCAAGGATCCAGCGTCAGATCCGGAGGTAACGCCTAAGGCACCGAGGAAAGGTAGAGGTCCTCCACTAGAGAGGCCAGAGAATGTGTTGAGGGAAGCAATGGTTAGCTTGGCAAACCTTGTAGTAGCAGCGATAGATCCGGCTCGAGCGCAGGCCGAGCTAGAAGAAACTAGGCAGAAAATACTAGAGGGCGCAACGAAAATAGTCGCGGCTCAGCAGTCGTTGAACCTGACACTGCGTGAGTACGCGAAAGCAAACAAAGTTGAGGCGGTAAAGGTAAAAGGGAGAAATATCATGAGTGAGATGAACAGAGAAGGTGATAATGGAGTTGAGGAATCAGAAAACTGTTTGTCCGTGGGGCTGCCGAGGTATAGTACCCCGGCCAAGAACCTCAGAGCAGCGGATGCAGCTGCGTCCGAGTTAGAGGGTCTGACGGGTGAAGCCCGGCAAAGACAACAAGATAGGGTTAACGAGCTTGTTCGGATTGCAAATAGGAAAAACGAGGAACTACTCAGAGCAAACCCGGAGAGAGCTGGAGCCTCCAAGATCGTCCATTCGGCGATGGGTAACCCGGAGAAATCCGCTGGAGCTGCATCGTCCCCTCATGGTGGTCCAAGGAGAGAGGAGGTAGTAACCTCGCCCACACGAAACAGACAGATCGTCCCATATGACCCAACGCGGGTAGGAAAAGGAAAAGAAGCGCAGAAAAATGATGATCGACGAAGTGTGAGCCGAGGTGAAGCTAGCCGAGGTAACCGCGACCAAGGCAATGCCGGTCAAGGGAACGTTGTCAACAGCAATGCCGGACAGTGAAATTCTGCTGGAGCAGGACAACCGCAGCAGCGGAATATACCAAGGCAAGAGCAAAGTGTCGGCCGAGGTATGCAACAGAAAGGTGCGCCACAAGAGCAAAACCGGTACAACGACGGTGATTTGGAGATGGCAAACCCGGGATACCCAAGACCGGACTATCATGTGATAGGGTCGAGATTGGGAAGCAGGGATTTGATGTCGGATGATGCTAGGTTGAAACTGGATCGACTGTATAGGTCGGAACAGATCGAATATCAAGGTCCACCGGGTCCTGCATGTTTTGGACCCCGGATCATGAAAGAGCCACCGGTACCCAACTTCTAGTTACCAAGGGGCATGAAGACGTATGACGGCAGTACCAACCCGGAGGATTGGCTGATAAACTATGCTACAGCCGTGAAAATTGCCACTGGCAACTTGAGATGGGCAGTACGATACGTACCCCAGATGTTGGAAGGCCCGGCAAGAGTATGGTTGAACAATTTGCCACCAGGGAGCATCAACTGATGGATAGACTTTGAGGAAATGTTCATCAACAATTTCTCGAGTACATATCAGAGGCCAAATAGGCCGCAGACCCTAGCTATGTGCAAGCAAAGACCTAATGAGACAGACCGGGAGTTCTTAACCCGGTGGTGTACCGTGAGAAACTCGTGTGAGGGCGTGATAGAATCACAGGCCATAGCGTGGTTTGCACAGGGGTGCAGATATGCGAGCGAGCTATGGATGAAGTTGCAAAGGAAAATGCCAACTACGTTGGCAGAAATGATCCGGATTGCAGATTCGTATGCTTTGGGTGATCCGACTCAACCTAGACTCGCGTTAAACGAGTCAAGCGATGAGTACTATCAGAGGGATGGAGCCGGATCATCTGGGAGGAATGACTACAGGGGAAAAAGGAGAGATGATAGACCATATCATCGATACGGTTCGCACCAAGTTGCAAATATGAATCAAGATCAGCCCGGAGCAGGGGTAGCCAACGCCAAAAAACTAGAGGGCAATGGACTCCGAGAAACGATGGCAAGAAAACTTGGACACCAGAGCAAAAGAAGCAGTGGCAAGAAAGGAAAGACCGTCCGAGGTATACTTACGAGTCAATGTTGGACCAGCCGTGTAAGTTTCATACACCAAATCCGAACAACCCAGTGGGTCATACGACGAGGCAATGTGAGTGGATGCGCAAGATCGAACAAGGTGGTTCGGGAAATGCTCAGGCACCCCGGAATGATCAGCCTCGGCAGGACCCCGGCAGCAACTGCTCTCCGGAGCGAACACGCAACAACTAATGTTGCCTCCCCCTCCGCCGAGGTATGATAACAATGAGAGAAGGGATGCAGTGCATCAGGTAGAAAATCAGCATCAGCCGGATCAGAGGTACCCCGGAAATGAGGGGAGAAATGAGTACAGGGAGCACCATCAGAGCTATTGTGTGTTCACCACTGAGGAAACAGATAGAAAGAGCTTGCAGCGTAGGCATATGGAGGTGAATGCAGTGATGCCTGCAGTGACGAGGTACATGCCTTGGTCCGATCAGGAAATCACCTGGCACATCAGGGATCATCCCAAGATCATGCCAAGCCCTGGTTCGTATGCGTTGGTGCTGGATCCGACATTCATTGGACCTAGCATTAACGTAAGGTTCTCAAAGGTGTTGATCAACAATGGTAGTAGCATTAAAATAATGTATGCGGACACGATGCGCAAGTTGGGTATCTCGGAGAACATGCTGCAGACCACGAGGACAACTTTCCATGGCATTGTGCCCGACATTTCTTGTGAGCCCATAGGCAAGGTCCGGGTTGATGTCTTGTTCGGCACGAGGGATAACTGCCAAACCGAAAATTTGGAGTTCGAGGTGGTGAACTTGGAAAGTGCTTACCTCGCATTACTCGGAAGGCCAACCCTGAGCAAGTTCATGGCAAGCTGTCACGTTAGCTACTTAAAGATGAATTTGCCTAGAGCGAACGGAGGGATTACCATTGCTGGGGATTTCCGACGTTCCATGGAGTGTGCGTCGGCCGGGTCAAACTTAGCCGAGTCACTTGTGATTGCACCAGGAAAAAAGGAAAATTCAAGAGGTGGCGGCATTGGCTCAGTCCGTGCAGCAGTATATGCTGGCGCTAAGTAACCCACATGGAAGTGTCTCTTTCCAGGCCACGAAAGGTACCAAGAAGGTTCATGTTGATGACATGTTCCTAGAGCGCACCGTAACAATTGGTGCCGGGTTAATTGATAAATAGGAAAGCGAGCTCGTCAGCTTCCTCCGTGAGAATCGGGACATTTTTGCTTGGTCCACACAGGACTTGCAAGGTGTTCCGAGGGAGTTGGCCGAGCACTCTTTGAATGTGAGACCCGGAGCTAAGCCGGTGAAGCAACCTCTCCGCCGCTTCGCCGAAGATAGGAGGAAAGTCATTGGGGATGAGATAGCTCGGTTGCTAGCTGCAGGATTCATCATGGAAGTTCTTTACCCGGATTGGCTGTCCAATCCGGTGCTGGTGGAAAAGAAGAAGGATGACCCGAACGTGGCAGTGGTTTGGCGCATGTGTATTGATTACACGAACCTGAACAAGGCGTGTCCAAAAGATCCATTTCCGCTGCCAAGAATAGATCAGGTTATAGACTCAACTGCTGGATGTGAATTGTTGTCATTCATTGATGCATATTCTGGTTTCCACCAGATACCTCTGAATCCGGATGATCAAATAAAGACTGCGTTTATTACCCCGTATGGGGCTTATTGCTATCGCACCATGCCGTTTGGTTTACGTAGTGCAGGGGCAACGTACCAAAGATGTATGCAAAAATGTTTGCACGACCAAATAGGTCAAAATGTACAGGTGTATGTGGATGATGTGGTTATCAAGACCAAGGAAAGCAAAATGCTCCTTGACGATATCAGGCAAACGTTTGTGAACCTAAGGAGCTTCCGGATGAAACTTAACCCGGAAAAATGTACCTTCGGTGTCCCGGCTGGAAAATTGCTCGGTTTTCTTGTTTCCAGCCGAGGTATCGAGGTTAACCCAACCAAAATCCGGGCCATCGAACGAATGGAACTGTCGAAGTGTCTTAACAATGTCAAGAAGTTCACAGGTTGCCTGGCCTCGTTAAGTCGGTTTGTATGTCGGTTGGGAGAGAAGGCATTGCCTCTTTACCAACTCATGAAAAAGTCGGATAAGTTCGTTTGGACACCGCAGGCCGATGAAGCCTTTACCCACCTGAAGAAGATGTTGGCCATGGCACCAGTGCTAGCCTCACCACTATCAAAGGAGCCAATGTTGCTCTATATAGCCGCAACCAACCGAGTTGTAAGTGTAGTGATAGTGGTGGAGCGCGACGAGGAAGGTAAGTCGGTGGAAAGGCAAGTGTATTACTTGAGCGAGGTGTTGTCAGCCTCGAAGCAGAACTATCCACATTATCAAAAGGTGGCATATGGCGTGTACATGGCCGCCAAGAAACTGAAGCACTACTTTGAGGAGCATCCCATCCGGGTCATATGTGAGACCCCCATATCCGAGATAATGAGTAACAAGGATGCGAGCGGCAGAATTGCAAAATGGGCAATTGAGCTAGCTCCTTATGCGCCGCAATATGACAGAAGAGAGGCCATCAAATCTCAAGCTGTGGCGAACTTTTTTGTGGATTGGGCCGAGGTACAATACGAACCGCCACTCCCAGATCCGAACTATTGGTGAATGCACTTTGACGGATCAAAAACCAAAACCGGGCTACGTGCCGGAGTTGTACTCACGTCGCCAAAAAAGGACCAGTTGAAATATGTGCTGCAGATCCATTTCACGGCATCAAACAATGTCACTGAGTATGAAGCACTTGTGCATGGGCTCAAGGTAGCAAAAGAGATTGGGATACGTCGGATCATATGCTTTGGCGACTCAGATTTGGTGGTGCAGCAAGTATCGGGAGTGTGGGACTCCCTGGATCCGAACATGGCACTGTACAGATTTCATGTGCAGAAGATATCTGGTTACTTTGAGGGATGCGAATTTCACCATGTACCCTGGGTGGAAAATGAGGCTGCTGACATGCTGTCGAAGCTCGGGTCAACCCGACAAGCAATTCCACCGGGTGTAGCATTACAGCACCTCAGGAAACCATCCATCAGGCCATCCCCAGAATCCGAGTCAATCTATGTCCCGGAGGACACAGAATCCGGAGCCGTGCCCATGGACATTGACACAGGAAGTGGTGCGCTGAACCCGGGGACTGCACAGCGTGATCCGGTTGAAGTTATGCTGGTGGATCAGATGGAGATAGACGAGGATGTATTCCCTGTGCGAACAATACCAACTTGGGCACTACCTATATTTCAATTCCTGAAAGATGGAACGTTACCCACGGAGGAAGTGCTATCCAGGCAAACACAGAGGAGGGCAAAGGCCTACACGATCATCAATTCTGAACTATACAAAAGAAGTGTGACCAATGTTCTCTAGCGATGTGTTGACCCGAAAGAAGGGCTTGAAATCATCCGAGATATACATCAGGGGGAATGCGGGCATCATGCCTCATCCCGAGCCTTGGTAGCAAAAGCTTTCCGGCACGGATTCTACTGGCCAAATGCCTTAGAGCAAGCAGAAGATCTGGTGAGAAAATGTAATGGTTGCCAGAGGTACGCTACCAAGACACATATGCCAATGTCGGAACTCAAGACCATACCAATCACTTGGCCATTTGCCGTATGGTGCTTGGATATGGTTGGCCCGTTCAAACCAGCAAGGGGAAATATGACTCACATTCTGGTAATGGTGGACAAGTTTACGAAGTGCATTGAGGTAAAGCCTATAAGAAAATGTGATGGAGCTACGGCCGTAACGTTTCTCAAAGATATCATCTTGAGTTACGATTATCCTCACAGTATCATAACTGACAATGGCACAAATTTTGCGGAAGGAGCATTTGCTCGTTTCTGCCGGGATAAGAGGATCCGGCTGGACGTAGCCTCGGTAGCCCACCCTGCATTGAACGGGCAAGTGGAAAGATCCAACGGATTAGTATTATCCGGGATAAAACCCCAGCTCATTGAGCCGCTGCAAAGATCAGCGGGGTGCTGGATAGAAGAACTACCAGCGGTACTGTGGAGTTTAAGAACAACTCCGAATCGATCAACAGGCTATACGCCGTTCTTTCTGGTATATGGGGCAGAAGCTGTATTACCAGCCGACATAGAGCATGATTCGCCTAGGGTCACCCAATACACAGAAGCCAAAGTGCAGGAAGCCCGGCAAAATGATGTTGATCTGCTGGAAGAAGCGAGAGAACTGGCACTGTCCAGATCCGCCATATATCAGCAAAATCTCCGACGCTATCATAGCCGAAAAGTGTGCCCCCGAGTCTTTCAGGAAGGCGATCTGGTGCTCCGATTGGTACAACGTACTACGGGCATGCATAAGTTATCCCCCCCATGGGAAGGGCCGTTCATCGTGAGCAAAGCATTGCACAATGATTCTTACTATCTTATAGATGCAAAGCCACAGGAAAAGAACAAGGCGGACAGGTCCGGAGAGGAATCCAAGCGACCATGGAATATAGCTCTACTTCGTCCTTTCTACACTTAGCTAAGAAGTCTATGTATCCGAGTTATCTCATATGTCGGTATGTATGTCGGCAATGAGCTTATCAATGAAATGTTGGCACCTCGAGCAGTAACTCGGGGACTGCCTTAATAATATTTGTTGTTTTTTGCGCGTCAGCTGGAATAAGTTATTCTACTTAACTCGGATTAGTAGTGTGCGAGCACCAAGAACCCAACTCTTCGACTTGCTGCTGTCCAACAAGAATTGGCTTCATGGCAAGCAAGAGAACAAGTTTGGAATTACGAAGCACATGAAAAACGACTAAGGAGAAGAATTTATTCGACCCGACGTTTGTTTTTCGAACTAACCCTTCATTTATTTTCAAGTTATTATGCAGTTTTATTTTGGTGCTAAGTCTAAAAGTTTCCCAGTATTGTTAAGACAATTTTTGAAGCTCGGATTCGTAAGTCGTAAAACCGAATCAAGGTAGACACGAACCGAGCCAAGAGATTGAACGAACAAGAAAAAGAAACTCGGGGACTACGCCCAAGTTAATTCGGCATAAGAACTTAGTAGAAAAATATCACATGTGTTTGGAATACAACTCCACCCGGCATACCGGGGATCTAATAAATTTTTAAGTGTTTTCGCTCAAGGAACAGCAGGAGGAGGAAGTTCGGCATCATCCTCGCTGCCCTCAATACCAGAGGCATCATCTTCTCCTTCATCATCCGAGCCATCTTCACCGTGCTCAACCTCTTCGTCTCCAGTAGCTTCCAGGAAGCTCGGCCCCTCAACCCATTCATGAATGGGAGTGTATTCAATGAGGCTATAGGCACAAGCCTGATGCCGAGCTACCCACTCCGGGTCATTGGTCCATCTGGATCCTGTGCGCAGACGTGTCAGGAGGTTGAGATCAATCTTCTCGTACCACGTGAGTATGTGGTGAAGGATGGTATCAGCTGCGGCACGTCCAGCGGACTCTCTCCAGAGGTCAAGCTGAGTCTCGGTTTCCATTAACTTCTCAATGAGAAGTGCGGTGGTCTCCGGGGCTTCTTCGCCGGGCCAGAAAGTGTTAAAGATGTGAGCTGCAGCGCCGAGGATGTCCTTGCCGTAATTCTTGATGAGCTCCACGTGAGATGATAAGCTGACCAATAGGTCCTCCAGGTCGTAAGGAATCCCTTCACTATCAGAAGTGACCGGAGTACCCCTTTGTCGGCGGAAGTTGGCAACTGCTGCGCTCGCGATAGGAGTGCCCTCTGGAAATTTGCCTAGAAACGAGACAAAGGAGGAAGGTCAAGAAAAGACATATATGACTGAGGATCTGGGTCAACTCCTTGGTGCAGTACGTCGGAAAAGGGAAAGAAACTTACGTGATATATGACTGAGGATCCGGGTCAACTCCTTGGTGCAGTCATCACGTCTCTTCCGGAGTTGCTCAAGCTCAGTGTTCGCCGACCCAAGCTAGATGCCGGACTCCTTGAGAAGATCCTGGTCCTTGGCGATCTGGAGGTTGAGGCGCTCGCGCTCTTCTGTGAAATTCCGGCCAGCCTTTTGAAGTTCGGATTGGTGATGGGCCTTCATCTTCTCCATCTCAGCCTTGAGCCTAGAAATCTCATCGTCCTTGGTCCGGAGGAGGGCGAGCTCGTCATCTTTCTTCTTAAGCTCGGCTTCGTGCTGCCCTGCTTGTTCGAGAAAATGCAGCATCATATCAGGCACGGGCACACTATCTTCAGGTGATGCTAAAATAGTGTGTTGGCCCGGCAGAGCCGAGGTATGAATGTTGGCCGAGCCAAGGAGAAAAAGAAGTGGAAAGCACTTCAAGGCCGGACAGAACTGACTTACCCTTAATCTGCTCCAGATTTTTCCGCATGATAATGTTCTCAGCCTCCACCCCAGCTACGGAAATCGAATGATGAGATTAGTTCAGCAAAGGAAGATGAAGAAAAAGTGAGAAGTGATAAGGAAGAAATTTACCCCTCTTCTCGTATTCTGTGAAAAGTGCGGCCTGCTTGGCGCGTAGCAGCTTATGGGTATCCAGCAAGCGTTGGAATTCCGCACTCCGGCGATTGGTGGTCACCTGAAAGGGATACAGAAACACAAATTAGCTCGATGCATATTCGAAGTGTACTAAAATCCGGGCCAAGTGGAACTTACCCCGGCTCTAGGTGTGTGCATATTCGAAGTGTACTAAAATCCGAGCCAAGTGGAACTTAACCCGGCTCTAGGTGTATGCATATTCGAAGTGTACTAAAATCCAGGCCAAGTGGAACTTAACCCGGCTCTAGGTGTGTGCATATTCGAAGTGTACTAAAATCCGGGCCAAGTGGAACTTACCCCGGCTCTAGGTGTGTGCATATTCGAAGTGTACTAAAATCCAGGCCAAGTGGAACTTAACTCGGCTCTAGGTGTGTGCATATTCGAAGTTCTCATGGAGCTACGTTAGTTTTCTAAAGAGCATCCGACCGAGTATCAAGTTACTCCCCCGGAGGCTCGGGGACTAATGGTTACTCTCTACAACTTGTAAAGGGGAAACGACGTACCTCCATCATTCGCCCAGTGAGGTTAATTGCCTTTGCGACTGTGTTCATCTGAGCGGAAAACTCGGCAGGGCCGAACTTCTCTGGAAGATCAGTGTCTTGAACCACCTCTGCCTTATTCCAATTCATGACAAATTCAATTAAGCTCGGAGGGTACCGTTCACCGCTGGGCATATGGGACGCCACCAAGCCCTTCGCATGCGCTTCTTTCCTTTCGATCAAGGCAAGGGCTAGGCTGGTGTGCAGAACCATTTGTTGTGCATCAGTTGGCTCGGCAGGCACGTCCTTCATTGTTGGTGCTTTCTTGGGAAGCATTGACATGAGGGTACGATGCCCGGCTTCGATGGATGGTGGCTTGGTAGTGTCCGGAGCCTTCTTTTCCTTGGCTTGCTGGGAAGAGGAAGCCGGCGCAGCGGCTTTTCCCTTAGGAGCGGCCGGAGTGGTTCCTCGCCGAGGTTGAGAAGACTCGGACGAGGCAGAGGAGCTAGGCGCTGATACTCTTGGGGCTGGACTTGGTGCTGCTGCTGATATTTTAGCAGCCGGAGTTGGTGCTGATGCGGGAGTTGGTGTTGGTACGGGTCTGGTTGTTGGTACTGGTGCTGGAGCCGAAGTTGCTTCAGTGGATGCTGGTTGCAGCGACGCCGAAGTGGTGGATGCCGTCGCCTCGGCCGGGCCGGTCTCCCCCGCTCCAAGGTTACCCCCCCTCTTGTCGAGGTGGAGCAGAACCTGGAGCAGCCACAGAACCCTCTGGAATAGGGCTCAGCGGACGGGACTCATCGTCGCGACGGGGAGAAGGGCTGGGTCGAAGAGGTGAAGAGATGCTCGATCCACTTTGAGGGACCTCCACCGGAGCCCTGCAAAATAGAACAATGATAGAAGAGAAATCACAACGATGCAAGGGAGAGCAAGTTACAGAAGGCAAAACAACTTACGCATCCGAGGTTTGGGCCTCCTTGGGTTTCCGAGCCCTTCGTGCTGGGGCCTTGCCTGCTGGCTTGGAGGCAGTCTTGTCCTCGGACTTCTTTCGCCTTTTAGCAGGCTGAGAAGGTCTAGAGGATGAACTTGAAGCAGCCCCGCGCTTCTTCTTCGGAGCCACCGGAACAGGTTCGCCCGTAGCGAGGGGAGGATCCTCGTGGATATGACCACCGGGGTAAGCTGGTGGCGGAAAAGCAAAAGAAAGGGGGACAGCCTCAACAGGTTCAATCACCTCGACATCCGAGTCATCTTCATCATCGGGCCAATCTCTAATGGAAGAGGATTTACCCGTGGGTCGTTTCATGGCGTCGGTCATTGGGAGGAACATCTCCTAGTCCGGCTCCTCCTCATCCGGGTTCTCCCGGTCCGGCGCCCACTTAAGGGTCGGATCGGTGCCGTCCTCGATGGTCTGCTAAAGAAATTGCTGAGGAAAGGAATGAACGAAAGAGTCAAAAATGCAACAATAACTGACATATAATTGGTCCGGAGTAAGTTCGCAACATGAAGCTTACCACGGGAGGAAGCCTATCGTGGCAGTAATGCTCCATTCCCCAAGTCCACTCGGAGGAGAAGTCCTTGTGGGTAGTGAAAAGAGCCTTAACCCGGCGATAGATCTCCGTGTTGCTCAGCTCGAAGGAGGAGGTCCGGTTGGGGTCGCAGCCGAAGCTCATGTGGCACACCTTGTGGGTGCGCTTCTGGAGGAGGGAAATCCGGTTGCGCACGAAAGTGATCATGGCATCCTCGTTGCGTAGCCCGAGATTCTTCAGCTCCGCGGACATCTTGTTGACTTGATTGGCCAAGGCAGTGGGCTTCTTGGGGATCTCATCCCACAAATCCGGGTTAGGTGGACCCAGAGTATAGGGGAGCAACCGGATCAAGTCTTTAGTGCCCGTATTCCGGACATAGAAGAAGGTCTGGGCCCATCCTTTGCATGACTCTAACCCGGTGACCCGGGGGAACCTCCGGGGTGAAATGGAAGCCGCTCCGAATTGAGTGAGCAGTTTGTCCTCCGGATCAGCGTGGATGTTGGGGATGACATTGCGACGATGGCCGAAGAACCGGATCCATAGCTCGTTCGTGGGCCACAGTTCGGCGTAGCCTTCGATCGTAGAAGCAAAGGCAGAGACAGAAGTGATGGCGTTGGCTAGAAGATGGTGCAGCTGGAGCTGGTATGTACTGAGCCAGTCCCGGAAAAAATCGCTCACCGGCAACCCGAAGCCCCGTTGGAAGTGGGACAAAAAGACGACGAACTCACCCGGATTGGGTGAGGGGGCCAGTTCATTAGAAGGGAGACGAGCAGCGACGCCGACGGGGATGCGCCTGGTTCGGTAAAGCCAGTCAAGATCATCTTGACAGACCCATGACCCGGCCCACACGCCGCGGTCCGCCGCCGCGGCGTCCTCCTCCATCTCCTACTCAGCAACGATGAGTTCTTCTTCCGTCATCTGGTCCTCGAGGCCCTCGCTGGCGCTAGAGGCGGCGGGGGACAGTGGCCGGGATTGACGAGGACCCGTGGCGAGAGATTTGCGTCACGGTGGCGGCGACGCAGAGGTGCGACGGAGAAGCGCGGCGGCAACGCTGCTATTTGGTATCACTGGTGGCGGCGCGGTCGCGAGGAAGATGAAGAAAAAGGGCAACAGGCAGAGGGCCGTGGAAGGAGAAAGACCCTAAGGGAAGCACCCCTCCGCTATTTAACCACTCCCACCAGCGGTGAGTGGGATCGTATCCTGCGGACCCGCCACACGCAGTGGCCATGTATCACCTGTCCGAACCAATCAGCGAGGAGCTACACGGAGGGCCATAGAGCGGAGAGAATCCTATGACGTGACACTGTGATGCGAGAAACGAGGAGGCAGGCATGACGTGACCCGCACACAGTGATAACTGACAATTACTGTGGCAGTTACTGTGCAGGCCCTTAAAATAAGACGACATAATGATTACCCTTCACATGGGCTAGCGTACGAGAGAAGGAAACAAGACCCAGATGAAACTGTGGTAACCCGGCCAGCAAGTGAAAACTTGGAATGTGCGAAGGGAATGTAAATCCATATAATCCGAGGTAAAGAGGTAACTCGGCAATAACGACCGGAGCACAGAATTGAACCTGATGTGGCCTTAGCGGCGAAAGCAGCTAAGACCGCACCAGCTTCAGGGACTAATGTTGGGGGGATACCCCCGGGTAGGGTCACGCCGGGGTATAAAGGCCGAGTTAGCCGAGGTTCGGCAAGGCCAAAGCAGATGCTGGCCGGGTCACCTCAAGGCCGGCCGAATCACGGAGTGACCCGGACCAGGGGGTGTTCACCTAACTAAGTCTCAACCGACTTAAGCAGTAAGTCGGAAGTATATGTTTACTTGTATGCAGGAACAGGGGTGCCCGGGTCAGCTGTGATCCGGGTCATGTTTGGCTTCTAGGAGAAGGAAGGAATCTTGCTGGTCAAAAAGAGGGCCCGGTACGCACTGCATGAGCGAAGCAGACAAGAGCAGGACCACCGGGTCATGGCCGACAGGGGTGACGACGCCCACGTCGGCTGACGCAGGCGCCGCAGAGGCTCACGTAGCTAAAGCAAGTGTGACGCGGGGGAAAAAGCACCCTGGTCGACTTACCACTTTGGGAGGAGGCATATTCTTAGGAATATGCCTCCACGTATGCCCTAGGCAGAAACCGAGTCTCCTCTATAAAAGGGGGGTGGGGCTTCTGTAGAAGGGGTTGGTCTTTCTACTATTCTGGTTTGGCTAGGGTTTTAGGTGTGATCTGTGGGTGAGAGTAAGAGAGCTCCTTCTTCCTCCTCTCGCCAATACAGCTCTAGGAGCACTTGTAATCTTGGAAGGAAATCAATACAAACTTCTGTGTGGAGAATCACTCCACTATCCCTCCCTGGATTCCCCTAGCGTGTATTAGTCCCCACCTTTAGCCTATCCATGGCATCTGCCGTGACACCACCACGACATATCTACTTTCTTATGTTTTGTCCACACTTTGGAGTATTTTTACACATGCTCTGGAACTAACCTATTAACAAGATGCCACAGTGCTAGTTGCCTGTTTTCTGCTGTTTTTGGTTTCAGAAAAGCTGGAAAAGAAATATTCTCAGAATTGGACCGGACAAAAGCCAAAGTCAATATTTTATCGGAAGACTCACGGAGCCAGAAAACGAGACGCGGAGGGGACAGGGGCTGGCCACACCATGTGGTGGCGCGGGTCCCCTGGCCGCGCTACCAGGTGGTGTGGGCCCCTGGTCCACCCTCTGACATCACCCCTTTGCCTATAAGAAGCCTCTGATGCAGAAATCCCTAAAGAATCCAGCCTACAGCCATGAAAAGTTCCGCAGCGCCACCACCACCGAAGGGGAGATACGGGGGACAGAAATTCTCTAATCTGGCACCCTGCCGGGACGGGGAATTGCCCCCGGAGCCATCTCCATCGATCTCCACCACCATCTCCATCGTTGTTGCTGATTCCCATGATGATGGGGGAGTAGTTCTTCCTCGAGGCTAAGGGTTCTACCGGTAGCTATGTGTTCATTTCTCTCTCTATGCATGATCTTATTGAGATCATGAGCTTTCTAATCTATAGATCTATTCTGCTACTCAAGTGCTTTAATGAATCTTTGCTTATCCCCACGTGTGTGAAGTTGACAGTGTACACACCGTGTGGCACTTTGGCTAAGGTAACATAAATACTTCTTATGAGTTATATTTGGAGTTGGATGCCTCTATGAAATTGTGGTGTTTGTTGGAACCATCTAGGGCTCAAGGTGATAATGTGGGGTTATCTAGATGGGGAAGGTGGACTTTGAGGAGTGTTGTTATAGCCATACCATGGATTAGAGTGTCCAACCAGAGAGTAGTTCAGAGTAGTATCATAAAGAGATGATATTTATATGAGAGTGTTCACTAGTGAAAGTATGATCCTGATACATTGCAAATGTTTCTATAATTTTTGATGTTTCGTGCTTGGTTTTATCTACTTTCTTATGTTTTGTTCCAACTTTGGAGTACTTTTCATATGATTTCTTGGACTAACCTATTAACAAGAGCCACAGTGCTAGTTGCCTGTTTTCTGTTGTTTTTGGTTCTAGGAAAGTAAAAAAATCAATATTCTCGGAATTGGACCGGACAAAAGCCAAAGTTGATATTTTCCCGGAAGATTCACGGAGCCAGAAGGAGAGCCGGAGAGGGGCCACAGGGTGGCCAGACCACCCCTAGGCGCGGCTCCCCCCAGGCCATGCCAGAGCATGGTGTGGGCCCCCTGGCTGGCCACCGACCTTGCCTCCTTCGCCTATAAGAGCCTCATGATACCAAAACCCTAAGGAATCAATCAGAAATCCACGAAAAGTTCCACTGCGCCGCCACCACTAAAGGGGAGATTCGGGGGATAGAAAGTCTCTGTTCCGGCACCCTGCCAGGACAGGGAATTTCCCCCGGAGCCATCTCCATCGATCTCCACCACCATCTCCATCAGCATTGCTGATTCCCATGATGATGAGGAGTAGATCTCTCTCGAGGCTAAGGGTTCTACCGGTAGCTATGTGTTCATCTCTCTCTATATGCATGATCATATTGTGATCATGAGCTTTGTAATCAATTAGATCTACCTTGCTACTCAAGTGCTTTAATAGATCTCTGATCTCCCCATGTGTGTGAAAGTGACAACGTGCACATCATGGTGTCACTTAGGCTAGAGATTACAAATACTTGTTATGAGTTATATTTGGAGTTCGATGTCCTTATGAAATTGTGGTGTTTGTTGGACCCATCTAGTACTCAAGGTGATAGTGTGGGGTTATCTAGATGTAGAAAGGCTTACTTTGAGGTGTGCTGTTATAGCCCTACCAACGATTAGAGTGTCCAACCGGAGAGTAGTTCAGCGTAGTATCATGAAGATGATATATTTATATGAGAGTGTTCACTAGTGAAAGTATGATCCCTAGGCCTTTTTTCTTAGCATTGAAACACCGTTTGCAACTAGATCTGTTACATGTTTGCTTGCTTCCATCTTTATTTCAGTTTTACTTTAGTCTTTTCCACGCCATCAAGCTATCTTCTATCACCGTTACCACTTATAATTATCCATACCACTTGTATTTCACTATCTCTTCGCCGAACTAGTGCACCTATACACCTGACAAGTGTATTGGGTGTGTTGAGGACACAAGAGACTTCTTGTATCTTGATTGTAGGGTTGCTTGAGAGGGATACCTTTGACCACTTCCTCCCTGAGTTCGATAAACCTTGGGTAATCCACTTAAGGGAAAACTTGTTGCTGTTCTACAAACCTCTTCACTTGGAGGCCCAACAACTGTCTCCAAGAATAGAAGTGCGTAGACATCAAGCTATTTTCTGGAGCCGTTGCCGGGGAGGTAAGCTAAAAGGTATTCACATCGGAGGATTAAAGAAGAAAAACCTCCCTCGGCAAATGCCTATTTTCTGGCGCCGTTGCCGGGGAGGTAAGGTAAAAGGTACTCACATCCTCCGGTGTGAGTGCTCGAAGTTATTTCCTTTAGATTCTGCGTCTTTTTGTTTCTTGTTTTCACTAGTTAGGCTTAATGGAAAACAACAACAAAATTAGAGAGCTTTATAGTATTTATCTTGAGTTAGGACATGAAGTGTTTGAAGAGAAAATTTAAAAACCTATGGAACTTTATTTGCATGCTAATAGCAATGTTGTTAGTATGAATTCATTGGACACCATTATTGCTAATGCTATGGAAAAGTCTAAGCTTGGGGAAGCTAGTTTTTATGAAAATGATCTTTTTAGTTCCCCAGCTTTGGAAGATAGCTATTCTATTGCTTATGATGATACCAAACCTCCAATATATGATGATTACAATGATGAATATGATATTTTCAGTCCACCTACTATTGAGGACAAAATTAATTATGACTACAATATGCCTCCTATATTTGATGATTATGGTGATGAGAATAATAATGATAGCTATTTTATTGAATTTGCTCCCACTACGATTAATAAGAATGACTATGTTTATATGGAGAGTAATAATTATTATATGCATGTGGCTCATGATAAGAATGTGTTATGTGATAGTTATATTGTTAATTTTATTCATGATTCTACTGATAGTTATTATGAGAGAGGGAAACATGGTTTTATGTATCTCAACAATATTAAGTTTCCCCTCTTTATGTTAAAAGTCTTGAAGTTGCACTTGTTTTTCTTCCCTATGTGTGTTGCTTTTTGCTTTCATGACTTGTTTATTTACAAGATTCCTATGCATAGGAAGTGGGTTAGACTTAAATGTGCTTTGAATTTGTTTCTTGATGCTCTCTTTTACTTCAATTCATATTTCTTATGTGAGCATCTTCTCAAACTATCATGCCTAACTTAAAGGCGTTAAAGAAAAGTACTTATTGGGAGATAACCTAAAAGTTTTAGATGAGTCTTGGAAGTTATTACCTCTGCAATAACCGCTCCTTATCCTTTTTATTTGCTTTTTGTTCCAAGAGAAACCTCTAATGAGAGAGAAGTAATGATTGGGAAAGTTGTTGTCCCGAAACAGATTTATGTGCTTCACCGTAAAAATTCGTGTGAAATCTCTGTACGTCTTTTTGAGGCGTGATCTTTTGTGCTTCTGCCCCAGGTTGTTATATAACTTTCGTTACTTCAACACTTCTCGATTTGAGCAACATAAGGTCTTCGAGAAAAATCGTCTTTACCTGCTGGTCTATTTTGATAGATTTCTGCCATTATTTGCATTTGCTTCTTGTTGGTTCCTTTTTGAGTTCTCTTTGGGGAATTGAGATTTTCAAGGGAATTGCTTCAGTATCTTGTGTTTTAATGGAAGTTTTATTGGTGTGGAAACTGAACCATAAGACTTATTATCTTGAGTGCACTAATGTTGCTAATAAAGATTGTGTGAAGTTTTGTATGAAGGAAAAATTTCAGGTGTATGGAAGGAATGAGTAATGAGATGAAGGATGGACTAAAGCTCAAGCTTGGGGATGCCACGCGTGTCACCCCAAGAAATATCCAAGAAGTACAAGCGTCAAAGCTTGGGGATCCCCAAGGCATCCCCCTCTTCGTCAATAAAAATCCCAGGTTCCTTCTAAACGCTTCATTTTTATTGTTTCATGCATAGTTGTGTTGTTCTTGGAGTGTCTTCTTCTTCGTTTTGGTTTTGGTTTCCGTTTGCTTTGGTTTGCTTAGTTTTCTGAATAAATTGGTTGGACCCCCTCTTTCATACATTGGTTTTCAAATAGTTTGGTTTGGATTGGAAAAAGAGTAGGAAAGTTCATGCTTAAGTGGTAAAGAGAGCTTGTTTTTGATTGTGGCCTATGCTTTGTCATGCCATGCTTGATATTGTGTTGGCTTTATGCTTAGTATTCTTTGCTGTAGCATGACTTGTTATAAACAATTGAGATTGCTTAATGTGCCTTGGAAGGATCATGCGTTGTTTTAGCATTTTAAAAGCATAGTATTGTGGTATTCTCCTTTGATGCTTTATTTGGGTTGACTTGGCGCATGCTCACACCATGTTAGGACTATCCCAAGTCACCATAGCCTTTATGATCCTTTAGTTTTCAACTTGTAGTATCACTTTATGCTTTAATCAATGATGTTTTGTCGCTCTGCATGATTATGGCCATTATTGCTCTCTTAGTCTGTCGCTCCTAGTCTTTTGCTAGCCTCCACAACCAAGTATGAGTTCCACTCATGCATCCAACTCCCTAAACCAAGTTATTCCAAAGAGTCCACCATACCTACCTACTAGCTTATGCTATTCCAAGTATATTCATGCTTTTGTTTACCTTCCAAATTAAACTTGTTATGAGAAAACTAGTGATTAAAGCTCTCACGAACTTGATGGCACACTTTACTTTTCTTGCCCTTAATAAACTTGAACCATTGTGTCGTCTATGTTGTATATGCTTGCACTTATTTGTTGGGAATGAGCAGAACCATGCTGTCATGGGGAACGCTTTCAACATTGCGCGGGTACTTCATACCTAGTTGATATCATGCTCTTTTGTATATGGATGTCGTCGGTGTGAAATGAAAGGGGAGCTTGTAAGTCCATGGAGTTATGTATATGTGTTAGAGAAACGCCTGGGCCGCTGGTCTAATCCATGCTGACATGGTGGAAACCTGCAGCGTAACCATAATGAGCTATCTATGAAGCATTCTTCTTATAAAAAAGAGTCCTATATTGAGAAAAAGAGAAAAAGAGAAAAAAAGATTGAAAAGATGAAAGAGAGAAAAAAGCACCATATTCCCATGGTAAATAAGAATATTATTGAGATGCTCGTTGTCTTCTTGCCTTGTCATTTTGATATGGGGATTCTTTCATATCATCGGGCAAGGGGTACCCCGTTGGCAGTTCTCTATGATACACATGTACTTACGATGACAAGAACTTACCGGTGACTAAAATTGAGTAGCATGAGGAGCGGCCCTCGTATTCAAGGGACACGAGATTTCTAACTTATACTTCGTCAAGAATGTACACCATAGTTTGTTCACTTTAACCTTAATCACTTCAAGATGCTTATGAAAGGAGCAATGAGAGCTGAAAGCTAATAAGTACCATAATTTTTGGAAGCTCTTTATGAGACTTGAATCCCTACTTCCTTCTATGAAGGCCTTTCTTGTACTTTTATGTTGAGTCTCCACCTTCTATCTTTATGCACCTAATTTGAGAGCATAGTGGCCATTCTTAGTTCTATGTGCATTGTCCCAAGACTTGTTGATTGATGCATACCTTGATATTGCTTATTTTAAACTGTTTGTATCTAGTCACTCTTATGAACTTTGAAGGTGTCCTATGCATTTATATTTGCTACTCTATGAGGGACAAGTTGAATGCCACTATGCTATGTTTTCTTTATGTGAAACAAACAAACGTCTTGCAAAGCATTGTTATTCATGAATCTTTTGTTTATGACTTTTCATGTTGCAACACAGTTGCTTTGTCTTATTGTTAGAACTTTGTCTTTCATGTTATGATTGAAGTACTATGATCCCAGCAATCAATGTTTTACAAATACTTTGATCAAGTTTATGATGGTGCATGTCACCTCAAAAATTATTTTTTCTTTTTATCACTTACCTACTGAGGACGAGAAGGAGTTAAGCTTGGGGATGTTGATACATTGCAAATGTATCTATAATTTTTGATGTTCCATGCTTGGTTTTATCTACTTTCTTGTGTTTTGTTCCAACTTTGGAGTACATTTCATATGATTTCTTGGACTAACCTATTAACAAGAGCCATAGTGCCAGTTGCGTGTTTTCTGTTGTTTTTGGTTCCAGGAAAGTCCGAAAATCAATATTCTCGGAATTGGACCGGACATAAGCCAAAGTTGATATTTTCCCAGAAGATTCACGGAGCCATAAGAAGAGCCGGAGAGGGGCCATAGGGTGGCCAGACCACCCCTAGGCGCGGGTCCCCCCAGGCCACGCCAGGGCATGGTGTGGGCCCCCTGGCTGGCCACCGACCTTGCCTCCTTCACCTATAAGAGCCTCCCGATACTAAAACCCTAAGGAATCAATCAGAAATCCACGAAAAGTTCCACTGCGCCACCACCACCGAAGGGGAGATTCGGGGGATAGAAAGTCTCTATTCCAGCACCCTACCGGGATGGGGAATTGCCCCCGGAGCTGTCTCCATCGATCTCCACCACCATCTCCATCACCATTGCTGATTCCAATGATGATGAGGGAGTAGATCTGTCTCGAGGCTAAGGGTTCTACCGGTAGCTATGTGTGCATCTCTCTATATATGCATGATCATTTTCTGATCATGAGCTTTGTAATAAATTAGATCTACCTTGCTACTCAAGTGCTTTAATAGATCTCTGCTCTCCCCATGTGTGTGAAAGTGACAGCGTGCACACCATGGTGGCACTTAGGCTAGAGATTACAAATACTTGTTATGAGTTATATTTGGAGTTGGATGTCTTTATGAAATTGTGGTGTTTGTTGGACCCATCTAGTACTCAAGGTGACAGTGTGGGGTTATCTAGATGTGGAAAAGGCTTACTTTGAGGTGTGCTTTTATAGCCCTACCAACGATTAGAGTGTCCAACCGGAGAGTAGTTCAGCGTAGTATCATGAAGATGATATATTTATATGAGAGTGTTCACTAGTGAAAGTATGATCCCTAGGCCTTGTTTCATAGCATTGAAACACCGTTTGCAACTAGATCTGTTATATGTTTGCTTGCTTCCATCTTTATTTCAGTTTTACTTTAGTCTTTTCCACGCCATCAAGCTATCTTCTATCACCATTACCACTTATAATTATCCATACCACTTATATTTCACTATCTCTTCGCCGAACTAGTGCACCTATACACCTGACAAGTGTATTGGGTGTGTTGAGGACACAAGAGACTTCTTGTATCTTGATTGCAGGGTTGCTTGAGAGGGATACCTTTGACCACTTCCTCCCTGAGTTCGATAAACCTTGGGTAATCCACTTAAGGGAAAACTTTCTGCTGTTCTACAAACCTCTGCACTTGGAGGCCCAACAACTATCTACAAGAATATAAGTGCGTAGACATCAGATCCCTATGCCTTGTTTCTAATCATTGAAACACCGTTTGCAACTAGATCTATTACATGTTTGCTTGCTTCCATCTTTATTTCAGATTTCCTTTAGTCTCTTCCTACCCGTTAAGCTCTTTTCTGGCACCATTACCAATTATAATTATCCATACCACTTGTATTTCACTATCTCTTTGCCGAAGTAGTGCACCTATACACCTGACAAGTGTATTGGGTGTGTTGGGGACACAAGAGACTTCTTGTATCTTAATTACAGGGTTGCTTGAGAGGGATACCTTTGACCACTTCCTCCCTGAGTTCGATAAACCTTGGGTGATCCACTTAAGGGAAAACTTGCTGCTATTCTACAAACCTCTGCACTTGGAGGCCCAACAACTGTCTACAAGAATAGAAGTGCATAGACATCAAGCTATTTCCTGGCGCCGTTTGCCGGGGACGTGAGGCATAAGGTACTCACATCCTCTGGCTACTAAGCTATCTTCTAGTACTGTTGCTAGTGTGTGAGTGCTCGGAGTTATTTCCTTTAGATTCTGCAATTATATCTTTTTGTTTCTTGTTTTTATTTTCACTAGTTAGGCTTAATGGACAATAACAAAAAAATTAGAGAGAATTTTAGTATTTTTCCTAAGGTAGAACATGAATTGTCTGAAAAGAAAAATAAAAAACCCATGTAACTTTCTTTGCATGCTAATAGCAATGTTATTAGTATGAATCTTTTGAACACCTTTGTTACTAATGCTATGGAAACGTCTAAGCTTGGGGAAGTTAGTTCTTATGAAAATGATCTTTTTAGTTCCCCAGCTTTAAAGAACAAAATTTGCTCTCATGATACTCTATCTCCCATATGTGGTAATTCTAATGATAGTTGTGATATTTTAAATCCACATACTAAAAGCATCCCTTTTAAAGTACCTATAAAAATTGTTGAACGTGTTATGAATAACTATTATTTTGGAGATGGAATTGTCCATCCTGGTCATCATTTACTCTTTATACACGAATTATACGAGTTGTTCAAGTGTGCAGGTATTTCAATGAACCAAGTTAAGAGTAAGCTATTCCCTTTTTCACTTAAGGGCAAAGCAAGGGAGTGGTATGAGCTACTAGATGTTCCTCATCATTTGGAGTGGAAGGAACTTGAATCTCTCTTTTACTCTAAATTTTATCCTCCTTGTGAAATTCATAAAGATGGGAATTACATTTATAATTTTCATCCACGTGATGGAAAAAGTATTGCCCAAGCATGGGGGAGATTGAAGTCACTAATGCTCAAATGTCCTATTCATGTTCTCCCTAGTAATATTGTTATTAATAATTTTTATGCAAGACTTTTAGGACATTACAAGGACTATCTAGATACCTGTTTAGAGGGATCCTTCACAAGTAAGGAGGTCAAAGCTAAGTGGGATCTTCTTGAAACAATTAAAAGCAATACCGAAGATTGGGATAACGACAAAGGTAAAGAACCAGGTATAAACTATGAGTATGATTGCATTAAGTCTTTCGCTGAAACTGCTGATTTTCAAGAGCTTAGTGCTAAATATGGTCTTGATCCTCAAACTCTTATTGATTGTTTTAGAGCCTTTGCTTCTCATATTAATGCTCCTAAATAAAAATGGGACATGTATCATGAGCCTTTTAAATACACTTGCATGGAAAATGAAATTGTTATTAAGCATAGCAATAAACATGCTCAAACCTCTAAAATTACTATTTCTTATAAGCATGTTAATTTTTGTGGAATACATAGACCTTGTGGGAATAATCAAATTGAATAAGAATATTGTATCACCCATAGGAATGAAAAAACTAGAACGTGGTATAGAGCTCTAAATGATCTTGATAAATAAAATTTGTGCCCTCTATCCTTTTATTTGTGAACTTTGCTTTGAAGTGGGTCATTTCAATTTTCAATGCTCAGGCCATAATAATAGCTCTTCTAATCCAATGAGTACTGCAAGTTTGTATTGTGATAACATGATCACTCCTAATCAGCATGATGAACTTACATTATTTTTGGGGTGTGAAGAATTATCAAGAAAAACTTCTTTGGTAGATATGAGTGCTTTTGATATGAATAGCGTCCTGCGTGGTTGTCATCTTTATTGTGTTGATAATTGCCACACAAATACTTACATACAAAATATTATAAAAGATGAGGTTTTACCAAAATATGACAGGACTAATATGTGTTTTGATCTTATTAATGAAAAGGAGGAATCCTCCGATGTTTCTTCTATTGTCTCTAACAATAAACCAGGGTATATGGAGAAGCTTCCTTTCAAGCCTCTCCCTCCTAAAGAGAAGAAGAAAAACAAGAAAAGGAGGAGTAAAAGGAGAGAGGAAACGGTATTTTCCCCTAAGCATGTTGCTCCTATTATAGTTTTTGATGAGTCTGAACTCGATGATGTTCCTATGCCTATTACCTATAGTAGTGATCATGATTGGGAAAAGCACACTACTTTTGATATTGAAAATCTCTTTGGTACCAATTCTAAAAATGATGATATTAACAATTGCTATACTATTAGTGTTATCCGTGTTCCTTCCAATGATGATATGTTTACAAATGAACACACTTTGGAAGATAACTATTCTATTGCTTATGATGATATTATACCTCCAATATATAATGATTGCAATGATGAATATGATATTTTCAGTCCACCTACTATTGAGGAGAAAATTAATTATGATTACAATATGCCTCCTATATTTGATGATTATGGTGATGAGAATAATAATGATAGCTATTTTGTTGAATTTACTCCCACTACAACTAATAAAAATGACTATGTTTATGTGGGGGCTCATGATAAGAATGTTTCATGTGATTGTTATATTGTTAATTTTATTCATGGTTCTACTGAAAGTTATTATGAGAGAGGGAAACATGGTTTTATGCATCTCAACAATATTAGGTTTCCCCTCTTTATGTTGAAAGTCTTGAAGTTGCACTTGTTTTGCTTTACTATGCTTGTTGCTTTTTGCTTTCATGACTTGTTTATTTACAAGATTCCTATGCATAGGAAGTGGGTTAGACTCAAATGTGCTTTGAATTTGTTTCTTGATGCTCTCTTTTACTTCAATTCATATTTCTTATGTGAGCATCTTCTCAAACTATCATGCCTAACTTAAAGGCGTTAAAGAAAAGTAATTATTGGGAGATAACCCAATAGTTTTCTTGAGTATTGGAAGTTATTACTTCTGTAATAACCTCTCCTTATCCTTTTTTACTTGATTTTTTTGCCAAGAATAACCTCTAATGAGAGGGAAGTAAGATTTGGGGAAGTGCTGTCCCGAAACAGATTTTTGTGCTTCACTGTAAAAATTCGTGAACAATCTTTGTATGTCGGAGTGAGCTGTAATTTTCTAAATAAATCTCCCAGGTTATTAGCTAACGTTAGTTAGTTCAACACTTTTCGGTTTGAGCAACAGAAGGTCTTCGAAAAAATCGGCTTTCACCTGCTGGTCTGTTTTCACAGATTTCTGCCATTATTTGCATTTGCCTCTTAATCTTTTTCTCTTTTAGTTCTCTTTGATCATTTGAGCTTTTTGAGGGAATTGCTACAATACTTGTGTTTTTAATGAAAGTTTTGCTGTTTTAAAACTAAAACCCAAAGGTTTATTATATTTTCAATGCAGTAATGTTGCTAATGAAGATTGTGTGAAGTTTTGTATGAAGGAAATTTTTAGGTGTACGGAAACAATGATGTAATGAGATGAAGAATGGACAAAAGATTAAGCTTGGGGATGCCGCCCCGTGTCACCCTAAGAAATATCCAAGAAGTACAAGCGTCAAAGCTTGGGGATGCCCAATGCATCCCCTTCTTCATCAATAAAAATCTCAGGTTTCTTCCAAACACTTCATTTTTATTGTTTCATGAAGAGTTGTGTTGTTCTTGGAGCGTCTTCATTTTCATTTTTGTTTGCTTGATTTTCTTAGTTTTCTTGAATAAATTGGTTGGACCCCCTCATTCATACATTAGTTTTCAAATAAGATTGGTTTGGATTGGAAAAGAGTAGGAAAGTTCATGCTTAAGTGGTAAAAAGGAGCTTGTTTTGACTATGGCCTATGCTTTGTCATGTCATGCTTGATATTGTTTTGACTTTATTCTTAGTGA
The DNA here is from genome assembly GCA_910589775.1 of Avena eriantha. NCBI lineage: Eukaryota > Viridiplantae > Streptophyta > Magnoliopsida > Poales > Poaceae > Avena > Avena eriantha. The sequence continues at coordinate 214,749,219 of OU342742.1, forward strand.
TTTTTGCTACAGAATGACATGTTATAAAAAATTGAGATTGCTTAATGTGCCTTGAAAGAATCATGTGTTGTTTTAGCATATTAAAACATAGTATTGTGGTATTCTCCTTTGATGCTTTATTTGGGTTGACTTGGCGCATGCTCACACCATGTTAATACTATCCCAAGTCACCATAGCCTCTATGATCATTTAGTTTTCGACTTGTAATATCACTTTATGCTTTAATTAATGATGTTTTGTCGCTTTGCATGATTATGGCCATTATTGCTCTCTTAGTTGGTCGCTCCCAGTCTTTTGCTAGCCTCCATAACCAAGTATGAGTTCCACTCATGCATCCAACTCCAAATAAAACCAAGCTATTCCAAAGAATCCACCATACCTACCTATTAGCATTTGTTATTCCAAGTATGTTCATGATTTTATCTACCTTCCGAATTAAACTTCTGATGAGAAAATTAGTGATTTAAGCTCTCATGAACTTGATGGCACACTTTACTTTCTTGCAATTAATAATCTTGAACCATTGTGTCCATCTTTGTTGCATACATGATTGCGCTTTATAAGTTGAAGTTAGCAGAACCATGTATCATGGGGAATGCTTTCAACAATGCACTTATTATTCCGTTGATATCATGATTCTTTTGCTTATGGATCCTGGTGGTGTGAAATAAAAGGGGAACTTGTAAGATCATGGAGTTTGTATGTGTGTTAGAGAAATGCCTGGGCCGCTAGCCTAAGCCATGCCTAATTATGGTGGAAACTTACAGCATAACCATAATGATCATTCTATGAAGCATTCTCAATAAAAACCTATGCAAATAGCAAATAAAAAGATCGCTGAGATGCTCATTGTCTGTTGCCTTGTCATTTTGATATGGGATAGCTCATGTGTCATGGGTCAAGGGGTACCCCATTTGCGGTTCTCTATGATACATATGTATTACAATGAAAACTACTTGTGACTGAAGTTGAGTAGCATGAGGTTCGGTACTCGTAAGCGAGGGGCATGAAATTTCAACTTATAACTTGTCAAGCATATCCTCTTAGTTGTGTCACTTTAACCTTAATCACCTAAAGATGCTTATGATAGGAGCAATGAGAGCTGAAAGCTAATAAGTACCATAATTTTTGGAAGCTCTTTATGAGACTTGAATCCCTGCTTCCTTCTATGAAGGCCTTTTTTTACTTTTATGTTGAGTCTCCATCTTCTATCTTTATGCACCTATTGAGAGAGCATAGTGGCCATTCTTAGTTTAATGTGCATTGTCCCAACACTTGTTGATTGATGCATAACTTTGATATTACTTATTCTTAAACTATTTGTATCTAGTCACCCTTATGAACTTTGAAGGTGTTCTATGCATTTATGTTTTGCTACACTATGAGGGACAAGCTGAATACCATTCTCATTATGTTTTCTTTATGTGAAACAAACAAACGTCTTTCAAAACATTGTTATTCATGAATGTCTTGTTTGTACCTTTTCATGTTACAACATAGTTGCTATGTCTTATTGTTAGAACTATATCTTTCATGCTATGTTAGAGTACTATGATCCCAGCTATCACTGTTTTACCAATACCTTGATCAATATTGTGATGGTGCATGTCACCTAAAAAATTATTATTTTTATCACTTACCTACTCGAGGACGAGTCGGAGTTAAGCTTGGGGATGTTGAGACGTCGTAAACGTATCTATAATTTTTGATGTTCCATGCTTATTTTATATCTACTTTCTTATGTTTTGTCCACACTGAAAGGGAAATGGAGGGGGGTGAATAGGCGTTTTAAAATTATTACGGTTTAGGCTCTAATAAATGCGGAATAAAACTTAACGTTTAATTTATCAAGCCAAAACCTATATTCACTAGGTTCACTAAGTGCACCAACAATCTATGCTAAGCAAGATAAACAACAAGGTGATAGCAAGATATAATACTTCAAGCACGATCGCTATCACAATGTAAATTGCATAAGTAAAGGGCTCGGTTAAGAGATAACCTATGGACGCGGAGACGATGATTTTTTTTCCGAAGTTCGCTTCTAAATAAGCTACGTCTCCGTTGGAGAGGTGCGTGTGTGCAATGTACTTCGAATGCCACAAGTGGCTCACCTCGAGGTGTGGTGGCTCGATGCTCACCCAACACCACACAAGGCCTCACCCCAAGATGCGAAGGCACGCAACCTACTGATACCGCAAAAGGCTCACCCTATTCTCCCGTGAGCTCGCCACAAAGGCCTACTCACGTTTCACTATGGGACACTTGATGGCGGTCACCGAACCCGTACAAGGCTTGGGGCAAACTCCACAACAATTGGAGGGCTCTCAAGAAACGCCACAAAGGCTCCACAATGCCACAAAAGGCCAATAAGCTTGAGGAATCTCCACAACTCAATTGGAGGCCTCAAGAACACACCACAACTCCACACAACCGTCTAGGGTTCCAAGAACCCAAGAGAAACAATCCTAAGAGCTTGAACTCGCCGAATCTCCGAGGAGAACTCAAACCTATGCAACAAATGCAAGAGGCAAGTCCTTCTCTCTCAAATTCCACCAAAGCTAAAAATCTATTGGAGGAATAAGAGAGGAAAAACACAAGAGGAGAACACAAAACTCTCCAAGATCTAGATCCCAAGGATTCCTTCACAGAGAAGGGATTTGGTTTGGTGGGGGTTGTAGATCTAGATCTCCTCTCTCAAATCCCTCAAAGAGATGCAAGAATCATGGGAGGGAGAAGGGAAGAGGGCAAGCTTTTGAAGGTCAAGAATGGAGGAGAGAGAGTGGAAGAGCTAGCATAAATGACCTCCAAACTTGGGGAAACTTTGGGAAAGAGGGGGCCCTTAAATAGGCCAAGAGAAATCTGCCCGTTTGGGCCAGATTCGCGCCTCACCGGAACTACCGGTACTACCGGTAAATAGAAACACAAGATACAGAACAAAAACGAGATTTACCGGAACTTGGGCCGGTACTACCGCTCAAGCAAAAACGTTCGACAGCATTGCACGAAAACTTCAATAACTTTTGACTCCGGACTCTGATGTTTTGAAGAGGACAAAAATCTCTACAATATTATGTAAAGAAACATCATAGTCCAACAAGGAAGGATAAAAATAAAATGGAGAAAGGTATGACCTCTCAGAAGTGACGAACCGGTAAAACCTCCAGAACCCAAAACGCAAGAAGTTGAGCTTGGAAACTCCAATTGGGATGAAATCAATTTTGTTGGAAAGATAATAAAGAGTATAATCCAACAAAAGGTGAAATATTGGGTATCACCAAGGAGAAAAAATCATGAATATATAAGTGAGATATCTCCCAAGGTGTGGAGCTGGAAAACCCGCAAGATCAAAAACACAATAAGATATGCAAGGGAAATCCGTTTTTGATGAAGTAGAGCTTGTTATGAAGATAACGACAAGCTCTAGATCCTCACATGGACAAGAACCAAACAACAACTAAAAGATGATGCTATGTATGCAAAGGTTTGAGATCTCTCTAAAATATACAATCGAGCTACTCACTCGAGAGACCCTCTTGATAGTACGGCTATCTATCCTAAACCCGATCTCCCAACACTACAAGAGACCGGTAAAATAGAAACCCTACCCATATCATACCTTTTCCTTGAGCATCCCACTTGAGCTTGATGTAGACAATCTTGTCACCTTCAATACGGAACACCTTTCTTGATTGCACTTTCTTGTACTTGCTTGATGAAGTCTTGAGAAATGCTTCCCATACTCCATGGGGAAGCCTATTCTTCGAACTTGTCTTCATCATTCCATGATTTCCGAGGTTGGCAAGCTTCAAGCATGAGATCTTCTAGAGATGACGCATCTTGAGCTTGCACTTCAATTCTTGATGATGTCTTGAAGATAGCCATGAGGAACTCCATCTTCTTCTTCTTCAAGACATACTTGATATCTTCTTCTTCTACTTGATTCCAATAGGCACAAAGCCCTTGGACGATGCTTCTTATTTTTTATCCTTGAAACCAACACATGGTTCAAGCGACGCCAATGTACAAACCTACAAGTGAAACACAATTTGCACATTAGTCCAAAGGGATTGTCATTAATTACCAAAACCACACATGGGGGCATAGATGCCCTTTCTATCTCCCCCATTTTGGTAATTGATGACAATCTCTTTGAGAGGGTTTAAATATGGAATTTAACAAACAAAATGATTGCCCCAACATTAAATACTACACAAGTATGTGATGTTGGTACAACCACAATATATAGAGCAAACTCCCCCACAATCTATGCATGTGTGATGAACTTGAATTTCATTGCATAGATTGCCAACCATTACCGGTGGCTGAGTTTCCTCTATATATTCAACATGCAAAGCAACAACAAAGATGCAATAGCATGAAAGGCTAATGCTTAAGAACCAACTCATGGCATAAACCAGCTTCCCTTAAACCCTCTAAAACTTCTCCCCCATTGGCATCGAATGCCAAAATGGGTGAAGAGTTCTAGATGGCCAATATAGTGAGACTTCCTCCAAAGGTGTGCATATGCACGTATCCTGTGATGAATACTTGGGAGGAAATAAAACTATATTGAGGACCCAAAGGTTGAAAAAAGAACATAAGGAGCAAATAGCTTCAACAAATGAAGTGGGTAACCCAAAAGATCCAAAAATACCAATTGACAACAGCAACTGATACCAAAATAAAATCACAAGATATTATGATACGAACAAATGAGTGTTTAGATGTAATAGGGAAGCTCCTCCAATATTTGTGCACAAATTAGACCAATACATTATGCACAAATACGGAGTCCTCACTCCCCCATAAGCATCTAAAACACAAAATATGAGAATGAAGGCAAATGAGCATTCTTAAATGAGTTGAAGAAGCTCCCCAAGGATTATGCACCAATTATAATAATTGTATTTGGAAACAAAGTGCACAATCATGAAATCCTCACTCCTACAAACTTATTTAACAATACACGGAAAGATAGATCAAATTATGAGTGCCCAATGATGCAAACAAATGGGACAAGAACTCATAGGAAAATAAACTTGGAAGCCACCGAAGAATCAAAAAGAAATAAAGGGTGGTCTCCAAGGAAAACAAAAACAACCAAAGATTTATCTTCTCTTGTGTGTATAAGTTGCTAGGTGGAAAATATCACAAAGACATATACCACAAAGAAACATACACACACAAAATAGATACACAATAGAGTTAATGAACAACAAAAGGAAGTCAAATAATATACCAATAAGATTTTTGCTTGAAAGCATGGCCAAAGGCTCAAATATATATCCTATTGTAAATCTATGAGCTTCAAACACCAACACACTTAATATATTACAACTATTACTAAGGGAAAAAGGAATAGTTGGAATATATGAAGAAATGCAACAAGTATCACAAATAGAAATCAACTTTGCAAAATACTCACTATTGCACATGAGAGAAAGTTGAGGAAAGGATAGGCAATATAATTGCTAGATTGACATATTTGGTATGAGTGAATCATGATCATGATTTTGTATATTTCCCATTATATGCACTCATATCAACATACTCACATTTTCAATAGAGAGAACTCGTAAAAACCAAACCAAGAACCACAACATTACCAACACACAAATTCATGTCAACAAGCAACCCACACAAGGTTGGAAACAAGACATGTATGCATGAGAGAGATACTTGTTACCGAGATATGATTGGTAGGATGTAGATGATAAGAATTTGTTGATCATCCTAGCTTGCCTCCAATAGACATGTAGGCACCACATCTTCCTAATGGATGATACAAGCATCCAATATATATCTCCAATGTACCTAAAACACAATTAAGTACACAATGGTCCCAAACAAATTGGGTCCAAAGTAGATAGTGCAACTACAATACATAGGAGAGACTCCACATAAATATGTGCATATTGATATGAAATTGAATTTCATGCACATCTTAGCCGATAGGATTTAGTGGAGAATCCCCTATATATTGGATCAAATAAAGAAAGCATGCCATAATATATACAACAAGTAAATATGCATGCACTAGACTTTCAAGAACCAAAAGGAGATACAATTTGAAATAAAACACGAAGTAAACCAAGAAGTAGCACACACACGAGTGTGACACGACAAAAGGTGTCCAAATTGTATCAAATAGCCAAATCAACACATGAAAGGACACCAATTCAACAAATGAGCAAGGCAAAACCCAAAGAGCAAAAGATGCACAAAACACACAATGCTCAAGGATTTATCTCATTCTAAAAGATCAAAACAAGTAACAAAGAATGAGACAAAACCAACTCCCAAATAGAGCAAGGTTCCAACACACAAACCCACACTCTCTACACTTTTCATGATGGCACAAAGTACCAAAAGAAAAGATCAAGCATCCAAGCACGAGAAACACTAAAAGGATCAAATTAAGAAGCATAAACATGATTATTCTAAATAATATAGGAGAGCTCTCCATGAGTGGTGCATTACTTAGAATTTTACTATTTAATGTAAACTGCACACAAGTGAGATCATCACCACTACCTACATTAAATAAAACACAAGAGAATACCAATAAGCTAAAAATGATCCACAAGAGGCAAGGAAGACATGGGAGAAAAGGAAAACATTTTCTTGGCCAAAGATAGAGAAGAAACAAGTAAAGGCTAAAATGAATATGATCGACAAATTCTACCTTATATGGAGTATCACTTTTCTAGTGACAAGAATTATGGGGAAATATCTCCCAAGGTAGTTTGCAGGGATACCATGATCATATTCACAACAAAAAGCATATAACAAAAAATAAGCATGATGCTTAGATAGAGATTTATTGATAGCTCCAAATAGTCACACAATCATTAAAGATTAAAGTAACTTGAAGCAAATGGTTTCCATGGAGGATATGGAGGTCCAAATATGAGGAAACACATATCAAGAAAAACTCTCACAAACAAGATCCAAAAGATGAGCAATAAAAGCAATCTAAAGGAATTGGAACTTGTTTGAGCTAAATGTGCCACTTAGGAGCTAGATAAATATCAAAATCAATTCTAAGTGACACTACCTCAAATGTCCACATTTTCTAGGTTTGTGATATGCATAAAGCATATGACTCACCCATAATGTGATAAAACAAGAAAACTCAACAAGAGGTAAAAACATCCAAATAGAGATGATTAATGGACATTATGGAACTTAAATTTATCATGAGAAAGACATACCACATAGAGACTAGATAAAATTGTAATATACATACTAAGTGGTATTCATCATGTACACACATTTTAGGATTGTGGAATGCCCAAGCATAACACTCCCCCAAAACGGGATAGTCCATTAATCTCTTGCAAGAGCCCAAAAAGATACCAAATGAATTCAACAAAGGCTCCAAACCAAGAACACAAATACATGATGTTCCAACCAACATACACAGATATACTTGATAGCTCGCTATAAGTATGAGGGAAGCACAACATATACATACACATGCAAGGTACAAAACCACACATGCACAAGGGAGCAAGTAACTTTCAATGTAAGTGAGTTAAGCATATGTTACCACAAGGAGTAACATTGGATATAAGGTAGAAGAAAGATAATCCAATTGGCTTGACATGACAAAAAGAAATGATGAAGATCCCTCAATTATTCATAATATAGCCAAGCCTCCAATGCCCTCCACCAACACCTATTTATCAAGTTTTAGCTTGTTGGTACCCAACCATGTTGGGTCCTAAGAAGTTAGTCACAATAGGCTTGGCCACCCAAATGGTTCTTTTCTTGACACCACTTTGGGCACCAACATATTTGCCAAACACATTGCCCACCTCATCCTTACCAAGAGAATATGCATCATATATCAAGATAGGCTTGGATCAAGAGTTACCCATGGTTTATGAGGAAGAAAGGTGCCCCTTCTCACGGCAAATGTAGCAAGTTCTTCTCTTGCTATCTTTCTTCTTGGAAGATGCCACCCCGTGAGGAAGAGCTTGAGTCTTGGGAAGAGGCCCGCTTCTATCTTGAGGTGGAGCTTGAGGCTGCTTCCCTTGTTTCTTCTTCTTCAATGGGCAACATCTCACATGATGTCCTTCTTCCTTGCACTTGAAGCACACAATGTTGGCCGGATTCTTTACTTGACCTTGGCCATTCTTATTGTTTCCCTTGTGCTTCAACAAGTTGGTGGGCATGTTCTTGATGTTGGAGTTATATACAAGCCCACTCATGTCATTTGGGGATCTTCGCACACCCAAGATGTTCTTGTGTGTGGTCTTCCCTTCATGACACTTCTTCAAGTCATTCTTCAAACAATTGACTTGAGCCTTGAGCTTCTTGTTTTCCTCTACATGGTTAGTATCAACAACAATACTAGAGGAAGTAGATGCTACGTTCTTACAGCAATAATGCAAGGGATGCAATTCATCAAAGGATATAGCATGGTTATGAGATGATGAATCATAAGGACTAGCACATGGCAATATGACACTAGGAGTATATGTAGTAATAATGTCCACATGAGGCATACTAGATGTTACCTTTGACATAATGGCCTCATGATCCAACTTTAGACTACCATGGGAAACTAAAAGGTTCCCATGCGAGCTTGAGAGCTTAGCATGACTCTCTTCCAATTTCCCATAGTTACTAGTTAGCAAAGCAAGTTGAGCATGTAGCTCAACATTCTCCTTCACAATAGAGGCTTCACAAGAGAGAGAGTTAGTAGCACAAGCATCATGATTAAATGCAAGAGGTGAGGCCAACTTGGAAAGATCTTTTGAGTAGGAAGCTTTAAGTTGCTCATGCGACTCGGTGAGTTTGATGAGATCCCCCTTTATGACCCTAGAGCCATTGTTGAGGTGCTAAAAATCCTCAAGGAGTTTAGCATAGGCAACTTCAAGATCATCATTTTTAATTTGGAGGTCACTGATGGCTCGTGTATTAACAAGCTCGTTGGGAACCCCAAGAGGAAGGTATGATGAGCATAGCAGCAAGTTTCCCTCAGTTATGAAAACAAGGTTTAATCAAACCAGTAGGAGCAATGAAACACCTCTAAGGTGTTGCTAGCTGAGCCTTGGCAGGGCGCACTACCGGTGCTAGTAGCAACGTGGAGACCTGAACAACACAACCACAGAACTTTGTCCCCAATTTGCGATGAGGTTGTCAATCTCACCGTGTTTTGCTGAAAACAAAGGATTAAACGTATCGAATGGAAGGAAGTAATAGTTTGCACAAAGTAAACACAAAGCAGTAAACAATTTGTAGATTCTATGTAAAAGAAAAGGACCGGGATCCATAGTTCACTAGAGATGGCTCTCCTTAAGATAGATAACATGCTGGATGAACAAATTACAGCGGGGCAATTGACAAACATCGAGAAAGCAATACATGCATATACTAATCATCTTGACTCATTTGGAACTTGATTGGGCATTACAACATTATACATAAACCGCCATCCAACTGCATCTATGACTAATAATCCACCTTCAGGTTATCATCCGAATCCCCTCCAGTATTAAGTTGCAAGCAACAGATTATTGCTTTACGAATTGCGTGTAATGTAAACAATACGATTGTTCTATGAACAAAGGATTGTTGTTTTCTCCCTAGTAGCAACAGCACATCTAGTACCTTAGAGATTTCTGTCACTTCCCCGGATTACCAGAGGCATGAACCCACTATCGAGCATAAATACTAACTCTTGGAGTTGCTAGCATCTACTTGGCCAAGATAGCTACTAACAACAGAAAGCATGAAAGTCACAAATAACAAAGTCATGATAGAATCAATAATCAATCTGAAATAGCATCTCAATATCCATCGGATCCCCACAAACACAACATGCAGAATTACAAATAGATGATCTTGATCATGAATGGAGCTCACAAGATCTAGACATCAAAGCAAAAAGGAGGAGAACCAGCCATCTAGCTACTACATGGATCCGTAGTCCAAGGATGAACTACTCACGCATCACACCGGAGGCTTGCATGGTGATGAAGAAGGCCTCCAGGGTGAATTCCCCTCTCAGGCAGGGTGCCGGGAATAGCTTCAGATCCCTCCGGATCTAGGGATGGAGATGACGGCGGCTACAGACTCTTTCGTGGATTTTTGATCGGGTACTTAGGTTTTTCGTCCCGAGGGCATCTTATAGACGAAAGGAGAGGCCGAGGGGGTGCCTGGGCTGGCCACACCACCCCTTGGCGCGGGCCAAGCCTAGTCGCACGGCCAGGTGGTGTGGCCGCCCTTTGGCCCTTATCCTCTCGTATTCTGGCATCTGATGACTTCCCAAAAAATAGGCACTTTGGCTTTTGTCCCGTCCAATTCTGAGAATATTCATTTTCTAACTTTCTTGGAACCAAAAACAGCAGAAAACAGGCAGCTGGCACTGTGGCTCTTGTTAATAGGTTAGTCCAAGAAATCATATGAAACGTACTCCAAAGTGTGGACAAAACACAAGAAAGTGGATAAAACCAAGCATGGAACATCAAAAATTATAGATACATTTGCAATGTATCAACATCCCCAAGCTTAACTCCTGCTCGTCCCCGAGTAGGTAAGTGATAAAAAGAAATAATAATTTTTGAGGTGACATGCACCATCAAAGACTTGATCAAAGTATTTGTAAAACATTCAAAGCTGGGATCATAGTACTTCAATCATAACATGAAAGACAAAGTTCTAGCAATAAGACAAAGAAACTATGATGCAACATGAAAAGGCACAAATAAAAGATTCATGAATAACAATGATTTGCAAGACGTTTGTTTGTTTCACATAAAGAAAACATAGCATAATAGTATTCAGCTTGTCCCTCATAGAGTAGCAAATATAAATGCATAGGATACCTTCAAAGTTCATAAGAGTGACTAGATACAAATAGTTTAAAGCAAGCAATATAAAGTTATGCATCAATCAGCTAGTCTTGGGACAATGCACATAGAACTAAGAATGGACACTATGCTCTCAAAGTAGGTGCATAAAGGTAGAAGGTGGAGACTCAATATAATGGTGGAAGAAAGGCCTTTATAAAAGGAAGTAGGGATTCAAGTCTCATAAAGAGCTTCCAAAAATTATGGTACTTATAGATTTCAGCTCTCATTGCCCCTATCATAAGCATCTTGAAGTGATTAAGGTTAAAGTGAACAAACTATGTTGTACATGCTTGACGAAGTATAAGTTAGAAATCTCATGTCCCTTGGATACGAGGGCCGCTCCTCATGCTACTCAAGTTTAGTCACCGGTAAGTTCTTGTCATCGTAAGTACATGTGTATCATAGAGAACCGCCAACGGGGTACCCCTTGCCCGATGATACGGAAGAATCCCCATATCAAAATGACAAGGCAAGCAGACAACGAGCATCTCAGCAATCTTCTTATTTACCATGGGAATATGGTGCTTTTTTCTCTCTTTACTCTTTTCATAATCTCGTTTTTTTTTCTCTTTTTCTCTTTTTTTCTCAATATAGGACTCTTTTTTATATAAGAAGAATGCTTCATAAATAGCTCATTATGGTTATGCTGCAGGTTTCCACCATGTCAGCGTGGATTAGACCAGCGGCCCGGGTGTTTCTCTAACACATATACATAACTCCATGGACTTACAAGCTCCCCTTTTATTTCACACCGACGACATCCATATACAAAAGAGCATGATATCAACTAGGTACAAAGTACCAAGTGCAATGTTGAAAGCATTCCCCATGACAGCATGGTTCTGCTCATTCCCAACAAATAAGTGCAAGCATATACAACATAGACGACACAATGGTTCAAGTTTATTAAGGGCAAGAAAATTAAAGTGTGCCATCAAGTTCGTGAGAGCTTTAATCACTAGTTTTCTCATAACAAATTTAATTCGGAAGGTAAACAAAAGCATGAATATACTTGGAATAGCATAAGCTTGTAGGTAGGTATGGTGGACTCGTTGGAATAACTTGGTTTAGGGAGTTGGATGCATGAGTGGAACTCATACTTGGTTGTGGAGGCTAGCAAAAGACTGGGAGCGACAAACTAAGAGAGCAATAATAGCCATAATCATGCAGAGCGACAAAACATCATTGATCAAATCATAAAGTAATACTACAAGTTGAAAACTAAAGGATCATAAAGGCTATGGTGACTTGAGATAGTCATAACATGGTGTGAGCATGCGCCAAGTCAACCCAAATAAAGCATCAAAGGAGAATACCACTATACTATGCTGTAATATACTAAAACAACGCATGATTCATCCAAGGCACATTAAGCAATCTCAATTGTTTATAAAAAGTCATGCTATAGAAAATAATACTATGTATAAAGCCAAAACAATATCAAGCATGGCATGATAGAGCATATGCCACAGTCAAAAACAAGCTCTCTTTACCACTTAAGCATGAACTTTCCTACTCTTTTCCAAACCAAACCAAACAATTTGCAAACCAATGTATGAAAGAGGGGGTCCAACCAATTTATTCAGAAAACTAAGCAAAAAAAGCAAACGAAAAACCAAAACGAAAACGAAAAAGAAGACGCTCCAAGAACAACACAACTGTGCATGAAACAATAAAAATAAAGCGTTTGGAAAAAACCTGGGATTTTTATTGATGAAGAGGGGATGCCTTGGGCATCCCCAAGCTTTGACGCTTGTACTTCTTGGATATTTCTTCGGGTGGCACGCGTGGAATCCCCAAGCTTGAGCTTTAGTCCATCCTTCATCTCATTACTCATTCCTTCCATACACCTGAAATTTTTTCCTTCATATAAAACTTCACACAATCTTTATTAGCAACATTAGTGCACTCAAGATAAAAGGTCTTAAGATTCAGTTCCAACACCAAATAAACTTCCATTAGAACACTAGCTATTGTAGCACTTCCCTCAAGAAGCTCCATTCCCCAACAGAACTCAAAAAGGAACCAACAAGAAGCAAATGTAGAAAATGGCAGAAATTTGTCAAAACAGACCAGCGGGTAAAGACGAATTTTTTCGAAGACCTTCTGTTGCTCAAATCAAAAAATGTTGAACTAACGAAAGTTATATAACAACCTGGGGCAGAAGTACAAAAATTCACGTCTCAAAAATATATTCCGAGATTTTACACGAATTTTTACGGTGAAGCACAGAAATCTGTTTCACGACGGCAACTTTCCCAATCATTACTTCTCTCTCATTAGAGGTTACTCGTGGCACAAAAAGCAAATAAAAAGGATAAGGAGCGGTTATTACAGAGGTAATAACTTCCAAGACTCATCTTAAACTTTTGGGTTATCTCCCAATAAGTACTTTTCTTTAACGCCTTTAAGTTAGGCATAAGAAGCAAGAAAGAATCAAGTGTTCTCAAATGAAGAAGCATTAAAACCAAATTTCTTGCCCTTACCTCTCTTACTTTTATTCTTAACCTTGGGGAAAATATGATTGTTTGGTGGAGAAGAAAGGTGCATGGTCCCCTTTCCCACATCTATTATTGCTCCAAGAAGTTCTAATAGGGACCTTCCAAGTGTAATTTGTCCTTTTCCTGCACATTCAATGACAAGATAATCAGTAGAAATCATTTTCCCAAGGATCTTTGTAAACACTCATTCAGCTATTCCAATAGGTAAAATGGTAGCATTATTAGCAAGAGATATTTCTTTTCCTCTTTCAGTAAGCCCCCACACATTCAGAGATTCATAAATATCTTCGGGCATAAGCCAAAATTCAGACATGATATCACAGCGGGCTTGAAAAGTTTTAGTGTTTATCTCAATATTTACTGTAGGGAGCCACTTTGATGGTTCAGAATTTATGGGAACATAATTGTGATGCTCCCTAAGTGTATTATAGCAATCTTTTAAGCTAGCAGTGCCAGTCTCAAGAGTGTTCAATCTAGCAAATATTCTTGCGAAAGAAATATCAGTTTGGCTAGGCAAGTTGTAAGTGAGGATCAATATCTTTATAGCATTAATAGCATCATCCTCATTACATTAGAGGAAATCTCCTCCCACAACAGCATCTAAAGCATATCTATAGCAAAGAGCAATTCCAAGGTAAAAACTTCTAAGGAACAAGCTTTGAGTCATTTTAGGCTCAATTTTTTCATGTAGATCAGAAATTCTAGACCAAGCTTCCTTGAAGCTTTCCTCAATTCCTTGTTTAAAAGTGAAAATCATTTCCTCGGGTGACATAGTGACTGGAGCAAGGCTAGACATAGTAGCAACTTAAGTTAGGAACTAATTTTTTTGTGTTTTCAATAAAGAAAGCGAACTAGTAAAACTAATTTTTTTTTCTGTTTTTGAATAAAGAAACAAGCAAACAAAACAAAAAGGAACTAAGCAAAACAAAAATAACAAAGTAAAGAGATTGGTTATGAGGGACTCCCCTTGTGAAGATGTCATTGGCTCCCCGGCAACGGCGCCAGAAAAGTGCTTGATGGCTCGTGTATTAACAAGCTCGTTGGGAACCCCAAGAGGAAGGTATGATGAGCACAGCAGCCAGTTTCCCTCAGTTATGAAACCAAGGTTTAATCGAACCAGTAGGAGCAAGGAAACACCTCTAAGGTGTTGCTAGCTGAGCCTTGGCAGGGCGCACTACCGGTGCTAGTAGCAACGTGGAGACCTGCACAACACAACCACAGAACTTTGTCTCCAACTTGCGATGAGGTTGTCAATCTCACCGTGTTTTGCTGAAAACAAAGGATTAAACGTATCGAATGGAAGGAAGTAATAGTTTGCAGAAAGTAAACACAAAGCAGTAAACAGTTTGTAGATTCTATGTAAAAGAAAAGGATCGGGATCCATAGTTCACTAGAGGTGGCTCTCCTTAAGATAGATAACATGCCGGGTGAACAAATTACAGCAGGGCAATTGACAAATATTGAGAAAGCAATACATGCATATAATAATCATCTTGACTCCTTTGGAACTTGATTGGGATTACAACATTATACATAGACCGCCATCCAACTGTATCTATGACTAATAATCCACCTTCAGGTTATCATCCGAACCCCCTCCAGTATTAAGTTGCAAGCAACAGATTATTGCTTTACGAATTGCGTGTAATGTAAACAATACGATTGTTCTATGAACAAAGGATTGTTGTTTTCTCCCTAGTAGCAACAGCACATCTGGTACCTTAGAGATTTCTGTCACTTCCCTAGATTACTAGAGGCATGAACCCACTATCGAGCATAAATACTAACTCTTGGAGTTGCTAGCATCTACTTGGCCAAGATAGCTACTAACAACAGAAAGCATGCAAGATCACAAATAACAAAGACATGATAGAATCAATAATCAATCTGAAATAGCATCTCAATATCCATCAGATCCCCGCAAACACAACATGCAGAATTACAAATAGATGATCTTGATCATGAATGGAGCTCACAAGATCTAGACATGAAAGCACAAAGGAGGAGAACCAGCCATCTAGCTACTACATGGATCCATAGTCCAAGGATGAACTACTCACGCATCACACCAGAGGCTTGCATGGTGATGAAGAAGGCCTCCAGGGTGAATTCACCTCTCCGGCGGGGTGACGGGAAGGGCTTTAGATCCCTCCCGATCTAGGGATGGAGATGACGGCGGCTACAGACTCTTTCGTGGATTTTTGATCGGGTACTTAGGGTTTTCGTCCCAAGGGCATCTTATAGGTGGAAGGAGAGGCCGAGGGGGTGCCTGGGCTGGCCACACCACCCCCTGGCGCGGGCCAAGCCTGGCCGCGCGGCCAGGTGGTGTGGCCGCCCTCTGTCCCTTCTCCGTCTCGTATTCTGGCATCTGATGACTTCCGGAAAAATAGGCACTTTGGCTTTTGTCCCGTCCAATTCCGGGAATATTCATTTTCTGACTTTCCTGGAACCAAAAACAGCAGAAAACAGGCAGCTAGCACTATGGCTCTTGTTAATAGGTTAGTCGAAGAAATCATATGAAAAGTACTCCCAAGTGTGGACAAAACACAGGAAAGTGGATAAAACTAAGCAGGAACATCAAAAATTATAGATACATTTGCAATGTATCAACATCCCCAAGCTTAACTCCTGCTCGTCCTCGAGTAGGTAAGTGATAAAAAGAAAGAATAATTTTTGAGGTGACATGCACCATAAAAGACTTGATCAAAGTATTTGTAAAACATTCAAAGCTGGGATCATAGTACTTCAATCATAACATGAAAGACAAAGTTCTAGCAATAAGACAAAGAAACTATGATGCAACATGAAAAGGCACAAACAAAAGATTCATGAATAACAATGCTTTGCAAGACGTTTGTTTGTTTCACATAAAGAAAACATAGCATAATAGTATTCAGCTTGTCCCTCATTGAGTAGCGAATATAAATGCATAGGACACCTTCAAAGTTCATAAGAGTGACTAGATACAAATAGTTTAAAACAAGCAATATCAAGTTATGCATCAATCAACTAGTCTTGGGACAATTCACATAGAACTAGGCCACTATGATCTCAAAGTAGGTGCATAAAGGTAGAAGGTGGAGACTCAATATAATGGTGGTAGAAAGGCCTTTATAAAAGGAAGTAGGGATTCAAGTCTCATAAAGAGCTTCCAAAAATTATGGTACTTATAGCTTTCATCTCTCATTGCCCCTATCATAAGCATCTTGAAGTGATTAAGGTTAAAGTGAACAAACTATGGTGTACATGCTTGACGAACTATAAGTTAGAAATGTCATGTCCCTTGGATACGAGGGCCGTCCTCATGCTACTCAAGGATAGTCACTGGTAAGTTCTTGTCATCGTAAGTGCATGTGTATCATAGAGAACTGCCAACAGGGTGCCCCTTGCCCGATGATACGGAAGAATCCCCATATCAAAATGACAAGGCAAGCAGACAACGAGCATCTCATCAGTCTTCTTATTTACCATGGGAATATGGTGCTTTTTTCTCTCTTTCCTCTTTTCATAATCTCATTTTTTCTCTTTTTCTCTTTTTTCTCAATATAGGACGCTTTTTTTATATAAGAAAAATGACAAGAGTTTGTGTCCTCCTCCAAAGATAGATTTTGGGGATCCTTAGGAGGAGACAAGCCCATATCTAGAATTCGCTCAATATTTGGGTCAATGACCCAGAAATGACTAAGCATGCAAATACGCCAAACATCATAATTTATGCCATCAAATGTAAATGTGTGAGAGTGCACTAAACCCCTAGGAGACATCCTTACTCTCGAGGCGGTGAAGCCAAAGAAGCCATAGACCTCGCTCTGATACTAATTGAAAGGGAAATGGACGTCACCTAGAGGGGGGTGAATAGGCATTTTAAAATTATTACGGTTTAGGCTCTAAAAAATGCAGAATAAAACTTAACATTTAATTTATCAAGCCAAAACCTATATTCACTAGGTTCACTAAGTGCACCAACAATCTATGCTAAGCAAGATAAACAACAAGGTGATAGCAAGATATAATACTTCAAGCACGATAGCTATCACAATGTAAATTGCATAAGTAAAGGGCTCGGTTAAGAGATAACCTATGGACGAGGAGACGATGATTTGTTTCCCGAAGTTCACTTCCAAAGAAGCTACGTCTTTGTTGGAGAGGTGCGGGGGTGCAATGTACTTCGAACGCCACAAGTGGCTCACCTCGAGGTGTGGTGGCTCAATGCTCACCCAACACCACACAAGGCCTTACCCCAAGATGCGAAGGCACGGAACCTACTGACGCCACAAAAGGCTCACCCTATTCTCCCGTGAGCTCGCCACAAAGGCCTACTCACGTTCCACTATGGGACACTTAAGGGCGGTCACCGAACCCGTACAAGGCTTGGGGAAAACTCCACAACAATTGGAGGGCTCCCAAGAAACGCCACAAAGGCTCCACAATGCCACAAAAGGCCAATAAGCTTGAGGAATCTCCACAACTCAATTGGAGGCCTCAAGAACATACCACAACTCCACACAACCGTCTAGGGTTCCAAGAACCCAAGAGAAACAAGCCCAAGAGCTTGAACTCGCTGAATCTCCGAGGAGAACTCAAACCTATGCACCAAATGCAAGAGGCAAGTCCTTCTCTCTCAAATTCCACCAAAGCTACAAAAGCTATTGGTTGAATAAGAGAGGAAAAACACACGAGGAGAACACAAAACTCTCCAAGATCTAGATCCCAAGGATTCCTTCACAAAGAAGGGATTTTGTTTGGTGGGGGTTGTAGATCTAGATCTCCTCTATCAAATCCCTTAAAGAGATGCAAGAATCATGGCAGGGAGAATGGAAGAGGGCAAGCTTTTGAAGGTCAAGAATGGAGGAGAGAGAGTGGAAGAGCTTGCATAAATGACCTCTAAACTTGGGGAAACTTTGGGGAAGAGGGGGGCCCTTAAATAGGGCAAGAGAAATCTGCCCGTTTGGGCCAGATTCGCGCCCCACCGGTACTATCGGTAAATAGAAACACAAGATATTGAACAAAAACGAGATTTACCGAAACTTTGGCCGGAACTTGGGCCGGTACTACCGCTCAAGCAAAAATGTTCGACAGCATTGTATGAAAACTTCAATAACTTTTGACTCCGGACTCCGATTTCGATGATCTTGGGCTCGTTTTGAAGAGGATAAAAATATCTACAAGATTATGCAAAGAAACATCATAGTCCAACAAGGGAGGATAAAAATAAAATGTATAAAGGTATAATCTCTCAAAAGCGACGAACCGGTAAACCTCTAGAACCCAAAACGCAAGAAGTTGAGCTTGGAACTCCAATTGGGATGAAACCAATTTTGTTGGAAAGATAATAAAGAGTAGAATCCAACAAATGGTGAAATATTGGGTATCACCAAGGAGAAAAAATCATGAATATATAAGTGAGATATCTCCCAAGGTGTGGAGCTAGAAAACCCGCAAGATCAAAAACACAATAAGATATGCAAGGAAAATCCGTTTTTGATGAAGTAGAGCTTGTTATGAAGATAACGACAAGCTCTAGATCCTCACATGGACAAGAACCAAACAACAACTAAAAGATGATGCTATGTATGCAAAGGTTTGAGCTCTCTCTAAAATATACGATCGAGCTACTCACTCGAGAGACCCTCTTGATAGTACGGCTATCTATCCTAAACCCGATCTCCCAACACTACAAGATACCGGTAAAATAGAAACCCTATCAAGATCATACCTTTGCCTTGAGCATCCCACTTGATCTTGATGTAGACGATCTTGTCACCTTCAAGACGGAACACCTTTCTTGATTGCACTTTCTTGCACTTGCTTGATGAAGTCTTGAGAAATGCTCCCCATACTCCATGGGGAAGCCTATTCTTTGAACTTGTCTTCATCATTCCATGATTGCCGAGGATAGCAAGCTTCAAGCATGAGATCTTCTATAGATGACACATCTTGAGCTTGCACTTCAATTCTTGATGATGTCTTGAACATAGCCATGAGGAACTCCATCTTCTTCTTCTTCAAGACATACTTGATATCTTCTTATTCTACTTGATTCCAATAGGCACAAAGCCCTTGGACGATGCTTCTTATTTTTCATCCTTGAAACCAACACATGGTTCAAGCGATGCCAATGTACAAACCTACAAGTGAAACTCAATTTGCACATTAGTACAAAGGGATTGTCATTAATTACCAAAACCACACATGGGGGCATACATGCCCTTTCACACACTTTGGAGTATTTTTACACATTTTTTGGAACTAACCTATTAACAAGATGCCAGAGTTCTAGTTATTTATTTCTGCTATTTTTGGTTTCAGAAAAGCTGGAAAATAAATATTCTTGGAATTGGACTAGACAAAAGCCAAAGTCGATATTTTATCGAAAGACTCACGGAGCCAGAAAACGAGACGGAGAAGGGCCAGGGGCTGGCCACACCATGTGGTGGCGAGGGTCCCCCTGGCCGCGCCACCAGGTGGTGTGGGCCCCTGGTCCACCCTATGACATCGCCCCTTTGCCTATAAGAATCCTCTGATGCAGAAACCCTAAAGAATCCAGCCTCCAGCCACGAAAAGTTCCACATCACTGCCGCTACCGAAGGGAAGATTCGGGGGGACAGAAAGTCTGTTCCGGCACCCTGCCGGGACGGGGAATTGCCCCCGGAGCCATCTCCATCGATCTCCACCACCATCTCCATCGTCGTTGTTGATTCCCATGATGATGAGGGAGTAGTTCTTCCTCGAGGCTAAGGGTTCTACCGGTAGCTATGTGTTCATCTCTCTCTCTATGCATGATCTTATTGATATCATGAGCTTTGTAATCTATAGATCTATTCTGCTACTCAAGTGCTTTAATGAATCTCTGCTTATCCCCACGTGTGTGAAGTTGACAGTGTGCACACCATGTGGCACTTTGGCTAAGGTTATATAAATACTTGTTATGAGTTATATTTGGATTTGGATGCCTCTAAGAAATTGTGGTGTTTTTTGGAACCATCTAGCACTCAAGGTGATAGTGTGGGGTTACCTAGATGTGGAAGGCAGACTTTGAGGAGTGTTGTTATAGCCCTAAAATGGATTAGAGTGTCCAACCAGAGAGTAGTTCAGATTAGTATCATAAAGAGATGATATTATATGAGGGTGTTCACTAGTGAAAGTATGATCCCTAGGCCTTGTTTCTAAGCATTGAAACACCGTTTGCAACTAGATCAGTTATATGTTTGCTTGCTTTCATCTTTATTTCAGATTGCCTTTAGTCTCTTCCTACCCGCCAAACTCTTTTCTGGCACCATTACCACTTATAATTATCCATACCATATATTTCACTATCTCTTCGTCGAACTAGTGCACCTATACACCTGACAAGTGTATTGGGTGTGTTGGGGACACAAGTGACTTCTTGTATCTTGATTGCAGGGTTGCTTGAGAGGGATACCTTTGACCACTTCCTCCCTAAGTTTGATAAACCTTGGGTGATCCACTTAAGGGAAAACTTGTGGTTGTTCTACAAACCTATGCACTTGGAGGCCCAACAACTGTCTACAAGAATAGAAGTGCGTAGACATCAACCGCCCATCTGGGATACAACCTTTGATTTAATATGCGAAGCTAGTGATGATGTTGTAGGAGTAACTCTAGGAAAACATATTGTTCGTAGATTTAATATTATACATCATGCTAGTAGAACTCTCAATGGTGCTCAAAAAACGACCCTAAGGAAGAAAAGGAACTATTTGCTATGTTTTTCTCCTGTGATAAATTTTGGTCCTATATAGTAGATGCAAAGATAAGAGTTCACACGGATCGTGATGGCTTAAAAGAACTCCTCGAAAGGAAAGAACATAAGCCAAGTCTAATTCGTTGGATTCTTTCACTTCAAGAATTTAAGCTGCAAATTATGCAGAGGCAGGAAATAAAATTGCTAGATGCAGTGTCCATGATTGCCCCGCAGGACACTAATCTTCTTAAGAGGAACTTTAGTCCCGGTGATTTTCGTTTATGAGAATTATTGAATGAACTAAGGTCAATTCCTCCAAAAGAGAAAAAGTCTTTGTTATGGGAGGAATTCTCCACCCCAGAATAAACAATGGTAAGTACAAGGTAAGTGTTCTTACCCAAATAAGTGATTTATTTTCACGGTTTTTACTCTTAAAAATTCTTCCTTTGAATTCCTTGCATTTTTCTGGAGTTTTAGAGAGGTTTTCCCAACTATACGGGCAGAGCTATACGACCGGAGAGGAAGCTCCCTCCATATAGTTGATCGTTAAACTCTCTGTATCATCTTCGTGAAATTATTTTCGATATCTGAGCCTATACGGTCGCAACTATACGACCGGAGCAAACATTCCGGCCATATAGTTGGTTCTTAAACTCTTAGATAGTTTTGATTTTTGGTGTATGTATCTATACAGTCGCAACTATACGACCGGAGAAAAATTCCGGCTGTATAGTTGGTCCTTAAATTCCCAAACACTTTTGATTTTGGTGTCTGTATCTATACGGTCACAACTATACGACCGGAGCAAAAATTCTAGCCGTATAGTTGGTCGTTAAACTCTCAGACACTTTTCGTTCGATCTTTCGTTTATTCATCAAAAAAAATTGTCAATTCCGAGTCGTGATTTAATCGACCTGGACTCCAAATATTTGGAAATATCTGCCCGGAACCAACTATACGGTTGTACCTATACGGGCTGCACCCGTATAGTTGGTCGTTACGCGGTAGGTTACTTCCCTCCTTATGTACTGCTATTGTCTCTCTCTATAATCATAATATCCATAAACAAATCTACTTCTTATTCACACGAAATGACTCCCAAGCAAGGGATACAAGTCAAGAAGAAAAGCTCCCATGGAGACCAGGAGCAATAGCGAGCAAGGGAAGGAGACCAAGGCCATCCCTATAGAGTTCCTCGACGCGGATCATGGATGTCGGAAGAGGGATTTGAAGGCTCTGGAGCTGAGGATCGAGGAGTTGGACAAGGAGAAGCCGGGAACGCCTAAACACCTTCGATTGCTATGACTTTATCTTGATAAACTTGATGAAGATATCAAGCAGACAACCGAAGCAGGTTTTTCTATGAGTCTTAAGGTGCTACAAACACTTCAGGATAATAATGAGTTCATTAAGGAACAAGTGAAGGTGCTGGAGAGAAACAATCTTTTCTACAAGCTGCGTGTTAAAGGATTAGAAGATGTCAATAAATCCCTCCGCCTCAGGCTGGCCCATGAGGAGAAGATCCCACGTGCCATGGTGCCATAGTGATCTATAACAATCACGGTATCAAATAATCGCAAGGGATTATTTGATCCTGCCTGGCTTGATTCCAAGCTTGGAGAGATCTTTAAGACCTTGTAATCTATCTTATGAGTTTTATTATTCTTGCATTAGTTTAAACTATAAATAAAGTTTGCATCATTAGAATTCCCTTCAGGAATAGTCGATCCCTTTTATAAAATTCTGAGTTTATTATTATATATGGAGAAATATTGAGTTTGTGTTTGCTTTATTGATATATGAATGGCTTGAGTATAATTTTACTTGCACTTAATGATAGCAATAGGAGTCTTCCACACCATTGGTATTAATAGAACATCTAAAGATAATTTAGTCAATATG
This sequence comes from Avena eriantha, assembly GCA_910589775.1. Classification (NCBI taxonomy): domain Eukaryota; kingdom Viridiplantae; phylum Streptophyta; class Magnoliopsida; order Poales; family Poaceae; genus Avena; species Avena eriantha. The sequence continues at coordinate 214,772,195 of OU342742.1, forward strand.
TTGTAAGTCTACGGTTTGATTTGTAAAAGAAAAATTATCTACACATTTAAGTTGAAGAAGAAACCTTGAACAAAAGAAAATAAATTGCTATCAAAATAGAGTAGGAACAAGTCGAGGTAGAATCTTCAAGTCATAAGAATGCTTCATATACAATTGGAATTTGGTAATTGAGATCGTTAATCTCTAAAATTCCTACATTAAGTGGAATATATGGCTATCTTGTTTGCACAACACTTAAACAAAAGTGTGAACATATGTATATACAAAAGAAAAGGAAAAGAAGAATAAAAAGAGCGAATGTGCAAAGAGCAAGTAGGCATATACCATTGTATTGTAGTATGACAAAGAAATACTTTTGAGATTCTAAATCCCAAGTGAATACGCTGATCCTAAAACACTTGGGACTACCTCGTTTACTCATTCGGTTGAACCGGATTCTTTTACATTATGTTGAGATTCATCTTTTATGAACTATTGATCACTAAGGTGTGGAAGCCTTCTAATACTATTCTGATGGTTCGAGTAAGGTATTATTCTTGAACTTATTCCTATGTATTGTACATGATAAATACATGCTGCATTTGCCTCATTTATTTTATCGACTCAGCTTCATGAATATGAGGATCACATCCATTAAGCTAGAACTTACTCAGGACGAGCAAGAGTGTAAGCTTGGGGAAGTTGATGAATGCATATTTGCATCATGTTTTATGTTATTATTTTGCATTGTATATGTAGGATCTTGGTATTTTACGACGTTCGCGCGCATATTTTATGTCTGTTTTCACCAGGATCAGGACAGATGATGGATCCAATGGATACAATTATTGAAGCAGTTGTACTGAGGAGAAAAGAAGTCAAAAACAATGTAAATCTTTTATTTGGAAAATATTAATAATACCAGAAGAAAACCCGAAGCGAACAGAGGAGACAGAGAGCATAACGACCAACTATACGGGCGGAGGAAATATTCCCGCCATATAGCTCCGACCGTATAGCTGGCGCCGCCTCCTCCTCGTCAGATAGTTTCACCCCATGCAATTGGTTCGAGGAGACGGCATACAGAACTCCATAAATCGCATAAACCTCACCTCCAGAAGGCAGTAGGGGGAACTCATCCACCGGGGATCCATCTTCCCCCTGCGCAGATCCAAGAGGCTAAGGCATCGATCTTCATCATCCACCGCTACATCACCACCATCTTCATCCATCACATCTAGCTCTTGTAGAGATCTTGTTGTAATTCCTATACTCGTTGTAGATTTATATAAGTACTATTCATCTATGATTGTTTCCATTACCATTGCCATGATGTTGATTGCCTCCATGTTTGAGTAGATCATTAGTTCTTGGGGATATGGAGAAACCCTAGTATGATATTGAAATAGGATAAATTCTATTATGATATTCATCGCTGTGACCATGTGTTAGATTCTCTACATCTTGATGTTGAGAGAAGTTGACCTCTTAATATTTGGCTCTCGTGGGAACTTGATGGAGGGAACTACTTGTTGGTAGATGGAGGCGTGTTAGCGCTTACGGTGACTATAAAGCTTTTAGCAATCCTTACATATCAACTTGGAAAGTCAAGGAGACTCATGGAACACTATCCATGCCAAGGGATACGTCCTACGGGATTATGTCCCTTAATAGCGCAGTAATTCGATTGATGTCAATTGCTGTCAGCTGTGGTTACGAGGATGACATGCGCAGCGCTTGCTGGCAAATCATCCATATACGGAGTTCCTCCCACACATACATAGTTGAGAATGTTTATGATGATAATCTTTATCTTAGATCTTTACAATACTGGTAGTGTATCCACTACTCCTTAAGAACGCTTTTTTCCTATTGCAGTTCTAATCTCTCTTACATAGACGATACTTACTTTCTGTGTTAAGTTATTTTGCTTTACTTTACTATTGCTCATGTACCGAAAACCCAAAAACACATTTTACACAATACTCACATTTTATCTTGTTACTTAGAATATTATCTAACATTTCCATTGTAATATTTATTCCAACAGTTATTAGACTTCAGACTCTTGTTCTCTGTGGGATCTATATCTTTATTTGGAAACTAGCTACAAACGATATGTGCTCTCGCAGTCATCAATTGTCCGTCTTGCCGCCAAACGGTCGCAAAGTTGGAACAGATATGTGGTAGCCCGGACAAATGAAAATATGGGTAGTCCGTTGGGAGATGGGCTTTGTCTGGCCGAACTGAAACATGCCGGACTTGTTTTGTTGGGTGTATGTGGGTGGGGGGAGGGGAGGGGTAGGTTCAAATGAGATAGAGTCTAAATAACTCGTTAGTGTTTCAATATGGAGTTTAGCATGTGCACGTCCCTGTAGTATAGGCTCATCCACAACGCCGAAGAACATGGGGTGTTGGAGATGGCCTTACATCCACAGGAATATCCTGCTTTCAGCGAATGCAGATGAAGAGAGTTCCAAGGACACTGGCAGACGGGAGCGGCTATACACCGCTTCGAGGCAATGCAAGGCGCGTGTCGCCTGAAGTTGCGGGCAGGTAGGACGACCCACATGACAAGATTTTTTTATTCTTTCTTTTGTGTTTCTTTTATTTTTATCTTAACTCTGAACATTCTTTATAATTATGATTTAAGAAATGTGAATTGTTCTGAATATTTATGAAGATTTTTTTAATATCATGAATAAAATTTCAAAAAAATAATTCAAAAATCATGAAAACAATTTGAAAATTATGAATCAATTCAAAAAATTATAATTCAATTTTAAAAAAGTCATGAACCATTTCGAAAATGATAAACCAATTTAAAAAAACATGAACAAAAAATCTAAAACATGAACAAAATTTCAAAAAACACCAACCCAATTCAAAAAATCATGAGCCAAAATTTTAAAATCATGAACCAATTTTAAAAATGATCAACCAAAATAATAATTTTTCAAAAAATAATGAACATCTTTAAAAAATGATGTTTCTAAAAAAGTAATAAAAAAACAGGAAAAAAAAACAGAAAACGAAAAACATAACCGTAAATGAAAAAGCCTAGCCTCGCGAACTGGGCCGGCCCAACAGGGCTTGCGCCTTGTGCGGCGCTAGCTGCCGCGCCGTCTACGGGCAGCAAATAGCATTCCCGCCGGCAGACAGAGGATGTACTACAACTGTTATCCATGGCGAACAAAAGCAGAAACCTGCCTTCGATTGCCGGGCCAGCTATTTGTCAAATAGTTTGGCCCGTTTCAGAATCCCCATGGCCTACCGTGGACCTGTTGCCTTCCAGCCTCCGGCCCGCAGCGCCTCTACTTTTGCCTGGGCTCAGCTTCACATCTGCAAATCTGTACATGACCCACCTCTCAAAAAAAAAAAAAAAACTGACACGACCCCCATCATCAAAAGGAAAACTGCAATTCTGCACGGACTGGCAGGGGTCCCACGTCCGAGCCTCAAACGTGCTGCAGCGGTATTGTCCGATACTCTCCGTGCAGTGCGGGTAAAGTAAAAAAACTGGTGTGCGCAGGCGGAGCAGCTGAAACGTGCTGGGAGAGAGATGACGAGTCCCACTCTACCCGGATCGGAGAAAGATGACAATTCGGCGGATTTCGCCTATCCATTTTTTCAGCGTCTCTCCGATGCTCCATTGGTTTCAGCGGGCTAGAGCGACGCTGCTCGGTCTGATCTGAAAACTACGCCAAGTACACGACAACGACACTAGGAAAAAAGAACTAAAGCGTGCATCAAGCCGTGGATCTATCTGCAAGATAAAGAACACCCAGTCGACAACAATTTAACTAGTACAAATCCGACTCTGAATACGACCGCGGCGATAGGATGCATTCGAGGGCAGGGAACTGCGAATCCATACACAATGACTGACGTATCATCCATCCAGATCCAGTTGCAGTATACCTAGCTTTCTCTGCCGTCGCGTCTCGTATATGTGAATTTCAATGCTCATATATTCTCTTGTTCTCGGTCCCTGTCACGGGTCATATCCCTTTTAATTTGTCTGTCAGTCATCCTGGCCGAAAGGGCGACAGACGCGCTCGTCGGTCTGTCGGCGTCCATGGCTCGTCGCTGGCCTCTCCCGGCTCGATTTGATTTTGATCTTGACCCGCGGAAAACGAAACCACACAGACACAGGGCGGGCGAGCTCTCCCGACGGCGCCAGCTTGATCCACTACTTTTTCTCTCGCCGACCTCGTTTCAAGATGTGCCGATCTAAAAGCGCCTTTCGCTGACTTATGGACGGCGCTTCTTGGTGGCGTGTGTGGTTCAGATCCCATGTAGATGTAGACCGGGTGGGTGACATGCGGGTAGGGTACTGCGGGGTGCAGGCCGACCCTGTTCTACGCTCCTAGGGGTTGAGGCATTCGTGTCAAATGTCACCATGTGGTGATTAGGCTTTGAAGTAATTCAAATCCAAATAGCGATCAGATCTGAATAGCGACTGACGAGACAGGATCGTGTCATGCCTCTTTTGTGATCTTGAAGGGACTAGGGAGACCGGGAATATTACAAAGAAAAAGAAATCCAAGAATATTTTGCTGCCAGTATATTGTCAAGACACTGGTTGACGTCAAGACAAAAATGGAAGTACACATAAAAATTGTTGAAAAATTTCTACTAATGTTGATTGATATATAAATTTTGATCCAAATGGACTCCGGACACGGCACCCAGATTACTGCGGGTACATAAGTAGTTTCGGGATTCCAAAAGTTTGAGACGTGATTGACTTAAACTCTTTCCATACTTGATGGATTCGGCCAAGCCACGACTTTATGGGCTCATAAAGGATAGAGGGGAATCCTAGGAAGGTTCTAGAGGTGTCCAAGAGCCCTTGATCAAAGGGGCATATCCCATGACATAGATTGTATCTCTACCTTTACATATTGAGAGGAAACCCTACTTTTAGAGGCATCCATCCATTGTGACAAAAATACTCCTACCTGGCCACCGCCAAGGAGAGAGAGAGGCTCCTCCACACCAACACCAAGTTTAGGGAAGAAGAAGGGCCAAGGGGTCGTTGCCCCTGGGGCTGCCACCGCCGTTGCGGGATGTCGCCTCCATCTCCTCCAACACCAGGTTGTTGCACCTCTCCATCAAAACCTTTATCAGGTCTCTAATCTTTGTAATGTCTCTCTGATGTGAGTAGTTTCCCATGTTCCTGAAGGCATAAGATGGATTGATATTGATTTCTATATAAGTATGTAATGAGTATTTGGTCAAATTTAAATCCCTTATGTGGTTCTACAATGGTAATATGCGAATGTCGACTGCATGTTACTTCACCGGACTCATAGGGCTACACCTTAGTGTAATGAAGCGAGTAGGGAGGGATGGAATGACAGAAACTGTATCCCGATGCTTAGAGTTGCATTAGGGGCATTCTTGATCGGGGATCTTACAACTTTAAGGATTGGTTGACCATTTATGTCTTAATGAATCCTTTGTTTGCACATGAAAATGTACTTAGGACCAATCATTAAGGATGCACTTGCACATGTATATAACTGCACCTATTTTAGCCTCTGTCCAACGAGGACAAAATTTGACAAGATATTTATCATGCTATTTTAGACATCTTTATACCATGAAGTCTAGGTAGCTATTGGAAACGTTGTCTCACATATAACCACAAATTTGAGTTTGTCCTCTTGCTAAAAATAGGATTTGGATTTCTCTAAGAAGAATTTTTTACTTTCTGCTACTTTTACTCTCTTGCAACTTTATCTTTTTTAAATAGTTACTTTCAGTTTTAGACCTGACGAGGGTTTAACTCATCAATGCCCATTGTTATGGACTTAGGTTCAGGAATTAAGGAGAGCTGGAGATCTCGGTACGGCTAGCAAACAAGCACACAGGGACGCAAGGTTTACCCAGGTTCAGGCCTCGTAGAGGACCCTACTCCTGCTTGTCTGCTCTTGATTGATGATGATCTGAAAGATTACAATATCGCCGATGGCGGTGGATGCACAGATTGGATCTGGCATATGGGAGATCGTAGGTCTATCTAATGAGGGAGTCGCGATGTCTAGATCTATTGTGGCGTAGCGTGTCTATAACTACCTCGGTGAATTACGCTCTTAGTTAATGCCTGGACGAACGAAAGTGGTTAAAATAGTACGGCGGGGCCCATGGCCACTCACGGTAGACCTTTCGGCCGTCCTAACCACTTTCAAACAACGGGACAAGAATGAGCGGCGTAATCGGCAGGCGAAGGGATCAACTACATACACAAGTGAGTATGTATGCAAGCCACATACAACAGTCCTCGGAGCCATTCCATCTAAAAGAAATAGAAATATTGCAACGCCATACGGCAAGATCCAAATGTCCTAGATAGATATAATAATTTAGGATAGCTCCTCATACATCACACATCAGAGTATTAGGCGGAAGCGGAAAACAAGATCCGAGTACGGATAAGAAGCAAATTGGCATAAGATGCCCCATAAATAAACACATCCCGCCCACAGATCACACGGATCCCCGTTCCCGAAATCTCTACACCGAAAGATCGTTGCCAACATCATCTGTCTCTTCCACCCAGTATCCATCTTGCGGGTACACCTGTTCATCTGAATCAAACAATTTATCGTGTGAGACCCTAGGGGTACTCAGCAAGTCTTAATGCCGCTAAAGGGGACACAACCTGGGGTGACGCAATTGCAGCAAAAGATAATACCTAACAATTCTATAGAGACTCGCTAACCTTCCGCCTAACCAATGATAGACAGAAGTCCGTGAATTAAGAACAACAGTTATAACAGTATAATGAACAGATCCATCCTCCTCCTCGCTTACCAACGAGGAAGCGGACGAACAACCCCCATCATCCGTTGGCAGTTTTATCAACCATTCCATGAGTATTGCACTATTTACTAGTCAAGTACTTAGTCAATTTAAAAGCGGTACTTTAGTTATACTTGTCTATGATCGAGAAACTGTGCTCCAAGATGTCCATAACCGCGGACACGGCTTTCAGAAAGATTTACCCTGCAGGGGTGCACGAATAGCAACACACACTCGATCAACCTCGGAAAAACCAAATCAAAACCCAACGAGGCATTCACGACAAAGCAATCACAGGATTTAGAAATATTTTAGGGGGCCACCCCATTAAGCTACCCGCAACGAAGTTGGCCGGCTCCGAGACGGACCCAAGGTTTGTGTCAATGGCTGTAAACGACTGGGAACCCGAAAGTGTGACTGGGCTTGTCGATACCGCGAAAACATTCCACGATCCAAAACAGTACAGGTGCTCCACGCACAATCTTAAATAAAGCAGTAACATGGCATAAGTACAGAATAGTAATAACGCCCCAAACTACTTGTGGCCCCAAGAAATAAGAATGAATCAAGCTCTGGCTTAGGGGGGTCCATAAGGCCTCCCGGATGTGGATAGTGCGAATAACATGGAACAGGAATCAAGTACTCGGGGTCCTACGGGACACAAGTGAGCATGAAAAACCAAATAGCAGATATTGCTCACCGGTGCCTCTTTCATTAGTTATCCCATTACTACTCAGGTTAAGTTGTTTAGTACCTCGTTATTCATCAGACACTCACATACCCTATTCATGCTTTTCTACGACTCGCATGGCTCAAACAACTCCTGTAGTAATGGCTCATGGGACCGGAACAAGCTTGGTGTGGTTTAAAAGTAAAGGCTATGCAGTACTTGGGATTCAATTTAATGCAATCGCGACTCAATGATGCAAGAATAAGATAGAGGCAATAGGTACTGTATGTATGCAAGCATGTGGTAGTGCTTGCCTGGCAGCTCGGTTGAAGCGAGAGATGGATCTGGGTAGTACTCCTGTGATTCCTGGTAATTCTCCTGCTGGGCGTCTATTCGAAGAAGAACCAAACAAACAAGGGCCAACATAAATAAAGTGCGCAAGCATATGAATTGAAATGCAACAAGCAACCAAGCATGCCATGATGAATGATGCACAATTACATGGCATTAAAGTAGCATGGCAAAGGTGAGGTGTGGATACAAGAAATAAAGCATTATATTATTTATTTGACCAAGTTTTATTGTCATAAACAGTTCAGATTTTAAATGACAACATGATGCATGCTTCAATTCAGAACAAGGACTGCATAAATAGAACGGGCTCGTCGCGCTGATCGATTTAGACATATTATTTGTCTAATTTGGAGTTATAAAACAAAAGTTATTAATTAAATAAGGAAAAGGGCATTTTCTTGTAATTTTAATCATCTCGAAAATTTAAATTGTTCAAAATATATTTTTAAGGGCATATTTGAATTCCTCACATTTTTCTGATTCCAAAACATATATTATTTGTATTATTTGGATTTGTATTTTTAAAATTATTTAAATCTGAAAGAATTTGAATTTAAATCAATTTGAAAAAGATTTGATTAAAAACAGACACAGGGAAAAACTTTTGTTACTCAGGCGAAATCAACCCCAGACACTGACAGGTGGGCCTTTGTGCTGACTGGACCACGCGCGGGGAAATCCTTTTGTCACCGCGTCTCGGGCTAGCCACTGTGACTGCGGGGTGGGCCAACTGGCGCAGGCCCGCGTGTCAGCGGTGAGCGAGACAGGGGCTGACAGGTGGGGCTGGGGCTGGAGCGCGGGTTGCGCCCGGGAAAAGCCGAGGGGTTTTCTGCGAAAGTACCAGCGCGGCTGACTGGTGGGGTCGCTAGGAGCGCAGGTTGCAGGAATCAAAAAGGTGGGGGGCTTTTTGCAAATTTACCACGACCCGAGTTATGTTTTTCTTCTTCACCGTCTGGCGAGGAAATCCGGCGCGCGGTGCGAGCGGGGATCGATCCCGGGATGCGGGCGTGCGCGCGGAGGGTGCGAACCGGTGCGGTAGGGCGAGGGGAGTTGATAGGGGAGGTTCTAGGGCCTAGGTAAGCTCGCTGCTGCGCGGAAAAGTTGCAGACGCCGGCGAGCTCTAGCGCGCGGAGGTTGTTCGACGAAACGCACGGCGGGGCTAGAGCGGTACAGCGAGGCGGAGCGTGTCAGGGAGGGAGAGAGGCTCACCACGGGCTCGACGGCGGGCTCGGATCGGCGCGAGGAACGGCGGAGTGACGAGATCGCTGGCGCCCAGATCTAGGGTTTGCTGCAGTGCGGCGAGGTACTGGCGGTGCTGGGGAGCTCCTCATCCAAGTCAGCGTGTACGGGGTGGTGCAGAGGAACGTCCACGTTCCTCCAGGCCACCTCCACGTCAAGCTCGCTGGCTGGAATGACGGGGACGACGAGGTGCTGGCGGCGACCGGCGTCGGGTGCTGTTGGTCGGAGAGGAAGAAGGAGAAGGCGGGGGCGGCTCGGGCCAGACCTGGGCGAGGCCAGAGAGACGTGGGGAGGGAGGAAAAGAAGGGAGAGGGAGGAGGGCAGCTGGGGCACGGCAGAGATAAAGGTGGCCTCGGTGCCACCTTTTTCTCCCTTCTCCTCGAGCACGTGCTCGGCCGGCTGGGGCTGGTCCTGGGGCTGCAGGTGGGGCTTGGTCGAGAGGGAGGGACAGCCAGGTGGGGCTAGCTCGGCCGGGAGAGAAATAAAGAGAGAAGAGGGAGTAGATCGGGCTAGGGTAGATGGGCATGGCTAGGGTTAGGGTTTGTCTAGGTTAGGGTGGCTGGGTGTGGGCCAGGGAGAGGGTGGCCAGCAGCTAGGGAGAGAGGGGCTGGGCATGGAGGTGATGCTAGAGAGAGAGAGAGAGCCTTAGGGTTTAAGAGAAAAATAGAGAGAGAGAGGAAAAAGTTAGGTTAGGTTTTATTAGGCATTTATATTTTAATTTGATTATGAGGCCAAACCAAGGAGAAGCATGAAACTTGATCTTGCTTGAGACAAAGTGAAGGAGAAACAAGAAAGAAAAAGGAAGAAAATAATAGGTGGCAAAGGTCACATATGGCTCATGCATGGATGATTGAAAAATAAGAGGAAAAAGAGATGGTGAGATTATGAGGATGGTGTAATGGTGGTAGATGGTTTTCCTTAGGTAGAATCCAACAAATCCAAAGAAAAACCAATGGAGGAAAAAGGTGGTGAAGAATTGTGCATGGCCCATGCAAAATAATAATGCCATTATTTATTTTGTGACAACAATGATAATATGATGGCATTATTCTTATGCATTTCCAAGAAATGGAAATAAAACCAAGCACAATAATTTAGAGGATTTAATCCACCCCAAACTACATGAACTAGAATTAAATAGCAAAAGAAAGAAAAACAAGCTCATGGTTAATGGGATGGTGGGATTATAAAGTGGTGGAAGGGAAAGATGGTAGAATGGAAATAAAAGATATACCCCCAACTCAACTTGGGCATAGAACAATATATCAATAGCCAAATACAATATCAAGAGGCAAATACAATTAATAATGCATGTGAGAGAAGAGCCAAAAGAAAAAGGGTTTTATATGATGCTCAAATGCAAGGTGGCATGATGACATGAGCATGATATAATTATGATGCAACAATAATATCTATGAAGTAGCCAATATCTTACTAGGACAAGTAGCATTACAATTGTTAGACAATTGGGGTGCTACAATGTCGCGATTGAGATGTTGCCTGTTGGGGGAGAGGATACCTTCTCGTTGGACCCTCCTAGCCTTTATATATGGGGAGGCTAGGTCTCAGGTACCAATACGAGTTCGTTACAAGTTGGATTCAAACTCTAGTCTTGAGGTTTCCTTGTCTTGCATTTGGGAGTCCGTGTCCATATGGGCTTCATACCACTCGAACCGTCATAGGCGTCATGGACCTTGGCCATTCGTCGAGTGGGCCTTCCGTCGAGCCGCACCAGGTAGGCTATAGTCGAGTGCCTATTGGGCATACCCATGTCAGTAGCCCCCGAGTGTTCATGTGAATCGTAGATTCGGATGAAGACTCAGAAGTCTTGAGTCTTGCATTAGGATGTCGGAGTCGACAGTTATGTTGAGTGCGAAGCACTCGCCCGGAAGTTCATCGGGTCAGTCGAATTTGTAGTAGCTCATAGGGATGATGGAAAACGTGCCTGGTGCACTCAATGGATCAAGACCAGTTAATTGCTTAGGGCAAAAACAATGCTACCTACTCAAACTCGAGTCCCCGAACTCGAATTCGGAAATTGCTGGCGTAATTCGACTCATGCCGCGAAGGTCTTATAGAGTTTGAATCCCAGTGTATAAGTGTGAGCACTTGATGCGTACGTCAAGGCATATTCATCGTACCTGTAGGCACGGATATATCTCTGGTAGTGCGCAGCAGATGCGTTGCCAGGCCTTATTCAGGTCTTATCTTCACGCTGTAAGCGCGGCATCTGAATTTTGTCATCGCGGAGATGATTCGGGTGGCCCAGGAGACGCAGTCTCTTTGCAAGGAAAATATGAGGCGGAGTCGCCATAGCATTCGAGTGTGGATGTTATCAACACACAATACGATGTACGAGGAAGAAAATAATCATAGGGTGCGCGACCAGCGCTCCCTATGGGAGTAGCCCCCGAGTGCCTGGTTGAGTCGAAGACTCAGGCAGGGACTAGATAACTTTTGCGGCTGCTGTCATCTTTTGTTTGCTTGTTTCAGTCGAATTTGTTTCCAGCGCTCCCTACGGGAGTAACCCGAAGCCCACAATCGAATTGTAGATTCGAGTGAAGGGTTTTCATAAAGCTTGGATATCTTCACAAATTTCTTCCGGTGCGCGACCAGCGCTCCCTATGGGAGTAGCCCCCGAGTCCTTAGTCGAATCGTGGATTCGAGTGAGGATTCAGAGCGTGTCACTCGAGGATGTTGTATATGCGTGACCAGCGCTCTAGTTTGGAGTAGCCCCCGAGTGTCTGGCGGAGTCGTAGACTCGGGCAGAGACTCGAGCCTTGTATCTTGCAGTTGCAGTCGACAATCACATGAAGAGAAACCATTTTGTCGGGTGTGTGGCCAGCGTCACGTCTTTGTAGCATCAAGCGATGCAACCATCCGAGGAGGAACTCGACTCGGGTCTTGAATGTATGGTGTAGCCAGTTGATTCTTCGACTCCCATTGGAGGATCCAATAAAATAGCTCGACGCAATCGATGTCATTGTAAGCTGTAGAAAACATAAGAAATTGTGAAGTACTTGCATCTTGTAAAAAATATTTGCATGTCGGCTTGTCAATAATATTTTCTGGTGCCAATCGAGTCAACACTTTTGCACCGTTTGCTAGTCCTTTTCGTTAGCCTGATTATCCTTAGTCTCAGTACCTTGCCGAGGTGCTCGGAGTTCAAGGATTCGACGATCAGGCAGAATCAGCTACTCAGGCTGTCGCGTATGAGGTGCTCGAGTGTGTGGAGTCGACGGCACTTAGGTTACTCGAAGAGGGCGCAGCCCCCGAGTGTTTCGAGTGCGATTAAAGTAAGAAAGAAATCATCTCTAAGTAGAGAACTTAGCTTTATGGATAGTTGTTGTGGATGAAGTCGATGCAATCGCGGACGTAGTCGACACGACAGCGGGTCGCGTGATGGAGTCGAAGACACATCAAGTTGGCGAAGTCGAAGACCGCAGCGTGTTACCGCAGCCGAAGACCGTAGCAGTTCGCGTGATGGAGTCGAAGACACATCAGGTTGGCGAAGTCGAAGACCGCAGCGTGTTACCGCAGCTGAAGACCGCAGCAGGTCGCGTGATGGAGTCGAAGACTCAGTAGGTCGGCGGAGTCGAAGACCACAGTGAGTCACCGTATCCAAAGGCGGTAACGGGCCTCGCGGCGGAGTCGGCGGAGCCCTCGAGTGTAGAGTCGGCATGGTCGATGTAGTTGAGGTGATGTTCGAGTCGCAAGATCCGATGCGACCGGCGGGTCACGAGAGTCGAAGATTGCAGCGGCTCGCGGTCACGGGAGTCGAGGGAGCCCCTGAGTCACCCGATATGAAGACCGCAGCCGGCCGTTAAAGTTGAAGACCGTGGCGGGTTGCCGAAGCGGAGGGAGCCCCCGAGTAGTTGGAGCCGAAGATCGTAGCGAGTCACTGGAGTCGAAGACTGTAGTTGACGTGGCAGCGGGTCACGCGGCGGTCGTAGTTGACGCGACGGACCGAAGTCGCGTCGTGATGACGAGTTTCCGTATCCGAAGACTATAACGGGCCATAGCAGTCGAAGATTGCATTGGGTCACCCCATCTGAAGACCGTAGAAGGTCACTGGAGTCGAAAGATGCGGCAGTTCGCCGTAGAGGGAGCCCTCGAGTCGCTAGAGTCGAAGATCATAGCGGGGTGCCGAAGTCGAAGGAGCCCCCGAGTCACTGGACCTGAAGACCGCAGAGGGTCGCTGATGCTGAGGGAGCCCCCGAGTCATCGCAGCCGAAGACTGTAGCGGGTCGTGTGATGGAGTTGGCGCAGCCTCTGGGTGTAACCGATGTGGCGGACGTGTGGTCGATGTCGATGGAGTCGCGTGATGGACATGGACGCGGCGGACTAGTAGTCGTTCGGCGGATAAGTCGTGCAACGTTTAACCGAAGCAGTCAACGTGGCGGTGAGTCGCGCGGCGCACGAAGTCGATGCCGTAGCGAGTCGCGTCGCGTGTAACCGAACATTGCAGTGGGGTAGCCGCATCCGAAGACTGGAGTGGGTCACCGAATTTTTTGCTTGGAGGAGTCGATGCTGCGAACGCGGTTTCGACATGGTGAGTCGTCTCCATGGTTTCCGTTTGTACTGATATATTTTATTTCTGATCGTCTGATCTGATCTCAATTCCTTCTTCTTTGTTTCATGAAACCAAGCAGTCAAATCATGTCCGTAAAATACATAGCAAAGCTGTTTTTTGCTACCATCAAGTATCTTTTTCTTTTCCTTTTCCGGCTCACACGAGGATACGTGAGGTCCCTTGTAGGAACATTGTTTGATGAGCTAAGCATGTCCCGGTTGAATCATGCATGCACATATTTTATTTTCCTTTTGTCTCAAACAACAACAATTTTATTTCAGGTATGGAGTCCCGCGATTCGAGTTGGACTCTGCTGCTTCTGACTTCAGGTTTTTCTTTATTCGCTGCGCGCGATCAGACGTGACCGGTGACCCTGTACATGGTATGTACTTGATTAAAATTGCGAGTTCTTTTTCTCGGGTCTCATCCGGCCTTTCCTCGAACTTGGAGAATCAATTGATCGGCCTTCTTCTATGATCACTCGACGAGTCGCTTGCAATCTGAGAACGACGCATGTGACCATGATGAAACTGATTTCCGCATGGCCTTCTTGACACAGATTACTCTTGAGAGCGACGGTCAGACACCGTAACTCGTTTGCTTAGCAGTTGTATATTAGAGGAATAGTTGACGTGGATCTCCTCACGTAGACGAAGTAGATGTTGACGGTTGCTGATCCCGTCGATGATGGAACCGTCGAGATCGCAACATCAGCGCTCCCGGTTCCCACAGACGGCGCCAATTGACGAGGGTTTAACTCATCAATGCCCATTGTTATGGACTTAGGTTCAGAAATTGAGGAGAGCTAGAGATCTCGGTACGGCTAGCAAACAAGCACACAGGGACACAAGGTTTACCCAGGTTCAGGCCTCGTAAAGGACCCTACTCCTGCTTATCTGCTCTTGATTGATGATGATCTGAAAGATTACAATATCGCCGATGACGGTGGATGCGCAGATTGGATCTGGCATATGAGAGATCGTAGGTCTATCTAATGAGGGAGTCGCGATGTCTAGATCTATTGTGGCGTAGCGTGTCGCGATTGAGAGGTTGCCTGTTGGGGGAGAGGATACCTTCGCGTTGGACCCTCCTAGCCTTTATATATGAGGAGACTAGGTCTCAGGTACCAATACGAGTTCGTTACAATTTGGATCCAAACTCTAGTCTTGAGGTTTCCTTGTCTTGCGTTTGGGAGTCCGTGTCCATATGGGCTTCATACCACTCGAACCGTTATAGGCGTCATGGACCTTGGCCATTCGTCGAGCCGCACCAGGTAGGCTATAGTCGAGTGCCTATTGGGCATACCCATGTCAAGACCACTCCAAAGCAACTATCCTAATTTTTTTAGTGCATAGATAGTTAGAGTAGTGACACTCTAATTTGAAAGAATAAATACTTATACCTTCTACTCCTCGTCGGGTCGATGATCTCCCACACTTACGGGTATCAAAGACATGTACGCGTTTTGTTGCACCATCGTCCACTTGAACAACCTCGCCCGGCAACACTCAGAATCTGTCGTCCTACTCCGCCCATTGGAGCGGTCAATGGAACTTTGAGAGCTACCAACTGCCACCACAATGAACACAAGAGTCCTTGCAAAAGCCTAGGCTTGGGGATGCGTCCTCAAGTATTAAGAGTGGTGATATTTTTTGTAGTAAGTTTGCGCCGCGCTCCAAGAGAGATTGAAACACTCAGTGTTTGATTTGTTCCAACACTTCGCTTTGCTTTTTATTTGCTTTTCATTTTGTTTGTTTGTGTTTCTAGCCGAGCTTTGTGGTTTTTTATTCACTATATCCCAATCTTAAAAATTTAAAAATATTTTTCCTTTTATCCTTGTTCTTGAACATAACTCCATTTGCCAGAGAGTGATCTACTTTGAGTTTTGAAAGAACACAATCATATGGAAAAGAAACGTGAAGTCATGAACGAGAGATATGTTTACGACTCTCACTTCTAAAATTTGAAATGCTTATACTAGTTGATATTATTGTTAAAATGTTATACTAGCAGTAGTGGAGAACGGGCCTTTAGTTCCAGCCCGTAAGGATCTTTAGTTCCGGTTCTGAAACCGGGATTGGAGAGGCGGTACTAAAGGCTCACCCACTAGTCCCGGCCCACTTACCAATCGGGACCAATAGGCGTCCACGTGTCCGCCCCTGCGCGCGCTACATGCCCCCCATTAGTCCCGGTTCCTATTATGAACCAGGACTAATGATTCTCTGCCGCGAAAGCATTTTAGGCAGTTTCTCTGCCATGGCAGAGAATTCATTTTGTATCAATTTTTTTTCATTTCAAAATATTTTTCTATGCTACCACATACCGTACACATTCGTGCATTTATATAAGATAACTTGTCTTAGGATCAAGCATACAAATATATACATGATAGTTACATGGACATCACAATAACCGGGACTAGAGCCCGTCTATTCAATTACGCGGTCGAGGATCATCGTTAGTGCCTATTCACACTAAATTATCTGACATCATCTATCATCTCGTTCATCAAGAATCCTGCTATTTCTTTAGCAATTCCTAGTACGCATTGCTCTGGTAGGAGCTGATCCCACATTCTCTCGAACTATATAAGAAAAAGAGATCAATATGAATATCAATCATGATAACAAAAAGTGACGGTAAATAAAATAATGTTGTGAATGTATTGCTTACATCGACTCTATAATCTTTGTGCTTAGTGGTAAATGTGTGAATGAATTCGCAAACATAGAATCTACATATATGCGTCTTGGGTGGCTGCCTCGTGCACTTTACGAGAATAGAATTCAATTAGAATAATAATCTAGCATCATAATTGTATTGAAATTAGAAGTAAAGATATGCGCGGACTACTTACCGAGACCGGCTTAAACATCAGTTTCTTACTAAAGTCACCCGTAACCGCACTCTTGAACCAGTTCGAAACCCTGTCCGGTAAAGAAAATGAATGAGTTATTTATTACATGATATCTAAGGAAATCAACGAAAGAGACCGATGTAGTACGAAAATTACCTCTAGAGCATGTCTCGCATGTCCCTAAACTGTTCCAGTGGTCTCTTTAATGGGTCCATGACTTCAACTCTTCCCTTATCAAGTTTAATGTTTAGCAGGATCCAGTGGAAACTTCACACGTTTATATATACATCAGTAACTCGTCAATTACACTTAACATCGAGTAAGCAAAAGTGAATGTGTACAACAGAGAGTAAGACCCTCACTTGAAATTGTAAGGGAATAGTATGTGGTCGCATAAATTTTGCTCCGTTAGAAACCTTAGAAGGTTTTCCTCTATCTCCTCGGGTTTGTCGTTAGCGTCTTTACATGTATTTTATCTGGGTCAATGAACCCAACACTAATGAGTGACCTTCTTTTACATTCCTGGATCTTCATTCTGCATAATAATAGAGTACAACATATAATGAGGATAATTGCATGCAATGAACTGAACAATTGAAAAACTGAACAACTTATATGTAGAAAATGAATTTAACAACTTACAGACAATAGCAACTCATGAGACTTTTGTCGAGGGCATCGAAATTGTATAATTGGAAGAGTTCTGGAACTCAACATGGACCTCGTCAGCTCGAAAGTAGTAGTCATGTGGGACTTTCGCCATGATCATTATTTTCTCCTCCTTTGCGGCTTACAAGTACCATTTATGTAAACTCCGCATTTGTGTTGGTAGTTGTTGGAACCGCTCATCGCTGACCAGGTGGACAAGGTAAAGCACATCTGACCGCCACCTTGATGGATAGGTTCTTCACCTTCTGATGGAGCTCACAAGATGTATGCTCCTTGATTCCATCCACGGGGTAGCCGAGACCACCATCTACCATCCGTGCATCGTTAGATGGGACCTCCAATTCAGCCGCATTGCTTCTCCGCTGAGATGGGACGGCGGTAATATCGAGTGCAGGATCTTGCAGGCACGCTACTCCTCGAAGTTCGTCAATCTATTGCTGATGATTTTGAAGTGTTCCTAGCAACTCGTTGAACCTGTCTCCCTCCTCCTCCTTCCGTCACCTCTTTGCTCTCTCTCGGCTCCTATAAGTATCTCTGTCTTTGGGAAACCCATCTCCCATGTATAACTAGGGCCAAGGCCTCGTACTCGTCCTTTGCGTTCGTCATTCCCGAGGACCTTTGTCAGCAAGTCTTTCTCTCTATCGGGATAGAACTTTGTTGTCCCCTCTTTAATTACCTTCACCACTCTCTACCATGTCTCCCGGGGTATCCTAATCCTGTCACTGCAAATAAGGTCCCCTGTATTTTCGTCATACTCACTCCCATGCCTAAGGAACAAATTTTTTGCCCTCAAATCCCATTCTTCGCGTATTGGTTCTGGAGTGATCCCTTTAGCAAGCAGCTCATTCTCTTTAGCATCCCACTTTGGCATGGCAGTCGTGTAGCCCCTAGCCCCAGGTGATGGTGATATTTCTTCTTCACGGCATTTAACTTGTTTTTTTCCGGCTTTTCCTTAGCAGCTTCTGACTCCTTGTACTTCACAAATGCATCCCAGTTAGCCTGCTGCTTCATTAGATATGCTTCGAATTTAGGAGGAGTCTTCTTCTTCTGATACTTTTGCCATAATGATTTCTTCCAGTTGTTGAATAGTTTGGCCATCTTCGTACGAGTCCACTGCTTGACTTTCTTCCTCAATGTAGGTGTGTTGGCATCATCCTCATATTCTTGCAAGGTGAAATGTGTCATGAGGTCATTCCAAAGACCCTCTTTGTACTTGCCGGCGACATACTCACCCTCTTCCGCCCCTTTTGTCCTATTCCACTCTCGAACGGTGATCGGGATGCGATCACTAACCATAACTCCACATTGTTGTACAAATACACTTTTAGCCTTTTCGGGTTCCAAGGGTTCACCCTGTGGTGATACCAGCATAATTGTATAACGCGTAGATGCGTCCAACTTTTTGGCTGGGCCTCGTTTGGAATATTTTTGGCCTGATGTGGAGGCCTAAGAGAAGAAACATTCGTCAATTTATATATACAACTCAATTAATGCATCTACTGATCACCGGACTTCATATATATACCTCGCCAGACTTAGTTAAGGGTCCACCGGAGCCGTCGGCTTCTCCATCATCGGAGCCATCGACTTCTCCCTGATCATTTCGGTCTACCTCCTCACCCTCACCGGAGGGGTTCAGATATATTGATGGAGATTCGAGTGGATAAACATGGGGGCTTCGTTGATCATATTCTCGAGAATTTCTTCTTGTTCTAGGCCTCTGCGGATTGGACTAGGTGGATCCATAGTTTTCTGCAAAATGCACACAATATAAAATAATACTAAATAATAATATGTACACCTAATTTTCTACAGTAATACTAAATAATAGCAAATTTCTAGTGATGCCTCGCGTGGGACCCGTGTCTAGTCGCCCACCATACCTCTATAAACCCCCCGACCTACACCCATAACCTCTATAAGTGCGAGGGCCCATGAGCACTACCACCTTAAACCTAAGTCTAGGGACCTACAATCAGTACCACCCTAACCCTAAGTCCGGGGACCCGC
This sequence comes from Avena eriantha, assembly GCA_910589775.1. Classification (NCBI taxonomy): domain Eukaryota; kingdom Viridiplantae; phylum Streptophyta; class Magnoliopsida; order Poales; family Poaceae; genus Avena; species Avena eriantha. The sequence goes on from OU342742.1 coordinate 214,791,356, forward strand.
GAGCACCACCACCCTAACCCTAAGTTCGGGGGCCCACGAGCACCACCACCCTAACCCTAACACCGGTCGCCCACGAGCACTACCACCCTAACCCTAAGTCCAAGGGCCTGCGAGCACTACCACCCTAAACCTAAGTCCGGGGCCCCGCGAGCACCACCACCCTAACCCTAAGTCCGGGGGCCCGTGAGCACCACCACCCTAACCCTAAGTCCGGGGGCCCGTGAGCACCACCACCCTAACCCTAACACCAGTCGCCCGCGAGCACTACCACCCTCACCGTAAGTCCGGGGGCCCGCGAGCACTACCACCCTAACCCTAAGTCTAGGGGCCCGCAAGCAGCGTACCACCCTAACCCTAACTATATACACATATATATACTATATACACATATTAATAATAGTATATACTATACTCCATATATACTATATACAAATATTAATAACATATATATACTATACTCCATATATACTATAGTACACATATATACTATACACATAAATAATAGTATATAGTATATACTCCATACATACTATACACATATATACTATACACATATATATACACATAAATAATAGTATATACCATAGGACAATATATTAAAAAATGCATATAAATGAATTATACATATAAAAAATACTATACACATATACTATACACATAAATCAATTATACTCCATACATACTATACACATATATACTATATACACATATTAATAACATATATATATATAATATACACATATTAATCAATTATACATATAAAAAATAGGGGGTCGTCGCCCGGCCGGGCTCGCCCACGCGCAGTGGCAGGCGACGACGAACACGCGCGATGGCTCGAGAGGCGGCAACACGGTGCGTGGCGTTCGGATGTCGGCGGACGGCATAGGGCCGGAAAGCAGGGCGGCGCGGCGGTTTACCTAGCCAGCAGGGATGCACACGCGTGGCGGCTAGAGAGGCGGCGACGCGGCGGCATTCGTCGGTGAGGCGGTGGCGCGGACGGCCGGAGAGAGGCGGCGTGGCTAGAGAAAAAATTGGGCAGCCTGCCAACATCGTTCGTCGTCCTCGCAAATTCCTGCAGAGTGTGGAAGATGGGGATTCTGGGGGAGTGAAGGGGCACATATAAAAGGGGAAAGACCTTTAGTCCCGGTTCGTGGCACGAGCTGGGACTAAAGGGTCTTTAGTCCTGTCTCGTGCCACGGACCAGGACTAAAGGTATGACCTTTAGTCCCGGAGCGTGCCACGACCCGAGACTAAAGGTTTTTCGGCACCAGCCCATAGGGGCATGCCAATCGGAGCCCTTTAGTCCCGGATCATGACACGACCCAGGACTAAAGGTCCCTTTTCTAAAAAAAGTTACTGAAATCTTTGTTTCCCGCCTTATTGCATACAATTAAATAAACTAGTATATCAATATTATTAAAACTGATGGGGATTTTGGGGGAGGGTTCTGGTTTAGGGTTAGGGTTTAGATTTTGGGTTAGGGTTTCGGGTTTAGGGTTAGGGTTTCGGGTTTAACGGTTTAGGTTAGGGTTAGGTTTAGGGTTAGGGTTTGGGTTTAGGGTTAGGGTTCGGGTTAGGGTCAGGGTTTAGGGTTAGGGTTTAGGGTTAGGGTTCGGGTTTGGGTCAGGGTTTTGAGCTTCGAGTTTAGTGTTCCGGTTTAGGGTTAGGGTTCGGATTAGGGTCAGGGTTTCGGGTTTTGGGTTTAGGGTTTAAGGATCAGGGTTTAGGTTTAGGGATAGGGTTTCGAGTTTAGGGTCAGGGTTTCGGGTTTTTGGTTTAGGTTTAGTGTTAGGGTTTCAGGTTTAGGGTTCGGGTTTAGGGTTCAGGTTTAGGTTTAGGGTTCTACGGTCTAACTATTAAAACTAGTAATAGGGACTTAAGATATTTCGGGGGCCTTTAGTCCCGATTGGAGCCAATAACCGGGACTTAAGATATTTCCCGCCCTTCTCAAAGCCGTCAAGCCACGCGTCATGTTTTCCCGCCATTTCCCTCCGCTTCCCGCCATATTTTCCCGCCTTTTCCCTCTATATTTAGGCCGGTCACTGACAAGGGTTAAACTCATCAATGCCCATTGTCGTGGAAATGGCCACATCAGTCGTTGTAGTATGCAGCGATTGATTGAATTGGGGCAAGAGCGGCCATTTGCGATGCGAGATGGGGCAGATGCACATGAGTTTACCCAGGTTCGGCCCCCCGGAGGGTAAAGACCTACTCCTGCTAGATTAGATTATTGGAGAGCGAGTTACAGGGGTGGCAAGCTCGGCGTCTAAGCAGCGAGTCGCTTTAAGGGGTGTATGATGGAACGTAAGTCCTCAGAATACCCTAGGGAGGTTTATATATGAGGCACCTCGCTAGGGTTTACAAGTTACAACCGAACAAGATATGGATTCAGAGGCTTTCACCTAATCTGACTAGGCTTCTGGTACGCTTTTGGGCCTCCAGTATCTAGTCGCTGGGCCTTCCCCTTAGTCGCATTCCAGTCGCCGTCCTGTAGGCCCACTCGTGAGACATTTTGGCCCAATCGGAATGTCCTACTGGGCATACCCCATTCGGCATATCCCCATCAGTTGTCCCCGAGGCCATCGTTGAATCAGACGCAGGTGGTCATTTGGTAGTCAGAGTAGGCGAGTCCAATTTGGACGCCCAGTCGAATCGGCGATGGACTCCACTAAAACCAAGGAAATTTTCCCCAGGCTCCCACTCGCTTCTCCGGCGAATGTCACGGCTACCAAGTCACTGCTTCGATGAGTGGACAGGGCCAGTTGCCAGTGAGTGGAATGGAGGAGTTGAACCGTCAACCTGGTCAAACTATCCGTTGGATATTCCAATGGTAACTTAGGTGTAATTACCGCAGTCCGCAGGTACCGGCTATCCCGAATCTGGCCAGTAGCCCCCCTTATAAGGGGAGTGACGAATCAGCCTCGCAGATCCTTCCCTGCATTCTTCATTCTCGCGCATTCATTTTTCCTATCTTCCTTCGATTCGATCCTTTCACACCGAGCGACTCCACATCCTTCCCAATGGCACCTCCAAAAGGTTCATGGGGGAAATCCAAGTGCACCACGGCCCAGCTCAAATCCTTCGAGGATGCCGGAGTTCTCTGCAAGGGGAACTGGCGGGTTCTCGCTCCCTCCGAGACCGAGCTGAAGCCGCGAGACAGCGAGTTCATTTGCTTCCCTAGCCACCTACAGAGGGGTTTGGGGTTTCCCACCTCACTCTTTTTCCGGCGCTTCTGTGCGTATTACACAATCAAGCCGTCGGATCTCGGTCCGCACAACATCGAGCAGCTAGCGATCTTCATCGCCTTCTATGAATGCTACCTTGGCTGCGGGCCATATTTCTCGCTGTGGCTGGAGCTCTTCCATGGCCGCATCACGCGCGAGGCGTCCGGCGGCTTGATGCTGGCGGCCGGTGGCGTCCCGTTCCAATTGAAGCCGAAGGCCAACTTTGTCAAGCTCCTACTACCGAAGAAGGCTGCGAGTGAGTGGAAGAAGAGTTGGTTCTATGTGAAGGAATCCACTCCCTCTAGCGAAGTGGTGCTTCCCGAGTTCATCGCCGAAAGGAGTGAGCCTTGCCCGCTGGCGCCAAAGAAACTCCCCGAAGACCAGAGGATAGCCGTCACAGAGATGATGGACCAGATTTAGAGGTTGAAGGACCAGGGGTTGTCTTCGATCAACCTCTACAACTGCTGGCTCGGGCGGCGTCTGGTTCCGCTAGCGGCTCGGCCGCATTGGATGTATGAATACAACAGGAAATACGATCCCTCTCGGACCAGCAAAGAGTCCTGGGAGACCGAAGATTACAAGGACGCCCTGAAGAAGATCACCGATGCGGAATTTATGACTGCATCAGTCGGGCTCGCCCCGTATACTATCGTGAAGAACGAAGCCCCACAGTAAGTTTTCCTTCCAGTCACAATCTCTGCAATGCAACTCGCAGTCGCGTCATTCGATACTCATTGGTGGTTGTTCTCAATTATTCTAGGTGCTGGACGGTTGGCTCCTTCCGCTTGACGAAGAGGTTCCCTAGGAGCTCGAAGAGGCCTCCGAGGGAGATTCCTCCAAAAGAGACGAGGAGGAGGAGGTTCCTCCCCCAACGCCTACAGCTCGCAAGACTCGCATGCAGAAGCAGCGTGAATTCGAGGCGAGTCACAACCTCGATGAACATGAAGAGGGCGACGAGATCGTGCAAGAGCACACGTCTCGACGCACGGCCACGCCGGCGAAGCCCGCGCGCAAACCAAAGTCGCCAGCGAAGAAGCTAGCATTGCTGCCAAGGTCGGCGGTGGTGTTTGAGTCTGATGATGACTCCAATGACGATGACGCCCCTGATTCTTCGCATGAGATCCCGGAGGATGCGGTTCCAATGAAGGGATTGGGGGACGAGGACACCGAGGCAGCGGTAGAAGTTCCTCTAGCAGTGATTGCGCCCAAAGCTTTGAGGGCGCCAAGCCAGGAGGCGGCTGAGGCCGTGGCGTCGAAATCGCCACAACCTTCAAGGGCGGCCGCATCTTCGGAGACGGAAATTCCGGCGACCGTGGCTTTGTTATCAAGGAAGCCCGCGGTGTCATGGGCTTCTGATGTCTTCGAGAGGGGTCTCACGCGCAAGCTGGGGCCAGAACTAGACAAACCCGCCCACATCAGCACGGGCTGCGTGTTCTCCCAGTCGCCAAGTAAGCATTGACTTCTCCATTCTGAGTTGCGTCTCGTTTTTGCGTTGTCCCTGTGTTGACGTTGGAGGTTTTGGCAGGTTTGGAGCCAAGAAGATTGGTCGCCCTTTAGTGGCGAAGATTCTGCTGGTCACTACCACGGGAGAGGGCGACCTCCCCAAGAAGAGGAAATCTGCTGAAGATGCGGCAACTGTGGAGGGTGCGAAGAGGTAGAAGGGCGGTGCCGACGATGTAGTGGCGATGGATAGCGCCAAGGAGTGCGATCTCGCTGCAATCGTCAAAGAAGTGGCGACGGCACGGTCGGAGCCAGTCATGGTCGCTCCTGCGACGGAAGCGCCAGCTCCGACGATCAGTGCCCTGGCTAGAGCGTCGACAACGTTCCCACGCTTCATGGCGAGGGGGTTTCTAGGCGTGGCGACAACCAGTCTCCACAGAGCCCGAAGATCGTTGATGAAGACGTTGGGCCCCGTCGTGGACGCACCTCCTTCATGGTCCCGTCGACTAACACTAGAGAGCTTCACAAGATGCTTGGCGCCACCATTCAGGTACGTCCAATCCCCGAGTGTCTAGCTGCTGAATTTTAGCGGCTAGGCCATGAGTTTCTTCTACTCTCCAGTCCCCGAGGTCCTAGGCGCTAAATTTCAGCGGCTAGGCACTGAATTTCTTCTACTCTCCAGTCCCCGAGTTCCTAGTCGCTAAATTCAGCGGCTAGGAACTGAATATTGTTTTTGGTAAGTACTAAGTTTTGTTACTCTTGCAGGGTCTACAGAGGGAGTCGACCGATCGACAGGCTGCGAAGGAGCGTCTGGAGCGGGATCTGCGCATGGCGCAGGAAGCAAACCGGCGACTCTAGGAAACCGTTGGTAAGTACTTGATTCGTTTTTTGGCTATGAACTGTTGGTGTGCTGGCGTGTTGATGATTTGTCTCTTTTCTTTTCAGATGATCTTCCAGCTGCGATTTCCAAGGCCCGTGAAGGGTACGTTCCAGTTGCCGAGCTGGACGCAGCGAATGGGAAAATCGCCTCGCTAATCCAAGAGTTGGAGGAGACGAAAGCAGCCGCAGTTTCTTCTGAGGATCAAGCGAATGCTGCAGTCGCTGCGGCTGAAGAGGAGCGCAAGGCCGCGGACTCGATCATCCTGGAGAAGCACGTCACCGAGAACTATCGCAAGCTTCTTGGTGAGTCTCTGTTTTTTGCTTAACATGTTTTGGCGAGTCCCCGAGTCGGGAGATCCATAGTGTCACTGACGTCTGATGTTGCAGCTGTGAAAGGGCAAAGCGACCTGGTGGTTCAGACCTTCAACGCCTCGCAGTGCGTGACTGCCGTGGTGAACGCGGCCACTGCTTCGGCCTTGTGCGTTCAGGCAGTCCTTCAAGGGATGTCCCCTACCGAGGTTATTCCTGGGGGACTTACAGAAGTGTGGCGCTATCTGGAGGAGGTGCCCGGCATCGTGGAGTGGATGACACGCTCGGCTTTCAGGAGCGGGGCCACCATGACATTGAGCCTGGGTCTCGCCCACTTCCCCGACGATTTCAACCTCGACGACATCACCAGCGGCTACCCTTCGGCGACTGGTACGGTGGAGATGTCAGAGGTGCTGAAGCTGACTGCCAAGGCCGCCCCTTTTGCTGATCGGGTGTTGGCGATGGGGGACCTTCTGCCATACCAGGAGACGGTATTGGCGCCTAGCGACCCCGAGCCGGAGCATCGCGACATGAAGTCAGAGCAACCCTTCCGGTTGGCATTGTCAAAGTCGCTGACGACCTACCCGACGAACACATGGCAACCTTTCGTTCGTCTCAAGGGTGGTGGGAATGCTTCTTCGTCAGGACCTGCGAAATAGATAGTATCCTTGGGCAGTTTGTAATATATGCCAAGTGGCAACTTTTGTAATATGAACAATATTTTGAGTAAGAGGAGTCAATCGACTTGCAATGCGACCGTGATAGTGTGGTGTGTTTATGTTTGCTTGAGCGAGTCCCCGAGCGCGTCCCCCTTTAATGGGGTATAACTCGATTGTATACATATGTGTTTTCTTTTATGGTGCATTGTTTGTCCCTTGCGTCTCCTGAAGGGGCGAGTCCCTGAGCGCAAGTGGGTTTGTTTTCTAGGCGAGTCCTCGAGCGTAGTGCTTAGCCGTTTTGGGCGCGTGCCTGTTGTAAGTTGCTAATGCGTTGTTTGTAACGCGTATCCTCCCCTGGCTCGGAGAGCCAGTCGCTAGGCGAGTCCAAGGCATCTCTCTTACTTGGTGTGTTCCCGAGCCGCGTAAGGGTTCCATTTTTGCGGAGTCCCCGTGCGTGGTACTTAACCGTTCGAGTCGCTTTGCACGAGGATGGGAAGGACATGTCACTGTGAGAAGCGTATACCGGTCGTCTTGGCCCGGTGGGCCAGTCGAGCTAGGCGACTCCGATGGTGGCTCTGGGTTGGCATATTCGTGGACGTCCCAAGGCCCGAGTATTTTCAGTATCCTTGGGCCGCACTACTTGGCCATGCCAGTCGCTCGACCAAAGGTTGACTTTCGTGGGTAGCATATTGCTAATTGTACGAGTGCGAGTGGCATAAGGATATGGCGAGTAGACACAATTTTGTGAACCGAATGAATTTCATTATATATGTCAGCTGAGTACATGTTTCAGTTCTATGTATGGAACTTTCGGAGGAGGTTTACATTCCATGGCCTCCCAACCTCGAGCTAGTCGTCGCCTCGTATGTCGATGAGGTAGTAGGCATAATTGCCGAGGACTCTCCCTATGGCGAACGGCCCCTCCCATGGGGGGAGAGTTTGTGCATGCCCTTCTTGTCTTGAGCCAGTCGTAGGACCAGGTCGCCCTCCTGGAAGGTGCGAGTCCGGACTCGGTGGCTATGGTAGCGGCGGAGTCCCTGCTGGTAGATGGTTGTGCGGGAGCGAGCCAGGTCGCGTGCCTCGTCGATTTGGTCGATGCTGTCTTGGCGGGAGGTCTCGTTTGTCACCTCGACATAATTGGCGACTCGAGGTGAGTCGTGCTCCAGGTCTGTTGGCATTACAGCTTCGGCGCCGTACACCATGAAGAAGGGTGTGAACCCGGTGGAGCGATGGACGGACGTTCGGATCCCCCTGATACGTCCAAAACATATCTACTTTCCCGAACACTTTTGCTATTGTTTCTCCTCTAAACTTGTGTGATTTGGATGCAACTAATGCGGACTGACGCTGTTTCAGCAGAATTGCCTTGGTGTCCACTTTTTGTGCAGAAAACCAACTATCGGGAAAAATCCCGGAAAATATGCCAAAAATCCTATTTCACCCGAAGACTCCAGGAGCCAGAATACGAGACGGAGAAGAGCCCTGGGGTGGCCACACCACCTGGTGGCGCAGGCCAGGCCAGGCCACGCCAGGGGGTGGTGTGGGCCCCCCAAGCACCCCCTCGGCCTCTCTCTTCGCCTATAAGGAGCCTTCTGACCTAAAAACTTTGGGGGGTTCGACGATTTTCCCGAAGGAGTTCCGCTCCGCCGCCACCACCAGATTCCACGAAACAGCACCAGAAACTCCGTTCTGGCACCCTGCTGGGACGGGGAATTGGAGGAGATCATCGCTATCATCATCACCATCGCTTCTCCATCGACCATCCATGTTTCCCCCATCTATGAGTGAGTAATCCCCCGCTGTAGGCTATGGGGATGGTAGGGATTGGATGAGATCGTCCATGTAATGGCATCAGACTGTTAGGGCATAGTGCCTAGTATCTTTTATTAGTGCTTTATGACTTTGTTGTGACTTGTTGTGCTTAATGCTTGTCACTAGGGCCCGAGTGCCATGATTTCAGATCTGAACTTATTATTGATCATTATGATAGTATTGTTTCTGATCTTATCTACAAGTTGTATACACACGTTGTTGTCCGGAACCTATGGCCCCGAAGTGACAGAAATCGGGATAACCGGAAGGGAAAGGCTTTGATGTGAGGATCACATGTGTTCACGGAGTGTTAATGCTTTGCTCCGGTGCTCTATTAAAAGGAGCACCTTAATTGCCAGTAGTTCCCTAGAGGCCCCGCTGCAAACGGGCTGGCGGGACAAAAGATGTTGTGCAAGTTCTCATTGCGAGCACGTATGACTATATATGGAACACATGCCTAGGATTGTCTAGTACTTGGATGCTTTATCTTATTTATCTGCAATTGCCCTATGTTCTGATTGCTATGTGAATTGTCTTGTCCATGCAACGCCCGTCCATCCATCCCTATGCCTACCGCACTCGAATCCCACTGTTTACTGCTTTTGTTACTACTGTCTTTGCTTTACTAATGTTGTTACTTTACTATTCCTACTACAAAACTGTTGCTACTGATAAACTGTTGTGAGCAAGATTGTTTCCAGGTACAGCTAAATTGATAACTCAGTTGTTAAGGCTTATAAATATTCTTTGGCTCCCCTTGTGTCGAATCAATAAATTGGGTTTCACTTCCCTCGAAAATACTGCGATACACCCCCTATACTTGTGGGTCATCAAGACTATTTTCTGGCGCTGTTGCTGGGGAGCATAGCTTTATTTATCAAGTTCACTTGGATTCTCTATTGTTCGCTGCTATCCATCCATCATGGGTAAGTCTCGTGATGGCAAGGTTCCTATTTTACCATCCACTACAAGAAGAGGTACGGTTCTGAACACCTCTACCGCTCTTGATTCACCTTCTGTTTTGAGTAAGTTCCTTACACCACCACATACACATGCTACACACACTGCTACTACGGCTGAATCTGAATCTTCTAATGCTTATGATGCTGCTTCAACTGTGCTTGATAAGAGTGGTTCATTAGGTCCTTTCCTAGATGCTACGATTGCTAGAACTATAGCTGGAAATACCGAAACTCCTAATGAAGACACTACCATACCCGTTAGCTCACCTGAGTCTAGTGAGAGTTATGATACTGAAGAAGATTATGTTGAGATGACCGATGAGTTTATTGAAGAATGTAAGAACACCCATGATAGGAGCGCTGCTAAGAGTCTCCTTGAGAGGCGTACTATTAGACCCAAATTATCTCTTGATGCTAAGTTTGCTGCTTCTCCCATAAACATTATAGATGAAGATTATGATTTCTCTCTCGATCTAACTTACATAGCTATTGTTGAGAAAGAACCTTTTTGTGGGACTATGAATGAAAGTGTGGTAGCACATATGAATGAACTTTCTACTATGAGTGGCTTGTTTTCTGATGATATTAAGATGCATACTTACTTTGTTGCTAAGATTTTTCCTTTTTCATTGAAAGGAGAAGCTAAAACTTGGTTTAGTAATTTACCTCCTAGATCTATTGATAGCCCTGAGTGCTTGATTAGTACTTTCCTGCAGAAATATTTTCCTCCCAGTGCTAGACATCCTATTTTGCAGGAACTTTTTGATTTTAAACACGGAGAAAAAGAGGTATTGCCCGAATCTTGGGCAAGGTTTTGTGCTTTGATTCATGCACAGGCTGGAAGTCCATTACCTAAGAATGAGATTCTTGATATATTTTATAATGGACTAACCGAGGAATCTAGGACATACCTAGATAGTTGTGCTGATTGTGTTTTCAGGAATAGGACTCCTAAGGAAGCTGAGGAATTAATGGCTAAAATAAGCAAGAATTATGAAGATTGGACTCCTCCTAAACAAGCTATACCTGAAGTAATTGTACCTAAACCATCTATTCTTGTGCCTATTCCAACATCAAACAAGAGGGGAGTTATTGAATTAAATGATGAAGTGATGAAGGAAGCTAAGAAATGTCTTAAGGAGAAGGGAATTAAAGCTGCAGATGTCAAGAGTTTACCTCCTATAGAAGAATTATGTAAGCCTATTCCCTACTCATCCACTATTGAGGTACACTCTCCCCAACACTTTGATGAAGGTGATATCCCTTACTTGAAACCTCCTGATCAATGCTTAGAAGAATTTGATATCTTTATTGTTAAGCAAGATAACTTTAATAAAAGGGTGCAAAATCATCTAATGGAAAACACTAGAGCTATTGTTGAGTTGAAATATATTGTGGAAAGAATCTCTAATGATGTTAAAATGATTGTTAAACACTTTCAAATTGTTCAAACTCAAATAGATCAACTCGTTAAAGTGCAAAACGACTTGCTAGTTAATGCTGCTAAAGAAAAACATGCTTATGAAATTAGAACTAGAAGTGGTGCTGCTACCCAGGATCCTCTATATCCTGAGGGGCATCCCAAAAGAATTGAGCAGGATTCTCAACAAGCTGAAAATAGTGGTTCTACTCGTAAGAAAAGGAAAAAGAAACATAAAACTGTTGTAGAACCCTCTAAACCTGCTATAGATCCTAATAGTATATCTATCTCTGATGCTGAAACTAAAAGTGGTAATGAAGAAAATGAAGTGCCTAATGAAGAAAAAGTTGAAGAAGAACCTGAAAACCACACTAAGACTACTAAATACACCAAAGAAGATTTCATTGCTAAGAAACATGGTAGTGAAAGAGAACCTTGTGTCCAAAAACCTATGCCTTTCCCTAATAAGAAACACAAGTCAAAGGAAGATGAACACTATAATAAGTTTTGTGAGTGGATGAAGCCTTTATTCTTGCAAATTCCTTTGACTGATGCTATTAAATTGCCTCCTTACTCAAAGTATATGAAGGACATTGTCTCGAATAAAAGGAAGATCCCTAATGAAGAAATCTCTACTTTGCTTGCTAATTATTCTTTCAATGGTAAGGTTCCTAAGAAACTTGGAGACCCAGGGATTCCAACTATCCCTTGCTCTATTAAGAACAGTTATGTTAGAACTGCTTTGTGTGATTTGGGAACTGGAGTTAGTGTTATGCCTTTTTCTCTCTATAAGAGGCTTCAACTTGAAAAATTAATACCAACTGATATATCTTTGCAAATGGCTGATAAATCTACCACCATTCCTGTGGGTATATGTGAGGATGTACCTGTTCAGGTGGCTCACAATTGCTTGATATTAACTGATTTTGTTGTGCTTGAAATGTCTGAAGATGATAATATGTCTATTATTCTTGGGAGACCTTTCCTTAATACTGCAGGAGCTGTTATTAATTGTAATCAAGGAAAGGTGACCTTCAATGTTAATGACAAGGAACATACTATCTATTTCCCCAAGAAGATTGAAAGGACTTATGGCTTGAATTCAATTGAACATGTTGAAGGCATTCAAGTTGGAGAAATATATTGTCCCATACCAAGAGAAAATTTTGAAACTATTATGATTGGGACCATTGCTATCAAGGTTGAGGTAACATAATCATTAGTGGAGTACAAAGTTTTGTCTCATATGCAATTGTTTTGGTAGCAAGACTTGATCAACCTTGCTAAGAAAAGGATTCCATTGAACAAAACAATGTTTTCATTATGATTATCTCCGTTCATTTCTATCCTTTGCATTTTAGTTTTTTGCTTTCATTTAGTTTTCTTTGTGTTGTTAGTTGCTTGCATGTTAGAACTTCTGTAGTTCTAGCCTTGTTTTGTCTTTGCATCATGTTTCCAAAAGAAAAAAATCTGTCTGTCAGAAAAATCATTCTTCTATTTCTGAAAAATGCCCAAAAATAAAGTGTCTCGAAAATTTCCAGAAAATTCATATTAAATTTTTACGTGAAAAAAGGGCCAGAGGAGTACCTGGTAGGTACCAGGGGGACCCACCAGGCAGGCACACCATGTGGTGGCGCGGCCAGCCCTGGGTGGCGCCATGCCTTGGTGTGGGCCACCCCTGGCCCCCCACTACCTCTCTCACCTGCCACTTTATTCTCTATCCCGAGTAAGCTCCAGTTCATAGCTCAAAATCACGTTCTTTCTGTGGTTGCTCTTGATTTCTTCGATCTCCTTGCTCAGCCCATCTTTCTTGCTGAAATTTGGAGCAATTGTTCCTTGGTATGTGACTCCTCCCCTTGTCCAAGTAGATTTGTGTTTAGTGGATTATATGTTGAGTATTTTGCTGCTGTAGGTGACTGGTTATGAGAGCTTGTAAGCTTGTTTGATGCTTAGAGATATAGCTTTGATGCATGTTTAGGCCTCTTGCAAGTCCCTATGAGTAGAATCCTTCATTATATTTACTTTGCAATCACTTGTTTAATAGGTGTTTAAATTTCAGAATACCAAGCATGAACAACCATAATTTTGGAGAGATATTTGAGAGTGATGCACCTAGGAGGTCGAGGCCCTCAAGAACAGCCTCTCAAGCTAGGCCATCATACAATGAAGTCCTCATTGCAACTCACATTGGCAGTGAAAGGGATGATGGAGACGCTCACCCATCTTATTTTCCTTGTTTTACTTTCTTGCAAGCTGCAGGTATTCTTGATGATTTCTTGCTACTGATTGAGAGGGTTGGTTTGACCTCTTATATGCAAGATGAGAGTGCACAATACGCTATGCTCACCAAAACTTTTGTTGAGAGCTTCTCATTTACTAACACACCCTATCAATCTACTGTCTCTTTTAAAATCTATGATATGCCCTTCACCATGCCTTTGGAGAGATTTTGCAGTATTGTAGGTGTGCATATGACAGGGACCGTGAAGAAAATTCAAGGGCGACCCGCTGATTTGCTGGAGATTTACCGTGGGGTGATCAATGATGATGACCGCGTGGCGCAGCGCAGAAAGATAAGAAATATCCAACTCCCTGCTCTTAGATACTTTGCATACTATCTTGCCACTAGTGTTTTGGGTAGGGAGAACACTAGTAATATCTCCAACCATCATTTAGCATTCCTTGCTGCTGCGCTTAACAATGATACTCGGTATAATCTTGGCTCGCTTATTGCTCGCCGCCTAGCTGCTAGGGGGCCTATCTATGGGGGCATCATTGCCTCGCGTGTAGTCAATGCATTAGATCTTTCAGTGGCTCCCGATGATGCTTTGCTAGCACCACAGAGGCTCGACCTTGTTGCCATGAAAACTCATTATTTTGTCACTACTACCTCTGATTTGAACAATCTAGTATATTGGATGCTTTTCACTGACGGGGATGAAAGCGAGATCCTTTTGCCACAGCCTGCTTTGTTTAGTGTTGACAGGAGACCGTGGTCGTGCTCCAAGGAGGAGGTGGACGAGCAGCTGCGCTTGCTGGGTTTCCACGAGTAGCACCAGGAGGATGTGCCCTCCTATGATTACTCTGCACACTACGGGGGGAATCCTTGGGCTCGCACCAGGGCGAGGGTACCTCCTCGTCGTACCCCGGTGACACTTCATCTTGACCAGCCTAGGATTGATACCCACTTAGGCCAAAAGCCTAAGCTTGGGGGGAGGTACGCCGACACCACACTCATCTCCATATCATGTTGCGTCGGTACTTTGTATATTCATGTTTTCGTTTTTTTGTTCTTCTTTGCTTTTGCTTTCTAAAAACACAAAAAGACCAAAAATATTTTTGTTGTTTCTCTTTGGTTTGCTTCTTCTTTTTGCCTTGGTTTGCTTTTCCCTTTTTGCTTTGTTTGAACTATTCGAAAAACCCAAAAAGATTTTGCTTTGCTTGTTTTTCTCTTTTGGTTCTTGTTTAAAAATCGAAAACACCAAAAATATTTGTCGTTCTTCTTTGGTTTTTGCGAGTTTGTTACAGGGTTCGTCAGTTCTCAGTGGACTATTGGTTTCATATTATTATTCAAGCCACACCAGTGAAGAGCAATAATGAGGATCAATGACAACTCGAGGCGTGGTAAGAGGCTGGTAACGAACTCTATTTGTCTTCATTTTTGTACATATACTGTGGGCATGTTTAGCCCGTTCATGTAGGGTGTATGTTAGCTTTGGATGCTTAGTAGTTCTTGCTTTCTTGTGATTAGCTCTAGGCCGCTAATAGTTTGTAGCATGTCTCATGAACGTTTGCTTGCATTACTCTATTCATAAATTGGTATGACACTGTGGTATCCTCCTCTGATTGTTTCATTTGATTGACTTGGCACATGCTCACGCATGCACATGACTGTAATCATCAGTTGAGCCTTGATGAATTATTTTGCCTTGAGAATCTTGAATCACATTCATGCCATGAGTAGTCCTGTTTTGTTGCAAGCATGATAATGACAGCTATCGCTCTCTCGTTTGTCGCTCCCTTACTATTGCTAGCCTTCACTTTCACCGAGTATGTTTTACTCAAGTTTCTAACTCCCTAAACCAAATATTTCCAAAGTGTCCACCATACCTACCCATTAGCATCATTTGCTACCTCTGTGCATATTCAATATGCCTTGTTTTCTTCCGAATAAAATGTTTGCTTGTTTTGAGAAAGTTAGTTAGTAAAGCTCTCACGAACTTGATGGCACACTTTACTTTATTTCCTCTAATAAACTTGAACCATTGGGTCCTTCTTTGTTGTGTATATGCTTGCGCTTTATAAGTTGAAATTAGCAGAACCATGTTTCATGGGGAACGCTTTCAACATTGCACTTGTACTTTGTACCCTGTTGAAATCATGTTCTTTTGCTTACGGATCCCGGCAGTGTGAAATAAAAGTGGAACTTGTAAGATCATGGAGTTTGTATGTGTGTTAGAGAAACGCCTGGGCCGCTAGCCTAAGCCATGCCTAATCATGGTGGAAACTTGCAGCATCACCATAATGAGCACTCTATGAAGTATCCTCAATAAAAACCTATGCAAATAGCAGATAAAAAGATCGCTGAGATGCTCATTGTCTGCTTGCCTTGTCATTTTGATTATGGGAAAGCTCCCGTATCATGTGCAAGGGGTACCCCGTTGGCGGTTCTTAATGATACACACATACTTACAATGACAAGAGCTTACTCATGACTGAAGTTGAGTAGCATGAGGATCGGTCTTCGTAAGTAAGGGGCATGAGGTTTCGGTTTATAACTTGTCAAGCATATCCTCTTAGTTGTGTCACTTTAACCTTAATCAGCTTCAAGATGCTTATGATAGGGGCAGTGAGAGCTCAAAGCTAACGAGTACCATACTTTCAGCATTTGGAAGCCTTTCAAATTATTCAAAACTTTTTCTTCTACTTGTTGAGTCTCCGCACATTCTCTAAGCACCTTCTTGAGAGCATAGTTGTCATTCTTTGTGTTTGTTTCATCACTTGATTATTTGTGTTATGACTTTGACGCTTGTATTCTTGATATCTTTACTTCTAGTCATCACGTGAACTTCAGAGGTGCCTTGACATTCATAATCAAAGGCAAGCGAGATACCACTCTATCATACCTTTCGATGAGCATTGTAATGTTGCTTATGTTCGTGCTTCATGCTACTATTTATTCTTGAGTTGGAATCTCTTCATAGCTCGCAATGAGTATTAAGTAGACTTAGTTGCATACTCTTTATTATGAGTTGTCTAAGTAGTTGATCACATTGTTGAGAATATTTACATCATATGAAGTAAATGTGTTCGTGAAAGTTCTTTTATCGCACTCAGTTTTCAACTGAATTGCTTGAGGACAAGCAATAAGCTAAGCTTGGGGGGAGTTGATACGTCCAAAACGTATCTACTTTCCCGAACACTTCTGCTATTGTTTCTCCTCTAACTTGTGTGATTTGGATGCAACTAATGTAGACTAACGCTGTTTTCTGCAGAATTGCCTTGGTGTCCACTTTTAGTGCAGAAAACCAACTATCAGGAAAAATCCCGGAAAATATGCCAAAAATCCTATTTCACCCGAAGACTCCAGGAGCCAGAATACGAGACGGAGAAGAGCCCTGGGGTGGCCACACCACCTGGTGGTGCGGGCCAAGCCAGGCCGCGCCAGGGGTGGTGTGGGCCCCCCAAGCACCCCCTCGGCCTCTCTCTTCGCCTATAAGGAGCCTTCTGACCTAAAAACTTCGGGGGGTTCAACAATTTTCCAGAAGGAGTTCCGCTCCGCCGCCACCACCAGATTCCACGAAACAGCACCAGAAACTCCGTTCTAGCACCCTGCCAGGACGGGGAATTGGAGGAGATCATCGCCATCATCATCACCGTCGCTTCTCCATGGACCATCCATGTTTCCCCCATCTATGAGTGAGTAATCCCCCGCTGTAGGCTATGGGGATGGTAGGGATTGGATGAGATCGTTCATGTAATGGCATCAGATTGTTAGGGCATAGTGCCTAGTGTCTTTTATTAGTGCTTTATGACTTTGTTGCGACTTGTTGTGCTTAATGCTTGCCACTAGGGCCCGAGTGCCATGATTTCAGATCTGAACTTATTATTGATTTATTAAGATAGTATTGTTTCTGGTCTTATCTACAAGTTGTATACACACGTTGTTGTCCGGAACCTATGGCCCCGAAGTGACAGAAATCGGGATAACCGGAAGGGAAAGGCTTTGATGTGAGGATCACATGTGTTCACAGAGTGTTAATGCTTTGCTCCGGTGCTCTGTTAAAAGGAGCACCTTAATTGCCAGTAGTTCCCTAGAGGCCCCGCTGCAAACAGGCTGGCAGGACAAAAGATGTTGTGCAAGTTCTCATTGCGAGCACGTATGACTATATATGGAACACATGCCTAGGATTGTCTAGTACTTGGATGCTTTATCTTATTTATCTGCAATTGCCCTATGTTTTGATTGCTATGTGAATTGTCTTGTCCATGCAACGCCCGTCCATCCATCCCTATGCCTACCGCACTCGAATCCCACTGTTTACTGCTTTTGTTACTACTGTCTTTGCTTTACTACTGCTATTACTTTACTATTCCTACTACAAAACTGGTGCTACTGATAAACTGTTGTGAGCAAGATTGTTTCCAGGTGCAGTTGAATTGACAACTCAGTTATTAAGGCTTATAAATATTCTTTGGCTCCCCTTGTGTCAAATCAATAAATTGGGTTTCACTTCCCTCGAAAATACTGCGATACACCCCCTATACTTGTGGGTCATCACCCCCATATGACTGAAGGGAGCTCTTCAAACCAGCATCCTGGGGTGCGCTCGAGGGGCACCTAGAGTCGCGGCTTGAGCCCATGGAGGATGCTCTGGTTAGCGCGTTCTTCTTGGCCGTTCGACTCCGGGTGGGCGACTAAGGCGAGGTCGAGTCGTATCCCGTGCTCTTCGCAGAATTCCGCCATGGCCCCTTTGGCGAAGTTGGTGCCGTTGTCCGTTATGATGCTGTGAAGGTAGCCGTACCGGTAGATGAGCTCGCGTAAGAACTTGGTGGCCGTCCTGCCGTCACACTTTTTGATTGGCCCTGCCTCGACCCATTTGATGAACTTGTCGACCGCGACCGGGACGTGGGTGAAGCCGGATGGGGCCTTCTTGTACGGGCCTACCATGTCCATGCCCCATACAGCAAATGGCCATGTGATGGGGATGGTGTTGAGTGCGGAACTAGGGAGGTGCGTCTGGTTGGCGTACTTCTGGCACCCGATGCATCGTTGGACGATGTTGGTGGCATCGGCGTGCGTGGTGAGCCAGTAGAAGCCGTGCCGCATGGCCTTGGCGACCAGTGAATTGGCGCTGGCGTGATGGCCGCAGTCGCCGGCATGAATGTCCTGGAGGATCTTGCGGCCTTCTTCTGGCTGTACGCAGCGCTAGAACACGCCAGTCACGCTGCGTTTGTGGTGCTCGCCGTTGATGATGACGAAGGATTTGTAGCGGCGTACAATCATTCTCGCCTCCGTCTTGTTGCTTGGGAGGATCTTGTGCTCGAGGAAGGCGACGTATGGTGTCGTCTAGTCGCTAGGCTCCACAACCATGGCGACTAGGGCCGGCTCTGGTTGCAGTGGTATCCCTACGTCGATCTCCTTCGGTGGGCAGACCGAAGGTTTGTGGATGATGTCGAGGAAGACGCCTGCTGGTGGCGTTTGTCCGGCCAACCCAATGCGGGAAAGGGCGTCTGCCTCTTCGTTCTTGCGTCTGTCGATCCACTCGACGGAATAGCCATCGAAGTGTCCTCCCAGCTGGTCTACCGCTTGGCGGTACGCGATCATTGTTGGAGAGACAGCGTCGCATGTTCCGGCGACCTGGCCGGAGACTAGGTCGGAGTTGCCGTAGCACCATAGGCAGTTGATGTTCATTTCCTTGGTGGCCCGCATGCCGTGGAGGAGGGCCTCCTATTCTTCCATGTTGTTGGTGTAGGTATTGAAGTTGAGGTGGAGCATGTATCGGAGCTTGTCCCCTTTGGGGGAGGTCAGTATGACCCCGGCCCCTGCGCCGTCAGTGTTCTTGGAGCCGTCGAAGTGTAGCGACCAGTAGTGGAGATATGGTAGCTTCTCTGGCCACTGCGCTCCTTCCCAATCTGCGAGGAAATCAGCTAGGGCTTGTGATTTGATTGCTTTGCGAGGCTCATATTTGATGTTGTGGACGCCGATTTCAACGGCCCACTTGGCGACTCGTCCAGTCGCCTCGCGATTGCGTATTATGTCCTACAGCAGTGCGGATGAGACCACCGTGATTGGGTGCTCTTGGAAATAATGGGGGAGTCGCCGCTGAGCTCGGAATACCGCGTACACCAGTTTCTGGTACTGCGGGTAGTGCTGTCATGAGTCCATCAGGACTTCGCTGATGTAGTAGACGGGGCGTTGTATGGGGCGCTCCTTTCCCTCCTCTGGCCGTTCGATGACCATCACGGTGCTGACGACTCGATTGGAGGCCGCCATGTAGACGAGCATGGGCTCTTTGTCTGTGGGAGCGGCAAGTAGTGGAGCCGCGAGTAGCACTTCTTTGAGTGCTTTGAGTGCATCGTCCGCCTCTGCGTCCCATTGGAACGTGGGGTTCTTGCGCATCAGGCGATAGAGGGGCATGGCCTTCTCGCCTAGTCGGGGGATGAAGCGACTGAGAGCCACGACTCACCCGGCCAACTTCTGGACGTCGCGCAGGCACTCGGGTTTTCCGAGTCGCGCGATGGTGTCGATCTTGGTGGGGTTGGCTTCGATGCCTCGCTTGGAGACTACGTATCCCAGTAGCTGTCCGATTAGGACACCGAAGGTGCACTTTCCTGGGTTCAGCTTGATGTTGTACCTCCGCAGATTTGTGAAGATTTCGGCCAGGTCGGCGAGCAGGTCGTCCTGGTGGGTGGATTTTACCACCACGTCGTCGATGTAGACGTGAATGTTGCGGACAATTTGGTTCGCGAGGCACTCCTGCATGCACCTTTGGTATGTGGCGCCCGCGTTCTTGAGGCCAAACGTCATGGCCATGTAGCAGAAGGCGCCGAATGGCATGATGAATGCCATCTTCTCCTCATCCTCGACCCCCATTTTGATCTGGTTGTAACCAGAGTAAGCGTCGAGGAAGCATAGCGACTTTGATCCCGCGGTCGAGTCGATGATCTAATCGATGCACGGTAGGACGAACTCCTCCTTCAGGCAGGCGCTGTTGAGGTTGGTGTAGTCGATACACATTCTCCATGTGTTGTTCTTTTTCAGGACTAGGACTGGGTTCGCCAGCCACTTGGAGTGTTTTATTGGCCGAATGAAGCCTGCGGCCAACAAGCATTGCACTTCTTCGGCGATTGTTCGGTGGCGCTCTTCATTGAAGGGCCGCAGCGACTACTTTACCGGTCGCACTTTGGGGTCGGCGTGCAGTTTGTGCTCAGCGAGTTCCCTCGGAACACCTGGCATGTCGGAAGGTTTCCATGCAAAGATGTCGCGGTTCTCACGGAGGAACTCGATGAGCACGCTTTCCTATGCGGGGCTCATATGCGCCCCAATGGTGATCGTCTGGCTGGAGTCGCCCGGGACGAGCTCGACGGTGCGGGTATGCGTGGTTGCCTCGAACATGGAGTTCGCGGGGGTTGGCTTCTTTAGTATGGTGGGGTCGTCCTTGTTGATGTTGCCTTCTTATTTCGCGAGCTCCTCCGCATGGTCAGTCTCCACGGCGATGACGGCGTCAGCGAGCTCAGCGCCTTTGTCCTCGCATTCCACGGCCATATCGGGGTCGCCGTGGACGGTGATGATGCCGCTCGGCCCTGGGAGCTTCATCATGTTGTATGCGTAGTGGGGGGTCGCCATAAATTTGGCAAACGT
This sequence comes from Avena eriantha, assembly GCA_910589775.1. Lineage (NCBI taxonomy): Eukaryota > Viridiplantae > Streptophyta > Magnoliopsida > Poales > Poaceae > Avena > Avena eriantha. The sequence continues at coordinate 214,811,926 of OU342742.1, forward strand.
CTGGCATCCCAGGATGCAGTGGTAGGGGCTGCGGAAGTTCACCAACTCGAACTCAATTCGCTCGGTGCAGTAGTTTGTCGATGTGCCAAAGGTGACTGGTAATGTCACTTTTCCGATCGGGTATGCCTTCAGACCGGGGACGATGCCATGGAAGGTTGTCAGGGTCGGCTAGATTACCAAGTCCGGAAGCTGGAGCCTTTTGAACGTGTCCAGATACATGATGTTGGTGGAGCTCCCGTCGTCCATCAGTGTCTTGGGCAACCAATAGTCGGCCACTTTGGGCCTGACCACTAGGGCGACTTGCCCTGGGTACTCGATCTTGGGAGCGTGGTCCTGGTGACTCCAGGTGATGTTCTGATCAGACTAGTTGAGGAAGCGTGGGATGTCGACCTGTGTCACCGCATTGACGGCGACTGTGCGGGCGAGCACCTTCCTCTCGCACTTGGTGTCGAGCCCGGTGAAGGTGTGTAGCGAGCCGACGGCGTTGCCGAAGCCACCAGCGTTTCCGTTGTCCTGAGGTGGGTTGTTGTTGGGGTCTTCCCTTGCTCGCCTTGCCTTTTTGATCTCTTTGAGAGAGTGGCAGTCCGCGGTGGTGTGGGTGGCGGGTTTCCCCTCCCTGCTGTGGTAGACGCATGGCTGGTTGAGCAGGGCGGCGGGGTTGAATTTCGGCCTCGCCGCATTGTTGGCGCGGTAGTTTCCATTGTCGCGGTAATTTCCTCCGTCGCGGCGGTAACTTTTGGGGTCACGTTGGCCATAGCCGGCGTTGGCGATGAAGTCGACTCGCCCGTCCGTGCGGCGCTTGCCGGTGATGCGGGTGTTGCTATAGCGCATGTCGCGCTGTCGCCCGCTGTCGTGGCCGCTGGTGCGACGTCTTCCTCCTGACTCATTGTCAGAGTCTTGGTTGGGGTCCTCCTCCGCGTAGCGCTTGGCGATTTCGAGGAGGTAGGGGATGTTGTCGAGCATCCGGTAGACCCGCTTGATCTTAGCGACCAGGGGTTCGTACCGGCACACGTTCTTGAAACAATGTATTGCCATATCTGGGTGGATGCCTGAAGCATTGATCCACAGTTCTTGCCACCTTTGAATCCAGTGGCGGGTCGACTCGCGTTGTCCCTGGATGCACTGCTCCAGGTCTTTGATGGTGGTGGTGCGGGTGTAGGAGCCCTCGAAGTGCCTGATGAAGGCATCCCGCATTTCCTCCTAGGAGTCGATGTTGTCAGCGGGGAGGGTGTTTATCCATTGTCGGGTCGCACCCTCTATCATCAGGGGGAGGTAGCGAGCGGCGAGCTGGTCGGTGTGGCTGGCGATTCCCATCTCCATGAGGTATGTGTCCAACCACACTGTTGGGTCGTACGTTGGATCGTACTTTTCAATCTCTTTGGGCGCCTTGAAGTTGGCGGGGTACTTTTCACCTCTAATCATAGGCCCGAAGCATTGGGGGCCGACTCGGCGGAGCGAGCCCCTGGGTTCGGGGTCGCCGCGATTACTGAAGGTGTGCCTCAAATTGTTGGGATGGCGTGCCCGCCAGGCGGGGTTGTTGACGATGTGCGTGCGGGCGTCGATGGGCTGCATGTTGGCGGCGACAGTTTTGTTCATCGGTCATGGTTCGTTGGTGGAGAGTGTGGGGTTGGCGGCCCGCGGCTGGTTCGCTAGTGGTTGCAGTGGTAGGGAAGTCACGGCATTGGCGATGGTGGGGTGGCCGCTTGAGGCCGCCCTGCTTGTTGAGGAGCAGGAATACATCCGAACCCGTGGGTCGACTCCCATGGCTTGTTGCTCGACGGCCCTGGCGAGTAGGACCTTGGCGTACTGGATCTGCAACACGCCGTCTCCCTAGACGTCGAGGTTGGCGACCGCGGCATCGTCCGCGATGACATTGTCCATCAGGATGGAATAGAGTGGGAGTCCGTTAGCGTCGCGGGCTTGTGGCGAGATGATGATCCGCGGTTGGTCCGGCAGGGGCACACGGCCAATGGGTGGTGGAGGGGCTCTTGTCGCCGGTGCGCCGGGTGGTGGTCGGTTGCTTCCACCTGGTGGCGCGTTCTCGCAGTACTCGCGCTCGGCCACGCATGCGGGGTCGCTTTCGTCGTTGAAGTTCAGGACGCTACCCTGGACGTTGGAGTTCAGGCGGGTCCTGATGCGGCGCTGGTGATAGAGCGATAGCTCCCACGCCGTTTCCCGCTTGAGGCGATATTTCTCGCGCTCGGCGAGCTCATTGCGCTACGCCTCCGCGAGCCGCAGGCGGGCCTCCTCCACCTTTGTGGCCGTGGCAGTCGGCGGGATCGGTGTGGAGAACGGATCTGGCGGGGCGGCCGTGATGCCCGCCATGTAGATCACGTTAAAGTGATTGGATCTGGCGCGGAAGTCTTCGGGCGACTCCAAGACGGAATCGGAATCGAAGATCCCAAGGATGGAGGAGTCCTCAGAATCCTCAGGGTTGGAGACCCGCATGATGGAGTCCTCTCGTGATGCCGCGGTGATAGATCCGTCGACCGAGGCAGGGGTCGTGGAGTCGGCATCGTCGTTTAGGGCCTCGTCGTTCGTCGCGGCGTTGGCCTCGACCATGTTTCTGGCGGCCGAGTCGTACTCGATGACGAGGCTCCTGATGGAGCGGACCTGCTCCTCCGAGAGAAGATCATGGTGCGGCGGTGACCCGCCAACGATCACTGTCGCCGCTAGGTCAACCGCACCGGTGAAGCCGATGAAGAGGTTGATGGAGCCAACCGGCATCACCGCGCCGTGAGTGACCGGGCATGACGTCGGGATGTAGTTGCTAGGCAGGATCTATAAGATCCCGCCGATGGTGATCATGCGGCCGGTGGCGAGCGGCCGATTGATCGACGAATAGGGTCTTGCCGCAGAACTCAGGTCAGTCCTGCTATGCCCCACGGTGGGTGCCACTGTCATGGAAATGGCCACGACAGTCGTTGCAGTGGGCAGCGATTGATTGAATCGGGGGCGAGAGCTGGTGGCCATCTGCGGTGCGAGATGGGGGCGGATGCACATGAGTTTACCCAGGTTCGCCCCCCTGGAGGGTAAATACCTACTCCTGCTAGATTAGTTATTGGAGAGCGAGTTACAGGGGTGGAGAGCTCGGTGTCTAAGCAGCGAGTCACTTGAAGGGGTGTATGATGGAACATAAGTCCTCAGGATACCCTAGGGAGGTTTATATATGAGGCACCTTGCTAGGGTTTACAAGTTACAACCGAACAAGATATGGATTCGGAGGCTTTCACCTAATCTGACTAGGCTTCTGGTACGCTTCTGGGCCTCTAGTCTCCAGTCGCCGGGCCTTCCCCTTAGTCGCATTCCAGTCGCCATCCTGCAGGCCCACTCGTGAGACCTTTTAGCCCAATCGGAACGTCCTGCTGGGCATACCCCATTCGGCATATCCCCATCACCCATTGTTATGGACTTGGGTTTTGGAGAAGGAGGGAGCACTAGAGGCATCAATCGGCTAGCAAACAAGCACATAGGGATGCAAGGTTTACCCAGGTTCAGGCCTCATAGAGGACCCTACTCCTTCTTGTCTGGTCTTGGAATTATTGAGGGAGTCAAAAGTTATAGGGGGTGCACATATGCAATCTAGCGAGGTTGTGAAAACTAGGGTTGTGATTGTCCTCCTCTCCGCCCTCCTAGCCTTTATATAGATAGGCTAGGTCTTAGGATAGCAGGTCGAGTCGGTTACAAGTTAGGGTTTGTCCCTTTAAACTTTCTATCTTTGAGCTTATCGTGTGCCGCAAGCAGTTGGAGTCTCCTTCGGTCACCCGAATCTTTGATTAGGCCCTGGTAACGCCGTGGGCTTCTGCCAGATTGGACAGTATATGCCAAGCTCGAGTACCTATAAGGTATGCCCATGTCAGTAGCCCCCAAGCGTCCGGTTGAATCGCGGATTCGAGCGGAGACTAATGAAGTCTTTCGAGTGCACAATCGAGCATATATTTTTCAAGTGCTTTTATTGATATCATAGGGATTGTTGATATACATGCCTGATTCATCCGATGTATTGGGACCAGTTAACTGCCTTAGGGAAAAACAACGCAATCTACTCAAATTTGAGTCCCCGGGCTCAAATTCGGAAAAGTGCTGGCGTAATTCGACTCAGTCCGCGGAGGTATTATAGAGTTCGAATCCCAGTGTATAAGTGTAAGCACTCGACACGTCCGTCAAGGTATATTTCATCGTACTTGTAGGTACGGATTGTTTCTGGTAGAGCACAGCAGGTGCGTTGCCATGCCTTATTCAGGTCTTATCTTCGCGTCGTAGACGCGGCATCTGAATTTATCATCGCGAAGATGATAAATTCAGGGGGCACAATAGATGCAATCTCTTTGCAGGGAAGTTATAAGGCAGAGTCGCCAATGCTTTCGAGTGTGGACGTAGTCAACATGTAGTTGTGTGTAATAAAAAATCATAGGGTGTGCAACCACCGCTCCCTATGGGAGTAGCCCTCGAGTGCGTATTCGAGTGATAGACTCGAGTGGGGACTATAAGTACTATGCGACTGTTGTCGTCTTTTGCTTGTTTTAGTCGAATGTGCTTTCAGCGCTCCCTATGGGAGTAACCCGAAGTTCATAGTCGAATCGTTCATTCGAGTGAAGGGTTCTTGAGAGGAAAATATGTTGTCATGATGTTTGGATGTCTTAGAAAGTTCCTCGGTGCGCGGCCAGCGCTCCTATTAGGAGTAGCCCCCGAGTGCTTGGTCGAGTTGAAGACTTGAGTAAGGACTAAAGTAGTCAAAAGGTGCTCCTACTGGAGTTAATGACGTCAGTGATGACGATGAGATGACCTCAGTTACCCGCATGAGCGGTTTTGACGGGACATGACGAGTAGTGGGTCCCATTTTCTGACTTGGATTTGACCAGGCATGCGTAATCTCTGTTTTAACTGTGTATCCTTGATTCTTAGGCGTAATGGGAGGAGTAGGGCGACGGTTCATGGTTTACCCTTGCCACGCGTCGACGTCGATTTCTGCCACGCGTCGGGTTGATTTTCTCCTAGCCGTTCGATGGCATCTATGACGAGGTTAAGTAGAGGCTCGTTGTGTGGTAATTTCCCCACTTCTTCTCCTTGCTCGTGCACTTCCGCCATTGTTGCTCTTGCTGTTCCATTGCTCTCGTCCTCCTTGAGGCAGTGGACCAACTCCGCACGTTACCGAGCTACTTCATGCGCTCCCATCGCAAGCGCTAGATGGGGAAGAAGAAAAGAAGCTCTGCCACTGGATCTGCAGTGGCCACTGCTACAACCAAGAAGAAAGGCGCCGCCACCACAGGTACTAGCGCTGCTGCCATGGCGGGGAAGAAGAAGGACGTGGGGACTCACGTCACCAATGGGTCATGGCGCCCATCCACTATCAAGCCATCAGAGCTGCACCCAGCGCTAGGATGGAGTGCTCCCTACCGTGGAGGATGACTCTCGCGTTCCCAGCGATGAGGTAATCCCTAGTCCTCCTGTGGAATTCGAGTGATGTACCTTGCGTTCATCATTCGCGGTCTTTCTCTCCCCCTTCATCCGTTTGTTAGGGGTCTTGTTTGTTTCTACGTGCTCCATCTGCACCAGCTGTCCCCAAACTCTATCCTCCACATCGCCTGCTTCATTACTCTTTGCGAGTCTTGGCTCCGAATCGGTCCACACTTTGACCTCTTCAAAAAACTCTTTAATCTCAAATGCCAGTCGGCTTTGGGTTCGGTAGTCTACGATATAGGAGGCTGCGGGATCCATGTCGATTCCAGCGTCACCTATTTCTCCATCAGTCTCACTGCGTCTGTCCAAGGATGGCGGGAGAAGTGGTTCTACATCCACGAACAAAAGGCCGATGGAGAGCACTACGGACTCACGCCCTTCGATCCGGTGGCGGCCTGCAAGAGGAGGAGGTCCTGGAAAAACATTGTGATGCCCGGCGAAGTCGAGGAAACAGAGACGTTGTATCAGCGTGTCTACGATCTCGAAAAATGCATAGGCAAAGAAGTAGGCGGCGCAGAGCTCATTCACACTTGGATGCGCCGCCGAGTACAGCCTCTATAGGCTAGGGTGCATCCGATGTATCGCTGGATTGGTACTGGTGATGTCACTCGTATTTCTGCGGAGGGCATTTCTTCTAGTGAAGTGGACAGGCGGTTTCGACTGCTGACTAAGTACACCACTAAGTAGGATCTCCCAGGTGACTTAATCGTTCCTCCATTCTGCGCCAGCAATCCTCCGCCTGAGGTGGATTTCTCTTTGAAGTTTTCTAGATTTTCGATTGCCTGTTAGGTGTTATGTATACTAATGCTTCTTCTGATTGTAGGACTAGAAATTGGCCGCCAATTTGCCTCCTCAGCCTGAAAGAATAATTCTGTGCAAAGCGGAGGAAGAGGGCGAGTCAGGCTGCACCGTCCCTATTGGAGAGGAGCAGGAGCCCCCAAGTCCAATGGGCACGGGACTCGCAATCGTTCTCGTAGTGAGGATTCAGATGCTTCCTCACCGATGATGCCGGAGGGTCCTCCTACTGTTGTGGAGGAGCCAATCCTCGCCGTGCCTGTGCGCGCCATGGATCCTCCCTCGCGGAAGAAGTTGAGGTTGCCGAAGGAGTCATCTGGTTATTCCTTTGACCTTGAGAATTTTGACGGGTAAGTCTTCATATTTGCGAGTTCATCTTGTCTTTCTCAAAGTCTTTCCCTTCTAAAGTGGTGCTGGGTATTTTGTAGTCAAACGGCATCGTCGTCCTCCGATGACTGCCAATTTGTCAAGGAGTCCAGAGTCACAGACTCCAAGAACAAGGAGGTGGCAGTACAGTCTCCTTCTCCTCCAGTGGCGGCCCACTCCGGTGCCAACTCCTCGAGCTTCCCCCATGCTGGGGAGCATCAAGTTGTTGCCTGGACGTCAAATCTGAAGGAATCTTCGGAGTCCCTGGAGGAACACGTGAGTTTTCTTTGTGCCGTTGGTACTCGAATTTTGTGTTTTGATGCTCACACTGCTTATTTTGTCTTATAGCCTATTGTGAAGGATTCTACCCGCCTTACCGAGCAGATCATTTCTTTGGGTCGATGGCATGCTTTGCTAGAAAACCACCACCGTGCCTTCCAAGGTTAGCTTTATACTTTTCTTTCCGCTCCTCTTGTTTAGAGGTTGGTGAGCTCAGGTTTTGCCATGTTTGTCTATTGTAGGTAAGCATAACGAGCTTCTTCGTCATGTCACTTCCCTCGAGAAGGGACTTGCCACGGCAGAGAAAAATGCGACGAGGCAGCCGAGGCTCTTAAGGAGCCGCAAAAGAGCGAGGAAGATTTGCGCTCCTATACTGCTGAGAGGGAAAAAAGTGTTCGTAGAACAGCTCTTCTCAGTCTCGAAAGCGCTCTCAGGTATGACACTGTCTCGCTTGCACTTGTCATGTACTTTGCCTTCATATTATAATGCTCATATGTGTATTTTGCAGATGCCGCCGGCGTGGATTTTGATGCTCAGGCCTTGGCCCATCCAGATGCTTTGGCCGGTGCCGTGGCTGCAGTCGAGGACTGCAGCGTCTCTGCCAAGGACTTACTCAGGAGAGCCAAAGGCATGCTGAACCGTCTTCGAGAGGAAATGGTCCCCAAGGCCAAGCTAATCGAAAATCTCAATGACCTGGCGGAATCCTTAGCAGAAGGCGTGCCAATGGACTTCAAGAACTCACAGTGGGCAGTTGGAGCGACCATGGGACTCGCGATGGCACAAGCCCACCACATAGAACTAGACCCTAGCAAAATCTCCTCGGTGATGCCGGTCTCTGCAGATGGCCAGCAGGTAGTTTTCCAGCCTTCCGCCACTAGTTGCAGTAAGTATGGGCCTCAGCTCATTGATATAGTCGCCAATTACTCAGCGGAGCTGCGGCGAATGAAGGCCGCAAAGGCTGTGGCATCTGGGGCTACAACTGGGAAGTCTGTGGCGTCGGCGACCGCCACAGATTCGAGGAAGCCCCCGAAGTCGAAAGCAAAAAAGTAGAGCATTGCCTAGTTGCCTTGTGTAATAGCCTAGCTTTCCATTGCTGAACTGTATTCTGTGGGGTTACCCCTTTTCATACTTTCTGAATTTTGAATGTACTTATTCCTTTTGTTGATGGATGATTGGTCTTATCTGCCTCTTGCCTTGGCTATAATAGGGTCCTTCGAGTGTTACTCCTGACTCTCCTTCCGCCGATGAAACTCTGGTGCAACCACATTCAAAGGTGGAGGAGCTGTCGCTACTTGCGCGACTGTGTGATCGCATGAAGCAGTTGGAGCGAGAGTTGCCTGTGATCTGTGGTAACAAGGATGTGTGGAAGTCGAAGGCTGAGAAGGCCAACGCTCGCGAGAAGTACCTCCTAGGCGAAGTTGCTCAATTGAATGAGCAATTCAAGTGTTAGCTCTCTAGCTTCTTATCCGTTTCTTTAGTCATTCACAGCGACGCTTTGTCCTTATGCTTTGCTCTATTTCTTGTAGTTGTTAGCGCTCGTCACCCGCAGGATGAGACGGATCAGGTTGCCATTCACCTGCATGATCTGACCTAGGAGCAGCTTCAAGCTAGCAGTTACTTCTAGGTGGACCATGACCGTGCAGTCGCATTGGTGACGCTACAGGATTGTGCATCGCGGGTGCTTTAGTGTTTAAAGAAGGCGTAGTCATGCCTTAGGTATATTTTTTAGGCGATGTTTCCCCTGGATGTGGTGCCTTCAAGCTTGCTATCTTTGCTGGCGAAGTTTCAAGATATCAGCGCTGTCCGCGAGTGCGTGCGCCAGCAGTTGGTCGCGAGTGTCAAGGCTGCAATGGCACTTGTTCGCCTGCATCGGTCTGATGTGGATATCGCAGCTATTGCCGCTGGTCCACCGCCTCCACCAAAAGGGATGACATGGAACATGGTGCCACATTACCAGGCGGTTGATCGGCCAGCCGAAGATATTGTCGATTTCTTTGAGGAGCAGACCAATGTTCTTCTTTTGCAACAGTAGGATTGGTCCTACACATGAAATGCATAGGTGTTGTAAAGTTCAGAGAATTGCATCGGGTGTGTTTTTATACCCGTTGATACGTAAAGAGTTTGTTGGCTTGTATATTTTTCGAGTGTTTTTTGTACTCTAAAGTTCCTTTTTGTTAGACTGACATATATTCATCTCAGCACCTTGCCAACTTGTCAGGTGCGTTACAGCTGGGTTGGTGTTATCAAGGGTTCGACTGGTAGTGCGTCAGCTACTCAGGATACTATGTTGTTTGTCGAACGAGGTGTAAAGGGTGGCGGAGCCCCCGAGTAAAATAATTGCAAGGAAAAACAGAAAAATACAAGGTTTGGGGCACTTAGCTTTATTTATTCGCAGAATATCATGAGGTACAATGTGTGGCTAAGTAGCCTGGCTGAACAACCTTATTTGTAAAGTAAAAAACATCTAAGGATAGAAACGGCGCAGTTGTGCGATGTTCCAGGGATTAGAGTATGCGACTCCGCTCTTTAAGTCTTTAAGGCGATAGGCGCCACCTGGGATTACTTTGGTAATCACATAAGGTCCTTCCCAAGGGGACTCGAGCTTGAGGTGCCCTTGTTGCTTCAGTTGCAGGACCAGATCTCCTTCAACGAAGGATCTGGGGCATAGCCTTCTGCTGTGGTAGTTGCAGAGGTTCTGTTGGTAGATCATGGATCTCTCCACTGCAATCTCGCGTGCCTCATCAAGGAGGTCGACAGAGTCTTCGAGTGTGAGGGATGATTCTGCCTCGCTAAATGCTACTACCCGTGGGGCCTTGTAGTGCACCTCTGCGGGTAGTACCGCCTCGGCGTCATGTACCATGAAGAATGGAGTGTAGCCCATAGCGCTGTTTGGAGTTGTGCGCAGGCTCCATAGTAGTGATTGTAGCTCGTCTGGTCAGAACCCGACAGCTTTTTCGAGTGGCCGGAGGAGCCTTTTCTTGATCTGCTGCAGACGAGGCTGTTAGCCTTTTCGACCTAACCGTTGGTCTGGGGATGTGCCACTGAGGCATAGCTAATGTTGATTCCCAGGTTTACACAGAAATCCTGGAACTCCTTGGAGGTGAAGTTTGTCCCATTGTCCGTGATGATGCTATGTGGCACCCCGAAGCGGAAGACGATGGACTCGAAGAATTTGACAGCGTTGGATCCTGATTGGTTTATCACCGGCATGGCCTTAATCCACTTGGTGAATTTGTCGACCACGACTAGGAGGTAGACGTATCCTCCTCGTGAGGATCTTTGGAGCTTGCCGACCATGTCGAGTCCCCATTGTGCGAAGGGCCAAGCCACGGGTATTGGCCTGAGTTTTGCGTCGGGTGCATGCGGCTTGTTCGCAAATCACTGGCAGGCGTTGCAACGCTGGATGATATCCTTGGCGTCACGGATTGCCATTGGCCAGTAGAATCCCGCTCGTAGATCTTTGGCGACAAGAGCGCGACTACCGGCGTGATGGCCGCAAGTACCTTCATGTATCTCGAGGAGGATGGCTCTTCCGTCTCCGTTGGAGATGCACCGTTGAAGGACTCCTGTGATGCTGTGTTTGTACAATTCACCATTGATGAGGACGAATGCCTTGGATCGTCACGCTATATGACGCGCATCAGTCGGGTCATCTGGCAACCTTTTGTTGAGCAAGTATGTGACATATGGTTGCGTCCAGGATGGCTCGATCATCATGACCTCCATGGGGCCTTCGAGTCCTGCGTATGGCCCCGTGTTGTCGAGTGTCATTGCCTCGCTGAGTGGATTAGCCCCCGAGTCCTTCGGCGTGTTGGTTTTGTGTTCAGGAGCTTTTGGCTTGATGGAGCACTCGCAGATGCGCTCTAAAAATACTCTAGGTGGCACTGGGGCACAAGTGGATCCGATGTTGGCGAGTGTGTCTGCCTCCTCATTGCTCTTGTGGTCAACATGCCGCAGCTCGAAACCATCGAAGTCTCCCTTGAGTATGTCATAGAGTTTGCGGTAGGTGATCATGTTGTCGCTCAGAGCATCGCACTTGTTCATTGTTTGGTTGACCACCAGTTTGGAGTCGCCGTAGATGACGAGTCACTTGGCGCCGCAGGCTTTTGCCATCCGCATCCCATGGAGCAAGGCTTCATATTCAACTTCATTGTTGGAGGCGGTGAACTGCATTCGAAGAACATACCTCATCTTGTCACCTTGTGGTGATGTCAGGATGACACCCGCGGCAGCTCCCTCCTTACGCTTGGACCCATCGAAGTGCATTGTCCATAGATAGGACATGCCTGGCTTGTCAGGGAGCTGGTTTTCCATCCAATGTACGAGGAAGTCTGGCAGAACTTGCGACTTGATCACGTCTCGCTTCTCATATGTGATGTCTCACGGGGACAGTTCTATCCCCCAGAGCGCGACTCGTCTAGTGGTGTCGGGATTGTTGAGTATGTGCCCAAGTGGGGCGTCGTTCACCACTACGATTGGGTGCTCCTGGAAGTAGTGGTGCAGTCGCCTGGCTGTCATGAAGATGTTGTATGCTAGCTTCTGATAATGCGGGTACCGCTGTTTTGTTGGCATGAGCACCTCACTAAGGTAGTAGACTGGGTGTTTGATAGTTGTGAGATCCGACATATTTTTTATGGCTTTTATTGATGGTTTCTCCCAGATTTGATTGTTTTATGGATTTACCTAATGCTTATACTTCAGTAGCAAAGAAAACTTGGATTCTAATGTGTGTTTTAGGTTCTGGACAACGACAGAAGAATTTAAATAGAGAAATACAATATTCCGGAGAAAACAAGCAAGTCCCACTTTGGAAGCATGCAAGGGGAGCTCATAGACGGTTTAACCACCAACTATACGGCAGGAATAGCCATATAGTTCCCGCCGTATAGCCGTGGCCGCCTCTGTCTTGTCAAAAGGGATAACTTCCATGAAGGGACGGGCAATGAAAACACAACACAGCAGCCGCCACACCATCCAGAAGGGAGAAAGAAGGGATCCAGAGAAGAAGGAGAAGATGTTCTTCATCTCACTCCACGATCTTCGACCACCTAGCCAATACAACCCCGTAGCCACTACTTGTACTAGAGATAGAGGGATCTCCACCTTGCAAGACTAGGGTTTGAGATTGTTTCTTCCCATCTTGAATTGTGTTGGATATTTTTCTATTCTTATTGTGGATCACCACGGTAATACCAAGACGAATTCCCTTTATTTGATTATATTGATGATCCGTTCTTGTCTCATGTGTGAGTAATTCCCTTGGGCGTGGGAGATGTAGGGGATTGGTGAGATGTGATGTGCCTTCATATATTTTCCAGTAGTATTGTGATTGATTCTAATTACTATATTATGTGTTCTTGACTATCATGGGATGCTTAATGCTTGTTGTCCAATTAAGGGCCCAGACAACATGATACCTTGTTCTACATAGATAAGATCGTGTTCGCTAGTGGACCGGCGACCCCTGGGTGACACAGGGATATCAATGGAAAGCTAGTTGACTCGAGGTTAACGAGTAACAACTGTGCTTATTGCATTAGTCCGATCCAAGGAGCTTAATCGCTAAGAGACCTGAAGGGTCTTAATCGTCTAGTGTATGTCCATGGTTTTGGTAGTAGGCTAGTAGGATTATTGAAGTTGGGATGAAATCTACCAAGAGGAGTTTCAGCTAATTATGGGTTGCTCGCCTACACATATATATAAGATTATAATTGTTACATTCACACTCGTCCACCTGGCACATTCACTATCACCATGAACTGAATCTCCCCGCGCCTTCTTTCACCATCTGCAGAAAATAACAAACAAACAAAGTCGTTCTTTACTTTTATGCATTTTATTTCTAAAGTTTCCATTTTAGTTCTATTTAAATCTATTGCATTTAATCAAACCCCATTCTTATTTCAATACTTGTAGTCAATTCACTCGAAGACCTGTGACAACTTCGGGTGTGACAGAGACTTCACCAATAAACACTTACCTTTGGGCTCCCTGTGGGATCGATATCTGAACTTCGAAACTAGCTACAAACGATCTGTGCACTTGCAGACATCAAGCTATTTTCTGGCGTCGTTGCCGGGGAGCTAAGCCCTAAGTGTTTGTCTTTTGACATTTTAGGTGTTTCTACTACAAAATGTTCTCCTTAGGAGACAAAGGGTCTACACGCTCTAGTAAGACCTACCTGCCGGATTATATTGAGCGCGTGCCTGCTCAGAGGCGCGAAGAAATTGTTGAAAAACTTTTAAGATCAAATAAAGTTGAAGTTGAAAGCCTGAGTGATATTATGGAAATCATGTCTATTTACAGGACAACTCCTATGAAACCTGAGAAAACTCTGAGGGAATACAGTGCTCCATGTTCTGGATTTCTTAAACAACCAATAGAGTTCTCTAATCCTGGAGTTAGAGAATATCAATTTGATGGTGGAATTATTAAAAATTTGCAAGAAAAAGCTTTTAGTGGAAGGGAAGATGAAGATCCAGGAAGGCATATAAGAGAGTTTGATGATGTGATAACATCGCTTGGACCAAAAGGTTTGCGAAGAGATTTCTCTCGTCTTAAATTATTTTGATGGTCTCTTAAAGGTAAAGCTCTAGACTGGTTATATTCTCTCCCTCGCCATTACATTAAATGTTGGGAAAACTGCGTTCCTAAATTCATAAATAGGTTTCTTCCTTTTAAAAAGGTAACTGAACTAAGAAAGAATATAGGCAACTTTAGTCAGAACGTGGGAGAAAACTACCCACAAGCCTAGGAAAGATTCTTTGGAATGATCAATAGTATTCCTAATCATGGCAATTCTGAACTAACAATCTGCCACTTATTTTACCATGGTCTCAATACACAATGAAGAGAATTGCTTGACTTTTCAGTAGGAGGATCAATAAATACCTTAACTATTAAAGAATGTTTGGAATTAATGTCTACTACGTCTAAGAATGATTCTTTATATAATCCTGATTTTGGCACTAAGCCGAAAAAGGGGATACTTCGGATAACTCCTGATCTTATGCCTGAGGTACGTAAATCTATGAAAGAAAAAGGTATACCTTTTGAACTTGCTAAAGAAAACAAAGAGGATTTGCAAGTTTTAATTGAAGAAGATGAACCTATAAAAGTTTTTCAAGAGTTAAAACATTGACAAGTAAAATGTCATAATATCTTGCATAAGCATTTCCAAAAACACAAAAAGATTTTGGCAGAACTCACTAAAAATTATGATGAGATTGGCCAAGAAATAAAACTATTTCATAAGTATCTTAGTATGATTGAAACCCAGTGTGAACAAATAGCATTTGGTTATCAAATTTTTCTCTGTGATGATAAAGATATTCATGTTTCTACTAATGTTGTCACAAGAAGGGGTGCAGTTGTCACAAGACCCTTAGGACCACTAGAATACGAAGCTGAAAAAGAGCACAAGGAAAAATCCTTGCTTGAAGCAAGTCAAGGAGATGATACGTTGGTGGATCCTCAAGAAGAAACTGCAACGCAAGAGCAAACCAAGAAGGATCACAATGATGCACAGGATGATCATTATGATTCTAATGCAGAGACGGTTGATCCAAGAGAAGATAAAGAAACAAGTAAAGAGGATGAAGTTGTTGTAGTAGAGAAGAAGAAAGGCAATAAGCAACAACAAAAGAAAGCAACGAAAGATCCTGACCCTCCGAAAAAGGTAAAAGACAAGAGTAAGTCAGGTGAGAAAAAGCTTCCTTATCCAAATCGAAAAAGAAAGCACCGGATGAGGTAATTTATAATTCTTTTACAAAGGAACTTAGTGACCTTCGTCTGGAAATTCCATTTGCGGATGCAATCAAAGTCCCTACTTATGGTAAATTCCTTCGTGATATTCTTAGTAGAAATAAAGAAATAACTAAAATTGTTGCCATGGTAACTAGCTATCCTACTAATGGGAAGTTGTTGTCTAAGTTTGGAGATCCTGGAATACCAACTATTTCATGCCCAATAGGTAAAACAGATATCCATAATGCCTTATGTGATCTAGGAGTGGGAGTTAGTGTAATGCCATACTCCCTCTATAAAAGGTTAGGATTAGGGTAGTATTGTCCTACTACTATCACTTTACAAATGGCTAACAAGTCCACTAAACAACTTGTTGGTATGATTGAGGATGTCTTACTTAGGATAGATTAGCATGTTATTCCCACTGATTTTATCATTCTTGAAATGCCAGAAGATGAAAGATTATCTATAATACTTGGAAGACGCTTCCTCAGTACTGTAGGTGCATCAGTAGATTGTGCAGAAGGGAAGATAATCTTCAATGTTTATGATGCTGAAATCATCCGGTATTTTCTAAAGAAGCTAGAAGTAGGGGAAAGGTATGTTCCGCTGGCAAAACAAGTTCATGTGGTAAGTGCCATTGATAAGGGGCAACCAAAGGTAAGAATTCGAGAAGAGAGAAAAGGTTGAGTTATTCAACCACTCTTAATAAATGCTTAATGGGAGTTAACCCATTTTCGTCAATTCAGTAGATTAGCAAATAAAAAGTTCATCGTATTCCCACCACTTTTTCACAGACATTCTTGCGGAAGCGTGCCCGTGAAGATGCAAATGTCAAAATGTAGTAGAAATGATGATTGAATGAGTAGATAATAATAATAAGAATAAAAGTTTGAGTTTTCTATTTACATAAGCTAAAATTTTGCTTTTAATATGCTAATGTTGGTCGACAGTTTTTAAATCAATTTTTATGTTAAAAACTTGGTATTTCGCTAAGTTATGGGATAAAAAGGTATCCTCGAAGAAATAGAAAATTTTTATGATTACTGATGGTTTAACGACCAACTATACGGCGGGAATAAAAATTCTGGTCGTATAGTTATCTTTGCCATCAACAAATTTTCTTCGAAGACACAGACAGTTTAACGACCAACTATACGGCGGGAATAAAAAATTCGGGCCATATAGATGTCGATGCCTTCGTACAAAAATTTCTGAAAGGTACTGAGAGTTTAACGACCAACTATATGGCGGGAATAAAAATTCTGGCCGTATAGTTCCGGCCGTATAGATATCGATGCCTTCGTAGAATTTTATTCCAAAAGTACTGAGAGTTTAACGACCAACTATATGGCGGGAATAAAAATTCCGGCCATATAGTTCCGGCCGTATAGATATCGATGCCAGTTTTGGAAATCTATCTCGAGAGACACATAGTTTAACGACCAACTATACGGCGGGATCAATTTGATCCGGCCATATAGTTGCACCCATATAGTTGTTTCCCTGTATAAAGAAACCCTAGTTGGCGGCACCGCCGCAACTATACGAGCGGAGCACCATCACCCGCCCATATAGTTCCAACCGTATAGTTCCGTGTGACCACAAAATCACACCGGGACGGCTAGGTCTTCCTCCTCTCCTCATTATTTCTCTCATATTCTCTCTGCAAACCTCTCAAATCTCACCTAGAACTCTTGATTCTTCGCGGATTTCGTTCGTTTGAGTGGGGGAATCAATAGATCGATATGTTTCTCTCCCTATCCATGCTTTATTTTCAGATTTCCATGGTTAAAACTCTCACATTGATCTAGTGGATGAACTCAAGCTTATTTAGTTTTCCCTATTAATTTCTCACATTAGGATTGAATTTTTCCACGTAGGATCATTCATATATCATATAGAAACTATACGCCTAAGATTTTATGGTGAATTTTTTCAGTGCATCACGATGAACAAAATCAGTAGCCTCTTTCGTTCGAGCAAGCGCCAACGAGGAGAGGGCTCATGTTCGGGGGCCCGAGCCCCGCGCAACTCTAAGATGGACATTTTCGCATCAAGGAGGGTGCTTCCCACATGTTGGTCCGACCACAACTTTCTCACCATGGCCGGGTTGAAGACGGACTTCGACCTCATATGCAGCAGGTCGGAGTTGGCGGTACTTGGCTTTGCAAGCCACGACACCTACGCTGAGCTCACCCATGAGTTTCTTGCCTCCTTCTGCAATAACCACAAGGAGGAAGGTAACCTGTGCACCATAAGCTTCACCATGAATCGTACGCGCTATGATGTGAGTTTTGAGCAGTTTTGCAATGCTTTCAGCTTCCCCATACTAGGGAGCCCAATATTACTAACATGTATAGCATCACAAGTGGAGAGACCTAGGAGGTTATTTCTGTTAATGGTGGCAGTCACTTCTATCAGAAGAAGATGTCCACCATTCAGAACCCAACCATTCGCTACTTTTCTTTGTTCCTCGCCAACACGATGCTAGGAAGGGGTGATACTAGATCCATGGCCAATGCGGACATGGCAATGATCACCAAGGCCCTCTTCCCCAATGCCACGCAAAGCCCCAGTCCTGTAGCTCTACTCATCCAGCATTTTCGCCACCAAAGCAACAAGACCAAAGGTGATATTCACATTGGTGGATTGGTAACCCACCTTGCCTATGCATTAAACATTGCACTGCCTGTTATGGAACCTGTTGACGGCTCCAAACTTATGGACATCAAGTATTTGACTACTTGTGGCTTCCTTGGTGTTTACCTTGCTAACCGGAGGCTCCGAGCATATCAATTTAGTTATCTTGATGATAGACAGATTGAGCAAGTTCAATTGTCATGCCCTGAGGCCTTCTTGATTGTGGAGAAGGACACTTGGATCCTCACCAAGGATCAAGTGACAGAGATCTTGGCCGAGCACCAGGTCGAGGAGGAGGAAGATGAAGGGCAGCATGATGAGCATGAGCAGGAGGGAGAGCATGGGCACAACCCTGCTTGGGCAGGACAGCGGCAGCAGCAGCAGCTAGGAGGAGCCTGGGAACCATGGCCTAACCAACCACATCAGGGGTATGGCTATGTCCTTTATCAGGAATTCCAGTAGCTCAACCAGCGTGTTGGGGAGATCAACCACACTCTTCAGGACATGAATGAAGATGTGAACACTTTGACTCACAACTTCACTCATTTCATGACCCACTTCCCCGACTTCTACCAGCAGTATCCGCACCAGCCGCTAAATGATGGTAACAACTAAGCTTGGCAACAACCTAAGCTTGGAGGAGGTCTGAAAACCTCCAAACTTTGCATTCATCTTTTTATTTCTTCTTTTGGTTTATTTCTTCAAAAATTGCATGTTTATTTTCAGTTTTGCATTCCTAAACCAAAATACAAAAAAATTAGTTGTAACTTTATTTGCAAGTTTGTTTCTTTGTTCCTCTCGGAGATTGCTTAATTTCAGGTGATTTGGCAATATGGAAATATAGGAGAGGTTCGACTCGAATACAAGAATGAAGCAAGCAAGAGGAGGTATCACATTACTTTCATCACACTCCTTGCAACCTTAAATTGATCCTACAATTATTTACTTGCTTGCACTTGAGTCACTCCCCACTTAGCATGTTATCCTACAAATTCTATTCCTTTGCTAGTGTCTCCTTTTTAGCTTTGAAACAATGAGGAATGAACTTGGTTAAAATACTTCCTACATTTTTACAACAAGAAAAAGCATTTGAAAGATGACTTGAGTCCATGCTTAGCTCAAAGAATTTGATTTTAGAACTACTCCATCCCAATTGTGCTTAATATAAATAGACTCAACAATACCCTTGATTGAACTTGTTTGATTAAATGGATGCTTCGAAGTAGTAGAAATTATGCCACTACTTTTTGTAATAATTACTGTAAGATATTGCTTTATACGTGTCATTACAACTCTGTCGTGCTCCATGGGGAACTATTAACGCCGCTGGCCAACGAACGATCTAAATGTGGGAAACCACTTGATTTCAGCTATTGAGTTATGTAAACGTCTGTAGCAACAATGCTATGACGTGTAAAAAATTTAGTCTCCTCATGGTTTCACGTTCCAAGTGAAGTTGTAGTGCTCCTCTGGCCCACTATTTCTCAACATCATTTATTGGCATGGCCACGAGTGCACAACACAACCTCAATTAACATTTTAAATATAGTGGCATGATTTCTCTATGAAAGAGCTGAAGTTTTTGAAAACAAGAGAAAGAAAAAGGTGCTTTGAGAGTCTTGAAATTTTGACATGGGAGTAGATGAGTTGTTCTTAATTAAATATTTTGATGCCAACTTGAGTACTCTTAATTGGTTAAGTGAGCAAGAACAAAAAAAATCATCTCTCAACAAAGAGAGGCAGCAAAAGAATTTGTCTCACCTTCCTAGCTAAACTTTCGACACTTGCTTGGGCATATGATTTTTTTGCTAGCAAGATATACGTGGTTAGGAAGTGGACTCAATGCAATCTTGTGAATACTTGTATGATCATATTTAAGATTGCAGGAAATTGTGAAGAAAATAATTTGACACCAATTCAAACTTGTGAGTTCCTTTTTTTCAGTCTCGAATCTCTTCTATTCTTCCTTATTTCCTTGTCACTGGAGGGCGAGAAACATCTAAGCTTGGGGGAGTTAATAGCTATGAGATTTGACACATTTTTATGGCTTTTATTGATGGTTTTCTCCCAGATTTGATCGTTTTCTGGCTTTACCTAACACTAATAATTCGGTAGCAAAGAAAACCTTGATTTTAATGTGTGTTTCAGGTTCTGGACGTCAACGGAAGGATTTAACTAGAGAAATACAATATTATGGAGAAAACAACCAAGTCCCACTTTGGAAGCATTGAGGGGAGATCATAGACGGTTTAACGACCAACTATACAGCGGGAATGGTCGTATAGTTCCCGCCGTATAGCTATCGCCGCCTCTGTCTTGTCAAAAGGGACAACTTCCGTGAAGGGACGGGCAACAAAACAACACAGCAGCCGCCACACCATCCAGAAGGGAGAAAGAAGGGATCCAGAGAAGAAGGAGAAGACATTCTTCATCTCACTCCACGACCTTTGACCTCCTAGCCAATACAAACCCATAGCCACTACTTCTACTTGAGAGAGAGAGAGGTATCTCCACCTTGCAAGACTAGGGTTTGAGATTGTTTCTTCCCATCTTAAATTGTGTTGGATATTTTTCTATTCTTATTGTGGATCTCCACGGTACTACCAAGACGAATTCCCTTTATTTGATTATATTGATGATCCGTTCTTGTCTCATGTGTGAGTAATTCCCTTGGGCGTGGGAGATGTAGGGGATTAGTGAGATGTGATGTGCCTTCATATATTTTCCATTAGTATTGTGATTGATTCTAATTACTATACTATGTGTGCTTGACTATATATGGGATGCTTAATGGTTGTTGTCCAATTAAGGGCCTGGACAACATGATACCTTGTTCTACATAGATAAGATCTTGTTTGCTAGTGGACCGGCGACCTCTGGGCGACACAGGGATATAAATGGAAAGCTAGTTGACTCGAGGATAACTAGTAACCACTGTGCTTATTGCATTAGTGCAATCCAAGGAGCTTAATCGCTAAGCGACCTGAAGGGTCTTAATCGTCTAGTGTTTGACCATGGTTTTGGTAACAGGCTAGTAGGATTATTGAAGTTGGGATGAAATCTACCATGAGGAGTTCTGGATAATTATGGGTTGCTCACCTACACATATATCTATAAGATTATAATTGTTATATTCACACTCGTCCACCTGGCACATTCACTATCACCATGAACTGAATCTCCCCGCGCCTTCTTTCACCATCTACAGAAAACAACAAACAAACAAAGTCATTCTTTACTTTTATGCATTTTATTTCTGAAGTTTCCATTTTAGTTCTATTTAAATATATTGCATTTAATCAAAACCCCATTCTTATTTCAACACTTGCAGTTAATTCACTCGAAGGCCAGTGACAACTTCGGGTGTGATAGAGACTTCACCCATAAACACTTACCTTTGGGATCCCTATGGGATCAATATCTGAACTTTAAAACTAGCTACAAATGATCTGTGCACTTGCAGACATGAACGTTGCACCCCGTGGACCTTATTTTGTTCGGCTCGTTCCACCACGAGTACAGTGCTTACCACCTGGTTAGTGGCGGAGATGTATAGTAGCAGCGGCTATTTTTTGCGAGGTGTCACCAACACTGGCAAGGTGGACAATAGGCGCTTGAAGTCCTCAAATGCTTCTTGTGCTTTGCCTATCCACTAGAATTTGTCAGCCTTGCGGAGAAGTTGGTAGAAAGGCAGTGCCTTTTCGCCCATGCAACTGATGAATTGACTGAGTGTCGCGATTGGCCTAGCCAGCTGCTGGACGCCTTTTACGTTCTTCGGCTTCTCCATGGCCAGTATGGCTTTTATTTTCTTCGGGTTGGCCTCGATCCCTCTTGCGGAGATGAGGTACCCGAGCAGTTGCCCAGATGGTACGCCGAAGGCGCATTTTTCTGGATTTAGCTTGATCCGATAGCAGTCGAGGTTATCGAAGGTCTCGTGGAGATTGTTGAGTAACGAGGCTTCCTCCTTGGTTTTGATGACGATATCATCGACGTAGACTTGGATGTTGCGACCAAGTTGGCTCTTGAGGCAGTCCTGCATGCACCGCTGGTAGGTGGCTCCTGCGTTTTTCAGCCCGAAGGGCATCGTTGTGTAGCAGAAGACACCAAAGGGCGTGACGAACGTTGTTTTCTCCTGGTCTTCCTCCTTCATTCGAATCTAATGATAGCCTGAGTAGGTGTCGAGGAAGCAGAGACGCTCGCATCCCGCGGTGGAGCTGATTATCTGATTGATCCATGACAACGGGAAGTGGTCCTTCGGGCAATGCTTGTTCAGGGAGGTGAAGTCCATGCACATCCGCAGGATATTCGTGTCATTTTTAGGAACGAGCACAGGGTTTGCGCCTAGGTGCTTTCCTTGATCTCACGTATGAAATTAGCATCGAGGAGTATGTTGACTTGCATACTGACCGCTTTTGCCATTGGCTCCGACAGTCGCCGTATTATTTGTTTGACTGACGTTGCTTCAGGATTCACGTTGAGTGCGTGCTCGGCGAATTCCCTGGGAACTGCCGGCATGTCCGCTGGACACCAGGCGAAGATTTCCCAGCGCTCATGGAGGAATTCGACGAGCGCGAGTTCCTATGCGGGACTCAAGTTGTTGGCAATGAGGGTCGTCTTGGTTGGGTCCGTTGGATGGACCTGGACTTTCTTGGTATGCACCGACGTGTCGAAGGATTGGTCGGGTGAGCTTGGCTTGCTCGGGGGAGGCAGACTATTGTCTGTCGACTCCTTCAACCGCGCTAGCTCCTCCTGCATGCTAAAAGACTGGGAGATTCTGTTGAATTCCCTATCGCAGCTGTCGGACCTCTCGAAGCTTCCATTCATGATTATAATGCCGTTTGGGCTGTGGTATCTTCCTCTGGAAGTAGGCGTAGTGTGGTACCGCCATGAACCTCGCGAACGCGACACGTCCAAGGATGTAGTGGTATTGTGAGGGCCAATCGACGACTTTGAATTCAATGCGCTCTCGCCAAAAGTTTAACGGCGTGCCAAAGATGATGTCGAGGCTGATCTTACCCAGGGGATATACGCCTTTCCCTAGAACGATTCCATGGAAAGTTGTGTCTGAAACTTCCAAACATGTCAGAGGGATTCGCATTGCGTGCAAGGTACTTGCGAACATGAGAATAATGTCGCTTCCACCGTCCATGAAGACGTGACTCATCTCGAAGCCTCCGATCTGCGCCTCGAGCACCAAGGAACAGTGGCTTGGGCGAGGTACTCGGCGCGGGTGATCGCACTTGTCAAAGGTGATGCATGACTCACTTCCACTGAGGTACTCAGTGGTGGAGGGAGAGAGTTCATCACCAGGTTGACTTGGCGAGTGATTGCCTTCTGTACTCGATTTGAGGGGCGTCCTTTTTGGATCATCCCCATGTTCCCCAGTGGTCAGGGGTATGGCTCGCCTCCATGGTTCTGGACTGGTGCAGTGGTGGGTGGTGGTGGACCGGGTGGCGGTGGAGGTGCTCCATGAGCCACGGCGCCTAGGGCAGCTCCATAACCTTGGTTAATTGCATCGCGATTCATCTGGGCCAGGCCTTCGTGGAGCTTGAGGAACTCGTGGCAGTCCTTTAGTAGATGTTGGACTTTTTCTTGCTGTCATGCTTGTCGATGTAGAAGTGTACGTTGCACGGTCCGGACAATTTGTCCTGGATGGATGTTCCAGGTGCGTCATCGCGAGTGCAGCGCTGCCACACTTGCAAGGTTTTTTGCTGTCGCGGTATCCACCATTGTGGTATCCATTGTTGCGGTTGTCATCGTGTTTATCGATGTAGCCAGCCGTGACCATGTCGACCTCTTCGCGTTCCTCGTAGCCACGCATTCGACATTTTCCTCGGCGGTCACGCCTGCGGCCGAGGTCGTCGTCATCATCGGAATGGACACGGTTTTTTACCGAGTCCTCTCCATCGGCCCACTGATTCACGATCTCCATCAGATGGTCGACTGTCTTGGGCTTCGAGTGGCCCAGCTCCTCCCTGAGTTCTCTGAACGTGTCAATTGCATGGTCCTCAGAGATGTCATCTATGGAATTTTTGATGATGGACCATCTCTGGATGTACGAGCGCAGCAACTCGCCAGTCTTCTGGTAGCAGCCTCTCAATTCTTCGATTGATGTGGGCCTTTTGTAAGTGCCCTTGAAATTTTGTACGAAGCTGTAGACTATCTCTTCCTAGCTGTGAATTGATCCACGCGGGAGGTTGTTAAGCCACGCACGAGTGGTGCCTTGTAGCTGTTGCTGGAGGCATTGCATTGTCGTGCTTGTGGTTCTGCTGTGGAGCCTGACGGAGGAGATGTGATCCTCTAGCCAGATCTTTGGGTCCTGCAGGCCATCGAATTTCGGGTTCTCCGATGGGAGTTTGAACCCCTTTGGCATTCACTTCTATCGAATGGCCCTGCTGAAGCAGCTGGCACCGCAGAGCTCTATCCCTTCGTCTTCCGAGTCAGCCGAACAGGCACGCCTTGCGTGCATCTTGTCGACCTTGCGCTGTGTGATGTCATCACGCGCGTCGTAGTCATGCCACCATGAGCGGCGTCATCGTGACAGGTCGTGGCTGTCATCGCTGGAGGAGGGCGATGAATAGGGCCTGGCCAGAGCTTTATTTTTCTTCGGCTCCAGTGTTGGATCCTTGGTGAGGGCAGCTTCGACTAGCCCCAAGCCCGCGATCATAGATCGGTGCATGGTAGCTCGCGGGTCCCCAGCCAGTGGCTGGTTGTTGAGGAGGTACATGGTGGCCGCTGTCAATGCTGCTTGCGGTGTCTTTGGGAGCATGTTGCCCCACGTATCCACCGTCATGGATGAGAAGTCGAGGACTCGCGCGGCCTCTTCTCACTCCTTGTCGGTGAGGTGGGCCAGTCGAGAGCGCCTTTTTGCGACCACATGGTCATTGCCTTTGGAGGAGTATACCCCATGGAAGAGAGCTTAGCCCGCCGAAGGCTCGACTCATTCGTTGCCTTTCTGCGCGCATTGAGTTGCGCAATGGCGCGTGTACTCTTCCTTGAGCAGCCAATCGTAACCCATCAGCAGGTCTCGCGATGAGTTTGGGGCAGAGGATTGCCCCACAGGGCTTCTCGACAGCGATCCCACTTGTTGTCATTGAGCTTGATCAGCATGCGCTCTTCAGTGTACTCATTCTCCGTGAGATGCGGGTCTCCTCTCGTCCCATTGTTGGTGGGTGCGCCATTGGTGAGATCACCGTTCTTGACTGGGATGCCGCCATTGGACGGACCAGTACCAGTGTTGTCGCGATTGCCGCCGGTGTCGCCTGCGTTAATGATGGTGCACATGTAGTAATTGGCGAAGCTGTTGCTTCCGCAACTTTCAGATCCGGAGCCATAGGCTCCATCCTCTATGGCCAAATCACCCAGATCGGATTCACGGCTGCTGTCGCTGTCCTTGCTCCCGACTATTGTCAGGGTGTTGAGTTTGCTTAGGGTGCCGATCGGTGGTGGAAACCATGATGCTGGAGCAATCACGGGGACCGTCGGCTGATCAGGGAGGCGAAGCATGCCTAGATGACCAACTTGGAAGCGTAAGCTCCCGATCACCAGGCTGATCCCATCGCCCACGGACTCGAAAACCAGGCAAGTGGCCGACGTGTGGACGGTGAAGTCGAAGGCACCGAAGAGGAGGCGAATCTCCATTGTTGCAGAGTTGTAGATCGCAGTTGACGGGGCCGAAGAAACCACGACATCAACACTCCCACTTCCCACAGACGGCGCCAATTGACAAGGGTTAAACTCATCAATGCCCATTGTTATGGACTTGGGTTTTAGAGAAGGAGGGAGCGCTGGAGGCATCAATCGTTAGTAAACAAGCGCACATGGGCACAAGGTTTACCCAGGTTCAGGCCTCGTAGAGGATCCTACTCCTACTTGTCTGCTCTTGGAATTATCGAGGGAGTCAAAAGTTATAGGGGGTGCACAGATGCAATCTGGCGAGGTTGTGAAAACTAGGGTTGTGATTATCGTCCTCGCTGCCCCCTCCTAGCCTTTATATAGATAGGCTAGGTCTTGGGATAGCAGGTCGAGCCAGTTACAAGTTAGGTTTTGTCCCTTTAAACTTTCTATCATTGAGCTTGTCGTGTGCTGCAAGAAGTCAGAGTCTCCTTCGATCACCCGAATCTTTGATTGGGCCCTGGTAAAGCCGTGGGATTCTGCCAGATTGGACCGTATATTCCAAGCTTGAGTACCTGTAAGGTATGCCCACGTCAGCCGCCATGGCCATCCACACATCCACATCTTCCCCTCTCACAACAATGGACACCGCATACTGGGCCATTCTAACCCTCGAGGAGACTGAGGTGCTCTAGGCCTCCAGCTACCCATGCCCGCCAACTAGATGCTGATCGCCGGAGGAGTTCATGTCCCTCCTGTGCCTCAAGGTTCCGCCCGACAGGCGGCCATCACGAACCACTTCTACCTCGAGCTCACGCCGGAGCAGCGGACGGATCCCCATTGGGTTCTTGACAACTACGACACCTGGAATGCCTTCTTCGCTAACAAGCAGGAAAGGGAACTCGCCAGTTATGAGGGTGACGACCCACCCCCGTTGAACCACAACGAGGCTGGTCGCCGCCTGTGGTAGGAAAAGTAGACTATCGTCGGTGTGATGCGCTACATCGCCCATGGAGATCATCCTCGCCTGCGATGCCTGCACTTTGACCCTCCACAAAGCCACAAGAAGGGTGGGGATGGTGAAGGCCGCAGGCTACGTGGCGTCATCATCCAGGATCCTCCTCCCTCGCTCGTCGTGAATCCGAGGCCGGAGTGGCAGGTACCCCTGGAATATGTCCTGGCTGGGCTTAGGATCCAGCTGCGTGCACCTAACGACGACGACGATGATGATGAAGAAGATGAAGACGACCCTGAAGATGTGCACTATAGGGCTAGACATGAGTATGACTAAAGGGGGACCTTTAGTCTCGCTCCCTTAGTCCCAGTTTTTTAATAATAATAAATGTGTTGAGTGTTAGCCCGATTTTTGGTTGGACCGGCAGGACTAAAGGGGGCATTTAGTCCCGATTCCGAAGTCCCAATTAGGAAACCGGGACTAATATATCGTTTCCTACTAGTGTTGGTCTCTCTACAACTTTCCCGAACTATGAAGATGTTGTTCTACTCTTGTGTTGGGGAGCTAACTAATTTCACATATTAGGGAGTGCCTCTATGACCAGCTTCAGAGAGATACCTGAGGACTGGATCCTTAGGCATCTCCCTAAAGCTGGCCGTAGTGTTGTCCCTACTCTCGCACACCATCTTTTAGTTCATAACTTCTCTAGCTAGATCAATATGCCAGGGATCTAACTAATTTCACATATTAGGGAGTGCCTCTATGGCCAACTTCAGAGAGATGCATGAGGACTGGATCCTTAGGCAACTCCTTGAAATTGGCCGTAGTGTTGTCCCTGCTCTCGCACACCATCGTGTTTCACATATTAGGGAGTACATCTATGGCCAGTTTGTTGGAGATGCCACAGGACTGGGCTCCGCCGACATCTCCCTCAAACTGGTCGTAGTGTTGTCCCCGCTCTTTCACACCATCTTGTTTGCAGTTGATAACTTCATAGGGATGCCTATCTATGGATTAAGCAACACAACATAGTGTCGACACTCACGACATAATGTCGACACTCTACCCTATCATAGTGTCGACACTCACCCCTTAAGTCTCGGTTGGTTTCTTCAACCGGGAGTAAAGATGCTCACGCCGGCTCCAGCCTGCTGCAACCCCTTAAGTCATGGTTGGTTTCTTCAACCGGGACTAAAGATATTATGTGACATAGTTGCAAGGAAAAATACCAAACTTGGCTCATCCTCTATCTTCAGAACAATGTTGCATAAAAGGTTTAATACATTATTACACATCACCAACATCTAGTGTTGTGGTTTTCTTCTGCACCGTAGCCATGAAGAATCTTCATCATTTAACAGGATGCTTGGGTCAGTTTTCACTTTGAATGGCAGAATTTCATGAAACTTATTGTAATCTTCTG
Source organism: Avena eriantha (assembly GCA_910589775.1). NCBI lineage: Eukaryota > Viridiplantae > Streptophyta > Magnoliopsida > Poales > Poaceae > Avena > Avena eriantha. The sequence continues at coordinate 214,839,207 of OU342742.1, forward strand.
ACATGTCTATCTTTTCATCCACTCCCACGATGTTTCTTTTCCCTGAAAGAACTTTGGGCGCTTTGGCTCAGCGTATTCTGTATTGTTTTGCTTATCTTTCCTTTTTATCGGTTTGGTAGACATGTTCTTCACATAGAAAACCCGAGCCACGTCGTTGTCTAGGACGAATGGTTCATCCATGTATGCAAGATTGTTGAGTTCCACTATTGTCATGCCATACTTTTGGTCTACATGTACCCCACCTCCTATCAGCTTGACCCATTTGCACCGAAACAAAGAGACCTTAAAAGTAGGTACATAGTCAAGTTCCCATATCTCCTCTATGTACCCATAATATGTGTCCTTCTGCCTATTGTCATCTGTTGCATCAAAGCGGACACCACTATTTTGGTTGGTGCTCTTTTTATCTTGGGCGATCATGTAAAATGTATTCCCATTTATCTCATACCCTTGGAAAGTACATATAGTCGAAGATGGTAACATGGCCAACGAGTACAACTGATCTCCAACAATGGTGTTATTCATGAGATGTGTCTGCAACCAATTGCCGAAATTCTTCTCATGTTCCCCTTTAATCAAGGAGTCAGGCTTCCCCGGGTTTTCGAAGCGTAGAATATTCTTCTGTTTCTCGATATACGGAGCCACCACAGTGGAATTGTGTAGAACTGTGTAGTGTGCTTGAGTCAAAGAATGTCCATCCCTACATACCGTTGATTTCCTTCCTAGTGTGCCTTTTCCAGTCAGCCTCCCCTCATACCGAGATTTAGGAACACCAATCGGCTTAAGGTCAGGAAGAAAGTCAACACAAAACTCAATGACCTCCTCTGTTCCATAGCCCTTGGAGATGCTTCCTTCTGGCCTAGCATGGTTATGAACATATTTCTTTAATACTCCCATGAATCTCTCGAAGGGGAACATATTGTGTAGAAACACAGGATCGAGAATTCTAATCTCTTCGACTAGGTGAACTAGGAAGTGCATCATAATATTGAAGAAGGATGGTGGGAACAACAACTCGAAGCTGACCAGACATTGGACCACATCAATTTGTAACCCTGATAGACTTTCCTGATCGATTACCTTCTGAGAAATTGCATTGAGCAATACGCATACCTTCACAATGGCTAGTCGAACATTTTCTGGTAGACTTCCCCTCAATGCAATCGGAAGCAATTGCATCATAAGCATGTGGCAGTCATGAGACTTTAGGTTTTGAAAAAAATTCTCTTTCATATTTACTATTCCCTTTATATTCGACGAGAAGCCAAACGGGACCTTGATACTAAAAAGGACTTCAAAAAAGATTTCCTTCTCTTCTTTGGTAAGAGCGTAGCTGGCAAGCCCTTGAAACTGCCATGGATGCTTGTCGTCTCGTCCTTTATGATGTTGTTGGTCCTCCCGTGTTTCCTGGGTATATTTTGACTTCCCATACAAGCCCAGGAAGCCTAGAATATTCACGCAAAGATTCTTTGTCAGGTGCATCGATTGTAGAGCGAACCTCATGCACATTCTAATAGGGTAGATCCCAAAATATAGATTTCTTCTTCCACATGGGTGCGTGTATGTTGCGTCTTTCAGAACAGTTTGTCCTCCAGGACCCTTTCTAAAGATTACATCCAAATCCTTGACCATACCAATTACATCAGCACCAATACGGGGGACAGGCTTTGTCCGGGTTTCTGCCTTGCCATTGAAATACTTGCCTTTCTTCCTTAAGGGATGACTGGGTGGAAGAAATCGACGATTGTACGGGTACACATTCTTCCAACATTTATCTAGATATATACTTTCAGTCTCATCTAAATAGTGCCTGCATGCATTGTATCCTTTGTTCGTCTGTCCTGAAATGTTACTAAGAGTAGGCCAATCATTGATGGTTACGAACAGCAACGCTTGTAGGTCAAATTCCTGTTGTTTGTGCTCATCCCACACATGTATACCTGGTTTGGCCCACAACTGTAAAAGTTCATCAACTAATGGCCTTAGGTACACATCAATGTCGTTGTCGGGTTGCTTCGGGCCTTGGATGAGCACTGGCATCATAATGAACTTTTGCTTCAGGCACCAAGGAGGAAGGTTGTAGATACATAGAGTCATGGGTCAGGCGATGTGACTGCAGTTCTGCTCCCAAAAAGGATTCATGCCATCGGTACCTAGACCAAACCATAAGTTCCTTGCGTCACCAGCAAAGTCCGGGAAGTCTCTCTCGATTTTTCTCCACTTCTGACCATTAGCATGGTGCCTCAACTTCTCGTATTTCTTACGGTCTTCCATGTGCCATCGCAATTTGGCATGCTCTTTGTTTCTAAACAAACATTTCAACCGTGGTATTATAGGAGCATACAACATCACCTTGGCAGGAACTCTCTTCCTGGGTGGCTCACCCTCAACATCACCAGGGTCATCTTTTCTGATCTTATACTGCAATTCAATGCATACCGGGCATTTATCCATATTATCATACTTCTCACCATGGTAGAGGATGCAGTCATTAGGGCATACATGTATCTTCTGCACGTTTAATCCTAGAGGAAATACAAGCTTCTTTGCTTCGTACGTACTGAAGGGCAATTCGTTATTTCTTGGAAGCAGTTTCTTCATTATTACCAGCAACTTTTCAAATCCCGAGTCAGTCACACCGGTCTCTGCCTTCCACTTTAGCAATTCCAGTGTGCTACCCAGCTTCTTCTGGCTATCTTCACAAGTTGGGTACAACAATTTGTTGTGGTCCTGTAACATCTTCTCGAACTGCAACCTCTCCTTTTCTGTGTCGCAGTCTCGTTGTGCATTAGAAATGACCTGACCAAGATCATCAGCGGGCTCATCTGGTTCCCGTTCTTCACCCCCTTCTTCTTCATTGTCTTCCATTGCGGTATCAGCGTATTCCGGGAACATAGACCGGTAGTTGTTATCATCGTTCTCTTCTTCATCGCCGTCTTCCATCATAACCCCCATTTCTCCATGCTTGGTCCAAACATTATAGACGGACATGAAACCGGACCGAAGCAGGTGGCTCTGAATGACTCTTGAGGAAGTGTGAGCCTGCTCATTCCGACATTCAACACATGGACAACACATAAAACCATCCCGCTGCTTGTTCGACTCGGCCACAAGGCGAAAACAACACACGCCTTCTCTGTAAGCGTTAGAGCGTCGGTCACCGTACATCCATGGATGGCTCATATGCATCATACAACCATATATATCAAACGGTGCTCAAATTAGTACCGTGAGGTCTAAACGAGAAATTAGTTGCTAACCTTTTAGGACACTTCGAAACAAAGATAAGAAACCTTAAGTGTGGCTCGGGCACCTCATATCATGTTTGTCTTGTGTGAACTCAAGTGACATCGCTCTCACATGCATTTCATCGAGCACCTCTAGTGCATAAGAGAAAAAAACCTAGAACAAACTTTGCCACACCTTTCTCCATGAAAAAATAGAGAGCATGTGCCATATATATAGGGCCAGCCCATTCGTCCCGGTTTGAGATACAAACGGGGACTAATGGGTGTGCGAGGGCCGCACAGCAGGCACCAGGCCCTTTAATCCCGGTTTGTATCTCAAACCGGGACTGAAGGTCTCTTACGGGCCGGGACAACTGATTTCGAGGATTTTGGTCGTCCGGTTCAGCCCATTAGTCCCGGCGCCAGCCACAGCCGGGACTAATGGCCGAAACTGGCTGGGACTAATGGCCGAACCAAAGGCCCTTTTTCTACTAGTGTAGTGAGAGAAAGTCTTAATAGTTAGAGTAAAGTTTTTGTTTGCATGAATAGTTGGTTAAGTAAGCTTTTACTCAAGGTCTTATGGTTAACCAAGTCTTTCTTGAAAATAATTTGCCAAACAAATAAAATAAGAAAATGTCTTAAACTATAACTTGAGTGTTGTTTAATTGTTTTAAAAGTTTAGATTTAAAAAAACTCAACTCCATAAATATGATGATAGACTCGATGGTACTCTTAATAGATCAACAGCATAGTCATAGTGTAGATTCAAAATATCCCTCGGATGTCCTATGCGATTCACCACGTAACCTCATACTCCCTCCACCAGATCACGTACGTATGGATAATAGTTGCTCCCATAGTTTTAAAAATCGGACCAGTGATCGAACCGGTGAGACGAGGTTGGACCACCGGTTCATCTGGTTCAATGACAGAAAAACCCGGTATTTTTAAATAAAGTTTAATCAAATTTCAAAATGTAATGACCATGGAAGGTATATGTATGGTATATTTCAATGTGCGCTCACAAAAGATGATAAGCCTACGTGATATTGGGCCTTAGTTGGTGTTATTTCTTTCTATCAGAATATTGTAAGTTTGATTCATGTTATAACATATTTTTTGCACTGGCTTTTTGTTGTTTGGACCGTTATCTTTAAAAAAATCATTGAGGTCAACGGTTCAGTTTTTTTTTGCTTAGACCACCGAACAGGTCCGGTTTTTCAAACTATGGCTGCTCCACCACGGCAGCATCACCCTATGTATTTCTTTCGTACATAAACGCTCATGCTGGTATGATCATCGGCGTTTCTCTCAGACTCACTCCATGCGATGGTTTGATATCGTACCTTCAACCGCAGAGGGAACGCTCCTGTTTATAGCGTGCGAGCGCCGTAGTAGCAAAATATCTCAGCCGCCCTTGCCGGCTGCGGAAACACAACGCCGTATGTTTGGATCTTGGCATAGTCGTTACCATTGATTTATTAAATATTCATGCAAACTATTTTATGAAAAGATATTTTCATCTCAGTCTAGATTTATGTAAAAATTATTAGAAAACTAAAATAGCTTTGAATCTTGCAGACACATACACGATTCAATAGTAACCGTAGAACAAATAAGAAAAACAACCAAATTAACCATAGAAAATTAGAAAAAATAACTAAAATTAACAAAATTTTGAAGATACATGTAAATTTCAACAGATACAGTCAAGAAACGTATAAGTTGGACTGACAGGCGAAGCTCGATCGGATTGTTTCCAACTTTCTAGACGCTTAAGTGCGAATGCATGCCGATTATTAATTTTGTGAATCTGCATGAATCTTCAACAATCGTAGTGCACGGAAGATGCCAGGAACCACACGTTGTAAATCCGGTCTCTTGCCGCCTGCTGTCTTGCCGTCAGATTCTTCGACGTCGATGAATAACGTCCAGCTGTTGGCTGTCTAGCTGAGTCAAAGGATCACTCCGGTGGACGTGTCACTCACTGCTGACATGCTGAAGCCCACGCAAGAGATTTCGGCCGTCTAGCTGAGTCAAAGGACCACTCGAGTGCACGTGTCACTCACTAAAAGGCTGGCTGACATGCTGAAGCCCGCGCAAGAGATTTCGGCCATGGCCTTCCATGTGCTGCCAACACCACAAGCATAGCATCTATTCTATGGTACTGCCACGTTATGTCCCTCTTAAAAATTATTACATGCATGTGCTACTTCTAATTTTCCTTCTAATGCATCGTTGCTATTTCTAGTTTGCTCCATGGACACGTCCCTAGTACTACTAGCGGCAAGTCAGGTTGGCTTTCTACTTTTGATTAACTCCCCTAATTCACATTGCATGTAAAGATTTACGACTCCTTTAAACACTAACATAAAAACAATTAGAAGTTAATTTTTACTTAGCTCAAAATAATTAAAACTGAGAAAATCAGAGTTATTATAGTTTTCTAACCATGGAAATGAGTTGTCAATTAATAATAAGATCATGCCATTAGGAGAATGACATGATGGACGTACCCAAACTAAGCAAAGAATTAGATCGTGTCACAATATTTAAATTGCATAGTTGTTGATGTAGAGTATCCTGATCCCTAGACAATGATATTATGCTACTCCTCAGTACCCAAAAATACTTTGGGGCATCAACGATTACTTCGTAACAGGGGATCACAAATGTGTCTTTCACGTGCCTCGGAAAGTGCTTGTTGAGTTGTATGAATCAAAACTGTGATTTGTCCATCCTTGTGATAAGCATATACTCTAGGCCCACTAATAACATACATTCTGCATTCCTTGCAAGCACATGACCAATGAGTTTGATCATAAGGAACGGTGTATTACATAATGAGTAAAGAGTACTTGTCGAAAACGTGATTGAATTAGGTACGGAGATACTGATGATCAAATCTCGGGAAAGTAAAACATCCGAGACAAAAAGAATAGAATACATGATTGATTAATTTCTCGACACCGTGGTTCAACCGATAATGATCTTTATTGAAAGTGTGGGAGTCATTATGAACATACAGGTCACACTAATGATTACTGATCTCAGAGGTGTTTGGATCATGTATGCATGTGATCGAACTCGTAGGGTCACACAGTTAATGTTCGGTACCGTTTGTGTAGTTTTCGGATATTAATTATGGTGAGACCAAATTTAGACCGGAGTCTCGGATGGAACCTGAGATATGATGAGGAGCTTCAGAATGGTTCGGTGATAAAGATTCATATAAGGAAAGCTGGATTTAGGGTTTCGAAAAAGTTCCGAGATTTTTCGGTATTGTACTGATAAGTTATAGAAGGTTCTAGTGAGTCCCATGGTGAGCCCACCTTCCCCGGAAGATCAACATGACCTGGAAGGGGGCACCCCGTCCTACATGGGCCAGAGCACCACACTTCCCCAAGGCACACACGCCATATGGAGGAACCCCAAACCCTAGGGTGCCACTACAAAGGGGGAGGGGTGTATCCCTCCCATAGTCGCCACCATCATCTTGGGGCAAAGTTGCCCTTCTGACACACTCATATATAAAAGGGTAGGGGCGCATGGGGTAGCACCCCAATCCATGGCCGCCCTCCCTCTCTACTCCTTCCTCATCCTCCTCCCGTGAGTGCAATGAAGCTTTTCTGACAAACCTCTCCACATAGAACCGCCACCGCATCATGTTGTTGGTTCATATCCCACCTACCTCTCCCTCTCACCTTGCTAGATCAAGAAGGGAGAAGTTTCCGGGTTGTACGTGTACACATTTGAAGGTATCGCTCTTGCGGTGCTCAGTCGGTTGGATCACAGAGAGACTACATTGACCATATTGTAAAACGTTTATGCTCGTGTTCTTGAAGGGTCTAAAGATCTAATCCTCTCGTTACTTGCATCTTCCTAGATAATATCTTGGTTTTTTGCTTGTGATCTCTTAAGACTTTTTTGTTTTCTATACCCCATCAATGGAATAGTCGCGTGGTCTCCAATCTATCTCATCTTTGTTGTGTGATGGCGACATGGCGACACAATCAATACATCAAATTATGGCCAGGGCATTCAAGGAAACTAAATGGAGAGATGCCGACATGGGCTCAGTTTAATCTATATCTCTTATAATGAAAACTCCCACTAGAGGGTTATTTAAGTTATCTATCTCAACATGCAGCCCATCCACATCATCAACAAATCCCAACCATCTAAAAATCTCCATTCATCCATTATGCAATCCGTATAAGTATTAATGAAGACGACCTGATATATTCTCATCACTTTTATTCCGCCATGGATAGCGCCTCCACAAAACAGACTTTTGCCTCAATATATTTAATATAGCAACCACACGCATGGTACATGAGTTCGAGCCAAAGAAAATGCTGGGGCAAAAAATACAAACATGCCCCAAAAGAGAAGGAAATAAAGTAATAGCAAATTGACAAAAGAAAGATAACCCGTAACCACCGTGCCCATCGACTTTGTCTCACCATGCTCCAGGTGCTCTAAAGCGCCCAATACCAAGCAACAACTTCACCAAGGGAAGCACCATCGACATGGCTCTGCTGCCCGGACCAATGCACTGGTCCCAGGGTTTCCCCTAACACACTGAGTGAAGTGGACCGAGGATACCCAAAGCACCCTCCAGGAAGGAATGGCGCCACTCAAAGGCGACACCGCATTGGAGTCGGCTAGACCGACAAAGATTTCTCCTGACCCCCACTCACAAAAAAAACCCAGGGCGCAAGGGAGCACCATCACCAACCTCACCGTCCACCAGCATGTGCCACCATGGCCTTGTAGTCACCACCGTCATCTATTCATGAACACTAGTGTGTGTCCTGTAAGAAGGATGCATACAACATCGTTGGAATGAGGGACACTAGTATAACATCCCAGCATTAGAGCTTAGAAATAAGTTGAGATGAGGTGTGTGCATTGCATTCATGCATAGAAAATCTGGATATTTTTTGCGCTTTTAAATAAAACTTGTCAAAGTGATTGAAGCTTCTCTTAACTTTGTGGAACTGAATTAGATCATCAAGTTGACTGCGATAAGTTTCAATATTACCTTTGCTAAAACCTTATCTTTGAGTAATATAATTTGATCTAAGGGTAGATCAAATGTAATAAAACTAAGTCACAACACACTACTTAATAAGGAGTACTAGATCTTCTAGAGATCATGAGATGGTATTCTATACAACAACTCAAGGATGAATACTTAATATTCTAAAGATTATAACAAGGTATTATCTTCAACAAACCATGAATACCAAGTTAAGTATATAACTTAAGTAAATAAACTCCATAACTAAATCTTGAAACCCTTGTTTGCCATAGTTAATCCTACCATGGGTATCATGATAGTTTTTAAACATTAACTCTTATCACAAATAGAGTAGAAAGGGAAGTCAAGCCAAGACCATCCAGCACATACCCTTAATATCATATTAAGAGATGACATTCCTATTTAACCAAGTCTTAGTGTCAATTGATCATCAAGGTTGAGTGATCAATTCTTGACCTAGCACTTATTGACTCTTAACTTTGACTTATTATATTGACCTTCCCAAAGACCTTAAGTAAATAAATAAGAAGAAGGAACTAGTTATGGTAGAGTGTGCCATCATCAATGGAATGAGATCCTTAGTGGTGATCAAACCATTTGATGTTGGAGGAGTTAATTTACTCATGAGTTAACTAGAAACAGTATTTAAACCCAAGAAGTAATTAGTAATTGAGAAGCTATGAGAAGGCTAGTAGTATTAGTACATTAAATAATAATCTTGTTATGTCAAGGGGGTATAACTTTAGAGTAAGCTTGCTTAACAAGATAAGCCTATAGAGAGACTAGTACAAGCCTACTACTTAATTGAATATAGATTTTGATCAGACAATTAGAAGCTTAAGTGATGTATAATCAAGGGTTGGTGGTCTTATTCTCAAGTCATTTGAGAATAGATGACTAGGTGTTGAACAAGAGTTGTGAGTATACCAGATTAGGCAAAGCCCTAATAAACTAAATCATCTAGCTTGATCATGAGCAATCAAGCTAGAGTTTGATGAAGTATATAATATGAGTTGTATGGAGTAGTTGGAAGCATAGTAGTTTAACCAAGCTAATACAAGAACAAACTTGTATTATGGGAGTAGTACCATAACCATTCTAGAGGTTTGATATCACATGTGATATGGAGAGAAGTGTAATCTTGCAAGCCTTGGAATTAGTTACAAGTTGTATATAAAGGAATCAATGGAGGGAGTTAGAAGTAACTAGATTGATGGATTTATCAAGGGTAGTTAAGAAGTGCAAATTGTGTAGTAAAGGAAGAATGTTACAAGAGTGGATTCTTGGAGTTAGAGCTAATTAGACGAATAACTTCCTCAGAGGTAATTTAGAAATGGAAGTCATATATACTAGGAGATGAATGAAGGAGTAATGTTGATGTGGCATGACCATGTCATCATATGATGATGGATATGGTGGAGTCAGATGATTGACTTATTCAGGAAGATGTGATCTTTGTGAACCAGATGAGAGAATTAAATAGAGTATATTTAGGAAAGGGATTCCTTAACTATGATCCAAGTTAGTGAAGTGTGAGGATAGGAATTCTTTTGAAGCCTTAACCAAGATTATATCAAGCTAGGACAAGACCCATGTCTACCTCATTATCTTAAACCCTAATAAATACCTAGCCTCATATACCATCAAGATCACTTTAGTAAATCAATCATAATAGCTTACTCTAAGTTAAGTTATTATTCGTGGCCACAAAACATGAAGGCAAGTTGTCCTAACTCTTAATCTTCATTCATACTCAAAATAGAATGTGAGTCTATTAAATATCCTCAGAACCCATGATAACTATATGTAAATGAGTATCTGAAGGTGATATGCCCTAGAGGCAAATAATAAATAGGTTTTTATTGTCATATCTCAATTAGTTTATAATAGTTTCATATTGTGCTATAACTGTGCCAAGTAGAAACATTGGTACAGGTGTGGTATGAAACAACCAAGTCCCTAGTAGCCTCTATTCATACTAGTTCGTTGGTCATGAGGATAATCTGGGTTTCAAGATCATGGGCATTTATGCCAATTGACAACGGGGTCATATCATTGGAGAATGATATGATGGACATTCCTCGAAGGATTGCAACACGATCAAATCACATAGTTCATTGTTGCAACCGCTATACCTAGACTCCTTTTCCTTAGACCGTGAGCTCATATTACTCACTGTTTTCCGAGGCTGCTTAGACTGCATCAACCTTCATCTGGTAATACGGTGGCCATAAAAGTGTACGTTGGGTCTTCCGAAGGAACAGTAGATGACATGTGATTGCAAGACCAGGATTTGTTCACCCACATGACGGGTAAAGATACATACGGCCGGCTTGATGAGATTACATCCATAAATGTTGCAACATGTGACTCGGTCACGGGGATGTAATATCACGGTAACAAGGAACATAACTTGTTGTGAACGAGATTGAACAAGGTATGTGATACCAATGATCGGATCTCGGACAAGTCGTATCGAGAAACAAAAGGAATTGGATGCTACATTTAGTGGTTCAAACGACATTGTCATCAGGAATGCATAGGGATCACATGGATATCCCTGGTCCCTCTATTGATCATTGATATAGATCATGTCTAGAGCATTCTGAGCCGTGAGAGGATACACTTAAGGGTACAATGAGAGCAATCATTCATAAGACGAAATCACAGTAGAGAAAGAGAAAGCTGGAATTGTTCCACGGAGAGATCCGAAGTTTTTCAGAGAAAGAATAAAGGACCGGAATCATTCCGGGAAAGATTCGAAGTCGTTTAGAGGAAATTGAAAGGGAACCGAAAGGTGTTTCAGGTTAAGACGGATTTTGTAATATGTATTTACATATTAATTAATTAATGTAATTAATATTAAATATAATATTAAAATCTAATTTGAAGGGGTATTCCACTAATGGGCCAAACTTCCTAGGGAAAAAGGGCCCATGAGGAAAAACCGAAGGAGGGAAGGGCCAAGGGCCAAAGGGCCAAGGACCAGGAGCCTCAAGGGGGCCCACCCGGCCAGCCTAGGGTTGTGCGCGGGGTGGGGCCTGTTGGAAATATGCCCTAGAGACAAATAGTAGTAAGGACTATTGTTGGGGATATACTTTCCGGGTATCCTCAACATTCCTCACTGACCAGGGTGGCCTACTTCGGGTTAGAGCTTTGCTTCACGGGCGGCTCAGTCAGGGAGAAGAGACGGAGTCCAGTTCGGCCACGGGAAGGCCCAGAAGAGTTACCGACTTAGGCCCATAGTGTTACTTGTAGTTCAAGATGTACTCTGTAACCGACTCTTAGTCGTAGCCGGATAGATCTCTCCTGTAAACCCTAGGCTGGATATCTATATAAGCCATCCTTGGGAGAGCCTTTAGGGCACACTCAATAGTCTACAATCTCAACTCGCACAGACGAACCCTTATAACCCATATTTCGGCACTGCGTATTACTGGATTGCTAGCAGGAGTAGGATCCGTCCAAAGCCGGCGGATTCGAACCTGGGTAAACTTGTGTGCTCACCATCCCGGAACACGGTACGTCTCACACCCCTCTCTTCCGCATGCCTCGAGGACCCCCTCTTGGCGTACTTGTCATCAATCCGACGACAGTTGGCGCCCACCGTGGGGCAAGTGAGCTTCGGATCTGCGTTCCGAGCAGAATCTGCAAGAATCAGAATCGGAAAAAAATCGCCGTCGGTCGCATCCTCTACGCCAGCGACGCCCCTCTCATCGTTCTCGACGAGACCTGGATTCCGGCTAGGGAGGTTGTGACTGCCTACACCATAATGTCTTTCGGCGAGATCGATGTTTACATCAGCTTTGCTGAACCTGCCCCACCCACCCCAGCGGTGATGATAGAGGCAGAGGAAATTTCTGGATCCCCTTTGTCCACGGAGGCGGCAGAGTTCCGGATCTCAGAAAACCCTAATTCCACCTAGCCCGCACCAGTCATGGAGATAGTGGGGAAATCCGAGCCTGAAGCAGACCTAGCGGTCCAGGTCGAATCTGGAGTGGATCTCCTTGGAGAGACCGAATCCCAGATCGACCCACCCGCTGTAGTCGAAATCCAGGAGGAGCATATCAATGATACTAATTCCAGCTCTGATGACGCCGGGACAGACAGGCCTTTCCTAAGGTACACGCTGCGACGTATGATAATGCAAAACTCAGGTGTAGATGCAATTCTCGAGACCATCAAAAGTTTCGACGAAGCTGATCGCAAGAGCCGCAGGTACCTCAGGAAGCATGCGTCGCACTTCGTCGGATATGTGGGATACGGATCTGGCTCTGCCGATGCTGGAGACAACACCGACTCTGTGCTGGAGGCAATTGGAACAAACGCCGAGGTACCCACATCCTCGGATGAATCGATGACGTCAGCAGATTTCCGAAAGTTCTCCGCGGAATATGAAGAGGAGTATAACTCCAAAGCTGCAGAGGAAGGAGAAGCCATGGATGAAGGATCCGGGGAACACTCTCCCAAAGCGCAGGCTGACATGGAAGTCGGAGATAATCCCGAAGTCCAGGTGTCCGAAAGTACCGATCAAAGCTTGACTCCCGGAAACGGACCCAAAGCCATCTTTGCTACCGGCGCTGCCAAGAAGGCAAAGAAGAAGAACAAGACCCCGGAAAAAGATCCTCTGGCAGAGGAGGTGATTGCCGAGGAATACGAGGAAGACTCGGATGGAGCGGTTATCCCAGACGAGCCCAAAAAAGAAGAATCGATGGATGGACACGTGATCACTGAAGGTGCGCGTAAACTCATCGATGCTGCATTAACGACACCTATTCCTACAGCTGCAGAACTTACTGCTGAAGAACTGGACGAGAGGGCACAGGCCCTAGAGGCGCGTCGTCAAGTACTCCTCGATGAAGCCAAAAACATTGAGGAGGAAAAGAAACGCATAGCATCTGTGGAGAAGTACAACTCAAGGCAATACCAGAAGACCAGGAAGCGTCATACTAATGACAACCAATTCCTGGAGATTCACGCCGTCCTTTTTGGAGAAGAAATGGGGAAGCCTCAGAAAGATAGAAAAGGGGATTGGGTATATCCAACCCCAGTACAGAACATCGTGGCAGCCCGAGAAATTTTATCGGCTAATCCAGGCCCGGAGGAGATCCGGTTGGGAATCAAACTACTCAACAAGGAACTGGAGCAGCAAAAGGTCGCCATGTCTAGAAGTCAAAAATTGGTCTCTGATTCCGACCAATGTCGCACAGATCCGGCATGGGCCGATGTAAGACCCCAGCGCATACCGGAGCAGCACCACCGCCCCGATCGCCGGGAAGACAATTACTCAAGAACCGGATCTTCGGGACAGCACCACAAAGATGCCCGTAACTGGCGTAACGTTAACCCAGTTGTGGAGCAAGAAGCAAATGCTGCACTGAATCCGAGGAACCCACCCCGGTGAGAGTCGAAAGACCGCAGAGACGATGATAAAGAGAAAAGTCGGGAGGAGGACCGACAAAGAATGCCACCTCCTAGACATGAAAACCGTCCGGATGACGGACGAAGGAACGACGGACACCGTGCTGAGACAAGCTGGCAGGGGGTTTGTCACAATAAAGACCCTCCCCGGAACCGGAATAATGATGCTCCGGACGGAGGCCAGCGATCAGCCGGAAATAACCCAGGTGCTCCACCCTCTCCACCAAGTAGCCATCACAACGGCTCTCAAGGAGGCCAGGGAGGGCGTCGTGGTGGAGGAGGTGGTGGCAAAAGCCGAAGTCCGGCTCCAAGGCACCGCAGCCATAGCCGACACTCGGGACGATCTCTTTCCCCGAATGACGCAAGGCACGGGATCAACTTCAATATAGAGGCGCGGCGCTACGAAAATGATGATATATATGTGGGCCCAAAGTGCTTCGAACCATGCATAAGAGCCACAAGATTCCCGGAAGGATTTGCTATCTCACGACATATCCAAGCCTACAACGGCATTGCTCGGCCAGATGCCTGGTTATAGGATTTCTTCCAAGCTTGCTGCATCGCCAAAGGCGGAAACAGCCTGGTCACAACCCGATATCTCCCACTCATGTTGCGGAAGATGGCACGATCATGGCTTAATGAACTTCCGGAGAACACCATCCACAACTGGTATGACATGCAAAGTGCGTTCTTTCGGAATTTCGAAGGCACATACCGGAGGTCCTGTACGGTCGGAGACCTACAGCGTTGCACCCAGAAGGCCGGAGAAACTTGCCGGGATTACCTCGGACGATGGATCGACACCAAGAACTCCCGTGAAGGAGTAAATGACCAAACTGCGATTGAAGCTTTCATTGCAGGTCTCCCAATTGGTCTACTGCGTCATCGCTTGAAGTGTGACAAGGTTACTGATTTGGGAGAGATGATAGAAACAGCGAGCAAGTATGCAGATGCTGGCGACGATGCAGAGGGATTGCTCAACGCCCTAGCTGTGCCACAGTTGGCAAAACAACCAAAGCAACAAGCTCAGAAGCGTAAGAATACATCGGAAGAGAAACCCAACGCGGAAACAGCAGTGGTCATTGCTACTTTCGGGTCTGGAGGACGAGGAGGACGCGGCAGAGGCCACGGGCGTGGCCGTGGGAATTCAAGAGTTCAAGGTAGAGGAGACAACAACCAGGCAAAACCTACACTTGGGCCGACAATGCCAATAACCCATGTGTCCATCACCTAGACGCCAATGGGGGCTCGTCCCACACCAACGCAGAATGTCGTTTCAATGACGACATCAAAAGAGATGACACCGCTGGCTACAAAGCTAAGCGGAAGAAGGGAAAGAAGAATCTTGAAAAAGATAAAGAGACCAAGGAAGATTCCGACATGGAGGAAGCTGATGCTTCAAATCCCAAGCCGGAAGGGAAGAAAAATTTTCCGACCAAGAAAGACACTTATGTCACCTTCCTCGGATCTCAACCAGCAAAGGTCAAGAAAGCAATTCTACATGAGCTCAATGCAACAGTTCTGGCTGTCCCCTAATTTTTGGACTGGTCGGAAGTGGCAATCACATTTGACCGTGCTAATCATCCGCCTAAGCTGCACAGGCGAGGAAAATACGCCTTAATCGTCAATCCACTTATTGACGGTTATGGTTTCTCCAAGACTCTCATGGACGATGGCAGCAGTATCAATATTATATATGTCGAAACGCTACACCGGATGAAGATCTCAGAGACCCAGCTGAACCATAGCTCTGTGATCTTTCACGGAGTTGTCCCAGGAAGACAAGCTAATTCCCTAGGAGAAATCACTTTGGATGTCACCTTTGGAACTCCAAAGAACTATCGGACGGAGGCACTTTCCTTCGAAGTGGTCCCATTCAAGAGCGCATACCACGCTATATTCGGACGTCCGGCTTACTGGGCTTTTATGGCTCGTCCGTGTTACATTTACAACATGATGAAAATTCCAGGTCCCAACGGCGTGATCACCATCAGGGGAGACCCGACGAAAGCGCGAGAGTGCGAGGACAGAAATGCTGCCTTTGCTGAAGCCATGCTGCACGCCCAGGAGTACCAGGAGATCAAGAAGAGCATATATTCGTCTGAGATGCCCGAAACAAATAAGGAGGTGACAAAGCCGAATCCGGAGTTCAAGGAATCAGAAGAGACGAAGAAGACGCCGTTGAAGGATGATGACCCCTCCAAGGTGACCCAGATAGGTGTAGGCCTAGATAGCGCATAGGAAAGCACGCTCGTCAAGTTCCTCAAAGCAAATCAAGATATCTTCGCATGGCAGCCATCTGACATGACCGGAGTACCTAGGGAACTTACCGAGCACTCTTTAAATGTAAACCCGAACACTAAACCCATAAACAGTCCTTACGATGTTTCGGCGATGAAAAGTGTAAGCCAATAGCTAAGGAACTAGCACGGCTCGAGTTAGCCGGATTCATAGAAGAGGTCATCCACACTGAGTGGTTGGCCAATCCTGTAATGGTCCCTAAAAAGGACACCACTGATTTAAGTATGTGTGTTGATTATACTGCCTTGAACAAGGCGTCCAAAAGATCCGTTCGCCCTGCCTAGGATTGATCAAATTATCGATTCTACGGCATGCTCGGAACTCCTCTGTTTTCTCGATGCATATTCTGGTTATAACCAAATCCGGATGAAGGAGTCTGACAAAGTCAAAACTTCATTCATAACCCCCTTCAGAACCTTCTATTTTGTTACGATGCCCTTTGGGCTAAAGAACGCAGGAGCTACATACCAGCGCACGATACAGCGTTGCCTCCACGACCAACTCGGACGCAATGTACATGCATACATGGATGATATTGTGGTGATGTCCAAAAACAAGGAAACACTGGTTTCCGACTTGGAGGAAACATTCGCCAATCTACGAAAATACAACATCATGCTTAATCCAAAGAAATGCTTCTTTGGAATCCCAGCCGGAAAATTGTTAGGTTTCATCGTGTCTCAAAGAGGCATAGAGGTGAACCGAGACAAAATCAAGGCTATACTCAATATTTCCAGGCCAACTCGCCTGAAGGATGTACAAAGACTAACTAGTTGCATTGCTGCAGACAGTCGGTTTGTAAGCCGGCTTGGTGAAAGAGCTGCACCATTATACAAACTCCTGAAAAAGACCAAGGATTTTGTGTGGACCAACAAAGCTGAAGCTGCGTTACAAGACCTGAAGAAAGTACTCTCATCTGCTCCTATCCTTGCTGATGCAGCCCATCCTGCGGACGCTACTACATCCACAACGCCAAGTCCCCAAGGTCGTCCCCAAGTCAACCAAGAAGATGGACCAGGAGCAGCCAGCTCCAAAACGAGAGTCTCCGCCGTCATCGCCCCAGAGAGTCCGCCCGGAACCAGCCGGAGTGTCCGGCGCAGCCGGAGTGTCCGGCTTGCCCCCGCCCCAACCTGGCGTGGACATTCAGAAGGCCAGTTTGGACACTACCCGGAGTGTCCGGCTACCCCGGACTGTCCGGTCACTCCGACCTGGACTGTCTGGCCCAAGTGATGGGCCTGCGAGCCAACAGCTGGGCCCTTGGCCCATGTACCCCTCTATTTCGCACCAAACCCTAGTTTTATGCCCAAACTACCCCTGAACTTGTGGTTGGCCTATAAATAGAGCCCCCGCCCCTCATTGTATCGCTTAGGCATAGATGATATACTAAAGAAAACCCCCCTTTGTGGAATCTCTAATTTTGCCTCATCCCCTTCTACCAAAGGGGATCGACTATCGTCACCACCTCGTTGGAGTTTGCATCGCGCCTCCCTCGTTGTACAAGGCCTTGGCATCGGTGTCCCTTTGCCAAGACGTCAAGACCCTCTCCAAGGTGTTCTTCCCTCTCTGTTTGGGATTGATGGGAGCACGTTGACCGATCTTTCCTTGTGAGGATTCTATCGGACCGGTGGCCACCGGTGAGAGCAATCAGCCTTGTATCGTGTGTGTTTTGCGTGTTCATCGTGTTCTTCGCGAGGTGTGCGTCCGCTTCCGCTACCTTCTCCATTTCCCCTCGCTTTCCCATCGATTTGACCACAAGATCCATGAAGATTGGGCCACCTTAGAGGTTTGCCCTCATCATTTGGTATCAGCAGCTTTTGCTTGCCATGGATTCCTCATTGATTTGGTCTTTTCCCCCATAAATTCGAAGATTCCACCAAAACAGCCCCAATTCGTGTTTTGGATCGATCTGTGATTTGAGTGTGTTTTGGTAGGTTTTGATCCGTGGATTACTTGCTAAACTTTTTGATCTACCTTCCCCTGCGTTTCCATAGGCTAATTCCTTGATTTCCCCCATCAATTTGAGGTTTTGGTCCCAGTTTTTCCGCCAAAACTCGTCTCGTTCGTGTTCTGGAAGTTCTGGTTCGACCGGACCGGACTGTCCGGCCAAAACGGACCGGAATATCTGCCCCACCGGAGTTTCTGGCCTAAACTGACCGGAATATCCAGCTCGGCCGGACTGTCCGGCCTGTGCGCACCGGACTGTCCGCCCCCTGCAGACAGAAAAATCTGCTTCACGGTTTTGAGCATAACTTTTGCATACGAACTCGGATTTTGGTGTTCTTTAACTCGTTTTGAAGAGGAGAAGGAGCTCTACATCATCATATCCGTGGTTCATGCTATCTACTCCATCCAAAATCCGTGAGCAAGGCGGAATCCACCAATAAAGGGTGAAGATCAGCGATGAAAGGTATAAAATTCCGCGACTTCTCCCCACTTGCTTTCCTTTGTGAGCTACACTATCTTTGCGTTCAACAAACACCTATTGAGACTAGTTCCTCCTATGATTTCTTGGGCTATGCACATTTGATACTTGTAGAATACCGAGCAAAAGTTGTGAGCGTGCTATCTCATATAGTTATCTTGTATAGTTGTTGGCACAACGAAGGGGCAAGTGAAAAAGAAAAGAAAAGTGAAAAAAGAGAAAAAAAGAAAAAGAAGAAAAAGAAAGAAAGAAAGAAACAAATGCCTCATAGAATAGGAAGCGCAAGCTTGATGAACATCAAATAGGTGGTACTTATTGTGCATATCTTGTAGCGCACCAATTTATTGCAATCGAACTAGTGTCTCTCCTTACACTTGTGCGACACGAGCTTATAGTCTTCGCTAGGTAATCATTTGGTTCTTAGCTCACTTTCTCCGTCGCGCAAGTCTCATTTATCCCACCGTGTGTGTTTCCTTGTACATATTTCCTCTTGTGGATTGACTTGTTTTGCTTTGTGATCATTGTGGTTCTTTACTTGCTATTTCAACATCTTGATTTCAGATTGTTCTTGGACACGCCACCTTCCATATATATCCACCATAAGCTTTGTGTGTGTGTTTTTTAGTGGTTAGTTGGTTTTGGTGTTCCGCGTGAACTTCACTTTGCTTGGTTTTGATTGCTCTCAAGTGTTGCCACTTGCACGATACTATCTTCCAAGGTAAAGTAAGGTTTGGTGTTGCATTCCTAACCCCCTACCACTTCCATATACACCACTTGGTCTTGTGAATCATGTCTAGGGACTCCGGAACCGAGGATGATTTATATGAAAAATCCATGATGAGCCACCACGACTACGACTCCACAAGTATAGAGGACATGATGGAGCACTACACCGACAATGGCTCCGCATGCTTCGAGGACCCAGAGCATTGCACATATGAAGGCTCCACATGCATGGAAGACATGGAGCACGTCATCAACTATGGATCCTCAAGCATGGAGGAATTGGAGCTCTACATCGACAATGGCTCCTCATGCATGGAGCACTACACCGACAATGGCTCCACATGCTTGGGTGATATGGAGTACTACATCAACAACGACTCCCCAAGCATGGATGACTTCGAGTGCTACAACGACGACGCCTCACCAAGCATGGAGGACATGGCAAGCTTCACCCACTTCGAGGGCTCTTCCATGAGCCATAAAGAATACCTCCACCGCTTGGAGATGGAGGAGTACTATGCCAAGCTAGCGGAGACGCATCATCAAGAGACCATGACCTTCAAGGCCAAGCGTGCCACACCAAAGGGCACCACCTACTTCGATGATCCACCTCCAAGGCGTCAAGCGCCACCACCTACATGGCGTCATGCATCACCATCTCCAGGGCGACGAGCGCCATCACCTCCAAGCCGTCAAGCGCCACCATCTCCAAGGCACCAAGCACGACCTTCTCCAAGGCGTCAAGTGCACCAACCTCCAAGGCAACAAGTGCCACCGCCTACAAGAAGAGTGGCGCCCCAACATCATCTTCCCAAAGAGGCGCCAAGAAGCAAGAATCTTCATCAACATACATCCTCTCGTGATCATCACCAACATCAAGAGGATACAAGACGTCGTTCAAGGCATCTTCGCCATGAAGACGAAGAATACATGTTGAGCACCATCCATAATGCTCAACCAAGCTCAAGAATGCACCACCATCACAAGAAGAGTGCCAAGGACAAGGAGCATCGTTGCGAGCGTCATGTGGATGATCAAGTGCGCCATCTACATCAACCTTTGGCAAGGCACGCCAATGACCTCCGTCAACACCATCATAAGGCACCTTCAACTACTCGTGCCACCACCAAAATGGCACCAAGAGCAAGCTCTCCTCCACGCCATCAAGCTTCAACGCCCAAACTTGACGTCCTAGATGACGCATGCACCTTCATGGATGAGGAAGAAGAAGACCTCTACTTCGCCAAGTTGGACGAGTATGTCAAGAGGACTACACAAGCCAAGGTGCAAGATGGCGATGACAAGGTCAAGAAGGGTGAGCATGGGACTTTCCCTTCACCAAAGGAGGCGCAAGGAGTTGAGAGAACCGAACCTACCCCCATATGCTTGAGTGATCATATGGTACCAATCCCATGTGAGTATTAGAGCCACTTAGCCCACTTGAGTGAAAACAAGAGTGAGATGAGTGACTCCACCATACGTA
Organism: Avena eriantha; assembly: GCA_910589775.1. NCBI lineage: Eukaryota > Viridiplantae > Streptophyta > Magnoliopsida > Poales > Poaceae > Avena > Avena eriantha. The sequence goes on from OU342742.1 coordinate 214,859,834, forward strand.
AGATTGAGTGCTTCCACTTGGAGGGCATGAGTGATACACCGAGTGAGTTGAGAGTGGTAGTTGATAGGTCATGTGAGACCACTTTCATTGCTAACAACTTACCCTCTACCTCTAGTGTGTTTCCTCATGATGTGCTAGGTTCCATGGATCAAGAAGCGCCAAGCTTGGAGATGATGATGCCTCTAACCAAGAAGATGTACATGGTGGATGAAGATGATGCCATCCCCATACATGATGAAGAAGTCGTCCACATGGAGGCCAATGCTACCACAACACCCACTTCATATGAGAGGTATGAACAAGGTAAAAATAAGGGTGTTGATGATGCCATGATCCCACTAGAGGACATGATGACTTGTGATGATTGGCATGCTATGGATGATGTTTGTGATATCACATATGACTCATTGGTATTTCCATGTGATACTTTGCCTTTGCATAATGTTGAGCATGTGAAATTATTTGATCGTGATGATGTTGCCATAGACATGCCATGCTCTAAACGCTAGTTGATGATATAATTGCTTGCACTTTGTTGAACAATTGCTCTTTCCAATGTTTTGCTTGCAATGATGTTACCAATGGTACCCCTCGAACCATGCTTTGTCATGAGTGTTTTACAATCTCTCCCATTGCTTGCAATAAGTTGAATAATTGCTCTTTCACTTGTTTTGCTTGCAACAATAATTCACATATGATCTATATTGAGATGGCCCCCATAGCTTTCTCAAATTTTGGAGATTTTGATGATTTCCATGATAAGCATGTTCCCCACTTGCATACTCACCATGCATATTTTTCATACTTGATTGACACTAATGGTGATGTGCACAAGAAGAGATATGTCATGATGGATGATGTATTTCTCTACCATGCACACACGTTCTTCCTTTTGTGTTTGATGTGTGTAGGTACCCGCATGATCATGTCAACCTCGGTTGAGCACGAGTTGACAAAAAGAGCTCTAGAGAGCATCCCCCAAGTGAGTTCAAAATCGAACCCAACTCTGATACCTTTTGCATGCTTTGCATCTTTCATGTTGAAAAATTGCTCTTTCCTATGGTTTGCTTGCAAGCATGTTAATGGTATTCTTTCACCTTGTGACAATCATGTTTCGTCGCTATTGGATATTGATGCTTTGTGTGTTTCCACGAAAATGTTGAACAATTTCTCTTTCCGATGTTTTGTGTGCAACCATAATGCCATTTTGCGCATGTATTGTCATGAGAGCTTCCAAGTCTCTTGTATTGTTGTTGCAACAAACATAAGGACCACTTGCTCTTTCATATGGTTTGTTTGCAAACATGTTGTTTTTGCTACCGCTTGCGATACTCATACCCCCATAATTTTGGCTTTTGATGATATGTGTATGGCATCCAACATATTGAACAATTGTTCTTTCTAATGGTTGGTTTGCACACATAATGTTGTTGCTTTGGATATGCTTCCTCATGTGTTTTTGCCGAATTCTCCTAGCTTTGCATCAAAGATGTTGATCAAGATTTTAGTCAATTGCTTTGAGTGCCACACTAAGATGTTATATGGAGTTTTTGAGTTCCCACATTTGGATGATGTTCAATTAAATTCCATGCACTTTGACCTTGCATACGCATTTCGTTTGCGATACTTGAGTTGTGTTAATAGTGTTGTGAACAAGAATGGACATGCCACAAATGACATGCTCCTCTATCACACACAAACATATTTTGCTCGGTCTTTGTTGTATGAAGGTACAATTGCATACGCGTCAACCTCTATGGACAAAGAGTTGACAAGACGAATCAAAGAGAGTTACCTAGGGTTATCCTTCAATGAGCTATCTCTATATCATAAGGTGAGTTCCTTCTACTTGAGGACTCATGCTATAATCTTCATGAATTGGCTACTCTTTGAGTGTTGCTTCGCTTTTGTTGTGAGCTTTGTAGGCTTCATGGAAGGTGAAGGAACATTGAAGAGTTGCCACATCAAGCTTCTCAAGGACGACTATATGGTGAACCCCAGGATCAAGAAGGTCTCTCGACATCATCTTCTTAGGATGAGCATGAAGAGTCGAGGACGACTCTTTTTGAAGGGGGGGCTGATGCAGCCCGTCCTGCGGACACTACTACATCCACAACGCCAAGTCCCCAAGATCGTCCCCAAGTCAACCAAGAAGATGGACCAGGAGTAGCCAGCTCCAAAACGAGAGTCTCCGCCGTCATCGCCCCGGAGAGTCCGCCCGGAACCAGCCGGAGTGTCCGGCGCAGCCGGAGTGTCCGACGCGACTCGGCCGGAGTGTCCGGCCTGCCCCCACCCCAACCTGGCGTGGACATTCAGAAGGCCAGTTCGGACACTACCCGGACACTACCCGGAGTGTCCGGCTACCCCGGACTATCCGGTCACTCCGACCCGGACTGTCCGGCCCAAGTGATGGGCCTGCGAGCCAACAGCTGGGCCCTTGGCCCATGTACCCCTCTATTTCGCACCAAACCCTAGTTTTATGCCCAAACTACCCCTGAACTTGTGGCTGGCCTATAAATAGAGCCCCCACCCCTCATTGTATCGCTTAGGCATAGATGATAGACTAAAGAAAACCCCCCTTTATGGAATCTCTAGTTTTGCCTCATCCCATTCTACCAAAGGGGATCGACTATCGTCACCACCTCGTTGGAGTTTGCATCGCGCCTCCCTCGTTGTACAAGGCCTTGGCATCGGTGTCCCTTTGCCAAGACGTCAAGACCCTCTCCAAGGTGTTATTCCCTCTCCGCTTGGGATTTACGGGAGCACGTTGACCGATCTTTCCTTGCGAGGATTCTATCGGACCGGTGGCACCAGTGAGAGCAATCGGCCTTGTATCGTGTGTGTTTTGCGTGTGTTCATCGTGTTCTTCGCGAGGTGTGTGTCCGCTTCCGCTACCTTCTCCATTTCCCCTCGCTTTCCCATCGATTTGACCACGAGATCCGTGAAGATTGGGCCACCCTAGAGGTTTGCCCTCATCACTTGCTGCACCGGAACCACAGGAACTGATGTTGCATTATCTTGCTGCGACAAACAAAGTCGTTAGTATCGTCATGGTGGTGGAGAGACCAGGGGAAAATCAGGAACACCTGGTGCAGCGTATGACTTACTTTGTCAGCGAGGTCCTGGCAGAATCAAAACAGTGGTATCCGCACTATCAAAAGCTGGCTTACGGTGTTTTCCTAGCATCTCATAAGCTACGACACTATTTCCAGGAGCATCCAATTACCGTGGTGAGCACAGCTCCCATGAGAGATATAATTAACAACAGTGACGCCACAGGACGCGTCACCAAATGGGGCATAGAGCTTTCAGCTTTCAATATTGAGTACAAACCTCGGACAACAATCAGATCCCAAATCCTTGCTGACTTTGTTGCTGATTGGACAGAGACAAAGGAGAATATGACCCTCCCTGAGTCAGAATATTGGACCCTATATTTTGATGGGTCTAAGGCTCGCGGGGGCTAGCGTGGTGCTCAAATCACCCCACGGTGATAAACTTCTATACGTGTTGCACATCCACTTCACAGCGACAAATAATATTGTCGAGTATGAAGCACTGCTATATGAGATCCGGATTGCTAAAGATATTGGCATCCGACGTTTGATGTGTTACGGAGATTCGGATCTTGTTGCTCAGCAAGTTTCGGATATTTGTAATGCAAATAAACACATGGCAGCATATAAAGCTGCCGTGGATGATTTATCTAAATCGTTCGAAGGGTTTGAGGTTCAACACATCCCTCGAGCAGAAAAGGAGGAAGCAGATGCACTATCTCGGATAGGCTCTGCATGGAAAGAGGTCCCGGATGGCGCTTTTTTAGAGCACCTCAAAGTTCCCTCAATAAAGGGAGTAGATGAGGAATATCTGACCAAATCCGACTCACCTCTAATAGCAGTCCTGGCTGTAATTCCTAGCTGGACCCAACCCTACCTTGATTATCTGGTAGATGGCAAATTACCCGAAGACGAGGTTCTAATCCGGCAGATCGTCCGACGAGCGAAAGCCTATACTATAGTTAAAGGTGAGCTCTATAAGCAGAGTGTTTCTGGGGGTTTTCAGCGCTGTGTATCTCTAGAAGAAGGAGTGGAAATCTTAAGAGAAATCCACGAAGGCGAGTGTGGTCACCACACTAGCCAAATCTTTAGTGGCAAAAGCTTTTAGACACGGTTGTTTCTGGCTTACAGGCAAGGCAGATGCCGAACGGCTGGGCAAGACGTGCAAGGGCTGCCAAACGTACGCGAAACAAGCTCATGTTCTGGCTGATCAGCTGCGAACAATACCTATAACATGTCCTTTTGCGGTCTGGGGGCTTGACATGGTAGGACCATTTAAATGGGCTCCAAGTGGATTTACTCACCTCTTAGTGATGGTGGATAAGTTCACAAAATGGATCGAGGCTAAACCCGTCACTAGTTGTGATGGAGCAACAACCAAAAGATTTGTCGAGGATGTTATAATCCGGTATGGTTATCCGCATAGCATTATCACGGACAATGGGAGTAATTTCTCTATGGGAGAATTGGCCGAATTCTACAACGAACAAAATATCCGGCTTGACATTGCGTCAGTCGCACATCCACTGGCTAACGAACAAGTTAAAAGAGAAAATGGTTTAATCTTACAAGGCCTAAAACCGAGACTCGAAGCACCATTACGACGTGCTGCGGGGGCTTGGGCAGAGGAATTACCCTTTGTAATATGGAGTTTACAAACAACTCCGAACAGGTCAACCGGATACACACCTTTCTTCTTGGTCTATGGCGCAGAAGCAGTTCTTCCTAGTGATCTGATTCACACTTCTCCTAGAGTGGCCGCGTATATCAAAGAAGATGCCGATATTTCTCGACAAAATGATCTTGACTTAGTCGAAGAAGTTCGCGTTGTTGCTGAAATGAGATGAATAACCTATCAGTAGAAGTTACGCAAGTATCATATCCATAGAGTCCGAAACAGATCTTTCAATAAAGGCAATTTTGTTCTCTGGCTTGTGCAACAAAGAAAGCACAAACTTTCCCTAGTATGGGAAGGGCCTTTCTTAGTTAGTCGAGTATTGCACAATGGTTCGTACTACTTAACTGACATGAGGCCAGTCAAAGAAAGACATGCTACTAAGAAGAGAAAGAGAGCTGGAGGCAGTACAAATCCGGATGAGTTAGACAGACCATGTAATATTGCTCAGCTACGTCCCTTTTATTCTTAGTTTATCCTTGTTTGTAATCATACATATGTACATGTTCTGTGAGAAATAAAAGTCTTGGTTGCCTCAAGTTTTTTCTAAGAAGTTTTTACCATCTTATTTCCGAATGATCATGTCATAGTCGAAAATCCCAGAATACTTGAAAGTACTTTATGCTCATGTTTTTTCTGGTTTAGATTTCCAATTCTAAAAATGCTACCTTCGGGTATAACTCTAAAGTTTCTAGTCTACACTTTGGTTATTTGTCTGATTGCCGGATGCGAGTATTTTCCGAGTAGTGAATTGTTGGTACTGGAAGCCGGCTTTGTTTCCGAGTTTAAACTGGTTTAGCAATTGAGCTCCGTTGCTCGGCAAAGTTTCTGTGCAGAAGGTTTAGCCATCTCACGAAAGGGACGAGGCGGAAAGCCAGATAAACGATAAGTATAGACGAAAAATTATAAGTGCTTACGGAAACATTTTAGGCACACAAAAATTTAAAGCCAAAAGTGCTGAATAGGTTAAAAGCTTAGCACTAGCAAAAATTATAGTACTGCATATTTACAAACCCATAATTTTTCTCGGAATAATACATTTGCTTTTGGTAATCTATGGAGCAGGAGAAGAGGTAGGCACTGACGGCTCCTGGATGCATCGGCCTCGGTTTGGTAACGCTCCGAGATGTTCAGATCCGATACGGTCTGTTCATCGTCAGAGCCTTCAGCTGCTTCTTCCGGAGGCGGAGGCGGTGTATCCACGCGGGTGAATAAGGGACTTTTGTAGCTGGTTAAGTCAGCTACGTGACACCCATATCCGGCGCAGGAGTCCATGATAGCCTTGATATCCTGCTCCTGGCCGTCTTCATCCACCTTGCAGTACCCTCTGGTCACTTGCCATATCTCCATGTTTCCATGGTGGCTCATGACCATGGTGAGAGCGTTCTGCGCAGCGGATCACGCGTAGGACATGTTCTAGTCCTGAACAAGTTGCGGCATATCCTTCGCCTTGTCTCGCACCTGAAAGTCCGACATGCTATGCATGTCCGGAACCTTAAGACCTTCGCCAATATCCTTAAGGGATTGGCAGAAGTCGTGAAGCAGATCACCGACTTGAGTAAGCCGGTGGGTGCGAGGCTCGGCAGAGGTGGAGTCAGTCAAGTTCAGAGGACCTATACACATAACGCAAGAATAGTTAAGGAAAATCCGACATTGAAAAAGTCAAAGCATATAAACAAGTTAGAAAGATGGAAAGTTACCGAAGATGACATCGTGAACTTTGGTCTTCTCTTCTCGAAGACTCCGGAGTTCAGCCCGGAGCGCCTCGGAAAGACTTCTCTCTGCAAAGCTCGTTGTTGAGATCCGAGATTCTCTGATCTTGAGCCGCAATCTTACAATCACGCTCATCAGTAGCCATGGAGGAGGATTCGAGAACTTGAGCGATGCTCTTCTCATGATCCGCCGTGAGCTTATCCAGCTCTTGGCAAAGTTCTTTGTTCTCCACCACCAAGGTTTTGAGGTTCTCGGCCTCTTCAATCATAGCGCAAGACTGTTTTACCAGTGCTGTAAGTCAAAAAGAACAACAGTTCAACGAAAATATTCAACTATGAAAACACAAAAGACAAGGTTTGAGTCTCGGAATGTTTACCTTCGGCCTCATCCTTGGAGACCTTTAGCTCAACATTTTCAAGTCAGAGAGCTTTGATCTCTCTCCGCTTGTTGCAGATGTTCTTCAACAAATCCTGGTTATATGAATTAACTTTCTGTAAGTCAGAATCCCAAAGTCAGAAGTCTATTGAAGACTCGGGCTAATATTGTTACTAATATCAGCACAAGCCTTGGGGGCTACACTAGTTCATTCTTTGACATCCTAAGGAAGCATAAACCCGGATTGTATATCCTACTTCATGCTTGTGGGCTAGAGGATATGATATGAAATGAAATAAAGAAAGTCGTGAGTTGGAATTCCGACTTACATGATGTTCATGTGAGCTTGCTCAAACACATGTTCACCTTGGTGGTAACCTTCTCGGCGAGGGTGAGTGGAATAATCGGAGGTGGTGGAAGTACACCAGCTCTAAGTCCCTCGTCGTGAAGGCGAACTTGTTCAAGAAGGTCGAAGTACTTGATGTCTTCCGCCTCTTGTGCTTCTTCTTCGGCAAAGAGATTTCTCTTCTCTAGGCATTGCCGGGCCAGAGGATGGATTTCTTCTACAGATTTCCGAGACAAGCCAAATTTGGCAAGTCTCAGATTGTTCAAGAGGTTTTTGGCAAAGGTCTCTGTCGAGGGATCATTACCCAAAGAGGGTTCACCCTTATCAAAACCTGAGCCACCCGTGGTGGCATCAGTCTGTGATTCGAGGATCACTGGCCCCGTTGAAGGAGCCGGATCTTCTGCGACAACCGACGATGGAGTAATCACCGGCGTTGCAGATGGTTGTGGGGCAGGAGTCGGAGGAGCCACAGCAGGAGAAGCTATAGTCAGCTTCGTCTGCCGCAAGGGTTTCAAAGAAGTTCCCTTCCCCTTACCCTTGATGAGCTTCTTAGCTCTAAGAATGTAACAGAATGCAAAAACATTACATCTCGGAAGCAAAATTCGAGTAAGGTACAAAGGCGGAAGTTGTGTTCAAAGTTACCTCTTCACGACTGGCACCTCCTTTGTGCCGACGGCCACTGTCGGAGCCTTGCGCTTCCTAGGCACAACGTTCGGCAGTGGGACCAGTTCCGCCTCCTGAGAAAACTCTGGAGGATATCCCTCGAGGGGAGCTAGCTCCGACTCGGGGAGGTCGTCAATATGAAAAGAATAAAATATCTCAGTATTGTAAAATTAAAGGTGAAACACATAAAAGGATTTATTGTTGAAGCTTACCGGAACCATAGGGTCTTCCGCTGTATGCATATCCAGAGACAAGTCCGGAATCTTCCTTTCAATCCGCTCCTTGATCGTCCATTTGATCTGACTTATGTAATCATGTGGCTTTAAAGCCTTAGGACTGATGCGGAGGGAATCATTCTTCGACGCCGTGGTGGAGTGCATCAGACGGTCACCGTGGTATTGGAGAGGCTGAATCCAGCGTGCGACCCAGCATAAGACCAGGTCGGATCCTTTCATGCCCTTGTGTTTTATCTGATATTCGATTGGCCTCTTAGGGAGGATCAGATCGTCACTGAGAGCCGGAGGAGCCTCGTCCCAAGACGGTTGGGCCGTGGCGGCTCCGTCGATGAAAGCCGGCAAAGCAGTGGCTTTGTCGGGAGCAGGAATATCCTTATGATAGAAGAAAGTGGCCGGCCATTGTTTGACCGACTCACTGGTAGAAATGCGAGGATAGCTACGCTCGCGTCTAAGAGAAAGGCTAATAGTACCGGCAATGTAAGGATTACCGGCAATAATGGAGTTTCTACGAACATGGAAGTAGAAAAGAAACAAAGTGGGACTCGGCCTAATGCTGAGATACCCCTCGCACAAAGCTGCGTAAGAACTCATCTCTAAGATGGAGTTCGGGGGAAGATGGTGGAGCTGTACACCGTAATGATCAATCACCTAGAAAAAGAATTCCGAGGGAGGGAACGACAAACCTCTGTCGAGGTGGGTGCCGAAGTGGACCCGCTCGCTGGCGCGCGGGTGGGGGATGGTTTCGCCGAAACCGCTCTGCCAGTCGCCGGCGCGGAGGAGACCTTCATTCTCCATGCCTTGGAGCTTCTCGTCGTCGAGGAGGCAAGGGATCTAGACTCCCCGGTTGCTCTCCTTCACATCCACAGCCATCGCTGCCACAGCTGCCGCTGCCAAACCGGAAGAGGAAGAAGAAGCCATTTCTCCGGTGCGTCGGTGACCTTGGATGGGTGGCACTAGGAAATCTGGGAAGCGGGAGAGCTGTGTGCGCTAGGGAGATGTGGAGGAGAAGGAACGGCAAAGGGAACAGGTGAAGAGGAGCGAAGGAAAATCCTCACCCCTTATAACCACCTACCTACGCCAAGATTCGTGCAAACCCCACTGTGTAAACGCCACGCGTCGTGGAAGGAACTGGGAAGGACCCACACGATGATTACGTCGCCTCGATCACCGCGTACACATTTAAACGGCGCCTCAGTTCCGCAAACGGCGAACCCACCAACGGTCGTGCTGACAGGATGTTTGTCAGATGACGTGACTTGACCATGACCAGTGTCAGATGACGTCAGAGACCAAGTTCTGTCTTAGTTTGAAAATCAAGCTGGGAAATCCGAGTAACGTGTTGATAGGTCCAACTTATTTTTAAGACCCAGATCGTATTTTTTATTGTGAAGTTTCAGGAACCCTTCAAGATTATGCAAGCCGAAGATCAAGCTAGACGATGATGAATCCGACTTAGGATCTTGGAGACTTCGGGGGGCTGCTGTTGGGGATATACTTTCCGGGTCCTCAATGTTCCTCACTGACCAAGGTGGCCCAATTCGGGTTAGAGCTTTGCTTCACGGGCGGCCCAGTCAGGGAGAAGAGACGGAGTCCAATCCGGCTACGGGAAGGCCCAAAAGACTTACCAACTTAGACCCATAGTGTTACTTGTAGTTCAAGATGTACTCTGTAACCGACTCTTAGTCGTAGCCGGATAGATCTCTCTTATAAACCCTAGGCCAGATATCTATATGAGCCATCCTAGGGAGAGCCTTTAGGGCACCCTCAATAGTCTACAATCTAAACTCGCACAGGCGAACCCTTGTAACCCATATTCTAGCACTGCCGTATTACTGGATTTCTAGCAGGAGTAGGATCCGTCCAAAGCCGGCGGATTCGAACCTGGGTAAACTTGTGTGTTCACCGTCCCGGAACACCGTACGTCTCACACCCCTCTCTTCTGCACGCCTCGAGGACCCCCTCATGGCGTACTTGTCATCAATCCGACGACAACTATTATAATATTTCATATAGTTTATGATTAAGTTTTATATCATGCTATAACTATATTGAGTGGAAACATCAATACACGTGTGATATACAAACAACCAGGGGTTCCCAGTGAAACTCTAGTCACTGGTTCATTGGTCAACACATGATCATGTTTCCTGATCATGTGGCATTTATGCCAGTTGGAAATGGAGTCATCTCATTCCGAGAATGAGATGATGAACCAATACCCAACCTAAACATCGTGACCCAATCATGTCACGGAGTTCAAGTTACGATGATTAGAAATGGATCCTCGTAGACTATTGCTTAGACCGTGAGGCTATATCAATCATTGTCTCCCGAGAGTGCTTAGATAGCATCAAGCGCCACTTGGTAATACAATGGTTATAAAGGTGTGTTCAGGTAATTGGAGGAAACCGTAGAGGCAATATATGTCAAGAGCGGGATTTTCCCGTCCATGTGACGGGAAGATACTCGAAGGGCCCACTCGGAGAAGTTATATCCAATAGCTACGCATCGTGTGATTTGATCATGGGGATATCACTTGTCGGAACGAGTCAAGTAGCATTGTTCAGTAACGAGATTGAACACGACATGGAGATGTCATTGATCAGATCTTGGGCAATGCAAGTATCGAGAGACAAAGGGAATAAGACACAGCTGTCCTGGTTCAAACGACGAAATATCTTCGTGGAACGCACAGGGGTCACAATTTCATCCAGGTCCCTCTATCGATCATTGGTGTGGGAGTGTCCCGGCCATGTCTGCAGTGCTCCCGAACTGTGGGGTATCATGCTTCAGGGCTTGATGATGCTTAGAGAGTGTTTATAGGATCGGTAGAATCGCTAAAGAATAGTAGAGAGAAAACCGGAAGGGTTTCGGTAAGTCCGGAGGATGTCCGGAGTGGAGGTGGAAGGTGTTCCATAGCCACGGAGGTTGAATAATATGTGAATGAATGTTAAATATTGATTTAATCATTTATTCATAATTGTTTAATAAAGAGAAAATCAATTTAAATGGTCAAAGGCTTAATGGGCCAATTTCCGGAGGGAAAGGGCCCATTATGGAAAGGAGAGAGGGCGAAGGGGCCAGGGGGTGGCCGGCTGGGCCTAGCCCCCCCACCCCCCACGTGGGGCCCACTAGGTGGCCGACAGCCTCCCCCCTCCTCTCCTTTAGTCCCACCTCAGGACTTTGAGGGAGGTAGTACCTCTCCTGCCCCTATATATAGTGGGGGGTATTTGGCCAAATAAAATACACCAATAATCAATAAAGGTCTTCTCACTTTTGGGAGGACCTCTAATTGATATTTTCTCTCCCCCCCCTCTCTCTCTCTCTCTCTCTCTCTCTCTCTCTCTCTCTCTCTCTCGTGACCGTGGTCCCAAGTCTAGACTGCGCGAATGAGAGACATCTTCACCGTGGAGCGCCGTCGCGCTGCGGGATTCGGGTCCGGGAGCTCTACTTCCGCAACTGCTGCTGGATCAGGGAAGCGGGATTCATCGTTAGGCACCGAACGTGTGTATCTCCCCGCGAGGTGTCGCACTTGAGGCACTCAAGTCGTTGGATCCATGGGAGTGCAAGGACTTCATCACGACCTTGAGGTTGGCTTCGGCTCGTCTACATCAACCACGCTCTCCTGAGCGTTGACAACGCTTTTTGGTCTTCAAGGGTAAGTTTGTGAAAAGCCCCTCCTATTACTGTATTACTAATAGATAGGTCCTGGCAGCATCAGGGGTTCAGGGGCGTAGGGTAAAATTTATTGTTTTCATACGCGGAACCCCTTCATTGGTATCAGAGCTAGATCTATGCGTAGTAATGCTAGTACGGGTAGAACACACGAGATGTAGTGTGTGGGCATTGATCTTTTAGTTGTTACCCTCCCACATGTACTTCTGTATACCGTAGTTATGCTTGATGAAGCGGCCCCCAACCGACTTTACACCTTCATTCGCGAGACGGGTCCACGCTTGACATACGGCTTGTACCGTATAAAGTGGCTTAGGGGGGTGTCTGGCTCTCTCGCATTAGTTGGTATACCATTTGAAACGGAGGGACCCAAAAGGGGTGTAGTAGAGACAACTACTTGATCAGCGTTGTGCTGAAAGTTCGTAGGTAAGAACGGTTCTTGTGTGAAAGCCCATTCAGCCACGTAAAACATGCAAAGATAAAGTAGAGGCGTCTAACTTTGTTTTGCAGGGGGCGTTGCTTTGTGATATGGTTGTGGCAAAGTTAAAGTGATTACCTTCTATTACGTAGTAGTAGATAGTCACGGAGGTGACGGACTACCACGCAGGAATGACACCGGTGTCTACGGCGCCGGAATCTAGTGACGACGGATGGAGATCACGACGTGAAGGACCATATCACATCGCATTTACATTCAATGTTATTGTTTGTATATCTTGTTGTGTGCTAGTATTAGATACTCGACGGTAGCCTAATAAGATGATCCCTGTTAAAACTACCAAGGATTGTGTTCCCCCTTAGTGTGCACCACAAAGAAAGTTCTTCGGTATGAGGCGATCCATGGTACAGGCATGGGTGTCAGACATATCTACGTTTGCATACAGTGGGTGTAAGCCATGTTGCATAGCGAATACACTAAGGTTGAGTTGGCGATCCTAGCATGTGTAGACATGGCCTCGGAACACGGATGGTCGAAAGATCGAGCACGAGTCGCATGAATGATGTGACCGACGTTTAGCGTCCACTCTTGAACCCACATCGATGGCCGTGACGATCGGGGGAGATGTGGCTGATAGGGGTCGTGTTATCACTAGGAACCCTTTTGGGGATAGGTGTTTCTGAGTGGAGTTATTATTAACTCATTTAATTATAAACTTAGTCTAAATTCCTTTTGCAATTATAAATGTAGATGGCACCTTTCCTGTTGACGATTGATTGGTTAGAAGAAGAGAAGCTCAGATTAGATGAATCAAACTTCTCCATATGGGTTGTGTGTCTCCATGTTCTCCTTTGCGAGAATGACGTGGTCGACTACATACTCCACGGGATGGATTTGGATCAGCCCACTGACCTAGAGACCCCAGAGCAGCGGAAAGACCGCTATCTCCGTCATGAGATGGCCTCCTTCATTTCAGTTACCATGCGTTTTAGAATGGTGGATGAGCTGTGGCCTTTCGTGGGTGATGTCAACCTTCGTTCGGTGATGCTACAGCTTAGGACACATTTCGTGGAACAAGCACGCATATGGGAGCATGAGCTGATGGGAGACTTCCTCTCCATTAAGATGGAGGAGAACTCATCACTGGACGACCACTTGGAACACATGCATGATGTGTACATGAGGCCTGCATACTTCCTAGATAGCTGGATGGCGGGCTCTTTTGCAAACGGCGTTGTGCTACGGTCGCTGCCACCAAGTTACCAAGCACAACTCAAGACTTGCATTATGAGGGGCGACGCAGAATCAATGGAGTTCCACCGGTTCGTGACACATCTCAGGAATGTGTTGGTTGAACCAGATGTCGCTCAGCTCATCAATGACAAAGGTATATATTTGATATACAGTTTTATAAATGTTATAATCTTGCAAACACATTTGCAGTGTTAAGTATATTTGATACTTGTTCTGCTTTGCTGAAAACAGGTCCTTCTGCATGAGAGGTGCTTGCTAGAGAGGAGGTGATGTTGCGTGTTGATGGTGAGCATGATGATGATGGCTGACGACACTCTCCCTCAACATTTATCATTTAGTTTATGTTTTAGGATGATTATTGTAATCAAAAGATTGTGAACTTCTTTAGTGTGTCTCACACTTTGTGAGACGGTTATTCATATGAGTTTGTAATAAATGGTTGTTCTACTTTTATGAATGATTTCTATTCATGTTCATATCTTGTGTGATTATATGTGAATTATCCTTGTTCATTTGAAACTAATTGATAATGCATGAACATTTGTAAAACATTAAAATGCCTTAGGATACCCAACTTAAATGATATTTCATTACGGAATGAAAACCATTGTTTAAAATTCAAAGTTATGTGATAATATGTGAAAGTCATTCGATTTATTATCACATATAAATCATGCCTAAGTTCAGCAAAATAACTTAAACACCGTGTATTACTTGAATACAAAGTGTTTAATGAAATGTTAAAAGTAAATACATATTCGATGTATTGCGTTTTAATGAAAATGGTAATTATCATTGTATGATTGTTTAAATGCGTAAAGAAGTTTACCAAAGGAAACATGAATATGAAACTATTTGATTTGATCAAAGTGTTTCATCAACAAAGGGTATAAAGATAAAAGAGAATCTAATTACTATGATTTGATCAATAGTAATGAAATTCAACTTTATAAGAATGGCATAAAAGAAATTGTGGAATGCAAAGTGACATGGGTATACCCTACAGGTACTCGACTTTGGTATATATGGTCCTGATACGGTGGAAGCCCACGGCATTGCCACAGCCAAATGAAGACTTCGAGTGCCCCACGGACTCTCGATGACTTGCGAGACAAGAAGAAGTCTAGAGATAGAAAGTCTGAAGGGAAAACCCTAATCTGTAACCGACTCGACCTGCTAACCGAGACCTGGCCTATCTATATAAAGGCTAGGAGGGGGCGGCGAGGAGGACACACGCAACCCTAGTTTCCACAACTGTCGCTAGATTGCATCTATGCGCCCCTGTAATCTTTGATTCCTTCGTTAATTCCAAGAGTAGACAAGCAGGAGTAGGGACCTCAATGAGGCCTGAACCTAGGTAAACCTTACGTCCATGTGTGCTTGCTTGCTAGCCGATTGATGCTTCCAGCGCTCCCTCCTTCTCCAAAACCCAAGTCCATAACAATGGGCATTGAAGAGTTAAACCCTCGTCAATTGGCACCATCTGTGGGATTTGGGAGTGCTGATGTTGCGGCTTCTTTGGCCTCATCAACCGCGATCTACAACTCCGCAATAGCGGAGATTCGCCAGCTCTTCGGCGCGTTCGACTTCACTGTCCACACGCCTGCCACTCGCCCGGCCTTTGAGTCTGTGGGCGATGGAATCAGCCTGACGATCGGGAGCTTCCACTTCCAAGTTGGTCTGATGGGCACGCTTCGCATGCCTGACCAACCAACGACATCCGCGATTGCTCTAGCATCGTGGTTCCCGCTACCAATCGGCACCCTCAGTGAGCTCAACACCTTAGCAATAGCTAAAAGCACAGATAGCGACAGTAGTCGCGGATCCGATCTGGGCGGCCTAGCAATGGAAGATGGGGTTTACGGCTCCGGATCCGAATGTTGCTGGAGCAAGAGCTTCCCCAGCCACTTCATGTGTGCCGTCATCAACAATGGCGACTCCACCGCTAATTGCAAAAATGGTGGCAATGGATCTGGCATCGATCTGCCTAACGGTGGAATACCTAATGGCGGACCTCCCAACGGCGGCCCCCCAAATGGTGTCAATGGCGCGCCCATCAACAACGGAGGGGCAGTCAACCCTCCAACCATGGTGAACGAGCACACTGGCAAACGTGTCGTGATCAGGCTCAACGATCTCGATTGGGCCCGTTGCCGAGAAGCTCTGCGAGGCAATCCTCTGCCTCCAGGCACGTCGCAGGAGATGCTGATGGGCTACCATTGGCTACTTAAGGAGGAGTGCAGACGCGAGCTACAAACAATCGCGCAACTCGAAGCGCGTAAAAAGGCGGCGGACGAGTCGAGTCTTCGACGGGCCAGGCTCTCCTCCCACAGAGGATCCTCCTCCAAGGGCAACGAGTATGTGGCCAACAAGAGGCGATCTCGAATGGCCCACCTCACCGAGCAGGAGCGCATAGAAGCTGTGAAAGTCCTCGACTTTAGCTCTATGATAGTCGACACCCAAGGCAACGTGGTCCCAAAGACGCCGCATGCAGCAGTGACAGTGGCCACCAAGTACCTACTCAACAACCAGCTGCCGGCTGGAGATCCCCGAGCCGCCATGCACCGATCTATGATCACGGGCTTGGGGTTAATCGAGGATGCTCTCGACAAAGAGCCGACAACCACAACAGTGGCTATCGCAGCGGTAGACACCGCGACTCCGGGAAAACCACGCAGGTATAGCAACACCGCACTCGCGAAGAGGCACCCGTGACAACAATCGAGGACAAACTGTCCGGGCCATGCAACATGCACTTCTACATCGACAAGCATGACGACAAGAAGAAATCTAGCCACCATCTCAAGGACTGCCGCGAGTTCCTCAAGCTCCACGAGGGTTTGGCGCGGATGAATCACGACGCAGTCAACAAGGGCTACGGAGTCTCCCCAGGCGCTGTAGCACATGGAGCTCCTCCTCCACCACCTGGAGTGCCACCACCCGCAGCCGCACCGGTCCATGATCAAGGCGATGAGCCATACCCACGGGCTATGGGCAACATGATGATCCAAAAAGGACGCCCTCGAATCAGGTACAGAAGGCCATCACTCGCCAAGTCAACTTGGCGACAAACTCACCACCATCCACCACTGAGTACCTCAGCGGAAGTGACTCCTGCATCACCTTCGACAAGCGCGACCACCCGTGCCAAGTACCTTGCCCAGGCCACTATCCCCTCATACTCGAGGCACATATCGGAGGCTTCGACATGAGTCGTGCCTTCATGGATGGTGGAAGCGGCATTAACCTTATGTTCGCATGTACCTTGCGAGCGATGAGGATCCCTCTGACCTGCCTAGATGTCTTGGACACGAGATTCCATATTGTCCCATGCAAGGGCATATATCCCCTGGGAAAAATCAAACTCGACGTCATCTTTGGCACGCCGAAAAACTTTCAACGTGAATGCATCGACTTCGAAGTCGTCGACTGGCCCTCACAGTACCACTGCATCCTCGGATGCGTCGCGTTCACCAGGTTCATGGCAGTACCACATTACGCCTACCTGCAGATGAAAATGCCAGACCCAAACAGCGTCATCACAATCAATGAGAGCTTCGAGAGGTCCGACAGCTGCAACAGGGAATTCAACAGAATTTCCCAGTCCTTCGGCATGCAGGAGGAACTCGCAACATTGAAGGAGTCGACAGACAACAGTCTGCCTCCCCTGAGCTGGCCAAGTTCACCTGACCTGTCCTTCGACTCGTCGGTGCACACAAAGAAAGTTCAGGTTCACCCACAACTTGAGTCCCGCATAGGAACTCGCGCTCGTCGAATTCCTCCATGAGCACTGGGAAATCTTCGCCTGGTGTCCAGCGGACATGCCAGGGGTTCCTAGGGAATTCACCAAGCATGCACTCAATGTCAACCCAGACGCAAGGCTATTCAAACCAACAATTCGACAACTATACCAAGCAAGAGGCAAAAGTATGAAGATAACGAACTACCACGATTGACTACAAGAAAAGATAAGGAGGCAGAAAGCTAACACTTGAACTGGTCACCCAGCAGCGCCACCTCCCCTAGTAGATACTGCTCTCGGGCGGTGGCTTTCTCCGCCCTCTACTTCCATACATCCGCGTTACCGCGGAGGATGGGCAGTTCGTGTTCCAGCTGCTTAACGCGATCGCGCAGTCGCGAAAGCAGGGACAACTCATCCACCCTTGAGTGCGACAGTGCTAAGGTATCACCAGCGGATGGTGGATCCTGAGGCTCACTCGAAGGACCACTCGATGTACCCTATCACAAGCCAAGCAAGAGACAATAAGGGACCAAGCAACACATAGACAAAAACTCAAGTGCATCCAAACATATCAAAAGTATCAACAGAGACACTTAGCCAGTGACATGTTTTCAAAAAAAAGGAGTCGCACTATCAACTATTACAGATATCACTACGGAGGAGCATCTTGCTTCTTCGACTTGGACTTCGGTTTCGGGGGCCTCATCGAGTCTGTGGCAGTATCAGACGCCACAGACTTCCCGCCGACCCCTGACGCTGCAGCCTCCGCCGCCTACTTGGCTCACTGCAGCTCCTCAGAGTACTTGGCGACTGTGTTGATGAGTTGCAGCCCCTACTTGCCACAGGCAGTTGCAAAAGGCGCAAAAACTACCAACTAACCATCTGCACCGACATGCATCGACTTGGAGACCGCAACGGGATCCACCTCCATGCCATGGTCTTGAACCATCGCGAGTGACATGGAAGCGCCAGCCGCACGAAGCGAGTTCTTGAAGCCCGCAGGAATACCTCCAGCAAGGGACTCTACCAGGTCATCCATGTTCTCGATCAGCTTAGCTTTGGGCACCAGCTCCTCGTGGATGTGATACGTTGCAAACGTATCCATAATTTTTGATGTTCCATGCTTGGTTTTATCTACTTTCTTATGCTTTGTCTACACTTTGGAGTGCTTTTCATATGATTTCTTGGACTAACCTATTAACAAGAGCCACAGTGCCAGCTGCCTGTTTTCTGCTGTTTTTGGTTCTAAGAAAGTCAGAAAATGAATATTCTCGGAATTGGACAGGACAAAAGCCAAAGTCAGTTTTTCACCGAGGGACACCTAGAGCCAGAATACGAGACAGAGAGGGGCTGGGGCCCGGCCACACCACCTGGTTGCGTGACCAGGCCTGGCCCGCGCCAGGGGGTGGTCTGGCCGCCCCAGGCACCCCCTCGGCCTCTCTCTTCACCTATAAGTTTCCTCCTGACCTAAAAACCCAGGGGGGTTTGACGTTTTTCCAGAAAGAGTTCCGCTTTGCTGCCACCACCAGATTCCACGATTTGGAACCAGAAACTCTGTTCTGGCACCCTGCCGGGATGGGGAATTGGAGGAGATCATCGCCATCATCATCACCAACGCTTCTCCATCCACCATCCATGTTTCCCCCATCTATAAGTGAGTAATCCCCCAATGTAGGCTATGGGGATGGTAGGGATTGGATGAGATCGTTCATGTAATGGCATCAGATTGTTAGGGTATGGTGCCTAGTATCTACTATTAGTGCTTTTTGACTTTGTTGCGACTTCTTATGCTTAATTCTTGTCACTAGGGCCCGAGTGCCATGATTTCAGATCTGAACATGTTATTGATTCATTATGATAGTATTGTTTTTGGTCTTACGTGCAAGTTGTATACACATGTTGTTGTTCGGAACCAATGGCCCCAAAGTGACAGAAATCGGGATAACCGGAGGGAATGGCTTTGATGTGAGGATCACATGTGTTCACGGAGCGTTAATGCTTTGCTCCGGTGCTCTATTAAAAGGATCACCTTAATTACCAGTAGTTCCCTTGAGGCCCCGCTGCAAACGGGCTAGCAGGACAAAAGATGTTGTGCAAGTTCTCATTGTGAGCACGTATGACTATATATGGAACACATGCCTATGATTATTTAGTACTTGGATGCTTTATCTTATTTATCTGCAATTGTCTTATGTTCTGATTGCTATGTGAATTGTCTTGTCCATGCAACGCCCGTCCATCCATCCCTATGCCTACCGCGCTTTAATCCTACTGTTTACTGCAATTGTTACTACTGTCTTTACTTTTACTACTGCTATTACTTTACTATTGCTACTACAAAATTGTTGCTACTGATAAACTGTTGTGAGCAAGATTGTTTCCAGGTGCAGCTGAATTGACAACTCAGTTGTTAAGGCTTATAAATATTCTTTGGCTCCCCTTGTGTCGAATCAATAAATTGGGGTTCACTTCCCTCGAAAATACTGCGATACACCCCCTATACTTGTGGGTCATTAGGATGCGACTGAGTACACCCTTAGCTTTGGTCAGCGTTCCCTGAATGGAAGCGATGCGGTCTTCGACTGCCGCGACGGCGCCTGCCAAAGCATCATCACGAAGAAGCGCCTAGGCATCGAAGATCAGACCACCAGCATCTACACAAAACAAAAATATCAGCACGAAGGCAAAACATTGAAGGAAAAAGCAGTCAAGACACAACAGGAAAAATACCTGAAGGAGACTTGGTAATCGAGAAAAGTTGTTCTTCGAACAACTTCTCCCTGGCAGCGATGGACGCGCGCAAATCCTCTTTGCGTTTCTGTGATTCATCAAATGCGGCGACTGCCTCGTCGCGACTCTTCACCGTCGCGGCGAGCGTCTTTTCAAGAGAAGCGGCTTCGTGAAGAAGCATGTTATGCTCAGCTGCAAAACATACAAGATAGACCGTTAGTCGAGTATACAAATGATAAAGAAGAAGAAGCAAAAACACTAACTTTCAACCACGCGATGGCGATTGTCCAGCAATGCGTGCTGGCGACCCATTGCAAGTACTTGCTCCGCCAGGCGAGCAGCTTCCTTCACAATAAGCTGCAACAGGAGAAAAACAAAAGGATCAGCAGATAGCACGGATGACTAATTCGACTGAAAGTAAAAGCAACATCACACATACGTGCTCCTCCAGAGACTCCAAAGTCGATTGCCGCGCAGTCGTCCGGACAACCATCTGGTGCTCCACAACATGTGGAGAACTTGATGAATTGTGCCTAGGGTGGGCCGCCAATGGAGGCGAAGGAGTTCGCTTAGCCACTTCCTTGGCTTTGGAGTCCGCGACTCCAGATTCTTTCAAAAATTAGACGTCGCCAGAAGATGACGATGCCGGTTGACTATGGAACAAAACCAACATCAGGAGATGCAACTCCAAAAAGAACCAAGATGAGAATTGTATACTTACCAGTCAAACTTATCAAAATCGAAGGTTTGTTCCTCTGACTCCGACGACTCCTTCGGTAGCCTCATCTTCTTGCGGGCAGATGGCGCCATGGAACTCACAGGAATAGCAGGAATTGGCGACTCCGCACCAATAGCTGGGCCTTTTGGAGTCGAAGGAGACGACGCATCTGGATCTTCGTTGCGCAAACGCTTGTGAGTGTCCGAACTTCTGGACTCGGGGGGCTTCCTCCTCCTCTTCAAATGGTACGGTCGACTCCGACTCGTCCTCCTCATCTACTTCTCGAGGAATAACCCCCTCAGGAAGAGGGGGCAAACTGGGAGACATTTTCCAATCCCGCATACAGAAAACAAGTCAGCACACGTCAAGAAAATCAGAAGCACTCGACAAATAAAGCTCCTTCATAGAACAATCATACCTTAGGAGGATGGTTAGAAGCATCGAATGGAGGTACAACTGGTTCACTGGGGAGTACATCCTTGGCAGTGTACTTGGTCAGCAGTCGCACCCTCTTATCTACTTCACTCGCGGAAATACCATCGGCAAATACGCGAGTGACATCGTCCGCACCAGCCCATTTGAACATAGGGTGGATTCTGGCCTGCAAGGGCTGGATGCGACGGCGCAACCATGTGCGAATGAGGGTGCAACTTCCCTCTTCTTTACCCATGCGACTCTGAGGTTGCATACGCGCTCGTATAGCACATATGTCTCCTCAGACTCATCAGGCATCACAATGTTCTTCCAAGAACGCCTCTGATACATTGCAAATGTATCTATAATTTTTGATGTTCCATGCTTGGTTTTATCCACTTTCTTGTGTTTTGTTCCAACTTTGGAGTATTTTTCATATGATTTCTTGGACTAACCTATTAACAAGAGCAACAGTGCCAGCTGCCTATTTTCTGCTGTTTTGGTTCCAGGAAAGTCAGAAAATGAATATTCTCGGAATTGGACGGGACAAAAGCCAAAGTGCCTATTTTTCCGAAAAACATCAAGTGCTAGAATACGAGACGGAGAGGGGCCAGGGAGCCACCACACCACCTGGTCGCACGGCCAGGCCTGGCCCGCGCCAGGGGATGGTGTGGCCGCTCCCGGCACCCCCTCGGCCTCTCCTTCCGCCTATATATTGCCCTCGGGACGAAAACCCTAAGTGCCCGATCAAAAATCCACAAAAGAGTCTGTAGCCGCCGTCATCTCCATCGCTAGATTGGGAGGGATCTGAATCTCTTCCCGGCACCCTGTCGGAGAGGGGAATTCACCCTAGAGGCCTTCTTCATCAGCATGCAAGCCTCCGGTGTGATGTGTGAGTAGTTCATCCTTGGACTACGGATCAATGTAGTAGCTAGATGGCTGGTTCTCCTCCTTTGTGCTTTCATGTTTAGATCTTGTGAGCTCCGTTCATGATCAAGATCATCTATTTGTAATTCTACATGTTGTGTTTGCGGGGATCCGATGGATATTGAGATGCTATTTCAGATTGATTATTGATTCTATCATGTCTTTGTTATTTGTGATCTTGCATGCTTTCCGTTGTTAGTAGCTATCTTGGCCGAGTAGATGCTAGCAACTCCAAGAGTTAGTATTTATTCTCGATAGTGGGTTCATGCCTCTAGTAATCTGGGGAAGTGACAGAAATCTCTAAGGTACTAGATGTGCTATTGCTACTAGGGAGAAAACAACAATCCTTTTGTTAGTTCAACACTTTTTGATTAGAGCAACAGAAGGTCTTCGAAAAAATTCGTCTTTACCTACTGGTCTGTTTTGACAGATTTCTGCCATTTTCTGCATTTGCTTCTTGTTGGTTCCTTCTTGAGTTCTTTTGGGGAATTGAGCTTTTTGAGGGAAGTGATACAATAGCTAGAGTTCTAATGGAAGTTTATTTGGTGTTAGAACTGAACCTTAAGACCTTTTATCTTGAGTGCACTAATGTTGCTAATAAAGATTGTGTGAAGTTTTGTATGAAGGAAAAATTTTAGGTGTATGGAAGGAATGAGTAATGAGATGAAGAATGGACTAAAGCTCAAGCTTAGGGATGCCACTCGTGTCACCCCAAGAAATATCCAAGAAGTACAAGCGTCAAAGCTTGGGGATGCCCAAGGCATCCCGTTCTTCATCAATAAAAATCCCAGGTTTCTTCCAAACGCTTCATTTTTATTGTTTCATGCAAAACTGTGTTTTTCTTGTAGCGTCTTCTTTTTTGTTTTTGTTTTGGTTTTTAGTTTTCTTGGTTTGCTTAGTTTTCTGAATAAATTGGTTGGACCCCCTCTTTCATACATTGGTTTGCAAATAGTTTGGTTTGGTTTGGTTTGGAAAAGAGTAGGAAAGTTCATGCTTATGTGGTAAAAAGAGCTCGTTTTTGAATGTGGCCTGTGCTTTGTCATGCCATGCTTGATATTGTTTTGGCTTTATGCTTAGTATTCTTTGTTGTAGCATGCCTTGTTATAAACAATTGAGATTGCTTAATGTGCCTTGGATGAATCATGCGCTGTTTTAGCCTATTAAAGCATAGTATAGTGGTATTCTCCTTTGATGCTTTATTTGGGTTGACTTGGCACATGTGCACACCATGTTATGACTATCTCAAGTCACCATAGCCTTTATGATCCTTTAGTTTTCAACTTGTAGTATCACTTTATGCTTTGATCAATGATGTTTTGTCACTCTGCATGATTATGGCCATTATTGCTCTCTTAGTTTGTCGCTCCCGGTCTTTTGCTAGCCTCCACAACAAAGTATGAGTTCCACTCATGCATCCAACTCCCTAAACCAAGTTATTCCAAAGAGTCACCATACCAAAGAGTCCACCATACGTACCTACTAGTTGATTGATGCATACTTTGATATTGCTTGTTTTAAACTATTGTATCTAGTCACTCTTATGAACTTTGAAGGTGTCCTATGCATTTATATTTGCTACTCTATTGAGGGACAAGCTGAATACTATTATGCTATGTGTTTCTTTATGTGAAACAAAAAAACGTCTTGCAAAGCATTGTTATTCATGAATCTTTTGTTTGTGCCTTTTCATGTTGCATCATAGTTTCTTTGTCTTATTGCTAGAATTTTTCTTTCATGCTATGATTGAAGTACTATGATGCCAGCTTTGAATGTTTTGAAAATACTTTGATCAAGTCTTTGATGGTGCATGTCACCTCAAAAATTATTCTTTCTTTTTATCACTTACCTACTCGAGGACGAGCAGGAGTTAAGCTTGGAGATGTTGATACATTGCAAATGTATCTATAATTTTTGATATTCCATGCTTGGTTTTATCCACTTTCTTGTGTTTTGTTCCAACTTTGGAGTACTTTTCATATGATTTCTTGGACTAACCTATTAACAAGAGCCACAGTGCCAGCTGCCTGTTTTCTACTGTTTTTGGTTCCAGGAAAGTCAGAAAATGAATATTCTCGGAATTGGACGGGACAAAAGCCAAAGTGCCTATTTTTCCGGAAGACATCAAGTGCCAGAATACGAGACGGAGAGGGGCTAGGGGGCCACCACACCACCTGGCCATGCGACCAGGCCTGACCCGTGCCAGGGGGTGGTGTGGCCGCTCCCGGCACCCCCTCGGCCTCTCCTTCCGCCTATATACTGCCCTCGGGACGAAAACCCTAAGTGCCCGATCAAAAATCCACGAAAGAGTCTGTAGCCGCTGTCATCTCCATCCCTAGATCAGGAGGGATCTGAAGCTCTTCCCGGCACCTTGCCGGAGAGGGGAATTCACCCTGGGGGCCTTCTTCATCACCATGCAAGCCTCCGGTGTGATGCATGAGTAGTTCATCCTTGGACTACGGATCAATGTAGTAGCTAGATGGCTGGTTCTCCTTTGTGCTTTCATGTTTACATCTTGTGAGCTCCGTTCATGATCAAGATCATCTATTCGTAATTCTGCATGTTGTGTTTGCGGGGATCCGGTGGATATTGAGATGCTATTTGAGATTGATTATTGATTCTATCATGTCTTTATTATTTGTGATCTTGCATGCTTTCCGTTGTTAGTAGCTATCTTGGACGAGTAGATGCTAGCAACTCCAAGAGTTAGTATTTATGCTCGATAGTGGGTTCATGCCTCTAGTAATCTGGGGAAGTGACAGAAATCTCTAAGGTACTAGATGTGATGTTGCTACTAGGGAGAAAACAACAATCCTTTGTTCATAGAAAAATCGTATTGTTTACTTTACACGCAGTTCGTAAAGCAATAATCTGTTGCTTGCAACTTAATACTAGAGGGGGTTCGGATGATAACCTGAAGGTGGATTATTAGTCATAGATGCAGTTGGATGGCGGTCTATGTATAATGTTGTAATGCCCAATCAAGTCTCAAAGGAGTCAAGATGATTAGTATATGCATGTATT
Source organism: Avena eriantha (assembly GCA_910589775.1). Classification (NCBI taxonomy): domain Eukaryota; kingdom Viridiplantae; phylum Streptophyta; class Magnoliopsida; order Poales; family Poaceae; genus Avena; species Avena eriantha. The sequence goes on from OU342742.1 coordinate 214,884,818, forward strand.
GCTTTATCGGTGTTTGTCAATTGCCCCGCTGTAATTTGTTCACCCAGCATGTTATCTATCTTAAGGAGAGCCACCTCTAGTGAACTATGGATCTCGGTCCTTTTCTTTACATACAATCTACAACTGTTTACTTCTTTGTGTTAACTTTCTGCAAACTATTACTTCGTTCCATTCGATACGTTTAATCCTTTGTTTACCGTAAAACACGGTGAGATTGACAACCTCATCGCAAGTTGGGGACAAAGTTCTGTGGTTGTGTTGTGTAGGTCTCCACGTTGCTACTAGCACCGGTAGTGCTCCCTGCCAAAGCTCAGCTAGTAACACCTTTGGGATGTTTCCTTGATCCTACTGGTTCGATTAAACCTTGGTTTCATAACTGAGGGAAACTTGCTGCTGTGCTCATCATACCTTCCTCTTGGGGTTCCCAACGAGCTCTACATTAACACCGCCATCAAGCATTTTTCTGGGCGCCGTGCATTGAGCCATCAGCCTCCTCCTACACGGCATCGTGGGATCAAAGGGCGCGAGTCCGAAGTGTTCTCCATCGGCCTTCTGGTCGTGGATGTAGAACCACTTGTCCCTCCTCCCTTGGACGGATGCCATGAGCTTGATATCGAAGTATGTGATGGAGGAGTCGACATGGATCCCGCAGCCTCCTACGTCGTAGACTACGGAGCCAGATGCTGACTGACGCTTCAGCTTGAAAAGCCGTTTGAAGAGACCAAAGTGTGGCTCGACTCCAAGCCAGCACTCGCAAAGTGTAATATAGCAGGCGATGTGGAGAATAGAGTTGGGGGACAACTGATGCATCTAGAGCCCACAGAAACAAAGGAGGCCCCTGAAGAAAGGATGTAGGGGTAGAGACAGACCGCGGATGATGAATGCTAGGAACATCACCTAGAAACCAGCAGGAGCACAAGGGGTTACCTCACCACCTGGGACTCGTGTGTCACCAACCGCAGAAGACAGAACTCCATCTTGGCGCAGAAGACGGAGCTCAGACGATTTGGTGATGGACGCGCGCCATGCACCGTTGGTGACGCGAGTGCCCGCGTCCTTCTTCTTCCCAGCGATGATGGTGCTGGTGCCGGCAACGGCGGAGCCCCCTTCTTCTTGGCAGCAGCAATGGCGGCGGCGGACTCAGCGGCATCGCCTCCTTTCTTCTTCCCCATCTTGCGGTGACGATGCGAGCGAAGAAAATAACTCGGAAACACAAGGAGTTGGTCCAGCGCCGTGAACGGGACGAACTCTCGGAGGCAGAGAGCAGCAACAATGGCGATGGAGGCACAAAGCAGAGAAAGAGCAGATGGGAAATTACCGTAGCTGTGCTGCTACTTAACCCCATGGTGGATGCAATCCAACGGCTAGCAGAAACCCTATTAGACGCGTGGCACACATCACGATCGACACGTGGAGGGCTTGAAGCATGAACCGTCCCCCACTACCTCCATTACGCACGGAAATCGAGGAGGCGCGGTTAAAACGAAAGATTACGCATGCCCGGTCAAGTTAGGGTCAGAAAATGGGACCCACCACTCGTCACGTCCCGTCAAAGCCGCTCACGCGGGCAACTAACGTCATCACATCGCCAGCACTGATGTCACCAAATTGAACACTAGAGACTTCGACTACTTTAGTCCTTGCTCGAGTCTTCGACTCCACCAAGCACTCGGGGGCTACTCCCGTAGGGAGCGCTGGTCGCGCACCCTACGATTTTCTTTTCTGCAGGAATGTGGACATTCAAAGCATACCCAACCACCCGAATCTACAATTCGATTATGGATCATGGGTTACTCCCATAGGGAGCGCCGGAAATAAATTCGACTGAAACAAGCAACAAAAGACGACAGCAGACGCAAAAGTTCTTTAGTCCATGCCTGAGTCTTCGACTCAACCAGGCACTCGGGGGCTACTCCCATAGGGAGCGCTAGTCACGCACCCGATGATTATTTGTACATCATACTATGTGTTGATAACATCCTGATGGCCCAAAATATATCGAGCTCGTTGGGGAACCCCAAGAGGAAGGTATGATGAGCACAGAAGCAAGTTTTCCCTCAGTACGAAACCAAGGTTATCAATCCAGTAGGAGCAAGGAAACACCCCAAAGGTGTTGCTAGCTGAGCCTTGGCAGGGCGCACTACCGGTGCTAGTAGCAACGTGGAGACCTGCACAACACAACCACATAACTTTGCCCCCAACTTGCGATGAGGTTGTCAATCTCACCGGTTTTGCTGAAAACAAAGGATTAAACGTATCGAATGGAAGAAAGTAATAGTTTGCAAAAATTAAACACAAAACAGTAAATATTTGATTGTAGATTGAATGTAAAAGAAAGGACCGGGGTCCATAGTTCACTAGAGGTGGCTCTCCTTGAGATAGATAACATGCTGGGTGAACAAATTACATCGGGGCAATTGACAAACATCGAGAAAGCATACAAGCATATACTAATCATCTTGACTCCTTTCAGACTTGATTGGGCATTACAACATTATACATAGACCGCCATCCAACTGCATCTATGACTAATAATCCACCTTCAGGTTATCATCTGAACCCCCTCCAGTATTAAGTTGCAAGCAACAGATAATTGCATTATGAATTGCGCGTAAAGTAAACAATATGATTGTTCTATGAACAAAGGATTGTTGTTTTCTCCCTAGTAGCAACAACACATCTAGTACCTTAGAGATTTCTGTCACTTCCCCAGATTACCAGAGGCATGAACCCACTATCGAGCATAAATACTAACTCTTGGAGTTGCTAACATCTACTTGGCCAAGATAGCTACTAACAATGGAAAGCGTGCTAGATCACAAATAAAAAAGAAATGATAGAATCAATAATCAATCTAAAATAGCATCTCAATATCCATCGGATCCCCGCAAACACAACATGCAAAATTACAAATAGATGATCTTGATCATGAATGGAGCTCACAAGATCTAAACATGATAACACAAAGGAGGAGAACCAGCCATCTAGCTACTACATGGACCCGTAGTCTAGAGATGAACTACTCACGCATCACACCGGAGGCTTGCATGATGATGAAGAAGGCCTCCAGGGTGAATTCCCCTCTCCGGCAGGGCGCCGGGAAGAGCTTTAGACCCCTCCCAATCTAGGGATGGAGATGATGGCGGCTATAGACTCTTTGATGGATTTTTATCGGGTACTTAGGGTTTCCGTATCAGAGGCAATGTATAGGCGGAAGGAGAGGCTGAGGGGGTGCCTGGGCTGGCCACACCACCCCCTGGCGCGGGCCAAGCCTGGCCACGCGGCCAGGTGGTGTGGCCGCCCTCTGGCCCTTCTCTGTCTCGTATTCTGGCTCCAGGTGTCCCCGGTAAAATAATGACTTTGGATTTTGTCCCATCCAATTCCGAGAATATTCATTTTCTGACTTTCCTGAAACCAAAAATAGCAGAAACCAGGCAGCTGGCACTGTGGCTCTTGTTAATAGGTTAGTCCAAGAAATCATATGAAAATTACTCCAAGGTGTGGAAAAAACACAAGAAAGTAGATTAGACCAAGCATGGAACATCAAAAATTATAGATACATTAGCAATGTATCAACATCCCCAAGCTTAACTCCTGCTCGTCCTCGAGTAGGTACGTGATAAAAAGAAATAATAATTTTTGAGGTGACATGCACCATCATAAACTTGATCAAAGTATTTGTAAAACATTCAAAGCTGGGATCATAGTACTTTAATCATAACATGAAAGACAAAGTTCTAACAATAAGGCAAAAAAACTATGTTGCAACATGAAAAGGCACAAACAAAAGATTCATGAATAACAATGCTTTGCAAGATGTTTGTTTGTTTCACATAAATAAAACATAGCAAAATAGTATTCAGCTTGTCCCTCATAGAGTAGCAACATAAATGCATAGGACACCTTCAAAGTTTATAAGAGTGACTAGATACAAATAGTTTAAAACAAGCAATATCAAAGGTATGCATCAATCAACAAGTCTTGGGATAATGCACATAAAACTAAGAATGGCCACTATGCTCTCAAAGTAAGTGCATAAAGATAGAAGGTGGAGACTCAATATATATAAGTGGAAGAAGGGCCTTCATAGAAGGAAGTAGGGATTCAAGTCTCATAAAGAGCTTCCAAAAATTATGGTACTTAATAGCTTTCAGCTCTCATTGCCCCTATCATAAGCATCTTGAAGTGATTAAGGTTAAAGTGAACAAACTATGGTGTATATGCTTGATGAAGTATAAGTTGGAAATCTCATGTCCCTTGAATACGAGGGCCGCTCCTCATGCTACTCAAGTTTAGTCATCGGTAAGTTCTTGTCATCGTAAGTACATGTGTATCATAGAGAACCGCCAACGGGGTACCCCTTGCCTGATGATATGGAAGAATCCCCATATCAAAATGACAAGGCAAGCAGACAATGAGCATCTCGGAAATCTTCTTACCATGGGAATATGGTGCTTTTTTCTCTCTTTCCTCTTTTCATAATCTCTTTTTCTATTTTTTCTCAATATTGGACTCTTTTTTTATAAGAAGAATGCTTCGTAGACAGCTCATTATGGTTACGCTGCAGGTTTCCACCATGTCAGCATGGATTAGACCAGCGGCCCAGGCGTTTCTCTAACACATATACATAACTCCATGGACTTACAAGCTTCCCTTTCATTTCACACCTACGACATCCATAGACAAAAGAGCATGATAGCAACCAGGTACAAAGTACCCGTGCAATGTTGAAAGCGTTCCCCATGACAGCATAGTTCTGCAAATCCCCAACAAATAAGTGCAAGCATATACAACACAAACGACACAATGGTTCAAGTTTATTAAGGGCAAGAAAAGTAAAGTGTGCCATCAAGTTCGTGAGAGCTTTAATCACTAGTTTTCTCATAACAAGTTTAATTTGAAAGGTAAACAAAAACATGAATATACTTGGAATAGCATATGCTAGTAGGTAGGTATGGTGGACTCTTTGGAATAACTTGTTTTAGGGAGTTGGATGCATGAGTGGAACTCATACTTGGTTATGGAGGCTAGCAAAAGACTGGGAGCGACAAACTAAGAGAGCAATAATGGCCATAATCATGCAGAGCGACAAAACATCATTGATCAAAGCATAAAGTGATACTACAAGTTGAAAACTAAAGGATCATAAAGGCTATGGTGACTTGGGATAGTCATAACATGGTGTGAGCATGTGCCAAGTCAACCCAAATAAAGCATCAAAGGAGAATACCACAATACTATGCTTTAATATGCTAAAACAACGCATGATTCATCCAAGGCACATTAAGCAATCTCAATTGTTTATAACAAGTCATGCTACAGCAAACAATACAAAGCATAAAGCCAAAACAATATCAAGCATAGCATGCCAAAGCATAGGCCACAGTAAAAAACAAGCTCTCTTTACCACTTAAGCATAAACTTTCCTACTCTTTTCCACTCCAAACCAAACTATTTGAAAACCAATGTATGAAAGAGGGGGTCCAACCAATTTATTCAGCAAACTAAGCAAACAAAGAAAACAAAAAACCAAAATGAAAACGAAAAAGAAGACGCTCCAAGAACAACACAATTGTGCATGAAACAATAAAAATGAAGCATTTAGAAGAAACCTGGGGTTTTTATTGATGAAGAAGGGGAATGCCTTGGGCATCCCCAAGCTTTGACGCTTATAATTCTTGGATATTTATTGGAGTGACACGTGTGGCATCCCCAGGCTTGAGATTTAGTCCATCATTCACCTCATTACTCATTCCTTCCATACACCTGAAAATTTTCCTTCATACAAAACTTCATACAATCTTTATTAGCAACATTAGTGCACTCAAGATAATAGGTCTTTAGGTTCAGTTCCAACACAAATAAAACTTCCATTAAAACACAAGCTACTGTAGCACTTCCCTCAAAAAGGTGAATTCCCCAAAAGAACTCAAAAAGGAACAAACAAGAAGCAAATGCAGAAATCTGTCAAAACAGACTAGCAGGTAAAGACGAATTTTTTCGAAGACCTTCTGTTGCTCAAATCAAAAAGTGTTGAACTAACGAAAGTTAGATAACAACCTGGGTCAGAATCAAAAAAATTCACGCCTCAAATGGACGTCCAGATATTTTACACGATTTTTTACGGTGAAGCACAGAAATCTGTTTCGGGACAGCAACTTTCCCAATCATTACTTCTCTCTCATTAGAGGTTACTCTTGGAACAAAAAGCAATAAAAATGATAAGGAGAGGTTATTACTGAAGTAATAACTTCCAAGACTCATCTAAAACTTTTGGGTTATCTCCCAATAAGTACTTTTCTTTAACGCCTTTAAGTGAGGCATGATAATTTGAGAAGATGCTCACATAGGAAATATGGATTGAAGTAAAAGAGAGCATCAAGAAGCAAATTCAAATCACATTTAAGTCTAACCCTCTTCCTATGCATAGGAATCTTATACGTAAATAAATTCACAAAGAACAAAGCGACATGCATAGGACGATGAAACGTGAGTAACTTCAAAACTTTCAGCAAATAGAGAGGTGTTTCAGTACCATGAAAACTTTTACAACCATATTTTCCTCTCTCATAATAATTTTCAGTAGCCTCATGAATAAACTCAACAATATAACTATCACATAAAGCATGCTTTTCATGATCTATAAACACTAGAGCTTTATTATAAACATTTTCAAAAGAATCCTCAGGAACATGACATTCGTCCTCCTTTGGTAAGCATGGGGGACAATCAAATAATGTAAGGGGTAAAGAGTTACTGTCATTAGAAGGTAGGGATGGGTATATCCATTCTTCCTCCTCTTGATCATCACTCTCCTCCTCTTTTTCATCCATTGAGGTTCCAGTTTCAGCAATTTCTTCTTCCATAGGCACCTGCAAGGCATTAATCTCTTCCATTGGTGGAGAGCATCTATTAAGATATTCAAGAATATAGCCATTTTCTACCTTGTAATTATCAAAGCAAAATTTAATTATATCATAAACCTCCTATTTATAAGGTGAATCATCAGTATTTTCAAGCAAACTAGCAAGTTCAAATGCACCCTTCCAAGCAATAAATTCTTCGATTTGTTCCACATCATAAAAGTCATAATTCCCTTTAACATAAGAATATATGGTAACATTATCATTATACTCACATTGAAAAGGGAGGTGTTTATACCTCCTACAGCAACAAGATTTATCAAAGCAATAAGTAATATTATAAGTAGAGCACACATTTATAGCAATGGTATACAATTTATCAATTTGTTTCCATAAGTGTTTCCCTTTTTGTGACAAGCTGTGTTCCTTATAATAATATTTTTGTTCTTCCGTGAACCCACCTTCTCAATAAGATTCAGTTTCAAAGAAACCAACCATTGATAGAAAGCATGATAAAGCAAGACAATAACAGACCAATGAAAATAACAACTATGGTAGGAACTAATTTTTTTTGTATTCTTGATAAAGAAACAAGCAAACAAAGCAGAAATAAACTAAGCAAAACAAAAACAACAAAGTAAAGAGATTGGGTATGAGGGACTCCCCTTGTGAAGATGTCCTTGACTCCCCGGCAATGGCGCCAGAAAATATGCTTGATGGCCCAAAATATATCGAGCTCGTTGGGGAACCCCAAGAGGAAGGTATGATGAGCAAAGCAGCAAGTTTTCCCTCAGTACGAAACCAAGGCTATCAATCCAGTAGGAGCAAGGAAACATCCCAAAGGTGTTGCTAGCTGAGCCTTGGCAGGGCGCACTACTGGTGCTAGTAGCAACGTGGGGACCTGCACAACACAACCACAGAACTTTGCCCCCAACTTGCGATGAGGTTGTCAATCTCACCGGTTTTGCTGAAAACAAAGGATTAAACGTATCGAATGGAAGAATGTAATAGTTTGTAGAAAGTAAACAGAAAGTAGTAAACAGTTGATTGTAGATTGAATGTAAAAGAAAGGACCGGGGTCTTAGTTCACTAGAGGTGGCTCTCCTTAAGATAGATAACATGCTGGGTCAACAAATTACAGTGGGGCAATTGACAAACATCGAGAAAGCATACAAGCATATACTAATCATCTTGACTCCTTCGAGACTTGATTCGGCATTACAACATTATACATAGACCGCCATCCAACTGCATCTATGACTAATAATCCACCTTCAGGTTATCATCTGAACCCCCTCCAGTATTAAGTTGCAAGCAACGGATAATTGCATTACGAATTGCGTGTAAAGTAAAGAATATGATTGTTCTATGAACAAAGGATTGTTGTTTTCTCCCTAGTAATAACAGCACATCTAGTACCTTAGAGATTTCTGTCACTTCCCTAGATTACCAGAGGCATGAACCCACTATCGAGCATAAATACTAACTCTTGGAGTTGCTAGCATCTACTTGGCCAAGATAGCCACTAACAACAGAAAGCATGCAAGATCAGAAATAACAAAGACATGATAGAATCAATAATCAATCTGAAATAGCATCTTAATATTCATCGTATCCCCGCAAACACAACATGTAGAATTACAAATAGATGATCTTGATCATGAACGTGTTGGGAATATGCCCTAGAGGCAATCATGAATGATGATATTCCTGTGTATTCATAAGGTTATGGTCCATGTATGAACTGCTGATATGTATCATCAAATATGTGATTTGATCGTGGAACTACATATTCATGTTGTTCATACTAATTGTCCTTGGTCATTGAGGTTGTGCCGGACACACAACTTAGACCAATGTGAAAGTCGGCAGATGACTAGGTTCCACTTGTCATGGGCATGGAGATGCTATTCCGACTTACATGGATTCGGCTAAAGAGTTTAGCGAGTCGGACTGACCCATATTGAGATGCAACGAACAAGTCGTCATTTGCATGTCTCAATCAATGTAATCCTTAGACCTGAGGTTATTGCACAATCCGAGTTGAGGATCTCCGACTTAGGTTCTGTCAAACGTTGTTCCGTCATTGGGCAGTTATAAAGCGGAGTTCGGGTCGTCTGAGAATCAAGCTGCGTGATGTGAATAACCAAGACGGGATTTTGCCCCTCCATATGGAGAGGTATTCTTTGGGCCCTCTCGGAAGATATGATTCGGAAAGCATGGCCATGCGCGTCACGGTTAAGTGTTAACCGAGGCATCCGACTAAGAGTTAGTCGGATGAATCACTTATCTCGGATCGAGAAAGAGAGTCGTACTATTTAAGGGATGACGATCATTCGCCTATAGTCCGACAAGGTATATCGTGAGTTAAAAGGGACTCAGACGAAAGCTGCATTGGAAGGTATGTCGTCATGACTTATTGGTACTTGGGAGTTGGCACGTTCTGCTAGGAGCCGCTACCAACTGATCGATCACGAGTGAGACTCGGAATCGTGTCCGGGTTACCATGAGCCTGTCGGGTCACACACTTAAGAGCGGGAGCAAGTTTGGGTTAGACCGAAACAGGAAAACTATTTGGGTTGGACCCAAATAGAGACATGGACTTAGTCAGCAAGTGAGACTTGTTGTGGCTAATATAGGCCTTTTAGTGAATGGGCCACAAGTGAGTGGAGCCCACTCTCACTCCCTATATAAGCTAGGGCGCAGGTGCTTAGAGCACAAGGTTAGGTCACTCCATGTGTTGGAAACCCTAGCCCCAGTCCGTCTTGTCGCCGCCATACCGGACCTAGCAGTCCATCACCGGCGCTCCTCCTCGTACGTGTGGATACCGGCGGAGGTGTTGTACGTTCAGCACTTCGACGATCGTGAAGAAAGTACGGATCGTGGATCGTGGAACCGGAATGGATCGCGAGGACTGCACTGCATGAAGCGACGTGCTTCATCAATTCCGCAACTGCACGTCTAGTGGTAATCCTCGTGGCCTTCTACCTGAGCTGGATCTTGGGATCACCGTGTAGGGAAAAAGTTTTGTTTACCTCTGCGTGGCCCAACAGAACGGAGCTCACAATATCTAAAAATGATAGCACAAAGGAGGAGAACCAGCCATCTAGCTACTACATGGACCCGTAGTCCAGAGATGAACTATTCACGCATCACACTGGAGGTTGCATGATGATGAAGAAGGCCTCCAGGGTGAATTCCCCTCTTCGGTAGGGTGCCGGGAAGAGCTTCAGATCCCTCCCGATCTAGGGATGGAGATGACGACGTCTACAGACTCTTTCATGGAATTTTGATCGGGTACTTAGGGTTTTCGTATCAGAGCCAATATATAGGCGGAAGGAGAGGCCGAGGGGGTGCCTGGGCTAGCCACACCACCCCCTGGCGCGGGCCAAGCCTGGCCGCGTGACCAGGTGGTGTGGCCGCCCTTTAGCCCTTCTCCGTCTCGTATTCTGGCTTTAGGTGTCCCCCGGTAAAATAATGACTTCGGCTTTTGTCCCGTCCAATTTTGAGAATATTCATTTTTTGACTCTCCTGGAACCAAAAACAGCAGAAAACAGGCAGTTGGCACTATGGCTCTTGTTAATAGGTTAGTCCAAGAAATCATATGAAATGTACTCCAAAGTGTGGACAAAACACAAGAAAGTAGATAAAACCAAGCATCCACACTCAAAGTCTATGTCGACACCGCCTCATATTTTCCCTACAAAGAGACTGCGTCTCCTGGGTCACCCGAATCATCTCCGCAATGACAAAATTCGGATGCCGCGCTTGCAGCGTGAAGATAAGACCTGAATAAGGCATGGCAACGCATTTGCTGCGCACTACCAGAAATATATCCGTGCCTACAGGTACTACGAACATGCCTTGACGGACGCGTTGAGTGCTGACACCCTTATACTGGAATTTGACTCTTGTAAGACCTCTGCGGCTTGAGTCGAATTACACCAGCACTTTTCCGAATTCGAGTCCGGGGACTCGAGTTCGAGTAGATTGCGTTGTTTTTCCCTAAGGTAGTTAACTAATACTGATACATCGGTTAAATCAGGCACGCATATCAACAATCCCTATGACATAAACAGAACACTCGAAGAATACTCAGTCATGCACTTGAAAGGCTTCGTAAAAGTCCCCAGTCGAATCTGCGATTCCACTAGGCACTCGGGGGCTACTAACATGGGTATACCCTACAGGTACTCGAGTTTGGTATATACGGTCCAGATACAATGGAAACCCACGGCGTTTCCACGGCCAAATGAAGACTTCGAGTGCCCCACGGACTCTCGATGACTTGCGAGACAAGAAGAAGTCTAGAGATAGAAAGTCTGAAGGGAAAACCCTAATCTGTAACCGAGTCGACCTGCTACCCGAGACCTGGCCTATCTATATAAAGGCTAGGAGGGGGCGGCAAGGAGGATACACGCAACCCTAGATTCCACAACTCTCGCCAGATTGCATCTGCGCGCCCTTGTAATCTTCAATTCCTTCGTTAATTCCAAGAGCAGACAAGCAGGAGTAGGGACCTCAACGAGGCCTGAACCTGGGTAAACCTTATGTCCCTATGTGCTTGTTTGCTAGCCGATTGATGCTTCCAGCGTTCCCTCCTTCTCGAAAACCCAAGTCCATAACAATGGGCATTGACGAGTTAAACCCTCGTCACAAAACGTTTTGAAACGTCAAAATGCAAAGGATCACAATGTGATATTAGATATCAAAGTGGGTGAATAGAAGGCACCAAATAAATTGTTGTAGTGTAGATGTAGAGACCATTAGTTAGAAATAGTTAGCACTCAATTAGAATGTAGTGAACCATTTGAATTCGTGAAAGTTTTGGGGTTATTCGATATAACCAAAACAATAGCGAGTAAGTCCTTGTAGCGTATTCATTGGAAACTTTGAATACAAAACCCATAGCTGAAACCAAAAGGAAAGCAAGATTCGTACTTCTTGGATTTTGGTGCATTCTTGAGAAAGCTCACTTCTAGTGATGTTTCTCAATTATGGAGCAAATGGAAAATAGTGTAAAACACAATGAGGATTCAAAACCCTGCATCAGAGTGTTGAGAAGCGCAACGGACAACGTTCCTAAACGATTCTCTTCACAAGAAGAAAGAATCAATGATATTTATCATTGTGTTTTCCCCACTGGTGTTTTCACTACATGAAGTAGGATTCAAAATGTAAATCCATATCTTGTATCGAGACATTTGTGAATCATTTGTCATGATTCTTGGAATATGCCATACCTACGAACTACTAAGGAAATAATGGTAAACTAGAATTATAAGAAATCCTAAAAGCAAAATTCACTTGAGATTAGAAAGCAATTTGTTGCTTGAATTTTCCCACATGACTGCAAAGCCATAGTGGAAAAGGGGGTGAATGACAAAAGCACAATTTGTCAAGTATTGGACAAATTCAAATGAATTTGATGAATGTGTGCTTCATGTCTAGAGGATTTAAAACTAGTAATAGTACTAGTATCTCATAGTAAAACACCAAGTTTGATATTTGATCAAAGGATTTTGAAGTTATTCAAAATAGTGAGTATATATGCAATTTGCATAAAATTGAGTGGGAGCTATGAAAGTCTTCCTAAAACAATATGTGATTGACATATTTTTGAGTGGGAGCTTATAGGAGTAATTCTTAATTGTGTTAGGAATGAAAGCGCAAATACTTATAAATAATGATTTATAAGATGTAGAAGTTGATAATAGGTGTATTATGATATTATGTAGTATTCCTTAAGGGATTCTGAAAGGGGTTTCAGAATAGAAGTTAATTAAGGAACTGGTCCTTAATAACTCAAATTAGGAATAGTATTAAGTTGAACATCAATGGTTGAAAGAAAGAAAAGGATGATCATCATCCACTATGTTGAGACATAGGTTCTGTCTTAGTAAACCATGATGATAATTTAGCATAATATGTGATCCAAATAAGGAACGTTTAAAAGTGATTAAGTTCGAATCACAGAATGTTGAGCTGAGTTTGTCCACAGTATCTAGTAGAGAACTGCGGACATGTTTTCCCAAATCTATAAAGGATGACATATCTTAGAACATAAAGGGTTATGTTATAAGGGAATATATTGGAAACTCCTGTAGATACCGATTAAAGTCAAGTAGGAAGCGAGGTGAACAAAAACATTGAAGGTTGCATAGAGTGCACTAGTGTTTCGATGAATACATTTATAATAATAGATAAGGGTATCATCTAAAGTGTTGTATAATGTTATGGCGGGGCTAGTACGCTTTTAACATAGAATGATGTGTCCCAGGGCACAGTGCCCATGAGAAAGTCCTCGAGGTTGATCTAAAGTCACTGTAGGCTCCTAGAATCAGGCCTCATTCTGCTGTCGTAGCGACGATGCATACACATAGATGCTATCATGTGATGATAAAGTATTAATGTCAATCAAGGTAACATTAGTAAGTTGCAAAGGATTTGGGACTATAAAGTATAGACCCAAGACTCAACCTCTTCCATGAGCAAGCATGTTCAGGGTACCGGATATATGGTGCCAATGATTGAGAACAAATGCAGCTAGTGTATTTGTACTCTAGTGCAAGTGGGAGACTGCTGGAAATATGCCCTAGAGAAAAATAGTAGTAAGGACTATTATCATATTTCATATAGTTTATGATTAAGTTTTATATCATGCTATAACTGTATTGAGTGGAAACATCAATACACGTGTGATATACAAACAACCAGGGGTTCCCAGTGAAACTCTAGTCACTGGTTCATTGGTCAATAGATGATCATGTTTCCTGATCATGTGGCATTTATGCCAGTTGGAAATGGAGTCATCTCATTCCGAGAATGAGATGATGAACCAATACCCAACCTAAACATCGTGACCCGATCATGTCACGAAGTTCAAGTTACGATGATTAGAAATGGATCCTCGTAGACTATTCCTTAGACTGTGAGGCTATATCAATCACTGTCTCCCGAGAGTGCTTAGATAGCATCAAGCGCCACTTGGTAATACAGTGGTTATAAAGGTGTGTTCAGGTACTCGGAGGAAACCGTAGAGGCAATATATGTCAAGAGCGGGATTTGTCCGTCCATGTGATGGGAAGATACTCGAAGGGCCCACTCCGAGAAGTTATATCCAATAGCTGCACAATGTGTGATTTGATCACGGGGATATTGCTTGTCGGAACGAGTCAAGTAGCATTGTTCAGTAACGAGATTGAACACGACATTGTCGTGGTGGTGTCACGGCAGATGCCATGGATAGGCTAAAGGTGGGGACTAATATACGCTAGGGGAATCTAGGGAGTGATAGTGAACTGATTCTCCACACAGTAGTTTGTATTGCTCTATTTCCAAGATTACAAGTGCTCCTTGAGCTGTATTGGCGAGAGGAGGAAGAAGGAGCTCTCTTACTCTCACCCACAGATCGCACCTAAAACCCTAGCCCAAACAGTATAGCGAAAAACCAACCCCTTCTACTGAAACCCTAGCCCCTCTTTTATAGAGGGAGCTCGGTCTCTGCCTAGGGCATACGTGGAAGCATATTCCTAAGAATATGCTTCCCCCAAAGTAGTAAGCCGACCGGGGTGCTTTTCCCCCGTGTCATACATGTAGAGGCTACGTGAGCCTCTGCGGCGCCCGCGTCAGCCGACATGGACATCGTCACCCTTGTCGGCCACGCCCCGGTGGTCCTGTCCTTGCTTGCTTCGCTCAGGTAGTGCGTACCGGGGCTTCTTTTGACCAGCGAGATTCCTTCCTTCTCCTGGAAGCTAGATGTGACCCAGATCATGGTTGATCCGGCCACACCTGTTCCAGCATACAAGTAAGACATGCACTTCCGACTTACTGCTTAAGTCGGTTGAGACTTAGTTAGACGAACGCCCCCGGGTCCGGGTTACCCCGTGATTCGGCCTGCCTTGAGGTGACCCGGCCAACATTCGCTTTGGCCTTGCCGAACCTCGGCTAACTTGGCCTTTATACCCCGGTGTGACCCTACCCGGGGGTATCCCCCCAACATTAGTCCCTGAAGCTGGTGCGGTCTTAGCTGACTTGGCCGCTAAGGCCACATCAGGTTCAATTTCGAGCTCCAGTCGTTATTTCCGAGTTACCTCTTTACCTCGGATTATATGGATTTACGTTCCCTTCACACATTTCAAGTTTTCACTTGCCGGCCGGGTTACCACCTTAACTCGTACTTCATGGTTTTACTTTCCCTCCGCACATTCCAAGTTTTCACTTGCTGGACGGGTTACCGCAGTTCCATTTGGGTCTTGTTTCCTTCTCTTGTACGCCAACCCATGTGAAGGGTAATCATTTTGTCGCCTTATTTTAAGGGCATGCACAGTAACCACCGCAGTAATTGTCAGTTATCACTGTGCGCGGGTCACGTCATGCCTGCCTCCTCGTTTTTCGCATCACAGTGTCACGTCATAGGATCATCTTCGCTATGTGGCCCTCCGTGTGGCTCCCCACTGATTGGTCCGGACAGGTGATACACGGCCACTGCGTGTGGCCGATCCGCAGGCTACGATCCCACTCACCCCTTGAGGGAGTGGTTAAATAACGGAGGGGCGCGTCCCTTAGGATTTTTCCCCTTTCGTGCCCCTCTGCCAGTTGCTCTTCTTCTTCCTCATGACCACGCCGCCGCCAGTGCTGCCAAATAGCAGCGTCGCCGCCGCGCTTTTCCCTCTCACCCCTGCATCGCAGCCACCGTTATGCCATTCCCTCGCCACGAGTCCTCGCCAATCCAGGCCCCTGCCCCCCACCGCCGCTAGCGCTAGCGAGGTCAGCGAAAACACAATGATGGAAGAGGAGCTCGTCGTTGCTGAGCAGGAGATGGAGGAGGACGCCGCGGCGGCGGACTGCGGTGCATGGGTCGGGTCCTGGGTCTGCGAAGACGACCTGAACTGGCTCTATCGCACCAGGCGCATCCCCGCCGGCGTTGCGGCTCGCCTTGCCTCCTCCGAATTGGCCCCCTCACCCAATCCGGGGGAATACGTCGTGTTCTTGTCCCACTTCCAACGGGGCTTCGGGTTGCCGGTGAGCGACTTCTTCCGGGACTGGCTCAGTACCTACCAGCTCCAGCCGCACCATCTTCCAGCCAACGCCATCACTTCTCTCTCTGCCTTTGCTTCTACGATCGAAGGCTACACCGGACTGTGGCCCACGAAGGAGCTATGGATCCGGTTTTTTGGCCTCCGTTGCAACGTCATCCCTAACATCCACACCGATCCGGAGGACAAGCAGCTCACTCAATTCGGAGCGGCTTCCATCTCACCCCGGAGGTTCTCTTCACCACCCACAAGGACTTCTACTCCGAGTGGACTTGGGGGATTGAGCATTATTGCCGCGATAGGCTTCCCCCCGCGGTAAGCTTCATGTTGCAAACTTACCCCGGACTAATTACATGTCAGTTATTGTTGCATTTTTGACTCTTTTGTTCATTCCTTTCCTCAGCAATTTCTTCAGCAGACCCTCGAGGACGGCACCGATCCGACCCTTAAGTGGGCGCCGGACCGGGAGACCCCGGATGAGGAAGATCCGGACCAGGAGATGTTCCTCCCGATGACCGACGCCACGAAACGACCCACGGGTAAATCCTCTTCTATTAGAGATTGGCCCGATGATGAAGATGACTCGGATGTCGAGGTGATTGAACCTGTTGAGGTTGTCCCCCTTTCTTTTGCTTTTCCGCCATCAGCTCACCCCGATGGTCACATCCACGAGGATCCTCCCCTTGCTACGGGCGAACCTGTTCCGGTGGGCCGAAGAAAAAGCACGGGGCTGCTCCAAGTTCTTCCTCCGGACCTTCTCAGCCTGCTAAAAGGCGAAAGAAGTCCGGGGACAAGACTGCCTCCAAGCCAGCAGGCAAGGCCCCAGCACGAAGGGCTCGGAAACCCAAGGAGGCCCAAACCTCGGATGCGTAAGTCATTCTTCCTTCTGTAACTTGCTCTTCCTTACATCGTTGTAATTTTTCTTCTGACATTATTTGATTTTGCAAGGCTCCGTGGAGGTCCCTCCAAGTGGATCTAGCATCTCTTCACCTCTCCGACCTAGCCCTTCTCCCCGTCGTGACGACGAATCACGTCCGCTGAGCCCTATTCCAGAGGGTTCTGCGGCCGCTCCGGGTTCTGCTCCACCTCGGCAAGAGGAGGGTAACCTTGGAGTGGGGGAGACCGTCCTAGCCGGGGCAATGGCATCCATCACTTCGGCATCGCCGCAACCAGCAGCCACTGAGGCTACCTCGGCTCCAGCACCAGTTCCAGCACCAGCAACCAGACCAGCACCAATTCCAACTCCGGCATCAGCACCAACTCCGGCTGCGAAAACATCAGCATCGGCACCAAGTCCAACAACAAGAGCACCAGCGCCTAGCTCCTCTGCCTCGTCCGAGTCTTCTCAACCCCGATGAGGAGCTACCTCGGCCGCTCCTAAGGGGAAATCCGCTACGACGGCTTCCTCTTCCCAGCAAGCCAAGGGCAAGAAGGCTCCAGATGCTTCCAAACCAACATCCGTCAAGGCTGGGCAGCGTACCCTCGCATCAATGCTTCCCAAGAAAACTCTAGCTGTGAACGACGTCCCTGCCGAGCCAACTGATGCACAGCAGTTGGTCCTGCACACCAGCCCAGCCCTTGCCTTGATTGAAAGGAAAGAGGCGCACGCGAAGGGCTTGGTGGCACCCCATATGCCCAGCGGTGAGCGGTACCCTCCGAGCCTGATAGAATTTGTCATGAATTAGAATAAGGCAGAGGTAGTTCAAGATGCTGATCTCCCGGAGAAGTTCGGCCCCGCCGAGTTTTCCGCCCAGATGAACACAGCCGCAAAGGCAATTAACCTCGTCGGGCGGATGATGGAGGTACGTCGCTTTCCCTTTACATGCTGTAGATAATAACCATTAGTCCCCGAGCCTCCGGCGGAGTAACTTGTTACTCGGCCGGATGCTCTTTAGAAAACTAACGTAGCTCCATGAGAACTTCAGATATGCACACACCTAGAGCCGGGTTAAGTTCCACTTGGCCCGGATTTTAGTACACTTCGAATATGCACACACCTAGAGTCGGGTTAAGTTCCACTTGGCCCGGATTTTAGTACACTTCGAATATGCACACACCTAGAGCCGGGTTAAGTTCCACTTGGCCCAGATTTTGGTACACTTTGAATATGCATCGAGCTAACTTGTGTTTCTGTATCCCTTTCAGGTGACCACCAATCGCCGGAGTGCTGAATTCCAACGCTTGTTGGACACCCACAAGACGCTACGCGCAAAGCAGGCTGCACTTATCGCGGAATACGAGAAAAGGGGTAAATTTCATCCTTAACGCTTCTTCATTTTTCTTCGTCTTCCTTTGCCGAACTAATCTCATCATTCAGTTTCCGCAGCTGGGGTGGAGGCTGAGAACATTATTATGCGGAAAAATCTGGAGCAGATCAAGGGTAAGTCATTTCTGCCCGACCTTGCAGTGCTTTCCACTTCTTTCTCTCCTTGGCTCGGCAAACATTCATACCTCGGCTCTGCCGGGCCAACACACTATTTCAGCATCGCTTGAAGATAGTGTGCCCGTGCCTGACATGATGCTGCATTTTCTCGAACAAGCAGGGTAGCACCAAGCCGAGGTTAAGAAGAAAGATGACGAGCTCGCCCTCCTCCGAAGCAAGGACGATGAGATTACCAAGCTCAAGGCTGAGATGGAGAAGATGAAGGTCCAGCACCAATCCGAACTTCAAAAGGCTGGTCAGAATTACACAGAAGAGCGCGAGCGCCTCAACCTCCAGATCGCCAAGGACCAGGATCTTCTCAAGGAGTCCGGCATCCAGCTTGAGTCGGCGAACGCTGAGCTTGAGCAGCTTCGGAAAAGACGTGATGACTGCACCAAGGAGCTGACCCCGATCCTCAGCCATACATCACGTAAGTTCCTTTCCCTTTTCCGACCTACTTCTCCGGGTTACTTCATATGTCTTTTCTTGACCTTCCTCCTTTGCCTCATTTCCAAGCAAATTTCCAGAGGGCACTCCTATTGCGAGCGCAGCAGTTGCCAACTTCCGTCGACAAAGGGGTACTCCGGCCGCTCCTGATGGTGAAGGGATTCCTTATGACCTGGAGGACCTGTTGGTCAGCTTGTCATCTCACGTGGAGCTCATCAAAAATTACGGCAAGGACATCCTCGGCGATGCGGCTCGCATCTTCAACACGTTCTGACCCGGCGAAGAAGCCCCGGAGACTACCGCACTTCTCATTGAGAAGTTAATGGAAACCGAGACTCAGCTTGACCTCTGGATAGAGTCCGCTGGACGTGCCGCAGCTGATACCATTCTTCACCACATACTCATGTGGTATGAGAAGATCGATCTCAACCTCCTGACACGTCTGCGCACAGGATCCAGATGGACCAATGACCCGGAGTGGGTAGCTCGGCGCCAGGCTTGCGCCCATAGCCTCATCGAATATGCTCCCATTCATGAATGGGTTGAGGGGCCGAGCTTCCTGGAAGCCGCTGCAGACGAAGAGGTTGAGAATGATGAGGATAGCTCGGACGGTGAAGAAGAAGATGACGCCTTGGATATTGAAGGCGGCGAAGATGATGCCGAACTTCCTCCTGCTACTCCTTGAGCGAAAAAACTCGCAAATTTATCAGATCCCCGGTATGTCGGGTGGAGTTGTATTCCAAACACATGTGATATTTTGCTACTAAGTTCTTATGCGAGATTAACTTGGGCGTAGTCCCCGAGTTTCTTTTTCTAGTTCGTTCAATCTTTTGGCTCGGTTCGTGTCTACCTTGATTCGGTTTTACGACTTACGAATCCGAGCTTCAAAAATTGTCTTAACAATACTAGGAAACTTTTAGACTTAGATCAAAAATAAAACTGCATAATAACTTGAAAATAAATACAGGGTTAGTCCAAAAAACAAACGTCGGCTCGAATAAATTCTTTTCCTTAGTCGTTTTTCATGTGCTACGCAATTCCAAACTTGTTCTCTTGCTTGCCATGAAGCCAATTCTTGTTGGACAGCAGCAAGTCGAAGAGTTGGGTTCTTGGTGCTCACACATTACTAATCCGAGTTAAGTAGAATAACTTATTCCAGCTGACGCGCGAAAAACTACAAACATTATTAAGGTAGTCTCCGAGTTACTGCTTGAGGTGCCAATATTTTATTGATAAGCTCACTGTCGACATACATACTGACATATGAGAAGACTCGGATACATACACTTCTTAGCTAAGTGTAGAAAGGTCGGAGTAGAGCTATATTCCATGGTCGCTTGGATTCTTCTCCGGACCTGTCCGCCTTGTTCTTTTCCTGTGGCTTCGCATCTATAAGATAATAAGAATCATTGTGCAATGCCTTGCTCACGATGAATGGCCCTTCCCATGGGGGGATAACTTATGCATGCCAGCAGTATGTTGTACCAACCGGAGCACCAGATCGCCTTCCCGAAATACTCGGGGGCATACTTTCCGGCTATGATAGCGTCGGAGATTTTGCTGATATATGGCGGATCTGGACAATGCTAGTTCTCTCGCTTCTTCCAGCAGATCAACATCATTTTGCCGGGCTTCTTGCACTTCGGCTTCTGTGTATTGGGTGACCCTAGGCGAATCATGCTCTATGTCGGCTGGTAATACAGCTTCTGCCCCATATACCAGAAAAAACGGCGTATAGCCTGCTGATCGATTCGTAGTTGTTCTTAAACTCCACAATACCGCTAGTAATTCTTCTATCTAGCACCCCGCTGATCTTTGTAGTGGCTCAATGAGCCGGGGTTTTATCCCGGATAATACTAATCCGTTGGATCTTTCCACTTGTCCGTTCGATGCGGGGTGTGCTACCGAGGCTACGTCTAGCCGGATCTTCTTATCCTGGCAAAAACGCGCAATGCTCCTTCCGCAAAGTTTGTGCCATTATCAGTTATGATACTGTGAGGATAACCGTATCTCAAGATGATATCTTTGAGAAACGTTACGGCCGTAGCTCCATCACATTTTCTTATAGGCTTTACTTCAATCCATTTGGTAAACTTGTCCACCATTACCAGAATGTGAGTCATATTTCCCCTTGCTGGTTTGAACGGGCCAACCATATCCAAGCACCATACGGCAAACGGCCAAGTGATTGGTATGGTCTTGAGTTCCCACATTGGCATATGTGTCTTGGTAGCATACCTCTGACAACCATTACATTTTCTCACCAGATCTTCTGCTTGCTCTAAGGCAACTGGCCAGTAGAATCCGTGCCGGAAAGCTTTTCCTACCAAGGCTCGGGATGAGGCATGATGCCCGCATTCCCCCTAATGTATATCTCGGATGATTTCAAGTCCTTCTTCTGGGTCAACACATCGCTGGAGGACATTGGTCACACTTCTTTTGTATAGTTCGGAATTGATGATCGTGTACGCCTTTGCCCTCCTCTGTGTTTGCCTAGACAGCACTTCCTCAGCGGGTAGCGTTCCATCTTTCAGGAATTGAAATATAGGCAGTGTCCAAGCTGGTATTGCTCGCACAGGGAACACATCCTCATCAATCTCCATCTGATCCACCGGCATAACTTCTACCGGATCATGATGTGTAGTCCCCGGGTCCTGCGGAGTAGTCCCCGGGTTCAGTGAAGCAGCCCCCAAGTTTGCTGAGGCAGTTCCCGGGTTTCGCGCACCACTTCCCATGTCAATGTCCATGGGCACAGCTCTGGATTCTGTGTCCTCCGGGACATAGATTGAGTCGGTTTCTAGGGAGGGCCTGATGGATGGTTTCCTAAGGTGCTCTAACGCTACGCCCGGTGGAACTGCTTGTCGGGTGGACCCGAGATTCGACAGGATGTCGGCAGCCTCATTTTCCACCCGGGGTACATAGTGAAATTTGCATCCCTCAAAGTAACCAGATATCTTCTGCACATGAAATCTGTACAGCGCCATGTTTGGATCTAGGGCATCCCACACTCCCGACACTTGCTGCACCACCAAATCCGAGTCGCCAAAGCATACGATCCGACGTATCCCAATCTCTTTTGCCACCTTGAGCCCGTGCACAAGTGCTTCATACTCAGCGACATTGTTTGATGCCACGAAATGGATCTGCAGCACATATTTCAACTGGTCCTTCTTTGGCAACGTGAGTACAACTCCGGCACCTAGCCCGGTTTTGGTTTTTGATCTGTCAAAGTGCATTCGCCAATAGTTCGGATCTGGGAGCGGCGGTTCGTATTGCACCTCGGCCCAATCCATGAAAAAGTCCGCCACAGCTTGAGATTTGATGGCCTCTCTTCTGTCATATTGCGGCGCATAAGGAGCTAGCTCAATTGCCCATTTTGCAATTCTGCCACTCGCATCCTTGTTACTCATTATCTCGAATATGGGGGCCTCACAAATGACTCGGATAGGATGCTCCTCAAAGTAATGCTTTAACTTCTTAGCGGCCATGTACACGCCATATGCCACCTTTTGGTAGTGTGGATAGTTCTGCTTTGAGGCTGACAACACCTCGCTCAAGTAATACACTAGCCTTTGCACCGACTTACCTTCCTCGTCGCGCTCCACCACTATCACTGCACTTACAACTCGGTTGGTTGCGGCTATATAGAGCAACATTGGCTCCTTTGACATTGGTGAAGCTAGCACTGGTGTCGTGGCTAACATCTTCTTCAGGTGGGTAAAGGCTTCATCGGCCCGCGGCGTCCAAACGAACTTATCTGACTTTTTCATGAGTTGGTAAAGAGGAAATGCCTTCTCTCCCAACTAACATACAAACCGACTTAACAAGGCCAGGCAACTTGTGAACTTTTGGACATCGTTAAGGCATTTCGGCAGTTCCATTCGTTCGATGGCCCGGATTTTGGTTGGATTAACCTCGATACCTCGGCTGGAAACCAGAAAACCAAGCAATTTTCCAGCCGGGACACCAAAGGTGCATTTTTCCGGGTTAAGCTTCATCCGGAACCTCCTTAGGTTCGCAAACGTTTGCCTGATATCGTCAAGGAGCGTGTTGCTTTCCTTGGTCTTGATAACCACATCATCCACGTACACCTATACATTTTGACCTATTTGGTCGTGCAAACATTTTTGCATACATCTTTGGTACGTTGCCCCTGCATTACGTAAACCGAATGGCATAGTGCGATAGCAATAAGCCCCATACAGGGTAATAAACGCAATCTTTATTTCATCATTCGGATTCAGAGGTATCTGGTGGAAACCAGAATATGCATCAATGAATGACAACAATTCACACCCAGCAGTTGAGTCTATGACCTGATCTATTCTTGGCAGCAGAAATGGATCTTTCGGACACGCCTTGTTCAGGTTCGTGTAATCAATACACATGCGCCAAACCACTGCCACGTTCGGGTCATCCTTCTTCTTTTCCACCAGCACCGGATTAGACAGCCAATCCGGGTAAAGAACTTCCATGATAAATCCTGCAGCTAGCAACCGAGCTATCTCATCCCAAATGACCTTCCTCCTATCTTCGGCGAAGCGGCGGAGAGGTTGCTTCACCGGCTTAGCTCCGGGTCTCACATTCAGAGAGTGCTCGGCCAACTCCCTCGGAACACCTTGCAAGTCATGTGTGGACCAAGAAAAAATGTCCCAATTCTCACGGAGGAAGCTGACGAGCTTGCTTTCCTATTTATCATTCAACCCGGCACCAATTGTTACGGTGCGCCCTGGGAACATGTCATCAACAGGAACCTTCTTGGTATCTTTCGTGGCCTAGAAGGAGACACTTCCATGCGGGTTACTCAGCGCCGGCATATACTGCTGCGCGGACTGAGCCAATGCCGCCACCTCTTGAATTTTCCTTTTTTCCTGCACAATCACAAGTGACTCGGCTAAGTTTGACCCGGCTGACGCACACTCCATCAAACGTCGGAAATCCCCTGCAATGGTAATCACCCCGTTTGGTCCGGGCAACTTCATCTTCAAGTAGCTAACGTGACAGCTTGCCATGAACTTGTTCAGGGCTGGCCTTCCGAGTAATGCGTGGTATGCACTTTCCAAGTTCACCACCTTGAACTCCAAATTTTTGGTTTGGCGGTTATCCCTCGTGCCGAATAAGACGTCAACCCAGACCTTGCCTATGGGCTCACACGAAATGCCAGGCACAATACCATGGAAAGTTGTCCTCGTGGCCTGCAGCATGTTGTCCGAGATACCAAACTTGCGCATTGTGTCCGCATACATTATGTTAATGCTACTGCCATTGTCGATCAACACCTTTGAGAATATTACGTTAATGTTAGGTCCAATGAGTGTTGGATCCAGCACCAACGCATACGAACCAGGGCTTGGCATGAGCTTGGGATGATCCCTGATGCTCCAAGTGATTTCCTGATCGGACCATGGCATGTACCTCATCACTGCAGGCATTACTGCATTCACCTACATATGCCTACACTGCAAGCTCTTTCTATCTGTTTCCTCAGTGGTGAACACGCAATAGCTCTGATGGTGCTCCCTGTACTCATTTCTCCCCTCATTTCTGGGGTACCTCTGATCCGGCTGATGCTGATTTTCCACTTGATGCACTGCATCCCTTCTATCATTGTTATCATACCTCGGCGGAGGGGGAGGCAACATTAGCTGTTGCGTGTTCGCTCCGGAGAGCAATTGCTGCCGGGGTAACTCCTGCCGAGGCTGATCGTTCCGGGGTGCCTGAGCATTCCCTAAACCACCTTGTTCAATCTTGCGCATCCACTCACATTGCCTCGTCGTATGACCCGCAGGGTTATTCGGATTTGGAGTGTGAAACTTACACGGCTGGTCCAACATTGACTCATAAGTATACCTCGGACGGTCTTTCCTTTCTTGCCACTGCTTCTTTTGCTTTGGTGTCCAAGTCTTCTTGCCATCGTTTCTCGGAGTCCACTGCCCTCCAGTTTTTTGGCGTTGACTGCCCCCTGCTCCGGGCTGATCTTGATTCACAGCTGCAACTTGGTGCGAACCATATCGATGATCCGGTCTATCATCTCTCCTTTTTCCTCTGTAGTCATTCCTTCGGGATGATCCGGCCCCATCTCTCTGATACTACTCATCGTTTCACTCGTTTGATACGAGCCTAGGTTGCGTCGGATCACCCAAAGCATACAAATCTGCAATCCGGATCATCTCTGCCAACGTAGTTGGAATTTCCTTTGCAACTTTTTCTACAGCTCGCTTGCATACCTGCACCCTTGTGCAAACCATGCTATGGCCTGTGATTCTATCACTCCCTCACATGAGTTTCTCACAGTGCACCATCGGGTTAAAAACTCCTGATCCGTCTCATTTGGCCTTTGCTTGCACATAGCTAGGGTCTGCGGCCTATTTGGCCTCTGATACGTACTCGAAAAATTGTTGATGAATATTTCCTCAAAATATATCCAGCAGTTGATGCTTCCTGGTGGCAAATTGTTCAGCCATACCCTTGTCGGTCCTTCCAACATCTGGGGTACATATCGTACAGCCCATCTCAGGTTGCCAGTGGCAATTTTCACTGCTGTAGCATAATTTATCAGCCAATCCTCCGGCTTTGTACTGCCGTCATACGTCTTCGTGCCCCTGGGTAGCTGGAAGTTTGGTACCGGTGGCTCCTTCATGATCCGGGGTCCAAAACATGCTGGACCTGGTGGACCTTGACATTCAATTTGTTCTGACCTATACAGTCGATCCAGTTTCAACCTCGCATCATCCGGCATCAAATCTCTGCTCCCCAATCTTGACCCTGTCACATGATAGTCCGGCCTTGGGTATCCCGCGTTTGCCATTTCCGAGTCTCCATCATTATACCTCGGCCGGCCGGCACCTTTCTGTTGCATACCTCAGCCGGCACTTTGCTCTTGCCTTGGTATATTCCGCTGCTGCGGTTGTCCTGCTCCAGCCGAGTTTCGCTGTCCGGCATCGCCGTTGACAACATTTCTTTGACCGGCATTGCTTTGGTCGTGGTTACCTCGGCCAGCTTCACCTCGGCTCACACTCCGTCGATCATCATTTTTCTGAGTTTCTTTTCCTTTCCCTGCCTGCGTCGGGTCATACGGGACGATCTGTTTGTTCCGTCTGGCCGAGGTTACTACCTCTTCTCTCCTTGGACCGCCACGAGGAGACGATGCGGCTCCAGCGGATTTCTCCGGGTTACCCACCGCCAAATGGACGATCTTGGAGGCTCCAGCTCTCTCCGGGTTAGCTCTGAGTAGTTCCTCGTTTTGCCTGATCGCAATCTGAACCAGCTCGTTAACCCTATCTTGTTGTCTTTGACGAGCTTCACCCGTCAGACCCTCCAACTCGGATGCAGCTGCATCCGCTGCTCTGAGGTTCTTTGCCGGGGTACTATACCTCGGCTGCCCCACGGACAAACAGTTTTCTGATACCTCAATTCCAGTATCACCCTCTCTGTTCATCTCGCTCATGAGATTTCTTCCCTTCACTTTTACAGCGTCAACCTTGTTCGCCTTTGCGTACTCCCGCAGCGTATTCAACGACTGCTGAGCCGCGGCTATTTTCTTTGCGCCCTCTAGTATTTTCTGCCTAGTTTCTTCCAGCTCGGCCTGCGCTCGAGCCGGATCTACTGCTGCTACTACAGGGTTTGCCAAGCTATCCATTGCTTCCCTCAACACGTTCTCTGGCCTCTCAAGTGGAGGACCTCTACCTTTCCTTGGCGCCTTAGGCGTTACCTCCGGATCTAGCGTCGGATCCTTGCTCGCGCCCGCACTTGTTGCAGTCATCATCACCTCCGCATGGTCCTGGGAGCGAGTGATACGCGTTCCGGGAACCACGGTAAGGGGTGGCTCCCCCGCGTCGACGACGTGACGCGGATGAACACATGACACATCCACAGCAACGTAGACCTTATGCGCGCCGACATGGGCATCGTCACCCTTGTCGGCCACGCCCCGGTGGTCCTGTCCTTGCTTGCTTCGCTCAGGTAGTGCGTACTGGGGCTTCTTTTGACCAGCGAGATTCCTTCCTTCTCCTAGAAGCTAGCCGTGACCCGGATCATGGTTGATCCGGCCACACCTGTTCCTGCATACAAGTAAGACATGCACTTCCGACGTACTGCTTAAGTCGGTTGAGACTTAGTTAGACGAAC
Organism: Avena eriantha; assembly: GCA_910589775.1. Taxonomy (NCBI): domain Eukaryota; kingdom Viridiplantae; phylum Streptophyta; class Magnoliopsida; order Poales; family Poaceae; genus Avena; species Avena eriantha. The sequence goes on from OU342742.1 coordinate 214,911,715, forward strand.
GCCCCTGGGTCCGGGTTACCCCGTGATTCGGCCTGCCTTGAGGTGACCCGGCCAGCATTCGCTTTCGCCTTGCCGAACCTCGGCTAACTTGGCCTTTATATCCCGGCATGACCCTACCCGGGGGTATCCCCCCAACAGACATGGAGATGTCATTGATCAGATCTCGGGCAATGCAAGTATCAAGAGACAAAGGGAATAATACATGACTGTCCCGGTTCAAACAATGAAAGATCTTCGTGGAACACACAGGGGTCACATGGCCAATCGTATTGTTTACATTACACGCAATTCGTAAAGCAATAATCTGTTGCTTGCAACTTAATACTGGAGGGGGTTCGGATGATAACCTGAAGGTGGATTATTAGTCATAGATGCAGTTGGATGGCGGTCTATGTATAATGTTGTAATGCCCAATCAACTTCCAAATGAGTCAAGATGATTAGTATATTCATGTATTGCTTTCTCGGTGTTTGTCAATTGCCCCGCTGTAATTTGTTCACCCAGCATGTTATCTATCTAAGGAGAGCCACCTCTAGTGAACTATGGATCCCGGTCCTTTTTCTTTAAATACAATCTACAATCTTTTACTGTTTTGTGTTTACTTTCTGCAAACTTTTACTTCTTTCCATTCGATACGTTTAATCCTTTGTTTTCCGCAAAACACGGTGAGATTGACAATCTCATCGCAAGTTGGGGACAAAGTTAGGTGGTTGTGTTGTGTAGGTCTCCACGTTGCTACTAGCACCAGTAGTGCGCCCTGCCAAAGCTCAGCTAGTAACACCTTTGGGGTGTTTCCTTGCTCCTACTAGTTCGATTAAACCTTGGTTTCATTACTGAGGGAAACTTGCTGCTGTGCTCATCATACCTTCCTCTTGGGGTTCCCAACGAGCTCTACATCAACCACGCACCAGCACTTTTCTGGGCGCCATACATAGAGCCATCAAGGAGATATTCCCTAGAGGCAAATAATAAATAGGTTTTTATTGTCATATCTATAATAGTTTCATATTGTTATATAACTGTGCCAAGTAGAAACATTGGTACAGGTGTGGTATGAAACAACCAAGTCCCTAGTTGCCTCTATTCATACTAGTTCGTTGGTCATGAGCATGATCTGGGTTTCAAGATCATGGGCATTTATGCCAATTAACAACGGGGTCATATCATTGGAGAATGATATGATGGACATTCCTCGAAGGATTGCAACACGATCAAGTCATATAGTTCAAGGTTGCAATAGCTATACCTAGACTCCTTTTCCTTAGACCGTGAGCTCATATTACTCACTGTTTCCCGAGGCTGCTTAGACTACATCAACCGTCATCTGGTAATACGGTGGCCATAAAAGTGTACGTTGGGTATTCCGAAGGAACAGTAAATGACATGTGACTGCAAGACCGGGATTTGTTCACCCACATGAAGGGTAAAGATACATACAGCCGGCTTGGTGAGATTACATCCATAAATGTTGCAACATGTGACTCGGTCAGAGGGATGTAATATCACGGTAACAAGAAAACATAACTTGTTGTGAAGGAGATTGAATAAGGTATGTGATACCAATGATTGGATCTCGGACAAGTCGTATCAAGAAACAAAAGGAATTGGATGCTACATTTAGCGGTTCAAACGACATTGTCATCGGGAATGCATAGGGGTCACATGGATATCCCTGGTCCCTCTATTGATCATTGATACAGATCATGTCTAGAGCATTCCCGAGCCGTGAGAGGATACACTTAAGGGTATGATGAGAGCGATCATTCCTAAGACGGAATCACAGTAGAGAAAGAGAAAGCCAGAATCATTCCGCAGAGAGATCTGAAGTTTTTCGGAGAAAGAATAAAGGACCAGAATCATTCCAGGAAAGATCCGAAGTTGTTCAGAGGAAATCGAAAGGGAACCGAAAGGTGTTTCGGGTTAAGACGGATTTTGAAATGTGTATTTACATATTAATCAATGTAATTAATATTAAATATAATATTAAAATCTAATTTGAAGGGGTATTCCACTAATGGGCCAAACTTCCTAGGGAAAAAGGGCCCATGAGGGAAAACCGAATGAGGGAAGGGCCAAGGGCCAAAGGGCTAAGGACCAGGCGCCTCAAGGGGGCCCACCCGGCCAGCCTAGGGCTGTGCGCGGGGTGGGACCTACCCCTGGCCAGCCTGCCCATGGTGCCCTAAGGGCCCATGCGCCTCCCCCTCTCCCTTGAATAGTCCCATATGGGAAACCCAAAGGGGAGGGCACACCACCTCCCCCTATATAAAGGGGTGCCCATGGGTGGGATGAGACACACCAATATTGGGAGAAGTCCTTTGGTTGACTTCCTCCTTCCCTCTCTCTCTCTCTCTAACCCTTCTGACCATGACCCCAAGTCTGGGCTGTGCAAACAAGGCACACCTGTAGTACGCCGTTGCGCTGCAGGGATTCCTAGCCGGATATCAACTTCCGCACTCCTGGTGGGATCGGGGAGCCGGAGCTCTCATCATGCACCAGATGTGTACGAAGACACGAGGCACAACACTTGGGGCGCTTAAATGTCGTGAACCGTAGCTACTTGATACATTGCAAATGTATCTATAATTTTTGATTTTCCATGCTTGGTTTTATCTACTTTCTTGTGTTTTCTCCACACTTTGGAGTACTTTTCATATGATTTCTTGGACTAACCTATTAACAAGAGCCACAGTGCCAGCTGCCTGTTTTGTGCTGTTTTTGGTTCCAGGAAGTCAGAAAATGAATATTCTCGGAATTGGACGGGACAAAAGCCGAAGTTGATATTTTACCGGAAGATTCATGGAGCTAGAAGGAGAGCCGGAGAGGGGCCACAGGGTGGCCACACACCCCCCCCCCCTTGGCGCGGGCAACCCTAGGCCGCGCCAGGGCATGGTGTGGGCCCCCTGGCCGGCCACCGACCTTGCATCTTTCGCCTATATATCTCCCCCGAGGCAAAAACCCTAGAGGGTCAATCAGAAATCCACGAAAAGTTCCGCAGCGCCGCCACCACCTAAGGGGAGATTCGGGGGACAGAAAATCTCTGTTCCGGCACCCTGCCGGGACGGGGAAGTGCCCCGGAGCCATCTCCATCGATCTCCACCACCATCTCCATCACCATTGCTGATTCCCATGATGAGGAGAGAGTAGTTCTCTCGCGAGGCTAAGGGTTCTACCGGTAGCTACGTGTTCATCTCTCTCTCTATGCATGATCATATTGTGATCATAAGCTTGTAATCTATAGATCTACCTTGCTACTCAAGTGCTTTAATAGATCTCTACTCTCCCCATGTGTGTGAAAGTGACAGCGTGCACACCATGGTGGCACTTAGGCTAGAGATTACAAATACTTGTTATGAATTATATTTGGAGTTGGATGTTTCTATGAAATTGTGGTGTTTGTTGGACTCATCTAGTACTCAAGGTGACAACGTGGGGTTTTGTAGATGGGAAAGGCTTACTTTGAGGTGTGCTGTTATAGCCCTACCATCGATTAGAGTGTCCAACCGGAGAGTAGTTAAGAGTAGTATGATGGCTTAGTATTGATGTAGAGCTCGTTGGGGAACCCCAAGAGGAAGGTATGATGAGCACAGCAGCAAGTTTCCCTCAGCTATGAAACCAAGGTTTAATCGAACCAGTAGGAGCAAGGAAACACCTCAAAGGTGTTGCTAGCTGAGCCTTGGCAGGGCGCACTACCGGTGCTAGTAGCAACGTGGAGACCTGCACAACACAACCACAGAACTTTGTCCCCAACTTGCGATGAGGTTGTCAATCTCACCATGTTTTGCTAAAAATAAAGGATTAAACGTATCGAATGGAAGGAAGTAATAGTTTGCAGAAAGTAAACACAAAGCAGTAAACAGTTTGTAGATTGTATGTAAAAGAAAAGGACCGGGAACCATAGTTCACTAGAGGTGGCTCTCCTTAAGATAGATAACATGCTGGGTGAACAAATTACAGCGGGGCAATTGACAAACATTGAGAAAGCAATACATGCATATACTAATCATCTTGACTCCTTTGATTGTTTGGTGGAGAAGAAAGGTGCATGGTCCCCTTTCCCATATCTATTATTGCTCCAAGAAGTTCTAATAGGGACCTCCAAGTGTAATTTGTCCTTTTCCTGCACATTCAATGACAAGATAATCAGTAGAAATCATTTTCCCAAGGATCTTTGTAAACACTCCTTAAACTATTCCAATAGGTAAAATGGTAGCATTATTAGCAAGAGATATTTCTTTTCCTCCTTCAGTAAGCCCCCAAACATTCAGAGATTCATAAATATCTTTGGGCATAAGACAAAATTCAGACATGATATCACAGCGGGCTTGAAAAGTTTCAGTGTTTATCTCAATCTTTACTGTAGGGAGCCACTTTGATGGTTCAGAATTTATGGGAACATAATTGTGATGCTCCCTTAGCGTATTATAGCAATCTTTTTAGCTAGCGGTGCCAGTCTCAAGAGTGTTCAATCTAGCAAATATTCTTGCGAAAGAAATATCAGTTTGGCTAGGCAAGTTGTAAGTGAGGATCAATTTCTTTATAGCATTAATAGCATCATCCTCATTACATTGGAGGAAATCTCCTCCCACAATAGCATCTAAAGCATATATATAGCAAAGAGCAATTCCAAGGTAAAAACTGCTAAGGAACAAGCTTTGAGTCATTTTAGGCTCAGTTTTTTCATGTAGATCAGAGATTCTAGACCAAGCTTCCTTGAAGCTTTCCTCAATTCCTTGTTTAAAAGTGAAAATCATTTCCTCAGGTGACATAGTGACTGGAGCAAGGCTAGACATAATAGCAACTTAAGATAGGAACTAATTTTTGTGTGTTCTCAATAAAGAAAGCAAACTAGTAAAACTAATTTTTTGTGTGTTTTTGATAAAGAAACCAAACTAGTAAAACTATTTTTTGTGTGTTTTCGATAAAGAAACAAGCAAACAAAGCAAAAGTAAACTAAGAAAAACAAAAATAACAAAGTAAAGAGATTGGTTATGAGGGACTCCCCTTGTGAAGGTGTCCTTGACTCCCCGGAAACGGCGCCCGAAAAGTGCTGCTGGCGCGTGGTTGACGTGGGAGCTTCTTCTTCTTCAGTCCCCGGCAACGGCGCCCGAAAAGTGCTGCTGGCGCGTGGTTGACGTGGGAGATTCTTCTTCAGTCCCCAGCAACGGCGCCAGAGAAGTGCTTTATGGCTCAGTATTGATGTACAGCTCGTTGGGGAACCCCAAGAGGAAGGCATGATGAGCACAGCAACAAGTTTCCCTCAGTTATGAAACCAAGGTTTAATCGAACCAGTAGGAGCAAGGAAACACCTCAAAGGTGTTGCTAGCTGAGCCTTCGCAGGGCGCACTACCGGTGCTAGTAGGAACGTGGAGACCTGCACAACACAACCACAGAACTTTGTCCCCAACTTGCGATGAGGTTATCAATCTCACCGTGTTTTGCTGAAAACAAAGGATTAAATGTATCGAATGGAAGAAAGTAATAGTTTGTAGAAAGTAAACACAAAGTAGTAAACAGTTTGTAAATTGTATGTAAAATAAAAGGAGCGGGATCCATTGTTCACTAGAGGTTGCTCTCCTTAAGATAGATAACATGCTGGGTGAACAAATTACAGCGGGGCAATTGACAAACATCGAGAAAGAAATACATGCATATACTAATCATCTTGACTCCTTTGAGACTTGATTGGGCATTACAACATTATACATAGACCGCCATCCAACTGCATCTATGACTAATAATCCACCTTCAGGTTATCATCCGAACCCCCTCCAGTATTAAGTTGCAAGCAACAGATTATTGCTTTACGAATTGCGTGTAATGTAAACAATACGATTGTTCTATGAACAAAGGATTTTTGTTTTATCCCTAGTAGCAACAGCACATCTAGTACCTTAGAGATTTCTGTCACTTCCCTAGATTACCAGAGGCATGAACCCACTATCGAGCATAAATACTAACTCTTGGAGTTGCTAGCATCTACTTGGCCAAGATAGATACTAACAACGGAAAGCATGCAAGATCACAAATAACAAAGACATGATAGAATCAATAATCAATCTGAAATAGCATCTCAATATCCATCGGATCCCCGCAAACACAACATGTAGAATTACAAATAGATGATCTTGATCATGAACGGAGCTCACAAGATCTAGACATGAAAGCACAAAGGAGGAGAACCAGCCATCTAGCTACTACATGGATCCGTAGTCCAAGGATGAACTATTCACGCATCACGCCGGAGGCTTGCATGGTGATGAACAAGGCCTCCAGGGTGAATTCCCCTCTCCGGCAGGGTGCCGGGAAGAGCTTCAGATCCCTCCCGATCTAGGGATGGAGATGACAGTGGCTACAGACTCTTTCGTGAATTTTTGATCGGGTACTTAGGGTTTTTATCCCGAGGGCATCTTATAGGTGGAAGGAGAGGCCGAGGGGGTGCCTGGGCTGGCCACACCACCCCTTGGCGCGGGCCAAGCCTGGCCGCGCGGCCAGGTGGTGTGGCCGCCCTTTGGCCCTTCTCCTTCTCGTATTCTGGCATCTGATGACTTCCGGAAAAATAGGCACTTTGGATTTTGTCCCGTCCAATTCCAAGAATATTCATTTTCTGACTTTCCTTAAACCAAAAACAACAGAAAACATGCAACTGGCACTGTGGCTCTTGTTAATAGGTTAGTCCAAGAAATCATATGAAAATACTCCAAAGTATGGACAAAACACAAGAAAGTGGATAAAAAACCAAGCATGGAACATCAAAAATTATAGATAAATTTGCAATGTATCATAGTATCATAAAGAGAAGATATTTATATGAAAGTGTTCACTAGTGAAAGTATTATCCCTAGGCCTTGTTTCTAAGCATTGATACACCGTTTGCAATTAGATCTGTTACATGTTTGCTTGCTTCCTTCTTTATTTCAGTTTGCCTTTCGTCTTTTCCCACGTCAACCACATGCCAGCAAGCTATTTTCTATCACCGTTACCACTTATAATTATCTATACGACTTGTATTTCACTATCTGTTCGCCGAACTAGTGCACCTATACACCTGGCAAGTGTATTGGGTGTGTTGGGGACACAAGAGACTTCTTATATCTTGATTGCAGGGTTGCTTGAGAGGGGATACCTTTGACCACTTCCTCCTTGAGTTCGATAAACCTTGGGTGGTCCACTTAAGGGAAAACTTGCTGCTGTTCTATAAACCTCTGCACTTGGAGGCCCAACAACTGTCTACAAGAATAGAAGTGCGTAGACATCAAGCTATTTTCTGGCGCCGTTGCCGGGGAGGTAAGGTAAAAGGTACTCACATCCTCCGGTGTGAGTGCTCGAAGTTATCTCCTTAAGATTATGCAATTTTGTCTTTTTGTTTCTTGTTTTCACTAGTTAGGCTTAATGGAAAACAACAACAAAAATAGAGAGCTTTATAGTATTTATCTTGAGTTGGGACATGAAGTGTTTGAAGAGAAAATTAAAAAACCTATGAAACTTTATTTGCATGGTAATAGCCATATTGTTAGTATGAATTATTTGGATACCATTATTGCTAATGCTATGGAAAAGTCTAAGATTGGGGAAGCTAGTTTTTTTATGAAAATGATCTTTTTAGTTCCCCAGTTTTGGAAGATAGCTATTCTATTGCTTATGATGATACCAAACCTCCAATATATGATTATTACAATGATGAATATGATATTTTCAGTCCACCTACTATTGAGGAGAAAATTAATTATGACTACAATATGCCTCCTATATTTGATGATTATGGTGATGAGAATAATAATGATAGCTATTTTGTTGAATTTGCTCCCACTACAATCAATAAGAATGACTATGTTTATATGGGGAGTATTAATTATTTTATGCACATGGCTCATGATAAGAATGTTTCTTGTGATAGTTATATTGTTACTTTTATTCATGATGCTACTGAAAGTTATTATGAGAGAGGGAAACATGGTTTTATGTGTCTCAACAATATTAAGTTTCCCCTCTTTATGTTGAAAGTCTTGAAGTTGCACTTGTTTTGCTTTACTATGCTTGTTGCTTTGTGCTTTCATGACTTGTTTCTTTACAAGATTCCTATGCATAGGAAGTGGGTTAGACTTAAATGTGTTTTGAATTTGCTCGTTGATGCTCTCTTTTACTTCAATTTATATTTCTTATGTGAGCATCATCTCAAACTATCAAGCCTAACTTAAAGGCATTAAAGAACAGTACTTATTGGGAGATAACCCAAAAGTTTTAGATGAGTCTCGGAAGTTATTACTTCAGTAATAATCGCTCCTTATCCTTTTATTTGCTTTTTTTTGCCAAGAGTAACCTCTAATGAGAGAGAAGTAATGATTGGGAAAGTTGTTGTCCCGAAACAGATTTTTATGCTTCACCATAAAACTTCGTGTAAAATCTCTGTACGTCGTTTTGAGGCGTGAATTTTTGTGCTTCTGCCCCAGGTTGTTATCTAACTTTCGTTAGTTCAACACTTTTTGATTTTAGCAACAGAAGTTCTTCAAAAAAAATCTTCTTTACCTGCTGGTCTGTTTTGACAGATTTCTGCCATTATTTGCATTTGCTTCTTGTTGTTTCCTTTTTTAGATCTTTTGGGGAATTGAGCTTTTTGAGGGAAGTACTACAGTAGCTTGTGTTTTATTGGAAGTTTTATTGCTGTTGGAACTGAACCTAAAGACTTATTATCTTGAATGCACTAATGTTGCTAATAAAGATTGTGTGAAGTTTTGTATGAAGGAAAAAATTTCAGGTGTGTGGAAGGAATGAGTAATGAGATGAAGGATGGACTAAAGCTCAAGCTTGGGGATGGCACGCGTGTCACCCCAAAAATATCCAAGAAGTACAAGCGTCACAGCTTGGGGATGCCCAAGGCATCCCCCTCTTCATCAATAAAAATCCCAGGTTTCTTCCAAACGCTTCATTTTTATTGTTTCATGCACAGTTGTGTTGTTCTTGGAGCATCTCCTTTTTCGTTTTCATTTTGGTTTTTCGTTTGCTTGGTTTGGTTAGTTTTCTGAATAAATTGGTTGGATCCCCTCTTTCATACATTGGTTTGCAAATAGTTTGGTTTGGATTGGAAAAGAGTAGGAAAGTTCATGCTTAAGTGGTAAAGAGAGCTTGTTTTTGACTGTGGCCTATGCTTTGTCATGCCTTGCTCGATATTGTTTTGGCTTTATGCTTAGTATTCTTTGCTGTAGCATGACTTTTTATAAACAACTGAGATTGCTTAAGTTGCCTTGGATGAATCATGCGTTGTTTTAGCATATTAAAGCATAGTATAGTGGTATTCTCCTTTGATGCTTTATTTGGGTTGACTTGGCACATGTGCACACCATGTTATGACTATCTCAAGTCACCATAGCCTTTATGATCCAACTTGTAGTATCACTTTATGCTTTGATCAATGATGTTTTGTCGCTCTGCATGATTATGGGTATTATTGCTCTCTTAGCTTGTCGCTCCCAGTCTTTTGCTAGCCTCCGCAACCAAGTATGAGTTCCACTCATGCATCCAACTCCCTAAACCAAGTTATTCCGAAGAGTCCACCATACCTATCTACTATCTTATGATATTCCAAGTATATTCATGTTTTTGTTTACCTTCCAAATTAAATTTGTTATGAGAAAACTAGTGATTAAAGCTCTCACGAACTTGATGGCACACTTTACTTTTCTTGCCCTTAATAAACTTGAACCATTGTGTCGTCTATGTTGTATAAGCTTGCACTTATTTGTTGGGGATTAGCAGAACCATGCTGTCATGGGGAACGCTTTCAACATTGCACTGGTACTTTGTACCTAGTTGATATCATGCTCTTTTGTCTATGGATGTCGTCGGTGTGAAAAGAAAGGGGAGCTTGTAAGTCCATGGAGTTATGTATATGTGTTAGAGAAACGCCTGGGCCACTGGTCTAATCCATGCTGACATGGTGGAAACCTGCAGCGTAACCATAATGAGTTGTCTATGAAGCATTCTTCTTATAAAAATGAGTCCTATATTGAGAAAAAAAAGAGAAAAAGAAAAAAAAGATTCTGAAAAGAGGAAAGAGAGAAAAAAGCACCATATTCCCATGGTAAATAAGAAGATTGCTGAGATGCTCGTCGTCTGCTTGCCTTGTCATTTTGATATGGGGATTCTTTCGTATCATCGGGCAAGGGGTACCCCGTTGGCGGTTCTCTATGATACACATGTACTTACGATGACAAGAACTTACCGGTGACTAAACTTGAGTAGCATGAGGAGCGACCCTCGTATTCAAGGGACATGATATTTCTAACTTATACTTCGTCAAGCATGTACACCATAGTTTGTTCACTTTAACCTTAATCACTTCAAGATGCTTTTGATAGGGGCAATGAGGGCTGAAAGCTATTAAGTACCATAATTTTCGGAAGCTCTTTATGAAACTTGAATCCTTGCTTCCTTCTATGAAGGCCTTTCTTCCACTTATATATTGAGTCTCCGCCTTCTACCTTTATGCACCTACTTTGAGAGCATAGTCGCCATTCTTAGTTCTATGTGCATTGTCCCAAGACTAGTTGATTGATGCATACCTTGATATTGCTTGTTTTAAACTATTTGTATCTAGTCACTCTTATGAACTTTGAAGGTGTCCTATGCATTTATGTTTGCTACTCTATAAGGGACAAGCTGAATGCCACTATGCTATGTTTTCTTTATGTGAAACAAACAAACTTCTTGCAAAGCGTTGTTATTCATGAATCTTTTGTTTGTGCCTTTTCATGTTGCATCATAGTTTCTTTGTCTTATTGCTAGAACCTTGTCTTTCATGTTATGATTGAAGTACTATGATCCCAGCTTTGAATGTTTTACAAATACTTTGATCAAGTCTTTGATGGTGCATGTCACCTCAAAAATTATTCTTTCTTTTTATCACTTACCTACTCGAGGACGAGCAGGAGTTAGGCTTGGGCATGTTGATACATTGCAAATGTATCTATAATTTTTGATGTTCCATGCTTGGTTTTCTTGTGTTTTGTCCACACTTTGGAGTACTTTTCATATGATTTCTTGGACTAACCTATTAACAAGAGCCACAGTGCCAGCTGCCTAATTTTTGCTATTTTTGGTTCCAGGAAGTCAGAAAATGAATATTCTCAGAATTGGATGGGACAAAAGCCTAAGTTGATATTTTACCGGAAGATTCACGGAGCCAGATGGAGAGCCGGAGAGGGGCCACACACCCCTTGGTGCGGGCAACCCTAGGCCACGCCAGGGCATGGTGTGGGCCCCCTGGCCGGCCACCGACCTTGCATCTTTCGCCTATATATCTCCGCCAAGGCAAAAACCCTAGAGGGTCAATCAGAAATCCACGAGAAGTTCCACAGCGCCGCTGCCACCGAAGGGGAGATTTGGGGGACAGAAAGTCTCTGTTCCGGCACCCTGCCGGGACGGGGAAGTGCCCCCGGAGCCATCTCCATCGATCTCCACCGCCATCTCCATCACCATTGTCGATTCCCATGATGAGGAGGAAGTAGTTCTCTCTCGAGGCTAAGGGTTCTACCGGTAGCTATGTGTTGATCTCTCTCTCTCTATGCATGATCATATTGTGATCATGAGCTTGTAATCTATAGATCTACCTTGCTACTCAAGTGCTTTAATAGATCTCTGCTCTCCCCATGTGTGTGAAAGTGATAGCATGCACACAATGGTGGCACTTAGGCTAGAGATTACAAATACTTGTTATGAGTTATATTTGGAGTTGGATGTTTCTATGAATTGTGGTGTTTGTTGGACTCATCTAGTACTCAAGGTGACAGCGTGGGGTTTCTAGATGGGAAAGGCTTACTTTGAGGTGTGCTGTTATAGCGCTACCATCGATTAGAGTGTCCAACCGGAGAGTAGTATCATAAAGAGAATTATTTATATGAGAGTGTTCACTAGTGAAAGTATTATCCCTAGGCCTTGTTTCTAAGCATTGATACACCGTTTGCAATTAGAACTGTTACATGTTTGCTTGCTTCCTTCTTTATTTCAGTTTGCCTTTTTTATTTTCCCACGTCAACCACATGCCAGCAAGCTATTTTCTATCACCGTTACCACTTATAATTATCTATACCACTTGTATTTCACTATCTCTTCGCCGAACTAGTGCACCTATACATCTGACAAGTGTATTGGGTGTGTTGGGGACACAAGAGACTTCTTGTATCTTGATTGCAGGGTTGCTTGAGAGGAGATACCTTTGACCACTTCCTCCCTGAGTTCGATAAACCTTGGGTGATCCACTTAAGGGAAAACTTGTTGATGTTCTACAAACCTCTGCACTTGGAGGCCCAACAAGTTTCTACAAGAATAGAAGTGTGTAGACATCACTACTTCACGATGAAGATGAAAAAGGAGCAAGGGGTGACCTATGAGGAGCTTCACGACCTTGAGGTCGGCTACGAGTACGACTACATCAACCATGTTCCCCTCGGAACGTTAACCATGTAAGGTCTACAAGGTTATGTATCCTATACACATTGGCCGTTACTGCATTACTACATAGATAGATCCTAGGCAGTTTTTGGGTTCCATCATAGGAAACTTTTTGTTTTCTACTGCGGATCCCCTTCAGTATCTTCATTGCTGTTATTCATGTATAATGAATTAACCAAGATGGTTTTATGATAATTCTAAAAACTACTATTCAAGTGGAACTTCAATAGGGAAATTTCCAAGTTTTGGAGAACCATAAAATTTAAACCACCAAACTATGACCCCTAAGATTTAATTCATTAAAAGGTTTATACATTAATCCTTATATGAGACTAAGCTTGAATAGAATTCTATATACATCATTAGCCATATTAAACCACAACCATCATAATCACTGAGTGGAAGTACAAATAATTTCTATAACTTTTCCTATAGGAAGCAAATCCTTAAAACCCTAAGTTATATTTACTTTACTAAATAGAGAACCTTCATATAATAACACATTTTGTATGCTCAACAAGAAATGTAGAGGAATTGGTTATAATTAACCTCTACCATAATATCCATGACTTACTAAAATTCTAGACATTTTAAACCATTGTAGAAATCAACTTTGAAAGAAAATATTAAATAGAAAACAAAACAGAAAATAGAAACGGGATTAAGCAAAAGAAAAAGAACATCCAGGCATAGGCCACGGCCCATTCTCTAACCCAACGCCGCAAGTAGCAGCAGTAAAAACGCTCGCTGTGCTATGGCCCAACAACACCAGCCCAGTTAGCTTCCCTCTCTCTCACTGACAGGTGGGACCACAGATGGAATGCGGGTTAATTCATAGAAACGTTAGGGGGTTTTCTGCAAAAGCCATCGGCATCGTCATCCCCACGTACACAGGCAGCTGCGTGTGCCCGCCGATGCCATCCACCGATGTGAGCAAGAATCGACTGCCGAGATGCTCGCCGCCGTCGCCGAGAGGGATAAGAATGCCATAGAGTCCCTATGCCCATCCTCATCCCTTCACTCCCTTCCTCGCATCTACTCTCTTCTCTCTATGCCGCAAGGGGGCCGAAACCCTAGCCATAGTTCACCGTTGATTCCCGCTGTTCTAGCCTTCCCCGCGGCCACCTAGGCATGCCACGAGCACCGCCATGTCCTCCTACGACTACCTGGCGGAGGAATCGAGCCAGGGTTCTCGAAATCAAGCTCCACAACGCCTTCTTCATCGTCTCCGACGGGGTCCGCCATTGTCTGTGTCGTCGTCCTGACCTCCTTCGGCCTCCTCATCATCCCCAACACCACCACGGTGAGATTGCGAGTCTCCTATGGTCTCTGTTCACTTTGCCTGCATCTCGTAACCATAGTTCACTATGCTTCGCCGTGCACCATTGCCAGACACCGTCCTGCCCTGCTCTCCGGCGACCAAAAACAAGCAGCATAGCCACCACTAGGTTCGCCTAGAGCCTCCTATTCGAACCCGCCTAGTCATGTAGTCTCGCGAGCCTCCAATTGTCGGCCCGTCGTCGACTGACATGTCTCCGGCGAGTGACGTCGTGCTGACGTCACTATGACACCAGCGCGTCAGTCAAACCCCAGTCAAAACTGTGGCAGGTCCCACTTAGCTGAGGTGGCATGTGACGTGGTCTGGGGCCAGATGTCTATGCACTTCTATTCTTGTAGACAGTTGTTGGGCCTCCAAGAGCAGAGGTTTGTAGAACAGCAGCAAGTTTCCCTTAAGTGGATTACCAAAGGTTTATCGAACTCAGGGAGGAAGTGGTCAAAGGTATCCCTCTCAAGCAACCCTGCAATCAAGATACAAGAATTCTCTTGTGTCCCCAACACACCCAATACACTTGTCAGTTGTATAGGTGCACTAGTTCGGCGAAGAGATAGTGAAATACAAGTCGTATGGATATAAGACAACGGTGCTAGAAAAGAGCTTGACGGGTAGGAAGAGACTAAAGGCAATCTGAAATAAAGATGGAAGCAAGCAAACATGTAACAGATCTAGTTGCAAACGGTGTTTCAATGCTTAGAAACAAGGCATAGGGATCATATTTTCACCAGTGAACACTCTCATATAAATATCATCTCTTTATGATACTACTCTAAACTACTCTCCGGTTGGAATCTCTAATCCACGATAGGGCTATAACAGCACACCTCAAAGTTCGCTTTCCCCATCTAGATAACCCCTCACTATCACCTTGAGCGCTAGATGGTTCCAACAAACACCACAATTTAATAGAGACATCCAACTCCAAATATAACTCATAACAAGTATTTGTAATCTCTAGCCTAAGTGCCACCATGGTGTGCACGCTATCACTTTCACACACGTGGAGAGAGCCAGAGATCTATTAAAGCACTTGAGTAGCAAGGTAGATCTACTTGATTACAAAGCTCATGATCACAATATGATCATGCATAGAGAGAGAGAGAGATGAACACATAGCTACCGGTAGAACCCTTAGCCTCGAGAGAGAACTACTCCCTCCTCATCATGGGAATCAGCAATGGCGATGGAGATGGTTCCGGGGGCACTTCCCCGTCCCGGCAGGGTGCCGGAACAGAGACTTTCTATCCCCCGAATCTCCCCTTCGGTGGCAGTGGCGCTGCGGAACTTTTCGTGGCTGGAGGCTGGATGATTTAGGGTTTCTGCATCGGAGGCTTCTTATAGGCGAAACGGCGATGTGATATGTCCATTTTGCATCACTATTCTATATCATAATTTACAGTTATTCATTGATATATTTCGTATTAAGAGATGATACTTATGTGATTTCACCTGTTTTTGCATGGTTGATGACTTTTGGAGCATGGACCGCTACAGTCAGGATTCTGATGGAAAAGGTGTTGTTTGGAGGCAAAATTCGTGAAGATCAGAAAATTCAGGAAAATATACGGAAAATCCTATTTTTCCAGAAGACGAAGGAAGCCAGAAGGAGGAGTAGATATGGGCCACAGGGGGCCCACACCACCCCCTGGCGCGGGCCACCCAAGGCCGCGCCACCAGGTTTTGTGGCCGCCCTGGCGCACATCTGGCTCTCCCCTCTGGCGAATATATTCCTCCCAAAACCCTAAGACTCGGGGAGCGACCACAGAAAGATTCCGCCGCATCTGTGGGGCGAAAAACACCGAGAGAGAAAGATCTCTCCGGCAGACAGATTTTTGTCGGGGGAATTCCTTCCCGCAGAGGGGAGATCGTCACCATCAACACCACCATCAAGCTGGACTTCATCGGGATCATCATCATCACCACCACCATCATCACCATCAACACCCTCATCACCATCTCCATATTGTTGTAACAATTGGGTTGAACCTTGCATAATTCTTAGGGGAAACTTTCCCGGTGTTGATTACTCTTTGTAGTTGATGCTATTGAGTGAACCATTGAATTATTGTTTATGTTCAGATTGTTATACATCATTATTCCATCTCTGATCATGATCCATATGATGTCTTGTGAGTAGTTTGTTTTGTTCTTGAGGACATGGGAGAAGTCATGTTGTTAGTAGTGAAATTGTGTTGAGAAAGATTCAATAGCTTGATATTTAAGTTGTGGTGTACTTCTTCTAGTGGTGTCATGTGAACATCGATTACATGACACTTCACCTATATGGGCCTAGGGGAATGCATTGTGTATTTGGATACTAATCGTAGGGGTTGCCGGAGTGACAGAAACCTGAACCCCCGTTAGGAAACCATTGCACAAGGGACGTAAGGGTCTTAGAGTTTAAAGTTGTGGTTAGGTTTCTACCTTAATTACTTTCTTGTACGTATGGATGTTTGCAAGGGGTATAATCACAAGTATGTATTAGTCCTAGGAAGGTCGGTACATTAGCACAGGTTCAACCACACAACACTTAGCAAGCTAAAGAAGATTAATCCACTATATGAAGCGAAAGCACTTGACAGTCTTCCCATGTGTCCTCGAGAACGTTTGGTCATCTTAAGTAATACAACCGGCTTCTCCTTTGCTGCATAAAGGATTGGGCCACTTGCTGCATTTATTCTTATTGTCTTTTGTTTACTCGTACTTTATTTACTTGCTTCATCAAAAACCCCTAAAAATCTGTTTGCTAAGTATTTACAGAGAATTCCTGATCCATACCACTAGCCAGTACCTTCTGCTCATCGTTGGGTTCGACACTCTTTACTTACCGAAAATACTGCGATACACCCACTATACTTGTGGGTCATCAAGACTATTTGGTAATGCTACTACCACTGCTAAGGTAGTAGATGAACCACCACCTGCGGAGAATGACGCTTTTAAAATACCTACAAGAATTATTGATCTGTTGTGGATAACTACTATGTTGGGGATGGAACAGTCCATCTCGGTGATCATTTACTCTTTATACACGAATTATGCGGGTTGTTCAAGTGTGTAGGTATCACTACAGATCTAGTTAAGAAGAATTTATTCTCATTATCACTGAAAGGAAGAGCTGAGGAATGGTATAAGCTGCTGAAGAATGGTCAAGCTCTGGAATGGGAGGAAATAGTACCTCTCTTTTCTTCAAAGTTTTATCCTCCTAGTGAGATTCATAAAGATCGGAATCAAATATACAACTTTTGGCCTCTTGATGGAGAGAGTACAACTCAAGCTTGGGGGATATTGAAGTTACTTATGCTCAAATGTCCCATTCATGAGCTCCCCAACAATATTATTATCAATAACTTTTATGCAAGGCTTTCTCTTCATGATAAGGATTTATTGGATGCTTCTTGTGCTGGATCATTCACTCGCATGGAAGAAGAAGCTAAATGGGATCTTCTGGACCGTATTCAAGATAATGCTGAAGCCTAGGAGAATGACAAAGGTAGAAAGTCAGGTATAAATTATGATTATGAATGCATTGAATCTTTTATGGGAACTGATGACTTTCAAAATATTAAAAATGCTTATGGTCTAGACTCTCAAGCTATTGCTTCTTATTTTAAGGATTTTGCTTCCTACATTGAAGTGCCTAAAAAGAAGTGGAATAAATATCATGAACCTTATAAAGATGTTGCTAAGTGTGTTCCTATAGGAAATACTGAAGTTTATACTACTAATCATGTTTTACCTAAACCTTACATTGAGAAAATGCCTTTCCCAGTTAAGATAAAGGAACATTCTATGATAGCTAGTATGGTTAATGGAAGTATGAATGAAGTTGTTGAACCTGATAAACAAATGGTTGATGATACCATAATAGCAAGTGTAAAATACTTTGTCACTAAATATGTAGAAGAGGGACACACTATCCTTTGTAAGGATACCTCTAATATTGTTTCACAAAGTAGTGTTATGAGAGCTAGTATTCCTGTGTTTTCTCTTAGAATAAGTGATCATTGTTATGATGGTCCTTGTGATAGTTATATTGTTAAGTTTATGCATGATACTGAAAGTTACTATGAAAGAGGGAAGATTGTTCTTATTCATGTCAATAATATCAAGTTTCCTCGTTTTATGCTGAAAGTTTTTATGTTGCACTTGTTTTTCCTTCCTATGCTTGTAGCCTCTGGTTTGAACAACTTGTTTGTTTACAAAATTCCCTTTCATAGGAAGTGGGTTAGACTTAAACATGTGTATTTTTGCTTCTTAATGCTCTCTTTCACTTCAATTCATAGCTTATGTGAGCTTCTTTGAAATTATCATGCCCATCTTAATGGCTATAAAGAAAGAGCTTTTTGGGAGACAGCCCAATTTATTTTTGCTTTCAGTTTGTTTTTGTTTATTTGAGTCTTGGAAGTTATTACTTCGGTAATGACTAATACATTGCAAATGTATCTATAATTTGTGATGTTCCATGCTTGGTTTTATCCACTTTCTTGTGTTTTGTCCACACTTTGGAGTACTTTTCATATGATTTCTTGGACTAACCTATTAACAAGAGCCACAGTGCCAGTTGCCTGTTTTCTGCTATTTTTGGTTCCAAGAAAGTCAAAAAATGAATATTCTCAGAATTGGACGGGACAAAAGCTAAAGTGCCTATTTTTCTAGAAGTCATCAGATGCCAGAATATGAGACGAAGAAGGGCCAGAGGGCGGCCACACCACCTGGCCACGCGGCCAGGCTTGGCCCGCGCCAGGGGGTGGCGTGGCCAGCCCAAGCACCCCATCGGCCTCTTCTTCCGCCTATAAGATGCCCTCGAGACGAAAACCCTAAGTACCCGATCAAAAATCCACGAAAGAGTCTGTAGCCGCCGTCATCTCCATCCCTAGATCGGGAGGGATCTGAAGCTCTTCTCGGCACCCTGCCGGAGAGGGGAATTCACCCTGGAGGCCTTCTTCATCACCATGCAAGCCTCCGGTGTGATGCGTGAGTAGTTCATCCTTGGACTACGGATCCATGTAGTAGCTAGATGGCTGGTTCTCCTCCTGTGTGCTTTCATGTCTAGATCTTGTGAGCTCCCTTCATGATCAAGATCATCTATTTGCAATTATGCATGTTGTGTTTGCGGGGATCCGATGGATATTGAGATGCTATTTCAGATTGATTATTGATTCTATCATGTCTTTGTTATTTGTGATCTTGCATGCTTTCCGTTGTTAGTAGCTATCTTGGCCAAGTAGATGCTAGCAACTCCAAGAGTTAGTATTTATGCTCAATAGTGGGTTCATGCCTCTGGTAATATGGGGAAGTGACAGAAATCTCTAAGGTACTAGATGTGATGTTGCTACTAGGGAGAAAACAACAATCCTTTGTTCATAGAACAATCGTATTGTTTACATTACACGCAATTCGTAAAGCAATAATTTGTTGCTTGCAACTTAATACTGGAGGGGGTTCGGATGATAACCTGAAGGTGGATTATTAGTCATAGATGCGGTTGGATGGCGGTCTATGTATAATGTTGTAATGCCCAATCAAGTCTCAGAGGAGTCAAGATGATTAGTATATGCATGTATTGCTTTCTGGATGTTTGTCACTTGCCCTGCTGTAATTTGTTCACCCAGCATGTTATCTATCTTAAGGAGAGCCACCTCTAGTGAACTATGGATCCCGGTCCTTTTCTTTTACATACAATCTACAAACTATTTACTGCTTTGTGTTTATTTTCTACAAACTATTACTTCCTTCCATTCGATACGTTTAATCCTTTGTTTTCAGCAAAACACGGTGAGATTGGCAAACTCATCGCAAGTTGGGGACAAAGTTCTGTGGTTGTGTTGTGCAGGTCTCCACGTTGCTACTAGCACCGGTAGTGCGCCCTGCCAAGGCTCAGCTAGCAACACCTTTGAGGTGTTTCCTTGCTCCTACTGGTTCAATTAAACCAGTTTCATAACTAAGGGAAACTTGTTGCGGTTCTCATCATACCTTCCTCTTGGGGTTACCCAACGAGCTCTACATCAATACTGAGCCATCAAGCACTTTTCTGGCGCCGTTGCCAGGGAGTCAAGGACATCTTCACAAGGGGAGTCCCTCATAACCAATCTCTTTACTTTGTTATTTTTGTTTTGCTTAGTTTCTTTTTGCTTTGTTTGCTTGTTTTGTTATCAAAAACACACAAAATATAGTTTTACTAGTTTGCTTTCTTTATCAAAAACACACAAAAATGACTACTTTTGAAAACACTAAGTTGTGTGACTTCACTAGCTCCAACAACAATGATTTTACGAGCACACCTATTGCTCCACCTGTGCCTGAAGATACTTTCTTTGAGATAAAATCTACGTTACTCAATCTTGTTATGACAGAACAGTTTTATGGTATTGGTAATGAAGATGATGTTGCCCATCTAAATAACTTTGTTGAACTTTGTGAGATGCAAAAGCATAGGGATATAGATGGTGATATTATTAAGCTGAAATTGTTTCCTTTCTCTTTGAGAGGAAAAGCTAAAGAATGGTTGAATTCCTTAACTAGGAATAGTATTGATTCTTGGACTAAATGCAAAGATGCTTTTATTGGAAAATACTATCCTCCTGCTAAGATTATATCCATGAGAAGTGAAATAATGAAGTTTAAACAATATGATAATGAGCATGTTGCTCAAGCTTGGGAAAGAATGAGATCTTTGGTTAAGAATTATCCCACTCATGGACTGACTGCTTGGATGATTATCCAAACTTTTTATGCAGGATTGAACTATTCTTTAAGGAACCTATTGGATTATGTTGCTGGAGGTACCTTTATGACCATTAATTTGGGTGCTACAACAAAACTTCTGGACAATATGATGGTTAATTATTATGAATGGCATACTAAGAGAGCTCCACAAGGTAGGCAGGTAAATTCTGTTGAGGAAACTTCCTCCTTGGGTGATAAAATTGATATTATTATGTCTATGCTTGTTAATGTAAAAGCCCACATTGATCCAAATAATGTTCCTTTAGCTTCTTTGCTTGCTCAAGAAGAGTAAGTTGATGTGAACTTCATAAGAAATAACAATTTTGGCAACAATGCTTATGGTAATAAGCATTATAGGCCCTACCCTCCTAATAATTCTTATGGCTATAATGGTAAACCTGGATTACCTAGTGAAGGGAGAATTTTAGAAGTTGAAAGAGCCACTAAAAACTTCATGCAAATACAATATGAGCAAAATAAACTATTTACTAAAACTATGGAGGAACAGTCTACCGTTTTGAAGAACATTAGCCATCAACTTGAGAGTCCAAATAGGAAGATTCCTGGCTTACAACTGAAACTTTCTAATGTCGAAAGGAATATATCATCTTTGTCAAGCTCAATCTTCATTGATTAATAAAATAGTTGGTAAACTAGAAACTAATGATAATCCCTTTGCAGCTACTAATGCCATACAAGTAAGAATTGATGAAAATGTTAGACTATTAGCTGAATTACATGATAAGTGGGAAAGAGAAGAAGAAATTGCTAGAAACATTAGTGTTTCTACTATCACCACCACTAGTGTTGAGGCTAGTAATAGTTCTACTACTTTAGATGATAATTTTGATTTTTATCTTGATGGTTGTAATATCTATGAAGTTATTAATTTCCTACAAAAGCTTGCTAAAAGTCCTAATGCTAGTGCTATGAACATGGCCTTTACAAAACACATTACTGATGCTCTCATAAAGATTAAAGAAGAAAAGATGAAACGTAAAGCTTCTATTCCTATAAAACAAGAAGATGGTTGGGA
Source organism: Avena eriantha (assembly GCA_910589775.1). Classification (NCBI taxonomy): domain Eukaryota; kingdom Viridiplantae; phylum Streptophyta; class Magnoliopsida; order Poales; family Poaceae; genus Avena; species Avena eriantha. Next base: position 214,933,260 of record OU342742.1, read on the forward strand.
ACCCATCATTAATATGAAAGTGAATGACTTTGATTTCAAAGCTTTATGTGATCTTGATAGTAGTGTTTCTATTATGCTTAGAAGGATTTATGATATGCTTGATTTGCCTCGTCTTGAAGATTGTTATTTGAATGTCCCACTTGATGATAATGCTAAAAGGAAACTCATGGGGAGTCTTAATGATGTTCTTATTATGGTTAACAATTCCTATGTCCCCATTGATTTCTATGTTTTGGATGTTGAATGCAATGCTTCTTGTCCTATTACTTTGGGAAGACATTTTCTTAGAACTGTTGGTGCCATCATTGATATGAAAGAAGGCACCATTAAATATCAACTCCCACTCAAGAAATGTATAGAACACTTCCCTAAGAAGAGAGAGAAGATTTCTTTTGCTTCTCCTATGAAAACAAAATTTGGTCTCAATGCTTCTTCATTTGAGAACACCTGATTCTTTCTTGCTTCTTATGCCTAACTTAAAGGCGTTAAAGAAAAGTACTTATTGGGAGATAACCCAAAAGTTTTAGATGAGTCTTGGAAGTTATTACCTCTGTAATAACCGCTCCTTATCCTTTTTATTTGCTTTTTGTGCCAAGAGTAACCTCTAATGAGAGAGAAGTAATGATTGGGAAATTTGTTGTCCCGAAACAGATTTAAGTGCTTCACCGTAAAAATTCGTGTAAAATATTTGAACGTATTTTGAGGCGTGAATGTTTGTACTTCTGCCCCAGGTTGTTATCTAACTTTCTTTAGTTCAACACTTTTTGATTTTAGCAACAGAAGGTCTTCGAAAAAATTCATCTTTACCTGTAGGTCTGTTTTGATAGATTTCTGCCATTTTCTGCATTTGCTTCTTGTTGGTTCCTTTTTGAGTTCTTTTGGGGAATTGAGCTTTTATAGGGAAGTGCTACAGTAGCTAGTGTTCTAATGGAAGTTTATTGGTGTTGGAACTGAACCTTAAGACCTTTTATCTTGAGTGCACTAATGTTGCTAATAAAGATTGTGTGAATTTTTGTATGAAGAAAAAATTTCAGGTGTATGGAAGGAATGAGTAATGAGATGAAGGATGGACTAAAGCTCAAGCTTGGGGATGCCACGCGTGTCACCCCAAGAAATATCCAAGAAGTACAAGCGTCAAAGCTTGGGGATGCCCAAGGCATCCCCTTCTTCATCAATAAAAATACCAGGTTTCTTCCAAACGCTTCATTTTTATTGTTTCATGCACAATTGTGTTGTTCTTGGAGCGTCTTCTTTTTCATTTTCGTTTTGTTTTTCGTTTGCTTGGTTTGCTTATTTTTCTAAATAAATTGGTTGGACCCCCTCTTTCATACATTGGTTTGCAAATAGTTTGGTTTGGTTTGGAAAAGAGTAGGAAAGTTCATGCTTAAGTGGTAAAGAGAGCTTGTTTTTGACTGTGGCATATGCTCTATCATGCCATGCTTGATATTGTTTTGGCTTTATGCTTAGTATTCTTTGTTGTAGCATGACTTGTTATAAACAATTGAGATTGCTTAAGGTGCCTTGGATGAATCATGCGTTGTTTTAGCATATTAAAGCATAGTATAGTGGTATTCTCCTTTGATGCTTTATTTGGGTTGACTTGGCGCATGCTCAAACCATGTTATGACTATCTCAAGTCACCATAGCCTTTATGATCCTTTATTTTTCAACTTGTAGTATCACTTTATGCTCTGATCAATGATGTTTTGTCGCTCTGCATGATTATGGCCATTATTGCTCTCTTAGTTTGTCGCTCCCAGTCTTTTGCTAGCCTCCACAACAAAGTGTGAGTTCCACTCATGCATACAACTCCGTAAACCAAGTTATTCCAAAGAGTCCACCATACCTACCTACTAGCTTATGCTATTCCAAGTATATTCATGCTTTTTTTACCTTCCAAATTAAACTTGTTATGAGAAAACTAGTGATTAAAGCTCTCACGAACTTGATGGCACACTTTACTTTTTTGCATCTAATAAACTTGAACCATTGGGTCCTTCTTTGTTGCGTATATGCTTGCACTTATTTGTTGGGAATTAGCAGAACCATGCTTTCATGGGGAACGCTTTCGACATTGCACTTGGTACTTGTACCTAGTTGATATCATGCTCTTTTGTATATGGATGTCGTCGGTGTGAAATGAAAGGGGAGCTTGTAATTCCATGGAGTTATGTATATGTGTTAGAGAAACGCCTGGGCCGCTGGTCTAAACCATGCTGACATGGTGGAAACCTGCAGCGTAACCATAATGAGCTGTCTATGAAGCATTCTTCTTATAAAAAAAAGAGTCCTACATTGAAAAAAAAAGAGAAAAAAAAGAGATATTATGAAAAGAGGAAAGAGAGAAAAAAGCACCATATTCCCATGGTAAATAAGAAGAATGTTGAGATGCTCGTTGTCTGCTTGCCTTGTCATTTTGATATGGGGATTCTTCCGTATCATCGGGAAAGGGGTACCCCGTTGGCGGTTCACTATGATACACATGTACTTACGATTACAAGAACTTACCGGTGACTAAACTTGAGTAGCATGAGGAGCGGCCCTCGTATTCAAGGGACATGAGATTTCTAACTTATACTTCGTCAAGCATGTACACCATAGTTTGTTCACTTTAACCTTAATCACTTCAAGATGCTTATGATAGGGGCAATGAGAGCTAAAAGCTATAAGTACCATAATTTTTGGGAGCTCTTTATGAGACTTGAATTCCTACTTCCTTGTATGAAGACCTTTCGTCCACTTTTACATTGAGTCTCCACCTTCTATCTTTATGCACCTACTTTGAGAGCATAGTGGCCATTCTTAGTTCTATGTGCATTGTCCCAAGACTTGTTGATTGATGCATAACTTGATATTGCTTGTTCTAAACTATTAGTATCTAGTCACTCTTATGAACTATGAAGGTGTCCTATGCATTTATGTTTGCTACTCTATGAGGGACAAGCTGAATGCCACTATGCTATGTTTTCTTTATGTGAAACAAAAAAATGTCTTGCAAAGCATTATTATTCATGAATCTTTTGTTTGTGCCTTTTCATGTTGCATCATAGTTTCTTTGCTTATTGCTAGAACTTTTTCTTTCATGTTATGATTGAAGTACTATGATCCCAGCTTTGAATGTTTTACAAATACTTTGATCAAGTCTTTGATGGTGCATGTCACCTCAAAAATTATTCTTTCTTTTTATCACTTACCTACTCGAGGACGAGCAGGATTTAAGCTTCGGGATGTTGATACGTTGCTAACGTATCTATAATTTTTGATGTTCCATGCTTGTTTTATATCCACTTTCTTATGTTTTGTTCCAACTTTGGAGTACTTTTTATACACTTTCTTGGAGTAACCTATTAACAAGATGCCACAGTGCCAGTTGCCTGTTTTCTGCTACTTTTGGTTCCAGGAAAGTCAGAAAATTAATATTCTCATAATTGGACTGGACAAAAGCCAAAGTCGATATTTTACCGGAAGACTCACGGAGCCATAAGACGAGACAGAGAGGGGCCAGGGGCTAGCCACACCACCTGGTGGCGCGGGCCAGGCCAGGTCGTTCCAGGGGGTGGTGTGGGCCCCTCCAGCACCCCCTCGGTCTCCCCTCTCGCCTATAAGAGCCTCTCGATGCATAAACCCTAAATAGTCAAGCCTCTAGCCACGAAAAGTTCTGCAGCGCCGCCGCCACCGAAGGGGAGATTCGGGGGACAGAAAGTCTCTGTTCCGGCACCCTGCCGGGACGGGGAAGTGCCCCCGAAGCCATGTCCATCTATCTGCACCACCATCTCCATCACCATTGCTGATTCCTATGATGAGGAGGGAGTAGTTCTCTCTCGAGGCTAAGGGTTCTACCGGTAGCTATGTGTTCATCTCTCTCTATGCATGATCTTATTGAAATCATGAACTTGTAATCTATAGATCTATTCTGCTAATCAAGTGCTTTAATGAATCTCTGCTCTCCCCATGTGTGTGAAAGTGACTGCGTGCTCACCATGGTGGCACTTAGGCTAGAGATTACAAATACTTGTTATAAGTTATATTTGGAGTTGGATGTCTTTATGAAATTGTGGTGTTTGTTGGACTCATCTAGTACTCAAGGTGACAGTGTGGGGTTTTCTAGGTGGGAAAGATGAACTTTGAGGTGTGTTGTTATAGCCCTACTGTTGATTAGAGTGTCCAACCGGAGACTAGTTCAGCGTAGTATCATAAAGAAGAATATATTTATATGAGAGTTTTCACTGGTGAAAGTATGATCCCTAGGCCTTGTTTCTAAGCACTGAAACACCGTCTTCTATTAGATCTGTTACATGTTTGCTTGTTTCCATCTTTATTTCAGTTTGCCTTTAGTCTCTTCTACGCCATCAAGCTATTTTCTCGCACCATTGTCTTATATCCATACCATTTGTATTTCACAATCTCTTCGCGGAACTAGTGCACATCTACACCTGACAAGTGTATTGGGTGTGTTGGGGACACAAGAGACTTCTTGTATCTTGATTGCAGGATTGCTTGAGAGGGAATACTTTTGACCACTTCCTCCCTGAGATCGATAAACCTTGGGTGATCCACTTAAGGGAAAACTTGCTGCTGTTCTACAAACCTCTACACTTGGAGGCCCAACAACTGTCTACAAAAATAGAAGTGTGTAGACATCACGTTGCCAGGGTGGCTCACACCACCCTGTGGCGCCGGCCCACCCCTGGTCGCACCACCAGGTGGTGTGTCCACTCCGGAATCCGTCTCCGACCCGTTTTCTCCCAGTACCTTCCTTTTGTTATGAAACTTCCAAATATATAACCCCCTGGATCCCCCGAGGTTCGTATATCGTGTTTTCGTCGTGTTTTCGTTTCGATCTGTTTCTGCCAGGAACTATCTTTGAAAGTTTTTGAAGCACAATGGTGTCTGCCAAGGATAAAGGAAAGGAGCCTATGGAGGAAGATCTCCAGGACCCCGAGCAGGAGAAGGAGATCAAGAGTGAAGATGAAGAGGAGGCAAAGCACACCGGCACTACCATTGCGAGCATTGGAGTGGTGGCAAACCCTGCCAGGACTATGTCAATTGGAGGGAAGCCTCCTCATCACCATTCAGATCCCTGGTCACTTCCTCCATGCACCAAGAATCCTTTCCATACTCTTATCCATGAGCATCAATACCAGAATATGCCCAAGGGGAAATTACCCTCCAATTGGGATTTGCCTTGTTCTAGCCATGCAGGAAAAGAAGACTTCAAGGAGGTAGAGTGGGGAAAGAATCACAGGAGCTGGGATTCCCAACCCGACATGATCATGAGCCGCGTTGAGCAAAACTCACAGCTTATTCGTAATCTCACCTTCGAGATTGAGGACTTGGGGAAATTGATCAAAGAGCTCATCAAGAGGATACCACCACCACCAAAGGAGTAATTCGTCATTAGGTTTGGCATCCCCTTGGTTTGTTCCAAGCGTGGGGGAGTGATGCGGTATCACATCACTATCTTCTATCTTTTTACCTTTTTAGTAGAGTCATATCATGAATAGAGAAGTTATCATGTAGGTTGGTTTGCATTATGGAAGTGTCCCCTCTCTCAAATATGTATCCCTTGGTGTGAGTTGCCGTTATGGAATATTAATGAGAAGTTCTATCATTTACTCTTTTGCATAGCTTTTATTAGTTTTCAATTCGTGGTTATATGATTGATCTTGTTGTTAGTATTGGTATCACTTTGGGATCATTGAGTTAATTTAGTTGGTTTTGGCAAACCTGGCTCGGTCAGTAGCAAATTTTTGAGAGTTGAATGAAAATATAAAAGTACTCTTAAAGAAATATAATTTCATCATCTTTCTTTCTTGATTTGCTCATAAGTCTAGTATTCTCTAGTTAAGATCTTTTGTGCTTCCAAGGAAGATTGCATGTTTGTCTTTATCACTTGTATCTTTGTTTGTTTCCTTCAACTCTTGTACTTGCTACCGAGCCTTGCTAGCCAAAAACCTGTACTCAGAGGGAATTCTTCTCGTGCATCCACCTCCTTTAAACCAAACCCATGCCATTTGTGTCCACCATACCTAGCTAGTAGCACTATTGCTATTCCAAGTAAATTCTTGTTTTTATCTACCTTCCAAATTAAACTTGTTATGTGAAAATTAGTGATTAAAGCCCTCACGAACTTGATGGCACATCTTACTTTCTTGCATCTAATAAACTCGAACCATTGGGTCCTTATTTGTTGCGTATATGCTTGCGCTTTATGAGTTGAACTTAGCGGAACCATGTATCATGGGGAACGCTTTCAACACTGCCGTGGTACTTTGTACCTAGTTGATATCATGATTCTTTTGCCTATGGATCCCGGTGGTGTGAAATAAAAGGGGAACTTGTAAGATCATGGAGTTCATATGTGTGTTAGAGAAACGCCTGGGTCGCTAGCCTAAGCCATGCCTAATCATGGTGGAAACTTGCATCATAACTATAGTGAGCATTCTATGAAGCATCCTCAATAAAAACCTATGCAAATAGCAAATAAAAAGATCGCTAAGATGCTCATTGTCTGCTTGCCTTGTCATTTTTATTATGGGATAGCTCATGTATCATGTGCAAGGTGTACCCTTTTGGCGGTTCTCAATGATACACATGTATTTACAATGACAAGACCTTACTTGTGACTGAAGTTAAGTAGCATGAGGTTCGGTACTCGTAAGTAAGGGGCATGAGATTTCAACTTATAACTTGTCAAGCATATCCTCTTAGTTGTGTCACTTTAACCTTAATCACATAAAGATGCCTATGATAGGGGCAATGAGAGCTGAAAGCTAATAAGTACCATAATTTTTGGCAGCTCTTTATGAAACTTGAAATCCCTGCTTCCCTCTGCGAAGAGCCTTTCTTTTACTTTTAAGTTGAGTCAGTAAACCTATCCCCTTCTATCTCAGCAAGTATTTTGAGTTGTTGTGTTTCATTCATTCATATGATGATTTATTCAATCATGTTTCTTATGTTCTTTGTTTTGCACATTGCTCTTATCTTGATGTTTACTGCTTTGAAAGCTATCATTGAAAAACCAGTTATTTGTGAACTCCAGCAAATTATCAACTATTCTTTGACCAAGAGGTAAGTTTGCCATTACCAATTATGATTTACTTTATGTATCTTTATTGTGTTTCCTTTACTTATTGCAAGTTGAGTTATATAATAATGAGTTGTCTTCTATTATGATCTATGTATTGATAAATGTGATGCTTCTTGTCCGTATTCTTTTATCGACTCTTCACTCCATAAACCCGAGGTCATGTTTATTGAGCTCAGTTTCACTTGGGGACAAGCGAAGTCTAAGCTTGGGAGAGTTGATACGTCAATTTTGCATCACTATTCTATATCATAATTTACTGTTATTCATTGATATATTTCGTATTAAGAGATGATACTTATGTGATTTCACCTGTTTTTGCATGGTTGATGACTTTTGGAGCATGGACCGCTGTAGTCAGGATTTTGATGGAAAAGGTGTTGTTTGGAGGCAAAATTCGCGAAGATCAGAAAATCCGGGAAAATATACGGAAAATCCTATTTTTCCAGACGACGAAGGAATCCAGAAGGAGGAGTGGAGATGGGCCATAGGGGGCCCACACCACCCCCTGGTGCGGGCCATCCTAGGTCGTGCCACCATGTGGTGTGGCCGCCCTGGCCCACCTCTGGCTCTCCCCTCTGGCGTATATATTCCTCCCGAAACCCTAAGAATTGGGGAGTGACCACAGAAATATTCCGCCGCCTCTGTGGGGTGAAAAAACACCGAGAGAGAAAGATCTCTCCGACAGACATATTTCTGCTGGGGGAATTCCTTCCTGGAGAGGGGAGATCGTCGCCATCAACACCACCATCAAGCTGGACTTTATCGGGATCATCATCATCACCACCACCACCATCATCACCATCATCACCATCTCCATATTGCTGTAACAATTGGGTTGAATCTTGCATAATTCTTAGGGGAAACTTTCCCGGTGTTGATTACTCTTTGTAGTTGATGTTATTGAGTGAACCATTGAATTATTGGTTATGTTCAGATTGTTATACATCATTATTCCATCTCTGATCATGATCCATATGATGTCTTGTGAGTAGTTCGTTTTGTTCTTGAGGACATGGGAGAAATCATGTTAGTAGTGAAATTGTGTTGAGAAAGATTCAATAGCTTGATATTTAAGTTGTGGTGTACTTCTTCTAGTGGTGTCATGTGAACGTCGAATACATGACACTTCACCTATATGGGCCTAGGGGAATGCATTGTGTATTTGGCTACTAATCATAGGGGTTGCCGGAGTGACAGAAACCTGAACCCCCGTTAGGAAACCATTGCACAAGGGACGTAAGGGTCTTAGAGTTTAAAGTTGTGGTTAGGTTTCTACCTTAATTACTTTCTTGTACTTACGGATGTTTGCAAGGGGTATAATCACAAGTATGTATTAGTCCTAGGAAGGTCAGTACATTAGCACAGGTTCACCCACACAACACTTAGCAAGCTAAAGAAGATTAATCAACTATATGAAGCGAAAGCACTTGACAGTCTTCCCATGTGTCCTCGAGAACGTTTGGTCATCTTAAGTAATACAACCGGCTTGTCCTTTGCTGCATAAAGGATTGGGCCACTTGCTGCATTTATTCTTATTGTCTTTTGTTTACTCGTACTTTATTTACTTTCTTTATCAAAAACCCCTAAAAATCTGTTTTCTAAGTATTTGTAGAGAATTGCTGATCCATACCACTAGCAAGCACCTTCTGCTCCTTGTTGGGTTCGACACTCTGACTTATCAAAAATACTGCGATACACCCCCTATACTTGTGGGTCATCATGATGTCAGAGGGTGGACCAGGGGCCCACACCACCTGGTGGCACAGCCAGGGGGACCCGCGCCATCACATGGTGTGGCCAACCCCTGGCCATCTCTGTCTCATCTTCTGGCTCCGTGAGTCTTCCGGTAATATATCGACTTTGGCTTTTGTCCGGTCCAATTCCGAGAATATTTCTTTCCAGCTTTTCTGAAACCAAAAACAGCAGAAAACAGGCAACTGGCACTGTGGCATCTTGTTAATAGGTTAGTTCCAGAAAATGTGTAAAAATACTCCAAAGTGTGGACAAAACATAAGCAAGTAGATATAAAACAAGCATGGAACATCAAAAATTATAGATACATTTACAACATATCAACATCCCCAAGCTTAACTCCTACTCGTCCTCGAGTAGGTAAGTGATAAAAAGAATAATTTTTGAGGTGACATGCACCATCATAATCTTGATCAAGGTATTTGTAAAACATTGAAAGCTGGGATCAAAGTACTCTAAACATGAGCACGAAAGATGAAGTTCTAACAATACGACATAGTAACTATGCATGCAACATGAAAGGATACAAACAAAGATCATGAATAACAATGCATTGAAAGATGTTTGTTTGTTTCACATATAGAAAACATAGCATAGTGGCATTCAGCTTGTGCCTCATGGACTAGCAAAACATAAATGCATAGGACACCTTCAAAGGGTGACTAGATACAAATAGTTCAAGAACAAGCAATATCAAAGTTATGAATCAATCAACAAGTCTTGGGACAATGCACATTAAACTAAGAATGGCCACTATGCTCTCTCAATAGGTGCATAAAGATAGAAGATGGAGACTCAACATAAAAGTAAAAGAAAGGCCTTCATAGAAGGAAGCAGGGATTCAAGTCACATAAAGTGCTTCCAAAAATTATGGTACTTATTAGCTTTCAGCTCTCATTGCCCCTATCATAAGCATCTTGAAGTGATTAAGGTTAAAGTTGTAACATCCCAAATCTTTAATCAAGGTTATTAAGATCCAAATCACCCAATTTAGGGTTAACAAAAACTTTTTATTATTAAAACAATTAAGCATGCATATGTGTGTTGCATTAATATGGAATTGTTTTGAATTGCCTTGTTTGTTGGTTCTAATTGTTGTAAAATGATTCTAAGGTGAATGCCACATCATCTAGATAATTCCCAAGCAAAATCCAAAGAAAAATAAATCAATTAGAATTAATGAAGGCAAATGGTCATTTTTTGCCATTTTAATCCACTAGGTCACTTTAGGTCTTCCTAGAAGTCTATTCTTAACAGAAACAATTCTAACTCTTTGCACCCCTTGCTAGTACAAGTAATGATATACCAAGGCCCACTTTGAAATCTTACAAAAACATTTAAACACTAATTTTAAATGGCATTTGAAAATGGAACCCATTTCATATGCATAGATCACACCTTTTCAAAAACCACTCAAATGAATTCCCCTTGACCTTTCCAAACAGGCATAGAATCTCAAGCTTAAGTGGAGAACACTCAAAAATTTTGAATCCAAAATTCAAAACTTTTCTTCTTGCAGCCATTCTGTCGAACACATGGCAGGCACTGAACCAAAACTAGAGTAGCTTCACTGTTTCCATAGTGATCATCGACCAATTTGGTCTCCCACTTAATCCCATGTCCCCCTAGCATCTACCCCAGCCCATATGAGCTCCCCCTTCACCGCTAACAATAGTGGCATGCTGCCCAAATATGGTCGTCGTCGGCCAAACGCGGGCTACGCGCCAGCGACCGCGCAGCGCCAATCCAGCATGCCCCTAGCTCCGTCAAACCCTACCGCCGCCCACGGTCCCTTCCCCGAGTGTTGCCAGCCCCTGGACCACCGAGGACAGCTCGCGCCCACCGCCTCTGCGCCGTGCCTAGCTCATGCCAGAGCACCGTCCCTGACAAGCCCGCACAAGCCGCGCCTTGCCTTCAGCTCGCGTGCGCTGCTCTGCCATAACCCCAGCACCTCCCCAGACACGCCCACTTCCTGCCGCATGACCAGCAGCCGCCGTGAAACGCGTCAACCACCGCCTCTGCCGCGTAGAGCGCCAGCCTTTCCCCACCACATGCCACCGCCCCTAGCATCACCATCACGCCATAGCTGACCACCAGGAGGCAAGTCACCATCCGCCGGTGACCTGTCCGTCATCGACGACGAGCCACAGCCGTCGATCGTAGTTCTAATCGTGCGGCCCACATAGCCCCATACCGCTGCGCGTTTGAAGAGCCGCTGACATGCGGGACCCCCTGTTAGCTATTCTCTGCGCCGCAGAGTGAAACTGGGCCGGCCCGTTAGTGTTCCCGCGCTGGCCCTAGAATTCAAATTTAGATTTTTCTATTTAGACTTAATCTAGTTTCTGTCCACTAGTTTGAAAATCAATTCAAAAAGATTTACTTAACCAAATTGAATGTTTCCAATTTTTTTGGAAAGATAAGTTAAATATCTATCTAAGCCCGTTGGATTTAAATCAATTAGAGTTATAGATCACCTATAGAAAAAATAACAAAACAGAGACTTTTCTACATTCAAACATTTTTCAAAATTCAACCATAATAGATTTTGAGTTGATTCCACCTCTCAAAAATCACACTTGAATATACCTATCTGAATATGTAATAATATTTAAGTTTGCATGCAGTGACTTTGGACTAGTACCAAAATAATGCTATATAGGCATTTCTAGTCACTTTAAATCATTTAAATATTAAACTTAAACTTATTAAAATGTGATCCAACATTTAAATCCCATTGCCATGCATTAGAATATGTGGTGATGACATGTGTCCACATGATCCCATATTTTAATTGGAGAATATTAAATCTTAGTTATTTTCAATGAGTAGAAATTACTTTTCTCAAATAAAATAAATAAAACTAGTTCATTAAAATCTTGTGATGAATGTGATGATACTAGATCATCAAGTGTGTGCCTTAGTGTGCTAAATATACTAGTTAAGTATTGTTTGGTGATTGTGTATTTCCGTATGTATTTATAGACGATAGTACCGACCAAGTCTATGAGGAGGAAGAGTTCTGCCCCGAAGAAGACGAGGAGAATTTTAACCACTGCACCAATCAAGGCAAGCTATTATTGGCAAGCTAAAACTTGCAAGCCATCACTAGATGCAATTATAACCCAAGCAAGATGCCTTAGGCATGCTTTGGTTATACCTTTTTGACTTATACCCATCCCAAGTTTTTTTACAAGCTTTACTTTCTTTTACTTTACCAAAGTTCCTTACTTTCTTTATAGATAGCATAAAGAGTATAAAACTTGGCCTATCTAGTTAGAATTAGATGTCATTCTATTGCATGAGATTGATATTAGCATCACACATTAGTGAACACTCTTAACTTAGTGGTTAGATCTAAACCAAAAACTTGATCACTTTAGATGGGAATACTTGGTGAAAATGACTTATGAAAACCTTGGAATGATGAGTCATTCTATTGAGATGTTTTGACATGTGTTGACAAACACAATTGGTTTATGATGATGATGAAAATGTTGAGGCATGAGCCTTAGCCCCTTTATCAAAACTGATGGTTGGGTCAGATGTGATACCATTCCAATTTATCGTACAACCACAATACCTGAATTGGGTAAGGCTTAGCTGGAAGTTTATATGCATTAGTATTAGTTCCCCGGCAACTCCAACAACTTCAACCATGCACCGCCCAAGTCCAAAAACAACAACAACACTGCCCCGAGAACTGGAAGCAATGATGTGCCTGTTGCAGCAAAAGACAAGTCTCAAATTACTTGTTTCGAGTGTGGCGTGAAGGGTCACTACTACAATGAGTGTCCCAAGAAGATTTCCGCCACTGCCAATGTGAATGCCCCAGCTCAACAGCAGCATCGTGTTCAGCCCGGAAGAAGATTCGCCCCAGGGAACCCTCACAACCTTAATGGCCGTCTCTTCCACATGAACGCCAAAGAAGCCCAAGAAGCGCCAGATGTTGTGTTGGGTATGTTTTCTGTCAACTCAGTTTTAGCAAGAGTGTTGTTTGATTCTGGAGCATCGCACTCGTTTGTCACCGAAGAATTTGCATGCACTAGTAAGATTCACCCAACCAACTTGAAGCATGTTATGATAGTTCAAATACCCGGTTCAACCACAAAAGCTAGAAAAAATTGCAAAGTTGTACCTACCAGAATACATGGGATAGATTTTTATGCCAATCTAATAGTACTTGGAACCAAAGGTTTGGAAGTAGTACTAGGAATGGATTGGATGTCAAAGCATAAAGGATTGATCGACTGTGCCAAGAAAGCCATCACCATGACCAGTAGCTCTGGAGTATTAGTAGAGCATATATCTGAAACCTTGCCCCGTCAATTCAAGTGCAACAAGAGTCTAGCCCTACCCGCCATAGACCTAGTCAGAGTAGTCTATGAATACCTCGACGTATTCCCAGATGAATTGCCAGGTATGCCCCTGGATAGGGATATTAAGTTCATTATTTAACTAATCCCTAGAACCGGACCCATATCTTAGAGACCCTATAGCATGAACCCCACAGAGTTAGTGGAACTGAAGAAGCAATTGGATGCTATGCTGGAGAAAGGCTTGATTCAACCAAGCGCATCGCCATGGAGATCGCCTATGTTTTCGTCGACAAGAAGGATGGAGGCAAACGTTTGTGCACAGATTACAGGAAGCTGAATGATGTCACAATTAAGAACAAGTACCCCTTGCCAACGATAGAGGATCTATTTGATCAGTTGACTGGTGCCAGAGTGTTCTCTAAGATTGATCTTAGGACTGGTTATCACCAACTTAAGATTCGTGCAACAGATATTCCAAAGACCGCCTTTACCACCAGATATGGATTATATGAGTATACGGTCATGTATTTTGGATTAACCAATGCTCCCGCTTATTTCATGAATCTCATGAATAAGATCTTTATGAATTTTCTAGATAAGTTTGTCGTTGTGTTTATCGACGATATTCTTATCTACTCCAAGTCAGAAGAAGACCATGAGCAACATTTGAGAATCATTCTTGAAACCCTTAGAGAGCATCAGTCGTATGCCAAGTTCAGCAAATGTGAGTTCTGGCTGAAGGAAGTAGGGTTCCTCGGATATATTGTTTCTGCCAGAGGAGTCGCTGTTGATCCCGCCAAGATCAAAGATGTTGAAGAATGGGAAGCCCCAACCACGCAAACCCAAGTCTGTGCATTTCTCGGATTAGCGGGATATTACCGCAAGTTCGTAGAAGGATTTTCGAGCATCGCAAGACCCATGACCCAATTGTTGAAGAAGGACAAGAAATTTGAATGGACAGACAAATGTGAAGCAAGTTTCCAAGAGCTCAAGAAGAGATTGATTTCAGCCCTAATATTGATTATGCCAGATATCAAGAAGCCGTTTGATGTGTAATGTGATGCATCCAAGATTGGTCTCGGATGTGTGTTGATGCAAGAAGGCAAGTTATCGCATATCTGTCTCGACAACTGAAGCAGCATGAGCAAAACTATCCTACCCATGATCTAGAACTAGTAGCTGTAGTTTTAGCCTTGAAGACATGGCGTCATTATCTTATGGGTAATCGCTGTGATATTTACTCCGATCACAAGAGCTTGAAGAATATTTTCACTCAGAAGGAGCTGAATATGAGGCAAAGGAGATGGATAGAGTTAATCAACGATTATGACCTTGACATTCACTATCACCCCGGCAAAGCCAATGTGGTAGCATATGCTCTTAGTAGATTTCCGTGTAGGTTAAACACTATGATCAAGGAGAAGTGATGCGCTCGACTTTCGACGTAGAGCTCGTTGGGAACCCCAAGAGGAAGGTACGATGAGCACAATAGTAAGTTTTCCCTCAGTTATGAAACCAAGGTTTAATCGAACCAGTAGGAGCAAGGAATCACCCGAAAGGTGTTACTAGCTGAGCTTTGGTAGGGCGCACTACCGGTGCTAGTAGCAACGTGGAGACCTGCACAACACAACCACAAAACTTTGTCCCCAACTTGCGATGAGGTTGTCAATCTCACCGTGTTTTGCGGAAAACAAAGGATTAAACGTATCGAATGGAAAGAAGTAAAAGTTTGTAGAAAGTAAACACAAAGCAGTAAAAGATTGTAGATTGTATGTAAAGAAAAAGGACCGGAATCCATAGTTCACTAGAGGTGGCTCTCCTTAGATAAATAACATGCTAGGTGAACAAATTACAGCGGGGCAATTGACAAACACCGAGAAAGCAATACATGCATATACTAATCATCTTGACTCCTCTGAGACTTGATTGGGCATTACAACATAATACATAGACCGCCATCCAACTGCATCTATGACTAATAATCCACCTTGAGGTGATCATCCGAACCCCCTCCAGTATTAAGTTGCAAGCAACAGATTATTGCTTTACGAACCGCGTGTAAAGTAAACAATACGATTGTTCTATGAACAAAGGATTGTTGTTTTCTCCCTAGTAGCAACAGCACATCTAGTACCTTAGAGATTTCTGTCACTTCCCTAGATTACTAGAGGCATGAACCCACTATCGAGCATAAATACTAACTCTTGGAGTTGCTAGCATCTACTTGGCCAAGATAGCTACTAACAACGGAAAGCATGCAAGATCTCAAATAACAAAGACATGATAGAATCAATAATCAATCTGAAATAGCATCTCAATATCCATCGAATCCCCGCAAACAAAACATGTATGGATTACAAATAGATGATCTTGATCATGAACGGAGCTCACAAGATCTAAACATGAAAGCACAAAGGAGGAGAAACCAGCCATCTAGCTACTACATGGATCCGTAGTACAAGGATGAACTACTCACGCATCACCCCGGAGGCTTGCATGGTGATGAAGAAGGCCTCCAGGGTGAATTCCCCTCTCCGGTAGGGTGCCGGGAAGAGCTTCAGATCCCTCCCGATCTAGGGATGGAGATGACGGCGGGTACAGACTCTTTCGTGGATTTTTGATCGAGTACTTAGGGTTTTCGTCCCGAGGGCAATATATAGTCGGAAGGGGAGGCCGAGGGGGTGCCAGGGCTGGCCTCACCACCCCCTGGCACGGGCCAGGCCTGGCCACGCGGCCAGGTGGTGTGGTGGCTCCCTGGCCCTTCTCTGTCTCGTATTCTGGCACTTGATCACTTCCGGAAAAATAGGCACTTTGGCTTTTGTCCCGTCCAATTCCGAGAATATTCATTTTTTGACTTTCCTAGAACCAAAAACAGCAGAAAACAGGCAGCTGGCATTGTGGCTCTTGTTAATAGGTTAGTCCAAGAAATCATATGAAAAGTACTCCAAAGTTGGAACAAAACACAAGAAAGTGGATAAAACCAAGCATGGAATATCAAACATTATAGATACATTTGCAATGTATCAACATCTCCAAGCTTAACTCCTGCTCGTCCTCGAGTAGGTAAGTGATAAAAAGAAAGAATAATTTTTGAGGTGACATGCACCATCAAAGACTTGATCAAAGTATTTTCAAAACATTCAAAGCTGGCATCATAGTACTTCAATCATAGCATGAAAGACAAATTCTAGCAATAAGACAAAGAAACTATGATGCAACATGAAAAGGCACAAACAAAAGATTCATGAATAACAATGCTTTGCAAGACGTTTTTTTGATTCACATAAATAAAACATAGCATAAAAGTATTCAGCTTGTCCCTCAATAGAGTAGCAAATATAAATGCATAGGACACCTTGAAAGTTCATAAGAGTGACTAGATACAATAGTTTTAAACAAGCAATAATAAGTTATGCATCAATCAACTAGTCTTGGGACAATGTACAAAGAACTAAGAATGGCCACTATGCTCTAAAAGTAGGTGCATAAAGATAGAAGGTGGAGACTCAATATAGTGGTGGAAGAAAGGCCTTTTGTAAAAGGAAGTAGGGATTCAAGTCTCATAAAGAGCTTCCAAAAATTATGGTACTTATAGTTTTCAGCTCTCATTGCCCCTATCATAAGCATCTTTAAGGTGATTAAGGTTAAAGTGACACAATTAAGAGGATATGCTTGACAAGTTATAAACCGAAATCTCATGCCCCTTACTTATGAAGATCGATCCTCATGCTACTCAACTTCAGTCACGAGTAAGTTCTTGTCATTGTAAGTATATGTGTATCATTAAGAACCGCCAACGTGGTACCCCTTGCACATGATACGGGAGCTTTCCCATAATCAAAATGACAAGGCAAGCAGACAATGAGCATCTCAGCGATCTTTTTATTTGTTATTTGCATAGGTTTTTATTGACGATGCTTCATAGAGTGCTCATTATGGTGATGCTGCAAGTTTCCACCATGATTAGGCATGGCTTAGGCTAGCGGCCCAGGCGTTTCTCTAACACACATACAAACTCCATGATCTTAGAAGTTCCACTTTTATTTCACACCGCCGGGATCCGTAAGCAAAAGAACATGATATCAACGGGGTACAAAGTACAACTGCAATGTTGAAAGCCTTCCCCATGGTACATGGTTCTGCTAATTTCAACTTATAAAGCACAAGCATATACGCAACAAAGAAGGACCCAATGGTTCAAGTTTATTAGAGGCAATAAAGTAAAGTGTGCCATCAAGTTCGTGAGAGCTTTAATCACTAGTTTTCTCATAACAAGTGAAAGGTAAACCAAAGCATGAATATACTTGGAATAGCATAAGCTAGTAGGTAGGTATGGTGGACTCTTTGGAATAACTTGGTTTAGGGAGTTGGATGCATGAGTGGAACTCATACTTTATTGTGGAGGCTAGCAAAAGACTGGGAGCGACAAACTAAGAGAGCAATAATGGCCATAATCATGCAGAGCGACAAAACATCATTGATCAAAACATAAAGTGATACTACAAGTTGAAAACTAAAGGATCATAAAGGCTATGGTGACTTGAGATAGTCATAACATGGTGTGAGCATGCGCCAAGTCAACTCAAATAAAGCATCAAAGGAGAATACCACTATACTATGCTTTAATATGCTAAAACAACGCATGATTCATCCAAGGCACATTAAGCAATCTCAATTATTTATAACAAGTCATGCTACAACAAAGAATACTAAGCATAAAGCCAAAACAATATCAAGCATGGCATGACAAAGCATAGGCCACAGTCAAAAACAAGCTCTTTTTACCACATAAGTATGAACTTTCCTACTCTTTTCCAAACCAAACCAAACTATTTGCAAACGAAATGTATGAAAGAGGGGGTCCAACCAATTTATTCAGAAAACTAAGCAAAAAAAAGCAAATGAAAAACCAAAACGAAACCAAAAAGAAGACGCTCCAAGAACAACACAACTGTGCATGAAACAATAAAAATGAAGCGTTTGAAAGAAACTTGGGATTTTTATTGATGAAGAAGGGGATGCCTTGGGCATCCCCAAGCTTGAGCTTTAGTCCATCCTTCATCTCATTACTCATTCCTTCCATACACCTGAAATTTTTCCTTCATACAAAACTTCACACAATCTCATTAGCAACATTAGTACACTTAAGATAAATAAGTCTGAAGGTTCAATTCTAACACCAAATAAACTTCCATTATAACACTATCTACTATAGCACTTCCCTCAAAAAACTCAATTCCCCAAAGGAACTCAAGAAGGAACTAACAAGAAGCAAATGCAGAAAATGGCAGAAATCTATCAAAACAGACCAGCAGGTAAAGACGATTTTTTTGAAGACCTTCTGTTGCTCAAATCAAAAGTGTTGAACTAACGAAAGTTAGATAACAACCTGGGGCAGAAGCACAAAAAATTACAGATCAATCCTACGTACAAAGCTCTCTCAGGAATTTTTACGATGAAGCATAAAAATCTGTTTCGGGACAGCAACTTTCCCAATCATTACTTCACTCTCATTAGAGGTTACTCTTGGCACAAAAAGCAAATAAAAAGGATAAGGAGAGGTTATTACAGGTAATAACTTCCAAGACTCATCTAAAACTCTTGGGTTATCTCCCAACAAGTTCTTTTCTTTGACGCCTTTAAGTTAGGCATAAGAAGCAAAGAAAGAATCAAGTGTTCTCAAATGAAGAAGCATTAAGATCAATACCAGAAATATTTTCAACAAGGCAAGGTATATCATCCAAATAAGTTCTAGAGGATCCTCTCTCAATGCTCTTAGGTTTACTACTCTCATCAAAAGGGTTTGCAGGAACAATCCAATCAAGATTCTTTTCTATGGCATCATGTATTGCTACTAGTTTAAAGGGTATTGGTATCTTAGGTTCCTCCCCATTAGGTTTGGTTTTGTTCATATTTTCTCGTGTACCAACAACATCTACACATGAGCCTAGCATATTGAATCGTTCAAAAACTTTTCTAGCTTTCTTGGCAACATCATAGAACTCTTTAAACAAAGTTTCTAGAATAAAATCCCTCTTTTCAAGGTCTTCAATTTCCTTAAGCTTAAGAAACATTACTTGCATTAAGGGGTTGAGTTTAACAAACCTAGCTTCTAACATGTGAATTAAAGAAGCTGCAACAATCTCATAATTTGGAGCAAGTTCTACAAGGGATCTATCCTCATTATCTTCATGTTTGCTAACATGATTAAAGAATTCTTCAATATTATCTTTCCCAATTATAGAACCACTACCAATTGAAAGGTCATTCAAGGTGAATGTAGGGATCAACATGGTGAGCTAAGGAAGAGGTGACAACTAAAGGAGACTTAATTTTTTTGTGTTTTCAAATAAGAAAGCAAACTTGTAAAACTAATTTTTTGGTGTTTTTTGAAGAACAAAACAAGCAAACAAAGCAAAAAGAAACAAAGCAAAACAAAAACTACAAAGTAAAGAGATTGGTTATGAGGGACTCCCATTATGAAGATGTCCTTGACTCCCCGGCAACGGCACCAGAAAATCTTGATGCGCTTGACTTTCGACGTAGAGCTCATTGGGAACCCCAAGAGGAAGGTACGATGAGCACAGCAGTAAGCTTTCCCTCAGTTATGAAACCAAGGTTTAATCAAACCAGTAGGAGCAAGGAAACACCCCAAAGGTGTTACTAGTTGAGCTTTGGTAGGGCGCACTACCGGTGCTAGTAGCAACGTGGAGACCTGCACAACACAACCACAAAACTTTGTCCCCAACTTGCGATGAGGTTGTCAATCTCACCGTGTTTTGCGGAAAACAAAGGATTAAACGTATCGAATGGAAAGAAGTAAAAGTTTGTAGAAAGTAAACACAAAGCAGTAAAAGATTGTAGATTGTATGTAAAGAAAAAGGACCGGAATCCATAGTTCACTAGAGGTGGCTCTCCTTAGATAAATAACATGCTAGGTGAACAAATTACAGCGGGGCAATTGACAAACACCGAGAAAGCAATACATGCATATACTAATCATCTTGACTCCTCTGAGACTTGATTGGGCATTACAACATAATACATAGACCGCCATCCAACTGCATCTATGACTAATAATCCACCTTGAGGTGATCATCCGAACCCCCTCCAGTATTAAGTTGCAAGCAACAGATTATTGCTTTACGAACCGCGTGTAAAGTAAACAATACGATTGTTCTATGAACAAAGGATTGTTGTTTTCTCCCTAGTAGCAACAGCACATCTAGTACCTTAGAGATTTCTGTCACTTCCCTAGATTACTAGAGGCATGAACCCACTATCGAGCATAAATACTAACTCTTGGAGTTGCTAGCATCTACTTGGCCAAGATAGCTACTAACAACGGAAAGCATGCAAGATCTCAAATAACAAAGACATGATAGAATCAATAATCAATCTGAAATAGCATCTCAATATCCATCGAATCCCCTCAAACAAAACATGTATGGATTACAAATAGATGATCTTGATCATGAACGGAGCTCACAAGATCTAAACATGAAAGCACAAAGGAGGAGAAACCAGCCATCTAGCTACTACATGGATCCGTAGTACAAGGATGAACTACTCACGCATCACACCGGAGGCTTGCATGGTGATGAAGAAGGCCTCCAGGGTGAATTCCCCTCTCCGGTAGGGTGCCGGGAAGAGCTTCAGATCCCTCCCGATCTAGGGATGGAGATGACGGCGGGTACAGACTCTTTCGTGGATTTTTGATCGAGTACTTAGGGTTTTCGTCCCGAGGGCAATATATAGTCGGAAGGGGAGGCCGAGGGGGTGCCAGGGCTGGCCTCACCACCCCCTGGCACGGGCCAGGCCTAGCCACGCGGCCAGGTGGTGTGGTGGCTCCCTGGCCCTTCTCTGTCTCGTATTCTGGCACTTGATCACTTCCGGAAAAATAGGCACTTTGGCTTTTGTCCCGTCCAATTCCGAGAATATTCATTTTCTGACTTTCCTGGAACCAAAAACAGCAGAAAACAGGCAGCTGGCACTGTGGCTCTTGTTAATAGGTTAGTCTAAGAAATCATATGAAAAGTACTCCAAAGTTGGAACAAAACACAAGAAAGTGGATAAAACCAAGCATGGAACATCAAAAACTATAGATACATTTGCAGTGTATCAAGAAGCAACCAAGTTTGCATGAAGAGTTGGAGCAGTTTAGAACTGAGCTAGTTAGCAAAGGATTTTTAGCTAGCTTTGAACTTCAACCCATTTTGATTAGCCAAATCAAGGAAGCCCAGAAGGGAAATGCAAGTATCTACGGAATCAAGTGTCGTATTGGTACAGGAAAGGTACCTAGATTCACCGAAGACGAAGAAGGAGTTCCATGGTACAAAGGACGTATCTGTGAGCCAGCAGATTCGGAGCTGAAGCAAGTTATCATGCAAGAAGCTCATGATTCTCTTTATTCTATCCACCCTGGAGGAACGAAGATGTATCAAGATTTGAAGGAGCAGTTTTGGTGGCACAAGATGAAGAGAGAAATCGGAAGCTACATCGCCAAGTGTGATATCTGTCAGAGAGTCAAAGCAGAACATCAGAGACCCCCATGACTGTTGCAACCATTGCAGATTCTGGAATGGAAATGGGATTCCGTCAGAATCGACTTTATCAGTGGTTTGCCTACTTCTAGTAGGGGAAATTACTCTATCTGGGTCATCGTTGATAGACTATCCAAGGTAGCCCATTTTATACCTGTCAAGACAACCTACCAGAGTTCGAAGCTAGCAGAGTTGTACATTGCTAGAATTGTTAGTCTGCATGGAACTCCTAAGGCCATAGTATCGGATCGAGGAACCCAATTTACCTCGAGATTTTGGCAGAAAGTTCAAGAAGGATTAGGAACCAAGTTGAATTTCAGCACAGCTTATCACCCGCAAACCTATGGATAGACTGAAAGAGTCAACCAAATCCTAAAAGATATGTTGAGAGCTTGTGTGTTAGAGTACGGATCAAAATGGGAAGATTGTGTGACTTTCGCAGAATTCTCATACAACAACAGTTACCAAGCCAGTTTACAAATGGCCCCATTTGAGTTCCTATATGGAAGTAAGTGTCGTACCCCTTTGAATTGGTCGCAAGTAGGAGAGAGTTAGATTTTTGGACCCGACATCCTACGAGAAGCCGAAGAGAAGGTTCACAAAGTCCGTAGC
This sequence comes from Avena eriantha, assembly GCA_910589775.1. NCBI lineage: Eukaryota > Viridiplantae > Streptophyta > Magnoliopsida > Poales > Poaceae > Avena > Avena eriantha. The sequence goes on from OU342742.1 coordinate 214,955,573, forward strand.
ACCTCAAGACCGCCCAATCCAGACAGAAGAGTTATGCTGACAAGAGACGTAAAGACCTGACTTTCAATGTCGGAGATTTTGTGTATCTCAAAGTCTCGCCATTGAAGGGAACGCAACGTTTTAGTCTGAAAGAAAAGTTAGCCCCCAGATATATCGGACCCTTCAAGATTCTGAATCGTCGAGGAGAAGTATCATATCAACTGGAACTGCCAGAGGAGATGTCTGCCATCCACAATGTGTTCCATATCTCGTTACTTCGCAAATGCCTAGAAGTGCCGGAGAAGACCGAAGTTTTCAAGAACATCGATCACCGAGCCGTTGATATCAACAAGGATCTGACGTATCATGAAGTGCCCATCCGTATCTTGCGGTAAGCTTACAGGACCCAGAGTATCAAATTCCTCAAGATCCAATGGAGCAACCATACCGAAGAAGAAGCCACTTGGGAGCGAGAAGATTACATTAGGACTAAGTTTCCAGATCTCTTTAGTTCCTAGTTTTCTTTCTTAAATCTCGGAACGAGATTTTTGTTTAAGGGGGGAAGGTTTGTAACATCCCAAATCCTTAATCAAGGTTATTAAGATCCAAATCACCCAATTTAGGGTTAACAAAACCTTTTTATTATTAAAACAATTAAGCATGCATATGTGTGTTGCATTAATATGGAATTGTTTTGAATTGCCTTGTTTGTTGGTTCTAATGGTTGTAAAATGATTCTAAGGTGAATGCCACATCATCTAGATCATTCCCAAGCAAAATCCAAAGAAAAAGAAATCAATTAGAATTAATGAAGGCAAATGGTCATTTTTTGCCATTTTAATCCACAAGGTCACTTTAGGTGTTCCTAGAAGTCATTTCTTAACATAAACAATTCTAACTCTTTGCACCCCTTGCTAGTACAAGTACTGATCTACCAAGGCCCAGTTTGAAATCTTACAAAAACATTTAAACACTAATTTTAAATGGCATTTGAAAATGGAACCCATTTCATATGCATAGATCACACATTTTCAAAAACCACTCAAATGAATTCCCCTTGACCTTTCCAAACAGGCATAGAATCTCAAAATTAAGTGGAGAACACTCAAAAATTTTGAATCCAAAATTCAAAACTTTTCTTCTTGCGGCCATTCTGTCGAACACATGGCAGGCACTGAACAAGAACTATAGTAGCTTCACTGTTTCCACAGTGATCATCGACCAATTTGGTCTCCCACTTAATCCCCTGTCCCCTAGCATCTACCCCAACCCAGACCAGTTCCCCCATCACCGCTAACAACAGTGGTGTGCCACCCAAATATGGTCGTCGCCGGCCAAACGCGGGCAACGCGCCAGTAGCCGTGCAGTGCCAATCCAGCATGCCCCTAGCTCCGCCAAACCCTACCACCGCCCACGGTCCCTTCCCCGAGCATTGCCAGCCCCTGGACCACCAAAGACATCTCGCGCCCACCACCTCTGCGCCGTGCCCAGCTCACACCAGAGCACCGTCCCCGACAAGCCCGCACAAGCCACGCCTTGCCTTCAGATCGTGTGCGCCGCACCGCCATAAACCCAGCACCTCCCTAGACACGCCCTCTTCCCGTCGCGCGACCAGCAGCCGCCGTGAAACGCGTCGAGCACCGCCTCTGCCGCGCAGAGCGACAGCCTTTCCTGACCACATGCCACCGCCCCTAGCTTCGCCATCACACAGTAGCTGACCACCAGGAGGCAAGCCACTGTCCGCCTGCCCTGCCCATGCCTCTAGCGCCCTGCATCGTCGTCACCGACGAGCTCACCGTTGCCCTCACGGTCCCCTCGTCGAGCCTATATAAGGAGCCCTCCCCAGCACCAATTCCTCACACCACTCAGCTCCCCTCTCACTAGTGATCCTTCCCCACCGTTAGCCGGAGCCGCTCGAGCGGCCGTTCGTCGGAATTGTGCTGGAGTTCGCCGTAGCAGAGAAGAAAGGGGCCCGATGATTTCGTCCACCCTAGGAGCTGTCGCGACCTCGCCTAAGTCCATCATCGTCTCCTCGTTCGATCGCCCCCATCGCCACACTAGCTGGAGCCCTAGTATGCCCCCACTACACCCCCACCAAGCCGCTAGGGTTTCGTCTCGCCGGCGAACTGTCCGTCGTTGATGACGAGCCACAGTCGTCGATCGTAGTTCTAATCGTGCGACCCACATCAACCTGTAGCGCTTCGCCTTTGAAGAGCCGCTGACATGCGGGACCCCCTGTCAGCTGTTCTCTGCGCCACGGAGTGAAACAGGGCCGGCCTGTTAGTGTTCCCGCGCTGGCCCTAGAATTCAAATTTAGTTTTTTCTATTTAGACTTAATCTAGTTTATGTCCACTAGTTTGAAAATCAATTCAGAAAGATTTACTTAACCAAATTGAATGATTCCAATTTTGTTGGAAAGATATTTTAAATCTCTATCCAAGCCCGTTGGATTTAAATCAATTAGAGTTATAGATCACCTATAGCAAAAATAACAAAACAGAGACTTTTCTACATTCAAACATTTTTCAAAATTCAACATAATAGCTTTTGAGTTGATTCCACCTCTCGAAAATCATATTTGAATATACCTATATGAATACGTAATAATATTTAAGTTTGCATGGAGTGACTTTGGACTAGTACCAAAATAATGTTATATAGGCATTTCTAGTCACTTTAAATCATTTAAATATTAAACTTAAACTTATTAAAATGTGATCCAACATTTAAATCCCATTCTCATGCATTAGAATATGTGGTTATGACATGTGTCCACATGATCCCATATTTTAATTGGAGAATATTAAATCTTAGTTATTTTCAATGAGTAGAAATTACTTTTCTCAAATAAAATAAATAAAACTAGTTCATTAAAATCTTGTGATGAATGTGATGATACTAGATCATCAAGTGTGTGCCTTAGTGTGCTAAATAGACTAGTTAAGTATTGTTTGGTGATTGTGTATTTCCGTGTGTATTTATAGACGATAGTACCGACCAAGTCTACGAGGAGGAGGAGTTCTACCCCAAAGAAGACGAGGAGAATTTTAACCACTGCACCAAACAAGGCAAGCTATTATTGGCAAGCTAAAAGTTGCAAGCCATCACTAGATGCAATTATAACCCAAGCAAGATGCCTTAGGCATGCTTGGGTTATACCTTTTTGATTTATACCCATCCCAAGTTTTCTTACAAGATTTACTTTCTTTTACTTTACCAAAGTTCCTTACTTTGTTTATAGATAGCATAAAGAGTATAAAACTTGGCCTATCTAGTTAGAATTATATGTCATTCTATGGCATGAGATTGATATTAGCATCCCACATTAGTGAACACTCTTAACTTAGTGATTAGAGCTAAACAAAAAACTTGATCACTTTAGATGGGAATACTTGGTGAAAATGACTTATGAAAACCTTGGAATGATGAGTCGTCATTCTATTGAGATGTTTTGACATGTGTTGAGAAACACAATTGGTTTATGATGATGATGAAAATGTTGAGGCATGAGCCTTAGCCCCTTTATAAAAACTGATGGTTGGGTTCGGATGCGATACCATTCCAATTTTACCGTACAACCACAATACCTGAATTCGGTAAGGCTTAGATAGAAGTTTATATGCATTACTATTAGTTCCCTCGCGGGAGAGGTTTTAGCTGAGGCTACCTCTCAATGTTGTCCACCTATGCAGTGCCCAGGATGACAGATGGTCATGGCTGCGAGGCCAAGCTCATAGGAGAGGTGCTTATACTAGAGCGTGTAAAGGAAAGGTTATGTTTGATTATCTGCATACTAAGTATGATGATTCAGGGTTATCCCTGACAGATGTATCCAATTTTGTGGTGAAAGTGTACCACCTCTGCAGAGTGTCAAACTATTCGAATAGGCGCGTCCGTGGTTATGGACAGTTGGAGTGGCCATACTATTCTGTTGTCATATGTTTTCAAAACGACATATGAAATGAATTGTGATATGACTTGACCACAACAAAGTTGTGACTATGACAACTAAGTTCTCACTTAGGTGATTTCAAACTTTATTTTTTTGTTTCTTTGTTTCTGAACTCAGCTTAGGTTTCAAACTTAACTTTACAAATAAACTTATAGTTTAGCATTCCTACTAGAACTACCTTACTTGTTAGTGATAGTTTGCGAGTACTTAAAGAGTACTCATGGCTTTGTCCCTGGCTATTCCCGTGGACAGACTATGAGGAGGACTACCAGGAGGAAGGACAACAGGACGGCTACGACAACTAGGATCATCTCCCATCGTCAGCATTGCCTGTGACACTGAAGATGGAGCCCACTGCTATGCTATTTATTCCGATACTTGTTTGTACTAAGACTGGATCATGAGATCCTTTATTTATTCCGCTATTTATGGTTTGTAATGGATGATGTACTGTGATATCCAATATGTTATGTCTCGCAAAAATGGTAATCCTGGGATTGCGATGTATGGCATAGCAGGCATCTGGGATTAAAAATCCGGGTGTTGACAAAAGTGAACAAACTATGGAGTATATGCTTGACAAAGTATAAGTTGGCAATCTCACGTCCCTTGAATACGAGGGCCGCTCCTCATGCTAATCAAGTTTAGTTACCGGTAAGTTCTTGTGAAAGGACATTTACTGTCATAATTACTTTTGGTGTTCGTTAACAACTAGTAGACCCTTTTTATAGTTTGCTATTGTCTACAGGTTGATATTCTACAAAGGAAAAAGGACCATTGGCCTGCAGATTATTCCATGCATGTCCTCTTACATCTTGGGGATTCCAGACCGGAGTCTCCGGTGTGGTTCGGAGTTTCCCCAAGAGTCTCCGGTGTGGCCTCTGTTTCCTTGCCTGGGTAAGTCTGGGAGGTGGTCCGGAGGTTGGTCCGGAGTCTCCGGTCTCTATCTCAGGCCGGAGTCTCCGGTGTGGAGGGACCGGAGTCTTCGGTCCACTTGGCTCCCAACTGAGTTGGGTCATTCTGTCAAGGGGTCCGGAGGCTGGTCCGGAGATGGACCGGTGTCTCCGGTGTAGACCGGAGTCTCCGGTTTGGTGACCGGAGTCTCCGGTCTGGTTCTTCTCCAATGGTCAGAAAAAACGGTTCGTTGATAGAAGGGCTATAAATAGGGGACCTTGTCCCCTTGTCCCTGCAGCTCATCCGCCTCAAGAACACCATGTCCATTTGAGCCACCAAATCAACAAGATCTCTTCATCCAACCATCCAAAGTCCTTGATCTTTGGAGAATCGAAGGAGGAGGCCTTGATCTATAGCTTCACCAAGAGAGATTTTCATTTCCCCCTCATTCACTTGAGGGCCCCCATGTTCTAGTCTTTCATTGTAAACCCTGGGTTTTGATTTGGTTCTTACAAGCTTGTCTTTGATTGTTTGACAGCTTGCTTGTATTTGGGAGCCTCCAATTAAGTTGTGGATGTGTGCCCCGAACTCGTTGTAAAGGTGTCGGCTTCCACCTCGAAGGTTGCGTATAGTGGAAGAGGTGAATCGAACCCGTTGGGGTGAGGTTCATCGGAGAACAAGGGAGGCCTCTCGTGGCGTTGGTGGTTTGAAACCACCCCCTCTCTAAACCTACACGTACTTCCTCTCAAAAGGAAGGAACTACGGGAAACAAATCCTTGTGTCTCTGTGTGCTCCACTTTGGTTCCTTCTATCCTTTACCTCACTTTACTTATCTAGTTATTGTTTAGTTTATGCTTGTGTGTCATATAGGTAAATTCACCTTAGTTGCATAATCTAGAGAATTTACCTTTCTTGTCAAACCCTAATTTGAAAAAGGAGTAAAATTGAAGTAGCACCTATTCACCTCCCCCCCTCTAGATGCCCATACGATCCTTTCATCTTGTCATAGTAAGTACATGTGTATCATAGAGAACCGCCAACGGGGTACCCCTTGCCCGATGATACGGAAGAATCCCCATATCAAAATGACAAGGCAAGCAGACAATAAGCATCTCAGCATCTTCTTATTTACCATGGGAAAAATGGTGCTTTTTTCTCTCTTTCCTCTTTTCTCATCTTTTTTTATATTTTTTCTCAATCTCTATCTCTTTTTTTATAAGAAGAATGCTTCATAGATTGCTCATTATGGTTACGCTGCAAGTTTCCACCATGATTAGGCATGGATTAGACCAGCCGCCCAGGCCTTTCTCTAACACACATACATAACTCCATGGACTTACAAGCTCCCCTTTCATTTCACACCGACGACATCCATAAACAAAAGAGCATGATATCAACTGGGTACAATGTACAAGTACAATGTTGAAAGCGTTCCCCATGACATCATGGTTCTGCTAATCCCCAACATATAAGTGCAAGCATATACAACATAGATGACACAATGGTTCAAGTTTATTAGGGGTAAGAAAAGTAAAGTGTGTCATCAAGTTCGTGAGAGCTTTAATCACTAATTTTCACATAACAAGTTTAATTCGGAAGGTAGATAAAAACATGAATATACTTGGAATAGCAAATGCTAATAGGTAGGTATGGTGGACTCTTTGGAATAACTTGGTTTTATTTGGAGTTGCATGCATGAGTGGAACTCGTACTTGGTATGGAGGCTAGCAAAAGACTGGGAGCGACCAAATAAGAGAGCAATAATGGCCATAATCATGCAAAGCGACAAAACATTATTAATTAAAGCATAAAGTGATATTACAAGTCAAAAACTAAAGGATCATAGAGGCTATGGTGACTTGGTATAGTCTTAACATGGTGTGAGCATGCGCCAAGTTAACCCAGATAAAGCATTAAAGGAGAATCAAAGTCATCCTTTCACAATAGATATGCATTATTCTGATTCTCTAATCTTCGGTAACGCCACAATACTATGCTTTAATATGCTAAAACAACGCATGATTCTTTCAAGGCACATTAAGCAATCTCAATTATTTGTAACATGTCATGCTATAGAAAAAATCACTAAGTAACATGTCATGCTACAGAAAAAATCATGCTTAGGGGAAAATACCATTTCCTCTCTCCTTTTACTCCTCCTCTTCTTCTTTTTCTTCTTCTCTTTAGGAGGGAGAGGCTTGAAAGGAAGATTCTCCATATACCCTGGTTTATTGTTAGAGACAATATAAGAAACTTTGGAGGATTCCTTATTTTCATTAATAAGATCAAAACACATATTAGTCATGTCATATTTTGGTAAAATCTCAGCTTTTATAATATTTTGTATGTGAGTGTTTGTGTGGGAATTATCAACACAATAAAGATGACAACCATGCAGGATGCTATTCATATCAAAAGCACTCATATCTACCAAAGAAGTTTTTCTTGATAATTCTTCACACCCCAAAAATAATGTAAGTTCATCATGCTGATTAGGAGTGATCATGTTATCACAATACAAACTTGTAGTACTCATTGGATTAGAAGGGCTATTATTATGGCCTAAGCATTGAAATGTGAAATGACCCACTTCAAAGCAAAGTTCACAAATAAAAGGATAGAGGGCACAAACTTTTTTACCAAGATCATTTAGAGCCCTATACCACGTTCTAGTTTTTTCATTCTTGTGGGTGATACAATATTATTCTTCCATTTGATTATTCTCACAAGGTCTATGTATTCCACAAAAATTAACATGCTTATAAGAAATAGTACTGTCAGAAGTTTGAGCATGTTTATTGCTATCATTAACAACAATTTCATTTTCCATGCAAGTGTCTTTAAAAGGCTCATGATACATGTCCCATTTTTCTTTAGGAACATTAATATGAGAAGCAAAGGATCTACAACAATCAATAAGAATTTGAGGATCAAGACCAGATTTAGCACTAAGCTCTTGAAAATCAATAGTTTTAGCGGAAGACTTAATGCAATCATACTCATAGTTTATACCTGGTTCTTTACCTTTGTCGTTATCCCAATCTTCGGTATTGCTTTGAATTGTTTAAAGAAGATCCCACTTAGCTTTGACCTCCTTACTTGTGAAGGATCCCTCTAAACAGGTATCTAGATAGTCCTTGTAATATCCTGAAAGCCTTGCATAAAAATTATTAATAACAATATTACTAGGGAGCTCATGAATGGGACATTTCAGCATTAGTGACTTCACTCTCCCCCATGCTTGGGCAATACTTTCTCCATCATGTGGATGCAAATTATAAATGTAATTACTATCTTTATGAATTTCATGAGGAGGGTAAAATTTAGAGTAAAAGAGAGATTCAAGTTCCTTCCACTCCAAATGATGAGGATCATCTAGTAACTCATACCACTCCCTTGCTTTGCCCTTAAGTGAAAAAAGGGAATAGCTTCCTCTTAACTTGGTTCATTGAAATACCTACACACTTGAACAACTTGCATAATTCATGTATAAAGAGTAAATGATCACTAGGATGGATAGTTTCATCTCCAAAATAACAGTTATTCATAACACGTTCAACAATTTTTATAGGTATTTTAAAAGGGATGCTTTTAGTATGTGGATTTAAAATATCACAAGTATCATTAGAATTTCCACATATGGGAGATAAAGTATCATCAGAGCAAATTTTCTTATTTAAAGCTAGGGAACTAAAAAGATCATTTTTATAAAAACTAACTTCACCAAGCTTAGACGTTTCCATAGTATTAGGAACAAAGGTGTTCAAAAGATTCATACTAATAACATTGCTATTAGCATGCAAAGAAAGTTCCATGGGGTTTTTAATTTTCTTTTCAGACAATTCATGTTCTGCCTTGGGAAAAATACTAAAAAGCTCTCGAATTTTGTTGCTGTTTTCCATTAAGCCTAACTAGTGAAAATAAAAACAAGAAACAAAAAGATATAATTGCAAAATCTATAGGAAATAACTTCGAGCACTCACACACTAGCAACAGTACTAGAAGATAGCTTAGTAGCTAGAGGATGTGAGTACATTTTACCTTACCTCCTCGGCAACGGCTCCAGAAAATAGCTTGATGTCTATGCACTTCTATTCTTGTAGACAGTTGTTGGGCCTCCAAGTGCAGAGGTTTGTAGAACAGCAGCAAGTTTCCCTTAAGTGTATTACCCAAGGTTTATCGAACTCAGGGAGGAAGTGGTCAAAGGTATCCCTCTCAAGCAACCCTACAATCAAGATACAAGAAGTCTCTTGTGTCCCCAACACACCCAATACACTTGTCATGTGTATAGGTGCACTAGTTCGGCGAAGAGATAGTGAAATACAAGTGGTATGGATATAAGACAACGGTGCCAGAAAAGAGCTTGACGGGTAGGAAGAGACTAAAGGCAATCTGAAATAAAGATGGAAGAAAGCAAACATGTAACAGATCTAGTTGCAAATGGTGTTTCAATGCTTAGAAACAAGGCCTAGGGATCATACTTTCACTAATGAACACTCTCATATAAATATCATCTCTTTATGATACTACTATGAACTACTCTTTGGTTGGACACTCTAATCCACGGTAGGGATATAACAACACACCTCAAAGTTCGCGTCCCCATCTAGATAACTCCTCACTATCACCTTGAGCGCTAGATGGTTCCAAAAAAACACCACAATTTCATAGAGACATCTAACTCCAAATATAACTCATAACAAGTATTTGTAATCTCTAGCCTAAGTGCCACCATGGTGTGCACGCTATCACTTTCACACACGTGGGGAGAGCTAGAGATCTATTAAAGCACTCGAGTAGCAAGGTAGATCTACTTGATTACAAAGCTCATGATCACAATATGATCATTCATAGAGAGAGAGAGATGAACACATAGCTACCGGTAGAACCCTTAGCCTCGAGAGAGAACTACTCCCTCCTCATCATGGGAATCAGCAATGGCGATGGAGATGGCAGTGGAGTGGATGGAGATGGTTCCGGGGGCATTTCCCCGTCCCGGTAGGGTGCTGGAATAGAGAATTTCTGTCCCCCGAATCTCCCCTTCGGTGGCGGTGGCGCTGCGGAAGTTTTCGTGGTTGGAGGCTGGATGATTTAGGGTTTATGCATCAGAGGCTTCTTATAGGTGAAAGGGCAATGTCAGAGGGTGGACCAGGGGCCCACACCACCTAGTGACATGGCCAGGGGGACTCGCGCCACCACATGGTGTGGCCAGCCCCTGGCCCCTCCCCGTCTCGTCTTCTCGCTCCGTGAGTCTTCGAGTAAAATATCGACTTTGGCTTTTGTCCGGTCTAATTCCGAGAATATTTCTTTTTTAGCTTTTTTGAAACCAAAAACAGCAGAAACTAGGCAACTGGAACTATGGCATCTTGTTAATAGGTTAGTTCCAGAAAATGCGTAAAAATACTCCAAAGTGTGGACAAAACATAAGAAAGAAGATATAAAACAAGCATGGAACATCAAAAATTATAGATACGTTTACAATGTATCAGGGCTCGTTTGTCATTGACTGTGAGTAGCAGTAGGTTTAGTAATAAAAGTATTAACCAATCTAGGTGCCATCAGCATGACATAATAAATCTTTTAAAGAATGAGTTTAATAATTCCAAAAATGATTAAATCTTATTAAATAAATATCTTTTGTTTTATAATTCAGAAAAATATATATTATATATCAAAATGTTCAGAAAAATAAATTCTATATTCTAAACCTATTATCATATTTTATTTTCCAATTTAAATAACATAATAATTATTATTATTAAATAACCTATTAAGGATTAATCTTTTAAAATATATATTCTATTATTTAAAATTCATAAAAATAAATATAATATATCAAAAGTCTTAGAAAAACAAAATATACATTTATAAATTTATTTTGTATATTCTTGTGATAATTAACTAAGTAGTTATTATTTATTTTGTATTTGTAAAGTGATAAAAACTTATAAAAATCATATCTTATTATTTAAAAATCACAAAAATATTTATAATATACCAAAATGATCAAAAAAATATTATTTACATGTTAAAAATATATTTATTCCACTTTTGAATTAAATAAATGTTTAGTACTCCAATAAACTTGAATTAAACATATTTCCTTAATGAATAATTCATAAAAGGATATATAAAATTGTTAATGCTTCTAATATTATCCATTAAAGGTATAATAATAGTGTTAATTTTAAGTAATGCTTCTATAAAGTCAAAATAGTCTAAAGCATCCTAAATAAAATATTGGTTAAACTATTATTCACAAATAAGTGTGTATTATTGTCCAAGGAGATTCTTATGAAATATAAAATCCTCAAGAATGATATTTTTTACTTTACTTAATAAAACCTTTCACTATCACTTCCACCACAAGTTTATAAACATATTAAAAATCCAAAGGTAATTCATAAGTAGTTAAATAATATTGTTTCCTTGTTTACATATCATAACCACTCATTTATCAGGAGACCAATGATTATATTCAATCATAAAGTTAAGAAACTACTACTCAACTAAAAGTAATACTACTCTTAATTAACCTTAAAGAAACATTATGAATTGAACCAAATTATAATACCATATGATTACCAAGATAGATAAGTCTCAACTACTAGTGTAGTCCTTATTCAAACGAAGTAATTCTTTCTTCTTTGAGAATTTTAACTAGAGAGAAAACCTAAGAGTGTTAACTTATTGATTAAATGCTTTTGTTTAGTTACGTAAGATTTTGTTCAAAAGATATTCTTTTAAGAAACACTAAAAGTAATCCTTGAACACTTCTTTAAAAGCTCTAATTGATTCTTAATCTTGCTTAAGAAATATTCTAAATACCATGACCTATTTGAGTGCTTTAGTATTGCATACTACTTGTTATATTTACATATTGTTTAACACACAGTCTCACAAGCCTTAATAAGAAGCATAAGTGTGAAATTGGTATAAAAGTACAACACATTCCAAAGAACTCATCACAAGCTTCAAACCCTAGATCTTATACAATTATTCCAAGGATTCGCGTTTCTGATACTTGCATTACATTACTTATGCATAATTGCATCTTGCTTCTTTAAACATTCATCCTTACCAGACCAATGATGCTGTTTACAGAATTTTGATCTTCTATTGTCTTGAAGACCATCAGTGTATAATCTTGCAATCACAAAACACAAGTTCACACGTGGCCATGTCCTTTGATTATTTTCTATGCTTGTAACTCAACTGTTGTCATCGCCTGCATTTCAAAAAAGGTCAAAAACACTATTTTCATAATTAACTGAAAGTATCAGTTACTAATCCAGGGTGATCAGCTAATCTATTATAACTGGCAATGGGAACGCCATTGTACAGTAATGTATCATCTAGGACTTAACAACCAATGTCGTCAGTGATTCAAGCGTCGTATATTACGCATTAACCATGAGATTTGGAATGGGACGGAGAAGTCAGCTGTATCTTCTTCCTTCCACATGGACGGATGACCTTATCATGAGGTTGTTGATTTCTCGTGGAGAATCCAGCACATGGGTGGGACAGCTTAGTTCCCCGCAATTTTGGTGTCTAGACTATCTATGAGGGGTTGCCGGAGGTATAGTCGGTCCTTTATGGAACTTGCCAGGGGCACAACCGGCTCATAGAGTCTTTTGGTGCCTACCAGAGTTATAGCCAGACCTATATGGGGCTTAACATGAAGGATATATGCCCTAGAGGCAAATAATAAATAGGTTTTTATTGTCATATCTCAGTAAGTTTGTAATAGTTTCATAATGTGCTATAACTCTATTAATATGAAATGTTAATACACATGTGGTATGTAAACAAACCAAGTCTCTAGTTGCCTCTAGCGAACAAGTTCATTGGTCATGAGGATGATCTAGGGTTTCGAGATGATGGGTATTTATGCCAATTGACAATGAGGTCACATCATTATTTGAATGATGTGATAGACAAACAACCCAACCAGTTGTATCTTAATGAGATATAGTTACAAAGTTCACCATTAATGATAAACTAAGGAAACCTCACAACCTGATCCTTAGACTGTGAGGTAATGCAAATCACTGTTCTAGAGGGAGCTTAGATGGTTATCAAGTATCACTACGTGACTAGGTGATCGAAAATGTGCCACTCAGGTTTCCCAAAGGGGCGTGTAGAGGAGTACATATCAAGACCAGGATTTGCCCATCCATGTAACAGACAGATACATTAGTGGCCATCTCGGTGACGTTGCATTAACGAAGCTTGTAAGCGTGTGACTGGGTCACGGAATACAACGACACGGAAACGAGAAAAACAAGTTCATCGATAATGAGATCGAACAAAGGTATGGAGATATTGTAGATCAAATCTCGGGTGAACTGTGGCACCCCGCAAAAACCACTACTAGAAAATCGCGTTGTTTTTGTGCATTGCATCATCATGACCGCATGCTCATGTCATCATGCCACATTGCATTTGAGCATCGTCATCATCATGCATGGTTTGTTTGAAAACTATTTTTTGAAACGCCCAGTTTTGTTTTCTAAATATTCCCGTCTTTATTCAAACTAAAACCCCGGGCTTTTCCGGAATATTTTTGTTTCGTCTACAAACGGTTTTCAAAAGCCCCGTTTTAAATAATAAATATTTTATTTTATTTTATTTTTAGGGGGCAGCCAAACCGGGCCGATCCGACGCAGCCGGCCACCCCCAAAATTACCCTGCTAACCAGCCTGCCTAATTCCTAATTCTACCCAATCCTATCCTACCCAGCCTCCCTCCACCTCACCCTGACCAATCCCCTCCCTCCACCTCACACATCCACCTCACCCTGTCCTATTCCAGGCCGCCACCTCATCACCCCACACACACAACACACACACGCTAGCGCGCATTGACCGAGCCACCCTCCTGATCCATCTAGCCACCAACCCACCAGGTCCACCCCACGCTCCAACGACCAAGCGGGCCCACCCCGCCACCTGCCGCTCAGACACGCCCCATCCCCTGGCCCCACTCCCTCCTCAACCACCCCACGTACACACGCGCTGGCGCGCGTAGCAACAACCCCCACCCCGCGTCGATCCCCACGTCCCACCCGTGCCGACCACTGCCCCGCCTCAGGATCGCCGCCAGCTCCCCAGCCCGTACCCGGTCCCACCCCGTGGCCCCACCACGATGCCCGCTCCACCCTGTCCTCACCTACCCCGCTCCTCCCAGATCCCACCTACCGCCCGCCTCCCCAAGATCCTCTGCGGCCGCCCATCGTGCGCCCCGCAGCGCGGCCCCGAGCACCTCCGCGTCACCTCCGGCGAGCTCCACCGCCCCGACGCAGCTCTCTGCCACGGTCCCGCACCGGCAAGCCGTCGTCCCCGCGACCTCCTCGAGCGCCGGCCCTCTGGCCGTCTTCCAGCGCGTCGCCGGCCCACGCCTCCTCGTGGTCGACCCCCTCCGCCGCCTCACGAGACCTCCTCGCCGTCCTTCTTCCTCGCCCCTTCGTGGCCGCGGTTCCCCGCCTCGCCGGACTTCACTACCTCGACGACCGCCGCCTCTCAGTCTTCTCGCCCCGCCCTGCGCGTCGTCCTCCTTGCATCGCTCCTCCACCCTGCATCCCCATCTCGAGCGCCGCCAGGGTCTCTCCCTTCCCCGCATGGCGCGTCGTCCCTGGCCGCCTCCTCACCGAGCCTGCGGCCTCCTCCGCGCCGGCCGGAGCTCCACCTCCTCTCCTCCGCCGCCCGATGATCCTCCGCTCCGCTCCATGAGTGCCCGTCCGCGGTCGAGCTGAGCTCGTTTTCCTCGGTCGCCGTCCGCGCCACCGCGGGCCTCTGCCATGCCACCGTGCGTGTACCTCCTGCATAGCGGCCGCCTGGGCCTCCTCGTCTCTAAGGCCGGTCGCCGTCCTCGTCCCCGGTATCCCTTCCCGACTCCTGCAGGGTCGCCCCGCGTGCCTCCGCCCGCTCGTCAGCCACGCTGGTGGTGTCCGACCACCCCTGCTCGCAGTTAACAGCCAGTGAAAACCCCCACGTCAGTTCTGCTGGTAGCACTTCGGGCCTCACCCAACTTCTGCTGCTCTTGTACCTCGTACTCAATCTTCCGTGTGTGTTGGGGTATGGTTGATGGTTATGCAACAGATTATGTGTGGGATTTGTTCCTGTTCATGTTTGTGGAATGGAGTTGCTCTCGGTGCTATACCCGTATGGTCATCCATCCCTTTGTCTACTCGCTTCTGCCTCCAAGGCCATCCTTTCGGTGCTGATCATGTTGACAAGGACAACATGGGGGTACCTCGCCAAGATCGACCTCGACCCGATGAATTTTGACAACCATCGACATGATATTCTTCCCGGAACATCAAGATCTCTCGATACCGAGACCTGAGACCAACGCCGACAATCGAAACCGTGGAATCGACAAGTACGCCTACACGGACACCGAGCGACAAGATCTCCTTCACGGAAAACCGCAAGACCTCCTTCGCGGACCCGAAGGCCACGGATGCGACAAGATCTACTCCATTGTCTGAGAACGTTCCCGCCGAGGCCGACCCCGTCGAACCCTGTCGAACCCCGAACCCCAAGACCCTCGGCACCCAAGATCTTCGAACCCCGATGTGTGATCCCCTTTTCTGAGACCCCCTGTTTTTATAAATGCTATATATAAAACTTGTTGCATATTAAATTGTTCATGCATGCATACTTGTCTGTGGTTTGGGGGCATTATGCCGGTTCACCTCATAGTTAAATATGGAGGCTATATGCGGGCTATTCTAGTCTTATTCCGGGCTCCATTTAAATTTCTTAGCGAACCGATGCCATGATTTGCCTTGTTAATACAACATTTAAATTGCGGGGGTTCTAAATAACTCGAACCGTTTAATTAATTGTCGGGACCCCCGGTTCCGCTTAATACTGCCTAATTGCACCGCATCTGCATCATATCATAATCATGTCGGATCTTTTGCCGTAGTATTAAATATTGTATCCGGTGTTTCTTCTAGTGTTTGCTTCTTCGCGGATTAGGCCGATGAGTCGATGCGAGTATCGACAAGTTCTCTGGATATGATCCGTCGGCAGTGTTTTCCCAGGCGAGCATCCCTCCCCCTTCTACCTATTTTGCATTTATAGTCTTTATTTCCTCCTATTGATCTATTGATATCCGTGTCGCGATGCTTTAGTTTCCGTGCACCAGTTATATCCCGTGCAGCCCCTATATTGCCTTGGACACCTCCTATCACCTGTTGTTTGATAGACAGTTGGCCCTGCGAGTTGTAGTTGCTTGCTCAGATGTTGCTTCGCATCGGCGTCGTTTCATAGTTGTTGGGAGGTTGGCACATATTTAATGGTGGTGTTGATCATGCTTGTAATTACAGCTTATTAATTAATGTTGATAGTAGATTAATGCAGAGGCATCGGTGGGTAATAGTAATTATTTGGTTTTTAACCGCCCACTTGTGTCCACCTAGGACCCGAGTTCTTGACACCTGTTCCGAGATCGAGCGCGCTCACCACAGGTGGGGTGTGTGGGCACCCCCATCGGCTTACTACCTGATTTCAAAGTATTGTACCGGGGGCCACAAGTAGTTTGGGGCTTTATTACTATTCTGTACTTATGCCATGCTTTACTGCTTTATTTAAGATTGTGCGTGGAGCACCTGTACTGTTTAGGATGTGGAATGTTTTCGCTGTATCGACAAGCCCAGTCACACTTTCAGGTTCCCAGTCGTTTACAGCCATTGGCACAAACTCTGGGTCTGTTCCGGAGCTGGCCGACTTCGTTGCGGGTAGCTTAGTGGGGTGGCCCCCATGTACTTGCTTTGGGTCTGGGAAACGTCATGACTTAGGCCCCGCCGACATACCAATGGGTGTATGTTAAATGATCTGGCAAAAAGGGTCGAAGTGCGTGTGGATACTTTGGTGCACCCCTGCAGGGTTAAATCTTTTCGAAAAGCCATGTCCGCGGTTATGGACGACTTGGAGCACAGTTTCTCGATCATAGACAACTATAACTAAAGTTTACTGTTATAATTTGACCTGTATCCGAGATGAATAGTAAGTTGGATAAATGCCATGGAAAGATTGAATAAAACTGCTAACTGTGTGAGTTCCTTGGTCCGACTTCCTCGTTTGGTCTCGAGGGGGAAATACCAGGATGGTTTTTTTTGGGGTGAGCTTCAGGTTGGATCCGAATAGGTCTATCTTACCCCTCTCTAATAGCCGCCAGTGATACCGAGTCTCTATAGGTTGTTTAGTGCCGTTGCGCAGCCGCTTCAGCCCACCATACCTATGTAGGAGAGAGCCGCTGAATTCTAGCCTCGCCGTGTACTGGCCTCAGTACTGACGCTCTTCTTTTTCCTTTGCCCTTTGTCGGCACCCCTTTTGTTTTAGCAGGTTTGAGATCGACGTCGTTAGCAGGGTTACCCTTCCGGCTTGGCCTAGGCAGGGTTATGGACGCCATTGGTTATTCTTCAGGGCTCTTAGCCCCATTTGCATCTTGCCCGTAGTCGGACGCCCTATCGATTTCAATTTGATTTGGATCTTTGTATTGTATATCTGTATTCTTGACTCGTGGAGTCGTGTTGTATGTATATCTGTTCGGTGGGTCCCATCGAGGACTGTTGTGTAATGGTATTACTTCGTTTTCCACCCGCACGAAAGTGCCTGGTGGGCGTCCTTGAATCGTTTCTATGCGGGTTTGGTGGAAAGGGCTAAAAATTGCATAGGGCCGATTCGAGGGTGTTACATGAACTAGGTATCAAGTGGCAAAGGGAATGGGAAACGACTGTTTACAGTTCAAACGACATTATCATTATGGAATGCACAGGGGTCATTCTGGGCATCCCGGTCCCGCTATTGGTCATTGATGGAGATCATGTCTGTGCCATTCCCGAGCCGTGGGGAAATACACTTAAGGGTACGATGAGCTAGAGATCCTTTGTAAGTTGTAATCACCATATGAAAGAGAAAAGGAAACCGGAAAAGGTCCATGAGAGAACCGGAATCATTCCGGGAAAGATCCGAAGTCGTTTGGAGGAAATCGAAAGGGAACCAAAAAGTGTTTCGGGTCAAATTGGATTTTGTAATATGTATTTACATATTAATTAATGTAATTAACATTAAATATAATATTAAACTCTAATTTGAAGGGGTATTCCACTAATGGGCTAAACTTCCTAGGGAAAAAGGGCCCATGACGGAAAACCGAAAGGGGGAAGGGCCAAGGGCCAAAGGGCCAAGGCCTAGCCGCCTCAAGGGGGCCCACCCGGCCAGCCTAGGTTGTGCGTGGGGTGGGGCCCACCCTAGGTCGGCCGGCCCATGGTGCCCTAAGGGCCCATGCGCCTCCCTCCTCTCTCTCTTGTTTAGTCCCACATGGGAAACCCAAAGGGGAGGGCACACCCCCTCCCCCTATATAAAGGGGTGCCCATGGGTGGGATTAAACACACCAATATTTGGATAAGTCCTTTGGTTGACTTTCTCCTTCACTCTCTCTCTCGTCTCCATGCGTTGGCACAGTCCCAAGTAAGGATTGTCCGAGTAAGAGACACTGCACCTGCAGCACGCCGTTGCGCTGCAGGGATTCCAAGCCGGAGATCTACTTCCGCACTCCCGGCAGGGATCAAGGAGCTGGAGGTCGTCATCGTACACCGTATGTGTATGAAACCACGAGTGGCCTCACTTGAGGCACCTTGGATGTCGTGAGCCAGAGCTCCTACACGATGAAGAAGGAGCAAGGGGTGACCTGCGAGGAGCTTCGTGACCTTAAGGTCGGCTACGAGTTCGACTACTTCAACCACGTTCCTCTCAGAACGTTAACCGCGTACGGTCTACAAGGGTATGTATTTTGTACGCTCCGTCCATTACCGCATTACTACATAGATAGATCTTGGGTGTTAGGGAGTTCCAACGTATGATTTTTTTGTTTTCTGTTATGGAACCCTTCAATGGTATCAGAGCCGATCTATGCATAGGAGTGTTGTACGGCCAGTACGCACAAGTTTTGTGCGGGCATTGATCCCTTAGTTGTTATCCTCTAACGTGTACTTGTTTATATCGTGGCATTGTTTAATGAAGCAGCCCGGACCGACCTTACGCGTATTCGTACACGAGGCTGGTTCCACGCTCGACATACGGCTTGTTCTGTATAAGTGGCTAGCGGGTGTCTGCCTCTCATTCAATAGTTGATATAGCATTTATAACAGAGGGCCCCGAAAGGGGTGTAGTAGAGACAACTGTTGGATCCATGTTGTGGTTGGAAAGTTCGTAGATTAGAAACGGTTCTATTGCGAAATCCCTAACAACCACGTAAAACTTGCAAAAGATAAAGTAGAGGCGTCTAACTTTATTTTGCAGGAGGGCTTGTGTTATGATATGGCATTGGTCGTTACAATGGTAAAATTTTTTACTTTTGTGTTACTAAGTTAAGTAGTAATAGCCATCATTCCGATGGACGACCAGATGGTGGCGTCGTGGATTTGGTGTCAAACCAGGGCAAGATGGAGATCATGCCGGAGCGCTCGATGGAGATCAAGGCACAAGGAGAAGGACCATATCATATCACAAATTTACATGTGATGTTGATACCTATTTTATATCTTATTATGTGCTAGTATTAGATACTCAACGGTAGCAAATAAGATAATCCCTATTTAATTCCAATGATCGTGTTCCCCTTTTGTGTGCACCACCAAGAAAGTTTGCCATTATGAAGCCGGCCGTGACGATCGGGGGCTAGAAATATCTACATTCGTATACAGTGGGTGTAAGCCATATTGCACAACAAATACACACAAGTTAGATTTGGCGAACCTAGCATGTGTAGACATGGCCTCGGAACACAAGAGACCGAAAGGTTGAGCATGAGTCACATGGTTGATGTGATTGACATTAGGGAATGTCTACCTTTGTTGTTGCACTGATGGTCGTGATGATCGGGGGAGGTGCATAGGATTGGGATCATGTGATCACTAAAATCGTCCAGGGGATGACAATTTTAGTGGGAGATCAATTATAAATTGAACTCATATTATGAACTTAGTCTAGATGTCTATTTGCAAATATCTTAGTAGATCATGGCCTATCCCATTGAGGTCCTTTGCAACCATGGGAAATATATTGCTTGACATGGAACTTAGCAAAGGGATCCAACTTCATAGATTAATACCCACACCTGGGGGATATCCTCGTAAAAGGTGATCTTCTCTTCTTGATACAATGACCATTAGGAGATAATCCGATGACTCCACAATGTTTGTGTGTTCTCCGTAATCATCCAATAAGGCAACTCGCCATTCAATGGAGAGTTGGATTACAATCTTGTATTCTACAAGATTAGGCACATAAAGTATGAGCCATTGGATGAGTTTTCTTCCATGATGGATGAAAAGGGAATATTTGGAGAAACACTTAGCAATCTTGCATTAGAGTTATGAACTCTCATAAGGGCTTGATTACAATGGGGGTCATGACTGAAAAAAGGGTATATGTTAGATATACAAAGTTATAAATGTAATTCTTGCAAAAATCGTTGCAGCTTATATAAGTATTGGATACTTGTCCAGTTTTGTGAAAACAAGATGGTCTGCTTGAGAATCGCTAGAATTGAGGCAATGTCGCTTGATGACGGCAAGCAAAACAGTTGATGGCCGACATCACCCCTTTCCTCAAAGGTTTATCATTTAGATTAGTGGACTTGAATATAATTTGTAATCCTTGTTTGTGTGTCTTGCTTTTGGCGAGATGACTATTCATATGAACGAGTTACAAGACAGTTGTACTATTCTTATGAACAATACCATTATGGTCACATTACGATTATAAATGAGTTACTCTCAACACTATGTTAATGATAATAATTTAAACATTTATAAAGGATTAGAATGCTAAAACATATCCAAGGTTTAGTAATGACATGACACTATAGTTTAAGTCATTTTGGTTATTGCATGTTCTTCATGAAGAACGGGGTCCTAGATTCTTAATCTAGCGACTTTGCAAAACCATGCCTCGTTGGGAAGAATGACTGAAACTCCGCATTCTGGTAAAACGGTGATATGCGAAGAAATGGTGAATGTTATACATAACGATGTATGATATTTTCAACAAGATAGTGGAAATCATTATTTATACTTAATGTTGAATCTTATACATAGTGATGTATTGTATTTTCAACAAATAGTGGAAATCATTATTTCATACTTAATTGTGGACTTAAGTGAATAGGCGTATTTACTTAATGAAATGTAAGTTTGAAACTATTTTGAATAGTTCAAAAGATTTCAAAGTAAAGGAGGATATTGAATTAACAAGAATACAAAAGTCCCTTCGATTTGATCGACATGACTAAAGTATTTAAGTTAATTTTGGCATAAAAGGACATGTGAAAGAGGTTTCACAAATTATGATAATAGGGCAAATTCAAAGTGTATTGAAATGTCTAAATATGATAATCATTATGTATTAGATACATATGGTATAATATTATCTCTTATCGGGGTTACAGTTATCGTTTAGAGTTAGAGACCAAAATGAGCAAACACTCGGTTGAAATAAAAAGGAACATTTAAAAAGGATTCGTGGAAACAACACCATAAGAGTTATGGCATGTTCAAGTTTCTAGAGGTTTTGACAATTCAAAATCATGGCGAATAAACAAGTCTTTGTAGCGTATTGTTAGGCAACTATGAATACATCTTCCAAAAAGGGGTAAACCTGTTGTTGTCAAAAGTTGACGTGTCTTCATAAAGATACAGGTGGAAGAAAGTAAAATATCTAAACAAGGTATTTTGACCTTGCCTCTAAATTGTTGAGTGGCGTAGTGGAATTTGTTTCGTGAAACCAAAGTCTACAAATAGAGGAGAAACTAATGATAATGATCATAAGGTTTGAGTGAATAGTTTTACTAAAGAAAGTAGGATTCAACAATATATACTCTACAAGTTCGTGGAAATACATTATTGATTCACTTGTCATGTTTATGAATGAGACATACCTACGAATTACAAAGAAGCGTGATGGACCTAAGTGCAAGAAATGACCAGGAGTCATAAAATCCTATATTAAGTTACATTTAAGATTGCAAAGTAATATGTTACTTGATCTTATTAAGTAAAGCAGTTTACTTGATATTTCTGAATGACTTCAAAGTCCTAAGATGGAAATGAAACTTAATGGAGACGTAAAATCTCGATTTGTCACAAAGTATGGAAAAATTCAAGGAGTTGACTACAAATGTAGCGGTGCTTGAGTCTATTGTATTTACACTAGCAATATATGGATATTGAAGTCTCGTAGCTAGAATTCTCAATTTGATTATGATCAAAGAATTTTGGAATGTCCAAGATTATCGAGAGGACCTGCATTTGAGTGGGAGCTAATTAGCCTGGCCAAATCTTAATATGTAAGAGACATATTTTGAGTGGGAGCTAAGTAGCTTAGCTGAATCATAATATGTATCAGACATATTTTGAGTGGGAGCTAAGTGAAATCCCTAGATCTCAAATATGGATGCAATATTTGAGTGGGAGCATGAAATCATTCTCGGATATGTGGATGACATATGTGAATGATTTGATTGGTGTTAATAACATTTAAGCAAATAAATAAGGACAAAGTTGAAGTTATTAAACAATGAGATCTATCGAGATAGATTGGTAAGTTTAATAAAAATCAAATGTCGAATGCTTCTTGGACTTGATTCTAGAGATGTTCAGAATGTCCTAAGCAAGATTCTGAAGAAGTTTAGAATGGAACAAGGTAAGAAAGAAGTTCTTACTATATGAAGCATTGTCTTAGTATTACAATGATGGTTAAAAAGGAAGAAAGAGATGTGTTGCATCTCCTATGCCTCAGTCATAGGTTCTTCCATACAACCATATTGAATACTCGACGTAATGTGACCCGAGGTTCTAGTTGGAAGGACTAGCTCTTAACTGTAAGAACATGTCTTGAAGTGATTCTTGAGTTAATCACTGAACCAGAATTAAGTTTGTACTTAAATGGTAAGAAGCAAAGTAAGTGGCATAGTTGCATTTCATGCACTTGGATCTACATAGATATAGAAGTATAAAGGCTAGATCTAATGTGATGTATATTGTTATGGTGGGGCTAGTTCTCTTTTAACATAGAATGATGTGTCCCAGGGCACAGAGCCCATGAAAAAGCCCTCGAGGTTGATCTAAAGTCACTGTAGGCTCCTAGAAACCGGCCTTGTTCTGCTGCCATAATTGCCATATATTCAAAGGATTGCAAAGTGTGTTTTGAAGTCTAGATGACAATAATGAAAACGACTATCATTATAAACACTAGAAACAAAGTCTCACTTTGTGGCCAAATGAATACTTCAACCCATTATGAGATAATGGTATGAATGTCAAAGTTAGGAAGACATTAATGATTTGTAAAGACATAATGATCTGATAAAATAGAACATGGACAGGACGTTTTCCATAAACATGCATGATCAATAAACGCATATGTGATATGGTTTATGATGAGTAAAATGCGAGCTAGATTATTTGTACTCTAGTACAAGTGGGAGACTAAAGGAGATATGCCCTAGAGGCAAATAATAAATAGGTTTTTATTGTCATATCTCCATTAGTTCGTAATAGTTTCATATTGTGCTATAACTGTATTAATACGAAACATTAATACACATGTGGTATGTAAACAAACCAAGTCTCTAGTTGCCTCTAGCAAACTAGTTCATTGGTCATGAGGATGATCTAGGGTTTCGAGATCATGGGCATTTATGCCAATTGACAATGAGGTCACGTCATTAGTTGAAAGATGTGATAGAAAAACAACCCAACCAGTTGTATCTTAATGAGATCTAGTTAAAAAATTCACCATTAATGATAAACTAAGGAAACCTAGCAACCTAATCCTTAGACTGTGAGGTAATGCAAATCACCGTTCTGGAGGGAGCTTAGATGGTTATCAAGTATCACTCCGTGACTGGGTGATCGAAAAGGTGACACTCAGGTTTCCCAAAGGGGCATGTAGAGGAGTACATATCAAGACCAGGATTTGCCCATCCATGTAACGAACAGATACATTAGTGGCCATCTCGGTGACGTTGCATTAACGAAGCTTGCAAGCGTGTGACTGGGTCACGGAATGCAACATCACAGAAACGAGAAAAACAAGTTCATCAGTAATGAGATCGAACGAAGGTATGGAGATACCGTAGATCAAATCTTGGGTGAACTAGGTATCAAGTGGCAAATGGAATGGGAAACGACTATTTACGGTTCAAACGACATTATCATCGTGGAATACACAGGGGTCATTATGGGCATCCTGGCCCCGCTATTGATCATTGATGGAGATTATGCATGTGCCATTCTCGAGCCGTGGGGAAATACACTTAAGAGTAGGATGAGCTAGAGATCCTATGTAAGTTGGAATCACCATATGAAAGAGAAAAGGAAACCGGAAAAGTTTCGTGAGAGAAACGGAATCGTTCCGGGAAAGTTCCGAAGTCGTTCGGAGGAAATTGAAAGGGAACCGAAAGGTGTTTCGGGTCAAATTGGATTTTGTAATATGTATTTACATATTAATTGATGTAATTAATATTAAATCTAATATTAAAATCTAATTTGAAGGGGTATTCCACTATTGGGACAAACTTTCTAGGGAAAAAGAGCCCATGAGGGAAAACCGAAAGGGGGAAGGGCCAATGCCTAGCCGCCTCAAGGGGGGCCCACCAGGCTAGCCTAGGCTGTGCGCGGGGTGGGGCCCACCCCTGGCTAGCCGGCCCATGGTGCCCTAAGGGCCCATGCGCCTTCCCCCTCTCTTCCTTGTTTAGTCTCACATGGGAAACCCAAAGGGGAGGGCACACGCCCCCCTATATAAAGGGGTGCCCATGGGTGGGTGATGGCTCAGTGTTGATGTAGAGCTCGTTGGGAACCCCAAGATGAAGGTATGATGAGCACAACAGCAAGTTTCCCTCAGTTATGAAACCAAGGTTTAATCGAACCAGTAGGAGCAAGGAAACACCTCAAAGGTGTTGCTAGCTGAGCCTTGGCAGGGCGCACTACCGGTGCTAGTAGCAACGTGGAGACCTGCACAACACAACCACAGAACTTTGTCCCCAACTTGCGATGAGGTTGTCAATCTCACTGTGTTTTGCTGAAAACAAAGGATTAAACGTATCGAATGAAAGGAAGTAATAGTTTGCAGAAAGTAAACACAAAGCAGTAAACAGTTTGTAGATTGTATGTAAAAGAAAAGGACCGGGATCCATAGTTCACTAGAGGTGGCTCTCCTTAAGATAGATAACATGTTGGGTGAACAAATTACAGCGGGGCAATTGACAAACATCGAGAAAGCAATACATGCATATACTAATCATCTTGATTCCTTTGGAACTTGATTGGGCATTACAACATTATACATAGACCGCCATCCAACTGCATCTATGACTAATAATCCACCTTCAGGTTATCATCCGAACCCCCTCCAGTATTAAGTTGCAAGCAACAGATTATTGCTTTACAAATTGCGTGTAATGTAAACAATACGATTGTTCTATGAACAAAGGATTGTTGTTTTATCCCTAGTAGCAACAACACATCTAGTACCTTAGAGATTTCTGTCACTTCCCCAGATTACCAGAGGCATGAACCCACTATCGAGCATAACTAATAACTCTTAGAGTTGCTAGCATCTACTTGGCCAAGATAGCTACTAACAACGGAAAGCATGCAAGATCACAAATAATAAAGACATGATAGAATCAATAATCAATCTGAAATAGCATCTCAATATCCATCGGATCCCCGCAAACACAGCATGCAGAATTACAAATAGATGATCTTGATCATGAACGGAGCTCACAAGATCTAGACATGAAAGCACAAACGAGGAGAACCAGCCATCTAGCTACTACATGGATCCGTAGTCCAAGGATGAACTACTCACGCATCACACCGGAGGCTTGCATGGTGATGAAGAAGGCCTCCAGTGTGAATTCCCCTCTCCGGCAGGGTGCCGGGAAGAGCTTCATATCCTTCCCGATCTAGGGATGGAGATGACGGCGGCTACAGACTCTTTCATGGATTTTTGATTGGGTACTTAGGGTTTTCGTCCTGAGGGCATCTTATAGGCGGAAGGAGAGGCCGAGGGGGTGCCTCGGCTAGCCACACCACCCCCTGGCGCGGGCCAAGCCTGGCCGCGTGGCCAGGTGGTGTGGCCGCCCTCTGGACCTTCTCCGTCTCTTATTTTGGCATCTGATGACTTCCGGGAAAATAGGCACTTTGGCTTTTGTCTCGTCCAATTCCGAGAATATTCATTTTCTGACTTTCCTGGAACCAAAAACAACAGAAAACAGGCAGCTGGCACTTTGGCTCTTGTTAATAGGTTAGTCCAAGAAATCATATGAAAAGTACTCCAAAGTGTGGACAAAACACAAGAAAGTGGATAAAACCAAGCATGGAACATCAAAAATTATAGATACATTTGCAATGTATCAGTGCGATTAAACACACCAATATTTGGAGAAGTCCTTTGGTTGACTTTCTCCTTCCCTCTCTCTCTCTCGTCTCCATGCGTTGACACGGTCCCAAGTAAGGACTGTCCGAGCAAGCGACACTACACCAGCAGCACGCTGTTACGCTGCAGGGATTCCAAGCCAGAGATGTACTTATGCACTCCCGGCAGGGATCAAGGAGCCGGAGGTTGTCATTGTACACCGTATGTGTACGAAACCACGAGGGCCCTCACTTGAGGCACCTTGGATGTCATGAGCCAGAGATGCTTCATTATGAAGAAGGACCAAGGGGTGACATGCAAGGAGCTTCGCAACCTTGAGGTCGACTACAAGTTCGACTACTTCAACCACGTTCCCCTCGGAATGTTAACCACGTACGGTCTACAAGGGTATGTATTCTATACGCTCTGGCCGGTACTGCATTACTACACAGATAGATCTTGGTCAAGGGAATATGCCCGAGAGGCAATAATAAACAGGTTATTATCTTATTCCATGTTTATGATAAATGTTTATTTTGCATGCTATAATTGTATTGATCGGAAACATCAATACATGTGTGTTTAATAAACCAAAAGGGTTCCTAGTTATGCCTCTCTTATAGACTAGCTTGTTGATTAACAAGATGATCAAGGTTTCCTGATCATAGACATTGGATGTTGTTAATAACAAGGTCACACCATTGGTGGAATGGTGTGATGAACATTCATCCGAAGTATAGCATTACGATCAAGTCATTATGTTTATATTGCTATAACATCATACGAAGTAACCTTTATCCTTAGACCATGAGATCATGTTAATTGCTAACACCGGAAGAGTATCTTGATAACATCAAACGTCACACCGTAACAGGGTGACTACAAAGATGGATTCAGTGCTACGAAGGTGTTATGTTGAGGCTCATGGATCAAGAGTGGAATTTGTCAATCCCAATGACGGATAGATATACTCTGGGCCCTCTCGGTGATATCACATTGAAATAGCTTGCAAGCAAGTGATGTGATCACTAGAATGTTATATCACGAGAACGAGAAAAGAGTGCATGTCGAAAACGAGATCAAACTAGGTATGGAGATACCGATGATCGAATCTCGGACATGTAATATATCGCGAGACAAAGGGATTTAGTTACTAGCATTAAAGGTTCTCACGATCACAGAAGTCATCGTTGAATGTGTAGGAGTCAGTATGGATCTCCAGGTCCCGCTTCTGATTATTGATCTAAGAGGGGTCTCGATCATGTCTGCATTATTCGTGAACCGTAGGGTGACACACTTAAGGGATACCGACACCATTTGGAGCAAATATGTTTCAGATAAAGATTTAAGAAAGCGCTGGAATTATTTCAATAGACACCAAAACTATTTCGGGTGAAATTGCTGAAATTGGTTCTGCATGTAATATTGAAATGTTGCAGGGGGTTTTATGTGAATGTTTGTTAATTAAAGTAATTAACAAAATTCTGAATAAAAATAATAAAAGAGTTTTATTAAATGAGAGAGCATTAAATTTGGAGAAATTTAATGCATTTAAAGTGGAGACTTTAAAAGAGAATGTGAAGGGGCATTTTAATGTGGAGGGGTTACCACCACATGAATGGAGGAGGTGAAGAGACACCTCCTCCATGCGCCGGCCATGAAGGAGGGGCACCCCCCTCCTCCTATAAAAGGCCACCCTCTCCTCACTTCTAAAACACACCTCCTTGTGAAGGATCTCTCTCCCCCTCTAGTATTATTCCCCCATGGTTTCGGATTAGCGAGATACATGTTCCTGGTGGCTTTATCTGGAAAGGAGTTGCTGCTTCCGCTGCTTTGATGGAGCGAGGGACGGAGGTTGTCGGGGTACCGGACGTGTGTGCGATCACGGATGCACCGCTGCTTTGCGGTGCTGGACTTGGTGCTACTGGAGCTGGATCTGATGGACGTGCTGGAGCCGGACCTGCTGGACTTCCTCACGATCTTGAGATCAGCAAGTGTATGACTACATCAACCACGAGTTCCTACTCGTTAACAAAACTCGTTGTCTTCGAGGGTAAGTTCTCTATGGATGTATGTCCACCCGTTGCTCTGTATCTAGTAGATACATCTTGGCGTATAGTTCTCATCGTAGGAAATTTTTTGTTTTCTATGCTGCGGACCCAACACTTGGGTGTTAGGGAGTTCCAACATAGGAAATGTTTTGTGTTCTACTATGGAACCCTTCATAAAAGAGGTGGGGCATGTCCTACAGGGTTGTGTCTTCATGCGGGGCCACGGAGAGGGGAAGTGATTGGCTTGGATCTTCGACTGGGCCTCATACTAAGGAAGTGTGAACGAGCCTATAACTCGTATGTGCAACAAAGCTAATATCTCTCATGGGTAAAGCAACGCACCTCTGCAGAGTGTAAGAACTATGACATGTTACTCCCTATTCTGGGAAGGAGCTACGAACACGGCAGGAAAGGAACTCCATGGAAGTTCTGGTCAACCTGTGAAGGCTGTTGGACATAGTTTTCAGAATAAAAGCAACCTTTGAAGAAATGTTTACGAAAACCTGCATTGCCTACGACCTTTGGTCTATGGCTGTAGAGATAGTGCATCATACACTCCTTTTTAGTGAACTTGCTGAGTATGCTCGTACTCAACCATACCTTCTTAACCCTTGCTAGGTTCTAAGCTATTGAAGACGACTCAACATCAATTCTGCTCAAGAAACCATCATCGGCAGCACAAGTTCTTCAATGAAGTCAACATATACATCAACCAAAGTGAAGACAAAGTTCTTAAGAAGATAGGATTAGATTCTCTAGCCATAAAACCTACTTCTGTAGAGCATAGCAATAGCAGCAATGGCAAGCCAAATAGTTTAGATATTAGTCTTAGTTACTAGATAGTTTTGAGTTATTATTTATGGTTCTTCTTTGTAAGAAGTTCTTTCTCTCTCTCTCTTTAACCTAGAGTGTTCTCTAGATCTTTTGTAAAGAGTCGAGTTGTAATCTATAGTCATGTCTTGGACCTGCTGTGTTTCTGTTGTACCACTCTGAGGGATGTAATACTAGTAAACGGTGTTTCATTAGTGTTATGTCAACGACTATAGTGTACTACATCATGCAGTGGTATGCTGGTTCACCGCAACTAGTATCGCAACCATGCGGGAGGGACCAACCTCCACCACCGAGAGGCGGTAGTCGACCAGACAGATTAACAGGGTATGCTAGGCATAGCGCCCAACCGGACCCATATCAGGCCCGTAAAGCCCCCCGCCACAACAGGCATGCCGCATCATCACCCTCCCTTGTACGAGCATCATTACCGCCACCATCTCCAGGAGGCCTAGAAGACGCAAGCATATTGCCCCCAGGCCTAGATGGGCCCGAGGGCCCTAGATATGGGACGATTGAGAAGGAAGTGTCGACCTCCTCCTCCACATTCATGGTACCCTTCCATGCCATAGCGACACCTCTACACCAGCTCCACCTGGCCACGCCAAACCGTCGCCTCCCAAAGTGCACCGTCATCAAAGATAGGAAGGGCCCCAACCTGCTCTCAGGGGTGCGATAAAGGCATTCCGTCGCTGTCGGCTCCACACAGGCTTCACCGGGCAACCCATGTTGCCGTTGGCGATGGGGGGATGAGGGTGGAGGGGGATTGGCCGAAGTGAAGGGAATATGCTCTGAGAGGAAATAATAAAGTTGTTATTATATGTATTCCAAGTATATGATAGATGTTTATTTTGCATGTTGTAATTGTATTAAAAGGAAACGTTAATACATGTGTGTTTAATAAACATATAAAGGGTTCCTAGTTATGCGTCTCTTATAAACTAGCTCGTTCATTAACAAGATGATGAAGGTTTCCTGATCATGGACATTGGATGTTGTTAATAACAAGGTCACATCATTGGTGAATGATGTGATGAACATTCGTCCAAAGTATAGCATTACGACAAAAGTCATTATGTTTATATTGCTATAACATCATACAAAGTAATCTTAATACTTAGACCATGTGATCCTTGATGGCTCTGAAATATAGCCATCTACGTCCATATTTAAACTGGATATTAATCATATTCTTGATGAAATATCTCTCTAAACCCTGCCACTAATGCTAATATTCAGAGGGATATGTAATCCTTTCTTTCATATTTTTCTTACGCAGATAATGTAGTTTAAAGGAGGGAATCACTACATTAAAGTTAAAGATACGAGATTTCAAACAACCAGAAGAAACCAGGAGCCGTAAAACAAACGCAGACGCTTTAACGACCAACTATATGGCCGGAGCAAAAATTTCGACTGTATAGCTCCGGTCGTATAGTTGGTACCGCCACCGTTAGGTCAAACAGAACAACTTTCGTGAAGGGATCCCTATATAAAGAAGCCTAAGGCGACGGGAAAACATCTCTTGCTCCGCCCCAAAGAAGCCAAACCTCGCAAAAAATCCGCCTCAGATATCCAAACCTTTCTCCATCTCCATAGCCATATTCCACCACTTGTAATAGTAGATCTCTTCTCTGATTGGCGACATTGTAAGACTATCGCTATCAATCCTATGATTTTCATTACAATGTTTATGATTGTTTATCTCATCTCTATGTGTGAATAATTCTCCTTGGGCTAAGGGCTTCAGCCTAGCCATGTAGCAATTGTGCATGTTATTTATCATATATGTGATCGCGTATTAGTTTGTATGACATGATGATTATTGTATCCTCTCTTGCCTCAATCTAAGGACTTATCAGGTACCCAAGACCCCAAGGGTTGAGCCAGGTATAGGGAGTATGAGTGATGACTGATCTGCAGGTTGGGAACCCCAATGATAGAAGGGGTAGTACGGCTATATGTGAGGGATTTGCTTGGGATTAACGGTGACATCACTATGTATATCATTAGTTCTCTTTCTTCTATGGATGAGACTAGTAGGTTATTGCTATAAGCGGTTGTGGAGGCAATAGCAATTATGGATGCACTGCCCACATATAATTTATCTTGCTCTAACAAGTACACACATACTTTATTTCTATCTTTTATTTCCATCAGATGTTTTGCACATCTACAGATGAAACCAAATGCCCTAGGCCCTCTCTCTCCATCAACGACAACAACAAAAAGACGCAAGCTATTGGTCCAGTAAAAACACAAAAGGAATTCTAAAACTCCTGAAGGTCCGTTAAAGTAACTTCACTACGCATTCACTTCCTGATGCTTCAATAACCTAGGTCTACTAGAGCAAAAGAAGCTATACGACATCCGTAATCCGGATCAAAGGTATCAACCATTTTTCTGGCCCTGTTGCCGGGGAAGCAATAGCTACCCTGGTGAGGTTATTAGGAACCTTGCTAGTTTTAATTCTTGTTTTTAATTTTGTTAGTTTGCTTTCAGTCTTTATTTGATAAACCGAAAAAATTAGTTAGCCTTTAAATTCTTGCTTTTATTGTTATAATTCTGTATCTAAGAAAACCCAAAAACATAGGAAATGTGACTGAAAAGAAGCTTGGGGAGTTTGCTACTCCCAATAATGATTATTTGCATACTCCTATTACTCAGCCAACAATCGCTGCTGATGACTATGAAATTGTAGCACCCCAATTGTCTAACAATTGTAATGCTACTTGTCCTAGTAAGATATTGGCTACTCCACATATATTATTGTTGCATCATAATTATATCATGCTCATGTCATCATGCCACCTTGCATTTGAGCATCATATAGAAACTCCTTTTTCTTTTGGTTCTTCTCTCACATGCATTATAAATTGTATTTGCCTCTTGATTTTTGTATTTGGTTGTGGATATATTGTCTAAATGCCCAAGTTGAGTTGGGGCATATCTTTTATTCCATTCCACCACTTTTCTTTCTACCACCCTATAATTCCACCATCCCATTAACAATGAGCTTGGCTTTCTTTTCTTTGATATTTTAATTCTAGCTCATGTAGTTTGGGGTGGATTAAACCCTCTAAATTCTTATGCTTGGTTTTATCTCCACTTCTTGGATATGCATAGAGTAATGCCATAATATACATATTGTTTTCACAAATATTCAATGGCATTATTATTTTTGCATGGGCCATGCACAAGTCTTCACCACTTTTCTCTTCTTTGGTTTTTCCTTTGGGTTTGATGGATCCTATCTTTGGAAGATCATCTCCTACCATTACACCACCCTCATAATCTCATCCATCTCATTTTCCACTCATTGCTATTTCTCCATGCATGAGCATATGTGGTCTTTTTCCATATATTTCTTTTCTCCCTCTTTCATTCTTATTCCTCCTCCACATTAACTCAAGCAAGTTCAAGCTTCACCTTTCCTTTTGGTTTGGCCTCATCACCTAAATCAAATTTAAATAACTAATAAAATTCAAACCTAGCTTTCTCTCTATTTTCTTTTTACACCTAAATTACACTAAGCCTAACTCTAAACCCCCTCTCTCTCTCTCACTAGCTTGGCCACCTCTCCCTCTCTCTCTAACCTGCTGATGGACACCAGACCCCTCTCTCTCCCTGGCCCACCCAGCTAACCTAACCATAGCTAAGCCTAACCCTAACCCTAGCCATGCCCTAACCGAACCCGAGCTCACCCGAGCCCCTTCCCTCCTTTTCTCTCTGCCGTGCGGGCCTAGCTGCACTACCCCGCCGTCCCTGGCCTACTGGCAGCCTCCCCATGCCCTACCTGCCCCAGCCCGGCGAGCACGTGCTCGAGGAGAAGGAGGAAAAGGTGGCACCCGAGCCACCTTTATCCTGCCGTGCCCACCGGCCTCTCCTCTCTCTCCCTCCCACTTTCCCCTCCTCCTCACGCCTCTCTGGCCTCGCCCAGATCCGCCCCAGAGCGCCCCCTCCTTCCCCTTCTTCTCCACCGTCGTCCCCACCTGCCGCCAGTCACCGCCGTCTACCGCCGCCATCTCCTCGTTCCGGCCGTCAAGCTTGTCGTGGAAGTGGCCTGGCAGATCGAGGACATCCCCCTGCGTCGCCCAGTACACGTCGTCGCGGAGGAGAAGCGCCAGCATCGCCGGAAACGTCGACGCCCGACGCGAAACCCTAGCCGACGGGACGCCAGCGACCTCGCCGATCCGCCGCTCCTCGCGCCGATCCAAGCCCACCAGCGAGCCCGCGGTGAGCATCCCCTCCTCCCTGACATGGTCCGCTTTGCCGTACCGCCCTAGCGCC
Source organism: Avena eriantha (assembly GCA_910589775.1). Lineage (NCBI taxonomy): Eukaryota > Viridiplantae > Streptophyta > Magnoliopsida > Poales > Poaceae > Avena > Avena eriantha. Next base: position 214,989,010 of record OU342742.1, read on the forward strand.
GCCGTTGTTTTTGTCGAGCACTCTCAGTGCGCTAGAGCTCGCCAACGTCTGCAAGTTTTCCCCGCGCCGCAGCAAGCCTATCTAGTCCCCCGCCACCCTCCTGACATCTGCCCGAGCCAGCCGCACCGGTCAGCCCCCTCCGCGCGCACTCCCGCGGCCCGGGATCGAATCCCCGCTCCGCCCGCGCACGCGCCTGCCGCCAGACGGAGGAGAACGATAAACAGTACGGGCGCGTGGTCGTTTTGCAAAAAGCCCCTTCCCTTTTTAATTACTGCAACCCGCGCTCCTTTCGGCCCCACCAGTCAGCCACGCCCGCGCGTTTGCAGAAAACCCCCCGGCTTTTCCTGTTCGCAACCCGCGCTCCAGCCGCAGCCCCACCTGTCAGCCCCTGTCTCCCGCATCGCTGGCACGTGGGCCTTCCGCCGCTGGCCCCGCCTGTCAGTCGCTGTGGGCTAGCCCAGTCCGCGTGCAAAACGCGTTTCTCGCGCGCGTGGCCCCAGTCCGCGGTGACCCCACCTGTCAGTGCCTGTGGCTGGAATTGCCTGGGTGTAAAAAAGTTTTCGCTGAGTTTGTTTTTATTCTTATCTTTTCAAATTTATTTAAATTCAAATTCTTTTCAGATTCAAATAATTTTCAAAATACAAACCCAAATAATACATGTAATATATGTTTTGGAATCAGAAAAATGTGAGGAATTCAATTATGCCCTCCAAAATATATTTTGCACACTTTAAATTTCGAGTTGATCAAAATTACAAGAAAATGTCCTTTTCCTTATTTAATTAATAACTTTTGTTTTATAACTCCAAATTTGACAAATAATATGTCTAAATCGATCAGCGCGACGAGCCCGTTCTATTTATGCAATCCTTGTTCTGAACTGAAGCATGCATCATGTTGTCATTTAAAATCTGAACTGTTTATGACAATAAAACTTGGGCAACTAAATATTAAAGTGCTTTATTTCTTGTATCCACACCTCACCTTTGCCATGCTACTTTAATGCCATGTAAATTGTGCATCATTCATCATGGCATGCTTGGTTGCTTGTTGCATTTCAATTTATATGCTTGCGCACTTTATTTATGTTGGCCCTTGTTTGTTTGGTTCTTCTTCGAATAGACGCCCAGCAGGAGGTTTACCAGGAATCACAGGAGTATTACCCAGATCCATCTCTCGCTTCAACTGAGCTGCCAGGCAAGCACTACCACATGCTTGCATACATACAGTACCTATTGCCTCTATCTTATTCTTGCATCATTGAGTCGCGATTGCATCAAATTGAATCCCAAGTACTGCATAGCCTTTACTTTTAAACCACATTAAGCCTGTTCCGGTCCCATGAGCCATTACTACAGGAGTTGTTTGAGCCATGCGAGTCGTAGAAAAGCATGAGTAGGGTATGTGAGTGTCGGATGGATAACGAGGTACCTAAACAACATAACCTGAGTAGTAATGGGATAACTAATGAAAGAGGCACCGGTGAGCAATATCTGCTATTGGTTTTTTTTTCATGCTCACTTGTGTCCCGTAGGACCCCGAGTACTTGATTCCTGTTCCTTGACTATTCGCACTATCCACATCCGGGAGGCCTATGGACCCCCCTGAGTCAGAGCTTGATTCATTCTTATTTCTTGGGGCCACAAGTAGTTTGGGGCTTTATTACTATTCTGTACTTATGCCCTGTTACTGCTTTATTTAAGATTGTGCGTGGAGCACCTGTACTGTTTTGGATCGTGGAATGTTTTCGCGGTATCGACAAGCCCAGTCACATTTTCGGGTTCCCAGTCGTTTACAGCCATTGACACAAACCTTGGGTCCGTACCGGAGCCGGCCAACTTCGTTGCGGGTAGCTTAATGGGGTGGCCCCCTGAAATATTTCTGAATCCTGTGATTGCTTTGTCGTGAATGCCTCGTTGGGTTTTGATTTGGTTTTTCCGAGGTTGATCGAGTGTGTGTTGCTATTCGTGCACCCCTGCAGGGTAAATCTTTCTGAAAGCCGTGTCCGCGGTTATGGACGACTTGGAGCACAGTTTCTCGATCATAGACAAGTATAACTAAAGTACCGCTTTTAATTTGACTAAGTACTTGACTAGTAAATAGCGCAATACTCATGGAATGGATAATAAAACTGCCAACGGATGATGGGGGTTGTTCGTCCGCTTCCTCGTTGGCAAGCGAGGAGGAGGATGGATCTGTTAACTATACTGTTATAACGGTTGATCTTAATTCACGGACTTCCGTCTATCATTGGTTAGGCGGAAGGTTAGCGAGTCTCTATAGAATTGTTAGGTATTATCTTTTGCTGCAATTGCGTCACCCCAGGTTGTGTCCCCTTTAGTGGCATAAAGACTTGCTGAGTACCCCTAGGGTCTCACACGATAAATTGTTTGATTCAGATGAACAGGTGTACCTGCAAGATGGATACTGGGTGGAAGAGTCAGATGATGTTGGCAACGATCATTTGGTGTAGAGATTCCGGGAACGGGGATCCGTGTGATCTGTGGGCGGGATGTGTTAATTTATAGGGCATCTTATGCCAATTTGCTTCATATCCGTACTCGGATCTTGTTTCCGCTTCCGCCTGATTCTCTGATGTGTGATGTATGAGGAGCTATCCTAAATTATTATATCTATCTAGGATATTTGGATCTTGCCGTATGGCGTTGCAATATTTCTATTTCTTTTAGATGGAATGGCTCTGATGTACTGTTGTATGTGGCTTGCATACATACTCATTTGTGTATGTATTTGATCCCTTCGCCTGCCGATTACGCCGCTCGTTCTTGTCCCGTTGACTGGAAGTGGTTAGGACGGCCGAAAGGTCTACCGTGAGTGGCCCTGGGCCCCACCGTACTATTTTAACCACTTTCGTTCATCCAGGCATTAACTAAGAGCGTAATTCACCGAGGTAGTTACAATTGGTATCAGAGCCATCCCGCCCTTCAGGGTCTTAGCCAAAATGGTCGTTGTCAGTCTAGCAAATATTTTGGTAGTTATGTATACTAGGGAAAAACAAACGTGAGAGTAAGATTGCTTCCATTTTTCTTCTTACCCACCCACCCACCCTTTTCTGGTAAGGAAGTGTAACGTTTTCAATCCTCTTCTAAACTTCAAACTAGGATTCACGTGTTCTGGGTTCCGTAGTACCATAGGTTATGTTTGTGTGTGTGTGTGTGAATTCCTTGTTTATCTGTTGCATCCAAATGTTATCACTATCTGCCTTTTGGTTATCAACTGTTGGTACATTCCCTACCGACAGCCCTTTGTAAACCGACGCGATCTATTCTGATTCATTGTACACCGATGCGATCTATCTTACTCTTTGTTATCCGACGTTATCTTGTTGGGGTGTTCGTTTCCGTAGTTACCAATCTTTAGGTTCACCTTAAGAAGAAGTTGTTGGGATATGTGTTTTACTGATTCATGTGCGAAGTAATGATTTGAGTGCGGGATGGAGTCGCGACCATACCACTACTTTTGTCATTTGCTTTTGTATATTGAACTAGTAGAGTTACTAATCTTGATTCGTTAAGTGGTTTTGCGCATATAGTGGTATTTTAATGCCAAAATTTGCGGAAATTTTTTTTCTTTGTTAGTTTGTATACCACACTCCTTGTTCAGTCGTGTGTGTTATGCTTAATATCTTCTAGTTGCCTTGAACTTTGTTGATATTTTCATATCACCTGAGTGAATTGCATTCTATAATCTTGATTAATTCCATTTTGGTACTATTTTGGATTATTATCATTCTCCATTATAGTACTGACTTGTGTTTTATATCAATCACAGGATGGCACCACCACGCCGTTCTGAGGAGGATATACCACCTGAACTTGGGGCCGCTTTGGCAAGTATTGCAAATGCTTTGGGCACTATGCAGCAGAACCAGCAGCGCTTCGAGGAAAGTGTGAGGAGGAATGAGTTTGCTCCGCTACCTCCACCTCCCAAGCGAGGAGACATCAAGAGTTTTCTCAAGTTCAACCCACGCCAATTTGAGGTGTCTGATCAGCCACTTGATGCGGATGATTGGCTTCGTGAAGTGTCAAGGTTGCTCATGACTGTGGATGTTCCCGAGCAAGAATGGGTCAAGTGTGCTACTCACCTTCTGAAGGGAGATGCAGCTCTCTGGTGGGAAAATTACCTCAAGGCAGATCTTTCTGGTTCTCAGCCTACTTGGGAGCGGTTCACTGCTGCTTTCAAAGAGCAATATCTGTCAGAAATTGTCATGGAAAGGATGAAGGAAGTGTTTCTCAACCTCAAGCAGGGCACTGACAATGTCAACACCTACATCAGAAACTTCATGAACCTGTCTCGTTATGGTGGCGATGAGATCTCTGATGACAAGAAGAAGCAAAAGAGGTTTCGGCAAGGCCTCAATGCTTCCATCAAATATGCAATCACTCATGCAAGGCCAGCATCTTTCCTGGAACTTCAGCACACAGCTCTGCAGGAAGAAGCAAGTAGGCAAGTGTTTGAGGAGTCAAAGAAACACAGCCGTGATACAGCAAGCTCTTCTGCTATGACAGCTCCTTCTAAGCGTCGTGTCTGGGTTCCTAGCACCCCACCGTCGCTCCCTGCTCCACCAAGACCTTCAAGTTACGCACCAAGGCCATCAAACTCCTTCACTGCGGCTCCCAGGGGCTACAACCACAACTACCCTGGAGCGCCTGGCGGAGTCCCTGGCTACGTTGCTCCACGCCCACCTGGTGCTTGTTATACTTGTGGAAACACCGGGCATCAGCAATGGAATTGTCCAATGAACAACAAAGCTCTTCCACCACCACCTCCAAGACCTGCGGCAAGTGCTCCTATGATTCGTGCACCTCCACCTCGGGCTCTCAACATCAACACTAAGCCGGGATCTACGGTTGCTCGTGCCAACTGTGTCAACGCCGCTCAAGCTGAGCATGCTCCTGGAGTTGTGATGGGTATGCTTCCTGTTAACTCAGTTCCTGCACGAGTTTTGTTTGATTCTGGTGCTTCACATTCTTTCGTTTCTCACAAATTTGCAAATGAGCATGAGCTTGTTATCGACCAGCTGGATAAAAAGTTAATGGTTCTTTCTCCCGGGGCAAGATTGTTATCCACTAAGATCAGCCATGGCAATCAAATTGAGATTGGTGGTTCTTCTTTTCCGGCTTCCTTAATTGTTCTGGGCAATTCTGATATTGATGTTATCTTGGGCATGGATTGGTTGACAGCAAATGCAGCTGTGATTGATTGTGCTGAACGTTCGGTTTCTCTGAAAATTCCTGAAGGCCATATAGTCTATTCTCCAAGTCTGACTCCTGCAATTCAGCTTTATTCTTTGGCAGCTCTGAATGATGATGCTATGGAAGGTATTCAGAGTGTTCCTGTAGTTTGTGAGTTTCCAGATGTCTTTCCTGAAGAGTTACCAGGTATGCCTCCGGATCGTGAGGTTGAGTTTGTGATTGAACTTGAACCTGGCACCGCTCCTATCTCCAAGCGGCCTTATAAAATGGGTCCTGCTGAGTTGGCTGAACTTAAGCGTCAGTTGGATGAACAAGAGAAGTTGGGTTTCATTCAGCACAGTACTTCTTCTTGGGGTAGTCCAACCATCTTTGTGAAGAAGCGAGACAAGACTGATAGACTTTGTGTTGACTATCGGGCACTCAATGCTAAAACAATCAAGAATAAATATCCCCTTCCGCGGATTAATGATCTCTTCGATCAGCTAGCCGGAGCTGTGGTATTCTCTAAACTTGATTTGAGAAGTGGTTATCATCAAATCAAGATCCGCAAGGAAGATGTTCCCAAAACAGCTTTCACCACTCGCTATGGCCTGTATGAGTACACGGTCATGTCTTTCGGTCTCACCAATGCACCTGCCACCTTCTCGAGGCTTATGAACTCGGTTTTCATGGAGTATCTTGATAAGTTCGTTGTGGTCTATCTGGATGACATTCTAGTCTATTCTAAGTCAAAAGAAGAACATGAAGAACACCTTCGTTGTGTCCTAAGCAAGCTTCGTGAGAACCGCCTGTATGCAAAGTTCTCCAAGTGTGAGTTTTGGCTGCCTCAAGTCACCTACCTTGGTCACGTTATCTCTGCCAAGGGCATTGCCGTCAACCCAGAAACTATTAAGACAATTATGGACTGGCTTCCACCCATAAATGTCAAAGAAGTCAGAAGTTTCCTTGGTTTGGCCAGTTACTGTCGTCGCTTCGTTCAAAACTTCTCAAAGATTGCGAAGCCTCTTACCGATCTCCTCAAGAAAGGCAAGAAATATCTTTGGACTCCTGCATGTCAAGCAAGCTTTGAAACACTCAAAGAGAAGCTCACTTCCACACCAGTCTTAGTTCCTCCAGATACATCAAAGCCTTTCCAGATTTTCTGTGATGCTTCATTGCAAGGATTGGGTGCGGTCCTTATGCAAGAAAAGCAAGTTGTTGCTTATGCCTCTCGTCAGTTGAAGACGCATGAGATCAACTATCCTACACATGACCTCGAACTCGCAGCAGTTGTCTTTGCTTTGAAAGTATGGAGGCATTACTTGCTGGGCAACCGTTGTGAGATCTTTTCTGATCACAAGAGTCTGAAGTATATCTTCACACAGCCTGATCTCAACCTTCGTCAGAGGAGGTGGATTGAAACAATCAATGACTTCGATTTGACCATCAACTACACCCCGGGCAAAGCTAATGTCATGGCAGATGCTCTCAGCCGAAAAGCTTATGTCAACAACCTCATGGTGGAAGAACAACAGCCTCTCTTGTGCGAGGAATTCCGCAAGCTCAACCTTGAAATTGTGGATCAAGGTTATCTTTTGAACCTTCTAGCAACACCTCTCTTGGAAGAAAAGGTCCGTTCCATTCAGCTTGGGGATCCTTACACTAAAAAGATCATTTCCAACATTCAGCTTCCGAAGTATGAGTCTTTTCACGTAGACGACCAAGGCACTCTTTTCTTTGAACACCGGATGTTTGTTCCGAATTTCCCGGGTTTAAGGGAGCAAGTTCTCAAGGAGGCGCATGATTCTGTTCTTTCTATCCACCCTGGCAGCACTAAGATGTACATGGACTTGAAAACACAATATTGGTGGCCTGGTTTGAAACGATATTGTGCCAAGTATGTCTCGGAGTGTGATGTCTGTCGTAGAGTTAAAGCTGTCCATCAGAAACCTTCCGGTCTTCTACAGCCATTGAAGCCTCCGGAATGGAAATGGGAGAAAGTAGAGATGGACTTCATTACTGGTTTTCCAAGGTCGCAAAAAGGCAACAATGCAATCTTTGTTGTTATTGACAGGCTTTCCAAAGTAGCTCACTTCTTTCCAGTCAAGGAAACAATTTCTGCAATTCAGTTGGCTGAGCTCTATATCAACAGAATTGTCTCTCTGTATGGAGTTCCTCTTGAGATCAGTTCAGACCGTGGAAGCATCTTCACTTCCAAATTCTGGGGAAGTTTCCAAAATGCTTTGGGAACAAAGTTAAACTTCAGCACAGCTTACCACCCTCAGTCGCAAGGACAAGTTGAAAGGATCAATCAGATTCTGGAAGATATGCTCCGTGCTTGCGTTATCTCTTTCGGCATGAAGTGGGAAGAATGTCTTCCTTATGTTGAATTCTCTTACAACAACAGTTTCCAGAAAAGTCTAAAGATGGCACCATTTGAGGCTCTCTATGGTCGCAAGTGCAGAACTCCGATTGGTTGGTCGGGTGCAGGTGAAAGATTATTGTTTGGCCCCGACATTGTAACTCAAGCAGAGGAGAAAGTTCACATCATTCTTGAAAATCTGAAGATTGCTCAAAGTCGCCAGAAGAGCAATTATGACAGAAAGCACACGGACATGGAGTATGTCCCTGGTGATCTCGTTTACCTTCGTGTCACTCCCATGAGAGGCACGCACCGTTTTGGTATCAAAGGAAAGCTGGCTCCTAGATACATCGGTCCTTTCAAAATTCGTGGAAGAAGAGGAGAAGTTGCTTATGCTCTTGAGCTCCCTGAACAACTCAAAGTCCATGATGTTTTTCACATCTCTCAACTCAAGAAGTGCTTCAAGGATCCCGGCGGGACCGTGGACCATGAACTCATTAATCTCCAAGAAGACCTTTCTTATCAAGAACACCCCACAAAAATCCTTGAAGTCGCAGAAAGAAGGACTCGCCACAAGTCCATCAAGTTCTGCAAGGTGCAGTGGTCGCACCATTCCATTGATGAAGCAACCTGGGAACGTGAAGATGAGCTCCGTGCCAAGTATCCTACCCTCTTTGAGTCTTCTTCTTCCTAGAATCTCGGGGCGAGATTCCTGTTTAGTGGGGGAGAGTTGTAGCACCCCAATTGTCTAACAATTGTAATGCTACTTGTCCTAGTAAGATATTGGCTACTCCACATATATTATTGTTGCATCATAATTATATCATGCTCATGTCATCATGCCACCTTGCATTTGAGCATCATATAGAAACTCCTTTTTCTTTTGGTTCTTCTCTCACATGCATTATAAATTGTATTTGCCTCTTGATTTTTGTATTTGGTTGTGGATATATTGTCTAAATGCCCAAGTTGAGTTGGGGCATATCTTTTATTCCATTCCACCACTTTTCTTTCTACCACCCTATAATTCCACCATCCCATTAACAATGAGCTTGGCTTTCTTTTCTTTGATATTTTAATTCTAGCTCATGTAGTTTGGGGTGGATTAAACCCTCTAAATTCTTATGCTTGGTTTTATCTCCACTTCTTGGATATGCATAGAGTAATGCCATAATATACATATTGTTTTCACAAATATTCAATGGCATTATTATTTTTGCATGGGCCATGCACAAGTCTTCACCACTTTTCTCTTCTTTGGTTTTTCCTTTGGGTTTGATGGATCCTATCTTTGGAAGATCATCTCCTACCATTACACCACCCTCATAATCTCATCCATCTCATTTTCCACTCATTGCTATTTCTCCATGCATGAGCATATGTGGTCTTTTTCCATATATTTCTTTTCTCCCTCTTTCATTCTTATTCCTCCTCCACATTAACTCAAGCAAGTTCAAGCTTCACCTTTCCTTTTGGTTTGGCCTCATCACCTAAATCAAATTTAAATAACTAATAAAATTCAAACCTAGCTTTCTCTCTATTTTCTTTTTACACCTAAATTACACTAAGCCTAACTCTAAACCCCCTCTCTCTCTCTCACTAGCTTGGCCACCTCTCCCTCTCTCTCTAACCTGCTGATGGACACCAGACCCCTCTCTCTCCCTGGCCCACCCAGCTAACCTAACCATAGCTAAGCCTAACCCTAACCCTAGCCATGCCCTAACCGAACCCGAGCTCACCCGAGCCCCTTCCCTCCTTTTCTCTCTGCCGTGCGGGCCTAGCTGCACTACCCCGCCGTCCCTGGCCTACTGGCAGCCTCCCCATGCCCTACCTGCCCCAGCCCGGCGAGCACGTGCTCGAGGAGAAGGAGGAAAAGGTGGCACCCGAGCCACCTTTATCCTGCCGTGCCCACCGGCCTCTCCTCTCTCTCCCTCCCACTTTCCCCTCCTCCTCACGCCTCTCTGGCCTCGCCCAGATCCGCCCCAGAGCGCCCCCTCCTTCCCCTTCTTCTCCACCGTCGTCCCCACCTGCCGCCAGTCACCGCCGTCTACCGCCGCCATCTCCTCGTTCCGGCCGTCAAGCTTGTCGTGGAAGTGGCCTGGCAGATCGAGGACATCCCCCTGCGTCGCCCAGTACACGTCGTCGCGGAGGAGAAGCGCCAGCATCGCCGGAAACGTCGACGCCCGACGCGAAACCCTAGCCGACGGGACGCCAGCGACCTCGCCGATCCGCCGCTCCTCGCGCCGATCCAAGCCCACCAGCGAGCCCGCGGTGAGCATCCCCTCCTCCCTGACATGGTCCGCTTTGCCGTACCGCCCTAGCGCCGCCGTTGTTTTTGTCGAGCACTCTCAGTGCGCTAGAGCTCGCCAACGTCTGCAAGTTTTCCCCGCGCCGCAGCAAGCCTATCTAGTCCCCCGCCACCCTCCTGACATCTGCCCGAGCCAGCCGCACCGGTCAGCCCCCTCCGCGCGCACTCCCGCGGCCCGGGATCGAATCCCCGCTCCGCCCGCGCACGCGCCTGCCGCCAGACGGAGGAGAACGATAAACAGTACGGGCGCGTGGTCGTTTTGCAAAAAGCCCCTTCCCTTTTTAATTACTGCAACCCGCGCTCCTTTCGGCCCCACCAGTCAGCCACGCCCGCGCGTTTGCAGAAAACCCCCCGGCTTTTCCTGTTCGCAACCCGCGCTCCAGCCGCAGCCCCACCTGTCAGCCCCTGTCTCCCGCATCGCTGGCACGTGGGCCTTCCGCCGCTGGCCCCGCCTGTCAGTCGCTGTGGGCTAGCCCAGTCCGCGTGCAAAACGCGTTTCTCGCGCGCGTGGCCCCAGTCCGCGGTGACCCCACCTGTCAGTGCCTGTGGCTGGAATTGCCTGGGTGTAAAAAAGTTTTCGCTGAGTTTGTTTTTATTCTTATCTTTTCAAATTTATTTAAATTCAAATTCTTTTCAGATTCAAATAATTTTCAAAATACAAACCCAAATAATACATGTAATATATGTTTTGGAATCAGAAAAATGTGAGGAATTCAATTATGCCCTCCAAAATATATTTTGCACACTTTAAATTTCGAGTTGATCAAAATTACAAGAAAATGTCCTTTTCCTTATTTAATTAATAACTTTTGTTTTATAACTCCAAATTTGACAAATAATATGTCTAAATCGATCAGCGCGACGAGCCCGTTCTATTTATGCAATCCTTGTTCTGAACTGAAGCATGCATCATGTTGTCATTTAAAATCTGAACTGTTTATGACAATAAAACTTGGGCAACTAAATATTAAAGTGCTTTATTTCTTGTATCCACACCTCACCTTTGCCATGCTACTTTAATGCCATGTAAATTGTGCATCATTCATCATGGCATGCTTGGTTGCTTGTTGCATTTCAATTTATATGCTTGCGCACTTTATTTATGTTGGCCCTTGTTTGTTTGGTTCTTCTTCGAATAGACGCCCAGCAGGAGGTTTACCAGGAATCACAGGAGTATTACCCAGATCCATCTCTCGCTTCAACTGAGCTGCCAGGCAAGCACTACCACATGCTTGCATACATACAGTACCTATTGCCTCTATCTTATTCTTGCATCATTGAGTCGCGATTGCATCAAATTGAATCCCAAGTACTGCATAGCCTTTACTTTTAAACCACATTAAGCCTGTTCCGGTCCCATGAGCCATTACTACAGGAGTTGTTTGAGCCATGCGAGTCGTAGAAAAGCATGAGTAGGGTATGTGAGTGTCGGATGGATAACGAGGTACCTAAACAACATAACCTGAGTAGTAATGGGATAACTAATGAAAGAGGCACCGGTGAGCAATATCTGCTATTGGTTTTTTTTTCATGCTCACTTGTGTCCCGTAGGACCCCGAGTACTTGATTCCTGTTCCTTGACTATTCGCACTATCCACATCCGGGAGGCCTATGGACCCCCCTGAGTCAGAGCTTGATTCATTCTTATTTCTTGGGGCCACAAGTAGTTTGGGGCTTTATTACTATTCTGTACTTATGCCCTGTTACTGCTTTATTTAAGATTGTGCGTGGAGCACCTGTACTGTTTTGGATCGTGGAATGTTTTCGCGGTATCGACAAGCCCAGTCACATTTTCGGGTTCCCAGTCGTTTACAGCCATTGACACAAACCTTGGGTCCGTACCGGAGCCGGCCAACTTCGTTGCGGGTAGCTTAATGGGGTGGCCCCCTGAAATATTTCTGAATCCTGTGATTGCTTTGTCGTGAATGCCTCGTTGGGTTTTGATTTGGTTTTTCCGAGGTTGATCGAGTGTGTGTTGCTATTCGTGCACCCCTGCAGGGTAAATCTTTCTGAAAGCCGTGTCCGCGGTTATGGACGACTTGGAGCACAGTTTCTCGATCATAGACAAGTATAACTAAAGTACCGCTTTTAATTTGACTAAGTACTTGACTAGTAAATAGCGCAATACTCATGGAATGGATAATAAAACTGCCAACGGATGATGGGGGTTGTTCGTCCGCTTCCTCGTTGGCAAGCGAGGAGGAGGATGGATCTGTTAACTATACTGTTATAACGGTTGATCTTAATTCACGGACTTCCGTCTATCATTGGTTAGGCGGAAGGTTAGCGAGTCTCTATAGAATTGTTAGGTATTATCTTTTGCTGCAATTGCGTCACCCCAGGTTGTGTCCCCTTTAGTGGCATAAAGACTTGCTGAGTACCCCTAGGGTCTCACACGATAAATTGTTTGATTCAGATGAACAGGTGTACCTGCAAGATGGATACTGGGTGGAAGAGTCAGATGATGTTGGCAACGATCATTTGGTGTAGAGATTCCGGGAACGGGGATCCGTGTGATCTGTGGGCGGGATGTGTTAATTTATAGGGCATCTTATGCCAATTTGCTTCATATCCGTACTCGGATCTTGTTTCCGCTTCCGCCTGATTCTCTGATGTGTGATGTATGAGGAGCTATCCTAAATTATTATATCTATCTAGGATATTTGGATCTTGCCGTATGGCGTTGCAATATTTCTATTTCTTTTAGATGGAATGGCTCTGATGTACTGTTGTATGTGGCTTGCATACATACTCATTTGTGTATGTATTTGATCCCTTCGCCTGCCGATTACGCCGCTCGTTCTTGTCCCGTTGACTGGAAGTGGTTAGGACGGCCGAAAGGTCTACCGTGAGTGGCCCTGGGCCCCACCGTACTATTTTAACCACTTTCGTTCATCCAGGCATTAACTAAGAGCGTAATTCACCGAGGTAGTTACAGAAATTAAGCCCCATTACTTAAGTTTGGTTCAGTAGAATCAATTTGGAGGCTCTGCTATTGAAGACGCGGGTATGCACTTGAATACTTTCACTAAAATATGTGATATGATGCATATAAAAGACGTTGACCCTGATGCGGTCAAATTGCGTCTATTTCCTTTCTCTCTAAGAGGGAGAGCTAAAGAATGGTTGCTATCTTTGCCTAAAAATACTATTACATCATGGGTAGGATGTACTTCTTTATTTATGACTAAATTTTTCCCACTTGCAAAGACTATGCAACTCCGATCTAATATTACTGGCTTTAGACAGGAAGAGCGTGAGCCACTAGCGCTTGCATGGGAGAGGATGACAGAATGCCTAGGAAACTGTCCTAGTCATGGGATGGAAGATTGGTTAATCCTACATTTATTTTACAATGCTCTTAGTCCTATGTCTAAGTCTATGCTTGATACTGCAGCTAGAGGAACATTTATGGGTAAACATATTACCGAATCAAAGCAGCTACTAGACAATATGCAAGAAAACCATGTCCAATGGCATGTGGAAAGATCAAACATGAAGAAGGTGAACTCTGTCTCACCACAAGAGAACGAAGACCTCAATGCTAGTTGGATGAGCTCATACTAGCCGTTCAAGGTAAGAAAACCCAGGTAAGAGCCACCCCTGAAACAAATATTGAAAAAATAGACTTCGTAGCTCATAATGATTATAACCCTGCTTGGAAGAAGAGTTACAATCCTAACTTTCAAAAACATTATGCTAGTCCAGCAAGTAACTCTAATAATATGGGAACTAGTAATGGTAGTCTCCAAGAAACACTTAAGTATTTCATAGACTCACAAAACAAACAAATAATATTCTTGTTAAAATTATGGAGAACCATGATGCCATGCTTGGTAAATTATCTAACCAAGCTGTTAGTTTGAGAAATGATTTGCAGGCCTTCCAAGAAAGAACGAGGATCGTTGAGGCACAACTAGGTAAAAGATAACCAAGATTCAAACTCTCATTCTAGCTAAATTTGCAGGTAAAGTTGAGCCCAGTCTAGTTGAAGAACTCAAAATGATGAGGATCCAAAGGGAGGAGCCTGAAGAACTTGACTATAGTAATGCTCCTTCACCAAGTTACACCGTTGAAGATCTCGTAAAAAGGATCAACATCAAGATTCTGGTAAGTGAAGGTAGTGAGGAAGCTATGTACCAACACTTTGTAAATCAAGTAGCAATAAAGGTACGTGAGCTTGAAGAAGAATACAAGCAAATTGCTGGAAAATTACCTGTTAAACTAGATGACATATTTGAGCCTACTATTAAGATTAAAATTGGAACCAATGAGATAGCTGCACTTTATGATCTAGGTGCAAGCGTCTCAACAATTCCAAAGAGTCTTTTTAACAAGTTAAATCTTGTCTCCTTTGAAATTACTAAGTTAAAATTCCGTCTAGCAGATTCTCCCTACAAACAAGTTTTAGGGATTAAGGGGAACACTTTAGTATACATTAAGGGTTGTCCTGCTCTCATTGATTTTGTTATTGTTGACATGCCTGAAGATGTTACTACTCCTATTATTCTAGGTCGTCCTTTCTTAAGAACTATTAAGGCTTTGATTAATCTGCATGAAGGGAACATCAAGCTGCAATTGCATTCACGTGATCCTTTTGTTATTCATTTCCCTAGGAAGAAGAAAGCCAAGCATGATGAAAAGGAGGCCATCACTTTGAAGGCCAATTACTTTGGAGTGGGTTTTCCACTAATCAGGCACAAGTGAGTATCGTCAAGGTCAAGCTATTGGCTATAAAAAGCGCTCCATGGGAGGCAACCCATGTGAAATAAAGGTTTGAGTAAAGTTTTTAGTTTAAGTTTAAGTTTATGTTTAATAAAGAGTGCTAGAAAACTCCATTTGAGGAGAAGAAGTTCGGTAGTACTTGAAATTCCGCTTTATTCATGCTATTGTTGGTCGACAATATTTACTATCAATTTTCTGTCAAAAACAAGGTATATCACTAAGTTACAGGAAAAGAAATAGTTTACGAAGAAACAAAAAAATTGATGCACACAGAGAGTTTAACGACCAACTATACGGCGGGAATAAAAATTCCAGTCGTATAGTTCCGGTCGTATAGTTATCTTTTCCATCGAAAATATTTTTGCGATATGTACTGAGAGTTTAATGACCAACTATACGGCGAGAATAAAAAATTTCAGCCATGTAGCTCTAGTCATATAGATATCAATGTCTCCATACAATTTCTTTTCATATGTACTAAGAGTTTAATGACCAACTATACGGTGGGAATGAAAATTCCGGCCATATAGTTCTGATCATATAGATATCGATGCCTTTGCAGATTTTCTTTTGCAGGGACAGACAGTTTAATGACCAACTATATGGCCGGAACATTTTGTTCTGCCCGTATAGTTGCGTCCATATAGCTGCGCCGCCAGGAGGAAACCCTAAATTTTTGATAAAAGCCAACTATACAGCCGGAACACATTGTTCCGACCATATAGTTCCGCCCGTATAGTTGCGTCCGACCACAAAATCGCACGGGAAGGTACTCCCAACTCCAAAACTTCAATCATTTTTCTTTCTTCTACCCCAAACTCTCTCAAAACCTCAAGAGATCTCCATCTCTACTCAATTTCGTTTGATTTTCTCGCACACAAGTGATCTTTGGTATGTTTCTCCTCCGATCTTCTAATTACTTTTTGCAAATTCATCTTCGATCTATTGTCATTGTCAATCTAGGGTGAGACCTACTATGAACCAATTGCCATGATTTTATTACCTAGATTATTATTTTTAAGGATAATTCTTTAGTGTGCTATGATGAGGAATATGATGCACTTGTTGTTGTTGAATCAAAAAGTTTTATGTTTGCCTTTCTTCAATGTTTTAGATGATGAACACAAGGATCCAAACTCGTGCTCGTGCCACCGCTAGCGCTTCTTGGGCTGCCGATCAGGAACGCATGGGGATACGGTTCAAGGATGAGGCCCATCGTTATCGCTTCAAAAGGATCAAGAACCGCGAAGTGAAGGCCACCAAGTGGGCTTGCCCCATTATATTGAACCAACTCGGTATTTTTGATGACTTCAATTTAATTTGCAATAGAGCTGGCCTGCAAAACTTTGTGTACAGTGATGTACCTACTTATCACCGCTTAACCATTGAATTTCTAAGCTCGTTGCAAAGAACTGTTAAACAATGGCAAGGAGAGGATACTATTTCTTTCCGTCTGATGAACAACAACTACACATTAACATTAGATGAATGGTGCGCATGTTTTAATTTGCCAAACAATGATATTCATGCTTTACGTGCATCGTTTACTAGCTTAGAACCTACCCCCGAACAATACTATAATGGAATGAGTTTCACTACTAGAATAAACAAGGGGAAGAATATTCAACATCCTGCAATTTGCTATTTGTTCTATATTATTGCTAACACCTTTAAAGCACGTAATGAGTTCACAAGACTCAACGAGGAGGACACACTAGTCCTTGCAAAGGCTGCTTACATCAACTGCGGCTTGTCACTCAACTTGGGCGCCATCCTTGTGCGCTACCTAGAGCACCAAGCCTCCCAAAGCCATGGACCAATCACTGGTGGAGGCGTTATCACCGTGCTTGCCACTGCCCTAGGCCTTGACCTAGGTTAGTTGCAACCTGTGCTAGGTGAGACAAGTGTTGGTTTCTCCACTTTGAGAGCCTGTGGAATGCTCACTAGGAGAGGTGGTGTTTATTATCTGCATATTGCTAGAGTTGTGCGTATCTACCCCACTCCTTTGCCTAATGGTCTTTTCTCTATTGAGGAAGGACGTTTGCTATATGATTCACAGGTTTAGCAACACCAACCTAAGGAAGAGATTGCGGAGGAGGATGAGGACCAAGAGGAGGAGCAAGAAGTTCCTTATCAAGAGGAGCAGCCACAAACCCGGTTCGCCACATACCAAGATTTCCAATGACTCGGAGGAACTATGGAGAGAATGCATAGCCTCTCTTTGAACCTCCAAGAATCAACAAGTAACCTCTCAACTCAATTCGCGTACTAGAGTAATGACTTTTTCCCGCCACCATAATAAATTGAAGGGCTTGCAAAAGCCTAAGCTTGGGGAAGTTTCCTGATGAATCTTTATGTGGTGTTCATTTGCTTTTATTTATTTTAGAGGTTGTGTTTTTATTTGAGTTTATAAGCACTCGTGTTGGTTTCCCCAACACTTTATTTTTTGTTCTTTCTATTTTGCTTTCGAAATTTTCTAGCCGAGCTTTGCTGCCAATTTTCTATTCTTTAAAGTCCCTCTCTTAAAAACCACAAAAAGATTTCTCCATTTTTCCTTATTTTCCCTCTTTGTTTTCTTTCCGCCTCGAGGTCTTCATATATTTGCAGGAGAGTGGTCGATTTCGAGTTTCCAAGAAGCAAATAAAAAAGGAAGAGAGAAGTGGAACCAAACATGAGAGGTATGCCTTATGAATCCCCACTTTTTAAGTTTGATAAACCCATGCTAGTTAGTAGTAAATGTTAAGATATTATATTGGTGGAGTGAGTCTTTGTATTGTAGTAAGATTTTTGTTTGCATGGGTACGTTTTGTTCTAGCTCTCGTAATTAACTGAGTCTTGCCTAAAATTTGCTAAACAATTGTAATAAGAAAAAGTCTCCCAACTGAAGGCTTGGGTGTTGTAGTGCTTAGTCTTGAAAGCTTATTTCTAGAGACACTCAACACCATTGAAAATGCTGATTAACTTAATAGCTCGCTTTGAAAGAATTTGTTCGATTGAATTAATGTTTAGCGGTTTTTCTGAGCATGCCAAAGTTTGACTTGTTAATCATAAGAATGATATAGCTTTACGCGTGTTAAACTTCATAGGATGCCAACAACTCCACTGGCCTACGAATGATCTTCATGGAGGAAACTCCTAGATTTTGGTTATGAGTTGATTAAACACTTGTAGTAGTAATGCTATAGTGGGTAAGATTCTTGGTACTCCCGGGTAGCTGTAATCATGATGGAATCACTCCTCTGGCTGTTATGAGAAATCATTATGCAAAAGGAACAAAAACCTTAGTGATGCCACGAGTGTCCATCATAGCCCGATAAACTATTTTTTTGGCATGCTCTTAATTACTTTAAATCTAAAGTTCTTGAAGGACAATGAATAGAAAAGTAGTGCTTGAAAAGTCTTGATATATTGATGTGGGAGAATTGAGATAATCTAGTATATATGCTTTTCATGACAACTCTCACACTCTTAATTTACATGGTTATACTTTACTGTTCAAAGGCAAGCCTATGAGTTGATTACTTGACATGGAATAAAGTTTACTCATTTGAATCATCCATGTTTACAACAATTTTGCTGCGCTATAAGGATGCATGAAACCCGTATGATATGCTTGCCATTACTCTATCTATGCTGAAGTTTTTTAGATTTATGATGTGGAGGAAACATGAGACTACTAATCATGAGTAAGATCACCATCTCGTTATTTCAGTTTAAATGTATTTTTATTTTGGTTTTCTTGCTCGGGACGATCAAGTTAAGCTTGGGGAGGTTGATGGCTCTAAAATATAGCCATCTATGTCCACATTTAAACTGGATATTAATCATATTCTTGATGAAATATCTCTCTAAACCCTACCACTAATGTTAATATTCAGAGGGGTATGCAATTCTTTCTTTTATATTTTCATGCGCAGATAATGTCGTTTAAAGGAGGGAATCACTACATTAAAGTCAAAGATACGAGATTTCCAACAACTAGAAGAAACCAGGAGCCGTACAATGGAGGCAGACGCTTTAACGACCAACTATACGGCTGAAGCAAAAATTCTGATTGTATAGCTCTGGTCATATAGTTGGCGCCGCCACCGTTAGGTCAAACATAACAACTTTCGTGAAGGGACCCCTATATAAAGAAGCCTCAGGCGACGGGAAAACATCTCTCGCTCCGCCCCAAAGAAGCCAGACCTCGCCAAAAATCCGCCTCAGATATCCAAACCTTTCTCCATCTCCATAGCCATATTACACCACTTGTAATAGTAGATCTCTTCTCCGATTGGCGATATTGTAAGACTATTGCTATCAATCCTATGATTTTCATTACAATGTTTATGGTTGTTGATCTCATCTCTATGTGTGAGTAATGTAGCAATTGTGCATGTTATTTATCATAGATGGGATCGTGTATTAGTTTGTATGACATTATGATTATTGTATCCTCTCTTTCCTCAATCTAAGGACTTGTCAGGTACCCAAGACCCCGAGGGTTGAGCCAGGTATAGGGAGTATGAGTGATGACTGATCTGCAGGTTGGGAACCTCGGTGACAGAAGGGGTAGTACGGCTGTATGTGAGGGATTTGCTTGGGATTAACGGTGACATCACTATGCATATCATTAGTTCTCTTGCTTCTATGGATGAGACTAGTAGGTTATTGCTATAAGCGGTTGCAGAGGCAATAGCAATTATATATGCACTACCCACATATAATTTATCTTGCTCTAACAAGTACACACATACTTTATTTCTATCTTTTATTTCTATCAAATGTTTTGCACAACTACAGGTGAAACTGAACGCCCTAGGCTCTCTTTCTCCATCATCGACAACAAAAAAATACGCAAGCTATTGGTCTGGTAAAAACACAAAAGAAATTCTAAAACTCCCGAAGGTCTATTAAAGTAACTTCACTACGCATTCGCTTCCCGAGGATTCAATAACCTAGGTCTACTAGGGAAAAAGAGGCTATACTACATCCGTAATCCGTATCGAAGGTATCAATCATGTTAATTGCTAACACCGGAAGAGTGACTTGATAACATCAAATGTCACACTGTAAAAGGTGACTATAAAGGTGGGTTCAGATACTCTGAATGTGTTATGTTGAGGCTCATGGATCAAGAGTGGAATTTATCCATACCGATGACGGATAGCTATACTCTGGGTCCTCTCGGTGATATCACATTAAGATAGCTTGCAAGCAAGTGATGTGATCACTAGAATGTTATATCAGGGGAACGAGAAAATAGTGCATGTCGGTAAAGAGATCAAACTAGGTATTGAGATACTGATGATCGAATCTCGGACATGTAATATATCGTGAGACAAAGGGATTAAGTTACTATCGTTAAAGGTTCTCACGATCACAGACGTCATCGTTGGATGTGTGGGAGTCAGTATGGATCTCCAGGACCCGCTTCTGATTATTGATCCGAGAGGAGTCTCGATCATGTCTACATTATTTGCGAATCGTAGGGTGACACACTTAAGGGATACCAACACCATTTCGAGCAAATATGTTCTATACAAAATAATTGCAAAGCGCTAGAATTATTTTAATAAACACCGAAATTGTTTGGATGAAATTGCTGAAATTGGTTCTGCATATGATATTAAAATGTTGCAGGGGTTTTATATAAATGTTTATTAATTAACGTAATTAATAAAATTTTGAATAAAATAAATAAAATAGTTTTATTAAATGAGAGTTGTATTAAATTTAGTGGAAATTTAATGCATTTTGAGTGGAATTTTGACTGGAGAAAATGGAGGGTCAAATTTATGTGAGTGAACCTTCCACCACATGAATGAGGAAGAGGTGGGGACACCCTCCATGGGCGTCGGCCATGGGAGGGGGGCAACCCCCCTCTCCTATAAAAGGGCCCCCTCTCCCTCCTTCTCACTCACACATCCTCGTGAAGGATCTCTCCCCCTTTAGAATTATTTCCCCATGGTCTCGAATTAGCGAGATACATGTTCCTGGTGCATTTCGTCTGGAAGGAGTTGCTGCTTCCGCTGCATCGCTGGAGTGAGAAGGTGGAGGTTGTTCGGTGGCCTGAACGTGTGTGCGATTACGGATGCGCTGCTGAGTTGCGGCGCTGGACTTCTTCTCGATCCTGAGATCGACAAGCGTTCGACTACATCATCCACGAGTTCAATCTCGTTACACTTTGTCGGTCTTCGAGGGTATGTTCTCTATGGATGTATATCCACCCATTGCTTGTATCTAGTAGATAGATCTTAGCGTATAATAGTTCCTATCGTAGGATTTTTTGTTTTCTATGCTGCGAACCCAACATAAAGAGGGTAGGGGAAACCCGGTCGCCCTCGAGAGAGGGGGGAGGAGTGAGGTGGGAGGGGACCACTGATAGCGTCTGTTACCGGTAAAAATCAATTTGTGGAGAAAAGAAGCTGGACGGGCAGTGACACAAGCTAAATTCCTGAGCAGAAACACCCATGTTTTAGATAGCTAAATTCCTGAGCATAAGCACCCATGTTTTAGATAGCCTTGACAACACAGATTAGTACGGAGTATAAGATTCAAAAAAGAAGAAGATTAGCATATCTATGTGTGTGGTGCTAGCACCAATGTCATGGCACTATATATGGCCATGATGCAACTAATAACAACGTCCCTACATGACGTATTCTGTTCAAAACGGCTAACTTATGTTAGTCAGCTTTCACTTGACTGCCATGTTGGATTTGTTAATCGCTCTTAAAACCGACATTAACTGCTTATTAAAATGCAAATAAGTTGGATGTTGATCGTGACATCTCCTGCCGTCCCCCGCAAGCTCAAGATCGACAAGAAGGACAACGACATATGCAACGTTCCAAATGAGCTCAATATTCTGGCTGCAGCTGTCTGGTAAAAAAGAGAGCACGGGGGCATATACGCAACTATGCTTCGATGACGAATGCATGGTAACTTCAAATAAATCCCAAGTATTCTCACCATGTTTAGTAGGAAAATGGTACATTGTACTCCTTTCATGTCAAAATAGATGTCACGAATTTGTCTAATCGGCGACATATATTTTGAGAGGGAGATAGTACAATATATTACCATGTTGTATTTTTATGAGCCAATAACAATTTATATTCTCTACTGCTTCCATATTTTTACATGAATTACTTCCAAACTAAGTTGTGTAATTCTTGTAGGGGTGAGCCCGGTTTGAGGCTGCCAAACTACCAGGAACAACTTCTAAAATCGTACTTCCTCCGTTCAGAAATATAAAATGTTTTAGATCGAATGTATCTAGACGTCTTTTATTGTATAGATTTGTAGTGGTTCGCAGTGAACCTATACACTAAAAAATGTCTAGATACATTTATTTTACAAAGCTAAAACGTTTTATAGTATTTCTAATAAATGGAGGGAGTAGAAGCAGATCCCGTGTTGTCGGCGAGAGAGGGTGCGCTTGAGTTGCTTCCGAATGGTGCAGCCGCACGACGAAGCATTTAGGTTGTTGTATATCACAATCTTGGAAAAGTATCGGTGAACACACGTGCACGTGTATATCACAATCTTCGTAAGCTTTTGTCCTGCTTGCATCGCTGCTCCACGGCCACGTACGCACTCCTCGCTTTACTGCATCCATCCACCCGAAAAAGAAAGAACATTTTCCCTCAAATGCACACTCCGCGCGTTTCTAGTTCCTTCCGCTTCAACCAGCAGACATTCCAGAACACCTTCACGTTCTCGCTCACTCATGCATCACACAAAAAGGGTGTTTGGTTTCTACAGGTGCGTAGCGTACGTTGCGTGCTGAAAGAGTCTAGCTATATATGCCTATATGTATACTCCTTAAAGTATTGCTGAAAGAATATACCACATAGTCAATACATGTCACTTTTTCGCCGAAAATCGTCTGGAACATACACATTTGATGAGCAGGTGACATGGCAGATATTAATTGTACTATATAGCAGACAATCTTGACAAATTAATCACTTTTATTCTTGCAATCAACTAGCAGTGCTAACGGCCAAATGCGTTTTGGACTATGTTATATGCTCCTACACCTGTTAACAGAAAAGAAAGCGTACTATTTTCTCCCCTACAAATAAATATACTATCCAGTTCTACACGTTGAAGGAATGGCGCTCAGAATACATGCACGGATAATGAAGAAAATGAAAAGAAAGAGAGAGAAATGGATAAGCCGGTGGCCTTTGGTGGCTACAGAAGGGACCTATTTGCAAAACAACGGTCACTTTTTTTGGATGACTTCCTTGATAAGGTTCCAGATAAGTCCAATAACTTGTGTCCTTTTTCCCTTTCGGAAAGCTCTTGATACACTTTCGTGAAGTTAATACCTAGTGCTTTTAACCTACCGCTAAGATGTTCTCAGCAAATCTAGACAAAACAAAAGCTAGTAACACATGAATTATTCAATTGGATATTACTTAATATACACATTAGTCATTTATGGAGAGATGCATCCAAGATGTATCTTAGAATAACTTAAATATCAACTTTGTTTAGAACTATGGCGAACTACAGCAATTTTGCACAACGGATTATAAATTATCTTCAAACAATAGGTCAATTGATTTTTGATTCATCGTACTCCCATCTATATTAATTGTCATTAAATTGGATGTATCTAGCACTAAAACATGTCTAGATACTCCATTTTAGCAACAACTAATATGGATCGAAGGGAAGTAACTTTTTTAATATTGGGATGTCCTACTAGCATGCTTTTCTTCTCACGAGCAAGGGCACCCCACCCTAACACATGCCCCGCAAACCTCTGAATGCCTAACCCCCAATTCCATCGATCGTCCCACATCTTTGTTGCCTCGCCTCATCTCTCGTAGAGAGCGTTGCACAAATACTTACATCACCAAATATATGCGAATGCAAAGACAAATCGGCTCGCAATACAACAAGCAAAATATGGGAAAACAATTAAACTATTCCCTACGATCTATACGCCGATTTAGTACAACTGAATGACACTTATTATAGATCAGAGTAACATAATATGTAGAGATATATTAAGGGGCCCAAATCAATAGCGGAGCTTGCCAAGAATATTTGTGTGTGTGTGTGTGGGGGGGGGGGGGGGTGAGATATGATGTTCTGGGGGAAATGCTCAACCTTTTATATTCTTATAAGCTTGTACAAAAAATTCCTTCGATAATCTTTCAAGGCTGGGGGCAGTGGCCCCTGCTGAACTATGTGTAGCTCCGCCACGGGCCAAAGTATCTAGTGAACTAGCATAATATTATATATTTCTTACATCATAAGAAAATTAAAATATTTTCTCCGATCCATATTACTTGTTTTACGCAAAATATCGTTTAAAATCTTGCTAGGTTCAAGGAACCTGCAATAAATAAACCTGCGATAAGTAATTTGATTGGAGATAGTAGTATTTTTTCTGAAAGTTACAAGGAAGATGGTAAAGAGGGAAAAGGACATGTAAAAAAAACAGGGTCTTCTGCACCACTTGTCTCTACCGCAGTCCACACACAAAACCGAACCACCACCTACTGTCGCGAATCTCAAAGCGCATCCTCCCTCCACTCTCCTCCCCCTTCCACAGTCCCATCCATTACGCCGAGAGAGGAAACTAGAGCGAGAAAGCAGAGGGGGAAAGAGAAACTAAACCCAACTAGGCGCACCAAACCCAACCCACAACACACGCCGCCGCCCCCATCTCCGGCGACCGTGGCGGCCACCGCGGCTTCCAACCCCTAGGGCTGGAACAAACCCCCTAGCGCCTGGACTCTGATGCGTCCCGCCCCATGGCCCCCCACCTCTGCCTCCGCCCCCAGCTCCGCCTCCTCTTGCTGGTGCTCGGTGTTGCCCTCGGCCTCGGGAGTGCCGCCCCCGGCCTGGGCCGCGGGGCAGAGGCGTCAGATCGGGCGGACCCGGACCCGGACCCGTACTCGATCCTGACGTGGCACGACTACTCGCCGCCGTCACCGCCGCCCCCGCCGCCGACGCCGGAGGCGCCGGCGGCGACCTGCGCCGAGGACCTCCACGGGAAAGGGGACTTCAGCACGAGCTGCCAGGTATCCGAAGAGGTCAAGCTGGACGGCGACATCTACATCACCGGCAACGGAAGCCTGGTGCTCATCTCCGGCGCGGCCCTCACCTGCGAGAAGCCTGGGTGCGTGATATCAGCCAATCTATCCGGCGAGGTGCGTCTCGGCCGCGGCGTACGCGTCGTAGCCGGGAAGGTCTCCCTCTCGGCCACTAACATCACAATCGCCGATACGGTCGTTGTGAACACTACTGGTCTCGCCGGCGATCCGCCTGACCGCACCAGCGGCATCCCCACGGGAACGCACGGAGATGGTGGGGGTCACGGCGGCCGTGGTGCCAGCTGCTATGTCAGGGACGGGCAGACGCAGGAGGACTCATGGGGCGGTGATGCCTACGCATGGTCAGACCTAGAGCACCCGTTTAGCTACGGAAGCAAAGGGGGGTCTACCAGTGTGGAGAAGGACTATGGTGGCATCGGCGGCGGCATCTTGTGGCTGTTTGCGAAGGACCTGCTAATGAATGGCACAGTGCTCGCCGATGGTGGCGATAGCAGCGAGAAAGGCGGGGGTGGCTCTGGTGGAAGCATCTTTATTAAGGCTACGACTATGTGAGTGTCTGAAATACTTCGATACTCGTCCTGCTTCCTTTGTACTGATTGGACTGACGTACCAGCATTTAAGCTATTTAATTAATTGTTTAACTTGGAGATTGATAAACTGTTTCCAAGTTGGAGACTACAACCATGAATTGGTGTACTGTTGATTAGGAACTAGTTGGGATTTCGGAGCATGATGCCAGTGTTTGTATTGTGATCATAACATGTTATAAGGATGCAGGAAGTTAGTAGCAACCACACTAAACTCATTTGGGCTTTTAGTGTTGGGGTTGGTGAATCAATTTGAGATATATACCTACAAGCAATGAAGATATATTTGATTTACTTGAAGATTTGTAACCTGTCTCCAAATTGGAGACTACAATCATGAACTGGTAGGTACTGTTGATTAGGAACTAGTTTGGATTTCGGAGGATGATGCCAATGTTTGTATTGTGATCATAACATGTTATAATGATGCAGGAAGTTAGTAGTAACAACACTAAACTTATTTGGGCTTTTTGGGCTGGGGTCGGTGTTTAAAATTTATAAGAAATACCTAACACAATGAAGATTTAATTGATTAACTTGAAGATTTGTAACCTGTCTCCAAATTGGAGACTACAATCATGAACTACTCGGTACTGTTGATTAGGTATTAGTTGTGATTTAGGAGTATGATGACAATGTTTGTATTGTGATCATAACAACATAGAATGATGCAGGAAGTTAGTAGCATTGTGGCAATCGCACTAAAATTATTTTTGCTTTTAGGTTCGTGGTCGGTGAATTAAAATTTACGATATACCTATAAGAGATAAAGATTTGATTGATTAACTTGAAGATTTGTGTGCTCTTTCCAGAGTGGAGACTACAATCATGTAGGTCTGTTGATTATGAACTAGTTGGGTTTTAGGAGTACGGTGACAGTTTCTGTATTGTGATCATAACATGTTACAAAGATGCATGAAGTTATCAACTACACTAAACTTATTTGGGCCTTTAGTGTTGGGGTTGGTGAATCAAAATTAAGATATACATAAACAAGATGAAGATTACCTTTCACTTTATCTTCCGTTGATGATTTTGTTCAGCAGTCACACAATAGGTTATACTTTAATGGTTGAAAGGACACAAACACATTCTCAGAATTTTAGGAGTGTCGTCTGGTTTGAACTAGTGTTGGAAGTTTGTTGTGTTGCGATGCTAATAAATTATTTACCATATATGTAATGATCACTTGCTTGACTACATTACTCCATCAAGTGGATTTGAGGATTATCGTTTGCTCTAAGGTCACACAAGCTTAGTAGGCCAGTAGCTAAATGATACCAGTAGCCTAAATGACACATAGAGTTAATAGTGTGTCAATCTTGCAAGGATTTTATTACCAGTGTCATTTGAATAGAAGAATTTTGGTGTTTTGCCTTTTTAGTTTATTAGTGTTACTATTGTTTTGCTGCAAGTCCCTTGACACTGTATTTAAGTATTCCAGTGAGCACTTGCAGGTTTTCCGTCTCTGATCTTTTGTTTGCGGCAGGCATGGTAGTGGCAAAATCAGTGCTTCTGGAGGCAACGGTTTGGGTGGTGGTGGTGGTGGACGGGTTTCTATTAATGTTTTCAGTAGGCATGACGACACCCAGATATTAGTTCATGGTAACTTTCTAATCTGAATATCTGCTGCATACGTATCTTCTGTTCACAATTAATCACTTAATTCTAGTTATTTAATAATTTGTAGCCTGCATTTTTTTTTGGCTCTGGGATGGGTTGTTAGTACAAAGTTGCAGGCCGCATTTTGTTACATCCTTGTTGATCTGATTCTGATGCACTTACGGTACACACACATAGCTGTATAATCATATTTTACCATGTTGTTCTGTTCCTATTTTTTAGGGCTATATGGAGGTGCTTTTAAAACCTTACCATATTTTTCATTATCTATAGATGATTTATTAGGCTTGCTCAGTTGACCCTTAATTTTTTATGTTCTTGCATTCCTAAGTTTCGTTTAGAAATTCTGCTCGCAAGGGACCATATCACCTTAACGCTCTGCATTTTTGTCTCAAATACAGTAATATGCGTGTATTCACTATTCAGTCGTAGAAACATGTTATGCTACTACTCGTCTACTCCTTTTGTACTCTTACTCTTAGGTCTTAAAATGTTCATTACTAGATGAAGTGAAGCTTCCAGTTTGAGTAATCTTAAGTAACTTCCTTACTGACCTATGGATGAATCTAGTGTCTAGATAACCTTATTGATCTATGTGTTTGCTTATAAAGTGTATCTGTATCGCCTTTGTCAGGTGGAAGGAGTTCTGGCTGTCCGGATAATGCAGGAGCCGCTGGAACTCTTTATGATGCAGTACCTAAGAGTCTTGATGTTAGCAACAATAACATGAGTACACAGACTGACACTCTTCTGTTAGAGTTCCCAAATCAGCCACTCTGGACAAATGTTAATATCAGGAATAAAGCCAAAGTTGCTGTTCCCTTGCTCTGGAGTCGTGTTCAGGTACACAAGGTTTTGTAGTGTTATAGCAACATTTACTGTTCTACCAGTTATGGTGTCTTTAGTAGAGCACTTCGCCATCTACTCTTATTTTCCTGTCATGGATCCATTTAGTGCTCTTTCCATACGTTTTTGTTGGGTTTCATATCTAGCCTACCCCAACTTGCTTGGGACAAAGGCTTTGATATTGTTGTTAGATCCATCAACCATAAGATGATGTGTATTCATGTACTTCACTTCGTCTCTAAATTATCTGCCCTACTCTAAAAAAGCAGGATATATATTTCATAAATATCTTTGTAATCATCTAACGTATCATATGTTTTTCACCAATGCAATGCAGCTGCATATGCTACTTTACAACCAAAAGGAAGCACTAAGGTTCACATTTATTGTTCTCCTCTGTGTTAATATCATGTGAATAAGGCACTCAAACATTTAAATTGGAGAATGCCTGTTTGAGGGCCATGTTGAAGTAGTGTTGGAGTATTTTTGTGTTTCCTTGCATTATCCTGCATTCCATACAAATATATAATTCTAGGTGAGGTTTCCTTAAAATAATACTCCCTCCGTCTCAAAATAGATGTCTCAACTTTTTCAAAATTTGGATGAATCTAGACACTGTTTAGTACATAGATTCATCCAATTTTTAACAAATCTAAGACATCTATTTTGAGACGGAGGGAGTACAATATCTGTGGATTTTCTTTTTTCCTTAAATGTCTCCATTTTTATTTCAAAGTATACCCATTATTTGTAATTTTTAGGTCCAAGGGCAACTTAGCCTAAAATCTGGTGCTGTTCTAACTTTTGGATTGACCCGCTATCCATACTCCGAGTTTGAACTAATGGCTGAGGAGCTTCTTATGAGTGACTCAACAATCAAGGTGGTTTTGGTGTTCTCCTTCTTGTTATTTGTATGGTGCAACTATTTCACATTGTCATTCTATAATCTATTTTTGAACTATTTTTCAGGTCTTCGGTGCTTTGAGAATGTCTGTTAAGATGCTCCTTATGTGGAACTCCAGAATGTTAATCAATGGTGGTGGAGATTCAGTAGTTGCAACTTCCTTACTGGATGCTAGCAATTTGATAGTTCTGAAGGTCTATTATCAGCCCACTGAATGCATGTTGTTCCCTTTTGCCACTTTTATTTGACATATAAAAAAATTCTTGTATATTTTGTCAGGAATCATCTGTGATACATTCTACTGCTAATCTTGGAGTTCGTGGTCAAGGTCTACTGAATTTATCTGGAGATGGAGACATGATTGAGGCACCACGCCTCATTTTATCACTGTTCTACAGCATACGAGTATGATAGATATCTTTGAGCATAACATGTTCTGTTTATTTATCCAAAGCTTTAGTGAGTTATTTGTTTGTATCTACATGTTTTTTGCATTTCATTTTTAGCCCATCACTGCCAATTTTATTTATGAGCAGTAACCTTGTAAATTGCTCACTATGTTCTTCCTTCTGTCCGATATCTTTGTCACGATATTCAGCTGGAAATGAGAACTTCTATTTGATACAGTTTGCATTTTTGCATATTATGTAGCCTCTGCAGTGTTCCACCACTTTATTCCAGTATGCTGGATTAAAATATCTGTCATTTATAGAGATGTACTCTACTTAAGATAGACCATATGTTTCCACTCATTCAAGTTGGATCTGAGAGTTAATTCTACTTCCGTGATGAGTCCTCTGCTGTCTAGTTTTCTCTGGCACATAATTTTGATGTCTAACTAGTAACTGCACAGATGATGTTGCATAAGTTACTTTCATGAGGTAAACTATCCCTTCTGTAACTATTGCAAGTAGCCATAACAATTTTCCACTTTATAGGTTGGACCTGGCTCCATTTTACGGGGTCCACTTGTGAATGGAAGTAACGGTGATGTGTAAATACTTCAACCTTTAACTCTTTCATTGAGGCGTTCTTTTGACATATTTCCATTGCTGTTTTTTAACTTGTTAATGAGCTGTTCACTATTGTGCATCGATTAGGTCTCCAAAGCTGAACTGTGAAGACGAGAGCTGTCCTGTAGAAATAATTCATCCACCAGAAGATTGCAATCTGAATTCTTCACTGTCATTTACTCTTCAGGTACTCTTTCCAATGTGACGTCTCTCAGGCTCCTTTGCTTGTAGTATAAAACTTACTACCGCTCTCCTCTTTAGGTATGCCGCGTAGAAGATATTGATGTCTGGGGTCTCGTACAAGGAACTGTAATTCATTTCAATAGAGCAAGAAGTGTTACTGTGCACACATCTGGGACCATCAGTGCGACAGGCTTGGGTAATGTGCTATCTTTCTTTTGTTCCCAGAATATACAGTTGATTTGCTGCCCGCAGGTTTAGGGATGGCTTAATGTGGATCCTGTGCGTAGATCAACCCGTACTGATCAGTTATACATTGAAAATACTGTAGAAAATTGGAGAGTTGCATGTTTGTCAAGTCTTAGAAGTGTCAGTGCTTCCGAACACTAATATTAAAACTCTGTACTTCCGACATATGTCAATATTAACATGTAAGATTCAGCCAGTTTTTCAAAATGTTGTGGTATATTATTTTCATTAGCAAATATGTGTTATATTGTATCTCAACTGGATGTTATGTAAGCTGTCTGATGCTGAAATACCCCATTTTTGCTTGCTGTTTTCCGTGATTTATACTACCCTTGCAGTTTCTTGATTGGCAAGTCCAGTGGAACAAATTGCTTAAAATTTCTCTATTTAGTCTCAGCTTTGATAAGCTGGTGTAAACCCCCTTTATACTGAGAAGAATCGTGCACACCATTTATGCTGCTTTACTTCATGGTGACTTTAAATCAATTTATGATTCAAACTACTCTTTCTTGCTGAGATGATCTCTATGTCTGGTGCATGCACTTTTGCAATTTACTTTAGAACTAAAATTCCACTTACATTTTCAGGATGCAAAAGTGGAATAGGACGAGGAAGATTGCTAAGTAGTGGCCTAAGCGGTGGTGGTGGACATGGTGGTAAAGGGGGAAGCGGTTTTGTTGATGGAAGCCGTGCTGAGGGTGGAACTACATATGGTAATGCCGATTTGCCTTGTGAACTTGGCAGTGGCAGTGGTAATGACACCACAGGGTCTTCCACAGCTGGTGGTGGTATAATAGGTAACACATATGTCCATGATTGACCCGTATTTGGTCTTGGAACGTAGTAGATCTTAACAACTTGTCCCTTACGGTTGCTGTAACTGCATTCCAGTGTTGGGTTCGTGGGAGTATTCTCTGCCAAGTCTCACGGTCTATGGTGCAGTAGAATCAAATGGTGGCAGTTCTACTGATGCTGTAACTAATGCTTCTATTGGACCTGGAGGTGGTTCTGGTGGTACAGTTCTTCTGTTTGTGCGCACTTTGTCCCTAGCAGAGAGCTCTGTCCTTTCGAGTGTTGGTGGCTTTGGAAGAGCTGGGAGTGGTGGTGGTGGAGGAGGAAGGATTCACTTCCATTGGTCTAACATTCCTACTGGAGATGAGTATATTCCTGTTGCAGCTATTGAAGGATCAATTCTTGCAAGGTCTGATTTGATCTTTTCTCTAATATTACTTCTAATGTTCTAATTTTCTGGATTGATTTGCAAAACTAATGCTCTTACCATGAATCCATACTTTTCCTAATCCTCACTCTTCCGAATCGACCTATCCCAATTCTGTCTCTAACTCATGTTACCAAATTCAAGTCACCCTTCATGAACTCTCCCCTAGCTGACTCTTCCCCAAATCTCATTGGGCGTCTCTTCCCTGTACAGAACTCACATCCAATGACCATCTTGCCGGCCGGTCAGCTGAGCATCTGATGCTGCTTTGAGGCAACATGATAATTCCACAACAGATATATTCTCGGTCTCTGTCAGTTGTAGAAATGTGTTTAGGGGCGCTGTGTCGGTGCGCGCGGAAACCGACTTCGCTTCGTCGAAAGAAACAGATCAATCACCGCTTCCGTTAAGTGCGTTCTTTCTGTCGAAGCATGGCCCTTAAGTCAGCCATTGAGCATCGATTCCTTCCTTCGGTGTGAGGCCGCAGGGATCTATTTTTTGAACATGGAAGAAAAGATCCCTCCTTTCCTGTAACTTGAACAAGAAGGACTTAAACTATCTAATGGTTTAACTGAACCCACCAGATTTATTTAAGGGGATTCTGGTAGAATGTGTTTTTCTTGAGTTTATATGGCATGTGCCCTTTGCAACTGCAAAACAAGTACTCCGTATGTTCATTGGTTTGAAGGCACTGCAAGATATCAGAAACTTTATTACGCTTAAAGTTGGGATATATGTGATTCTATCAATTTTGGGACATCAATTTGGAAGTGTTAAAATAAAATTCATGTATTGAAATACTTTGATTTGTGCAAGGTGGATGTGTAAATGAGTTTTATTTCATTTATACTACCCCTGTTCCATAATGTAAGCCTTTCTAACAGTTCAAATTGAACTGGCAAAAAGGCTTATATTTTGAAACGGAGGTAGTACATGCTATGGTCAAATTCTAAAATCCATGGCTGAGTTTTGAACTTGTTCCTATGCTTACTATTTTATTCTTGTACAGCGGAGGAATGAGCAAAGGGCCAGGATTTCCTGGTGAGAATGGAACAGTTACAGGAAAAGCATGCCCAAAAGGTCTTTATGGTACATTTTGCAAGGTAATATATGTCTCAAATGTGATCCATCCCACGTCTTGTATTTATCTGCACTAACTTACTCAATTGTTCTGTATCACGATAGTGTTTAAGTAACTTCTGAGTCCATGTGCCCATCACTACATTTAGCAAGAAAACTGAACAATCACATTTCTAATTGCGTAGTTGTGGCTATATGCCTATGCCAATGCTTCTCTGGAAAATGCAGGAATGCCCTTTGGGAACATACAAGAATGTTACTGGATCATCAAAATCTCTTTGCTCTCCATGCCCTTCAGGTGAACTCCCCAGCCGTGCTGTGTACACAAGTGTTCGAGGTAACTCTCTCTCTCTCTCTCTAGGGCATATTTATACTACTACTGGGTGTAGTTACACCCACGTATGTTTTACACAATCTAGGTAGTACCTGAGAGTATGTATGTGTAATATGAAGTATATAGGATCATTACAGTAGTATAGACACTAAGTTTTAGGTAGTATGTATAATTTTCTCACATACTCCTTTTTATGTGCATATATGAGGGTATTTCGGGAATATAGTGCAAACTATGGGTTCACTTGCAAATTTTCACGTCACTTGCTTTGAAGTATCTTAGATATAGTATATGAAATACTCAAACCGATAAAGTATTACATATACTTCCGTATGATAGTATATGAGACGGCGGTGTAACTACACTTGGGAGTAGAAAGTATTTAACTGTCAGCAGATTTTTCTATATTCGCATGTATCTACACACTAAAACGCGTCTAGATACATGCGTATCTAAACAAATCTGCGACAGTTAATATGGAGCGGAGGGAGTATATTATTACCTAAGAAATGAATGTACTCCTCTTGAAATATGCCTGCAAGTAGGCATTAGAGACTGTCGTATCTAGAATCATTTCTCTTGCTATTATGTTTTTACACAGAAAATACCACTTTCAGGTTTTTCTAAGCATAAGTTGACACGGTTTACATTTTTGCTGAATTATCTAAGCATAGCTTATGTCGACAGGAGGTGCTGCTGAAACTCCATGCCCGTACATATGTGTGTCAGATAGATACCGCATGCCTCACTGTTATACTGCTCTGGAGGAGTTAATATACACTTTTGGGGGACCTTGGTTGTTTGGTCTACTTCTCTCAGGCCTTCTTATTTTGTTGGCTCTGGTTCTAAGTGTTGCTAGGATGAAATTTGTTGGCACCGATGAGTTACCTGGGCCAGCACCAACTCAACAAGGGTCGCAAATTGACCACTCGTTCCCTTTCCTGGAATCACTAAATGAGGTACTGTATTGATTTTGCTGCTCCAACTCATATTTAATTTAAATGCCATATGAAGGATTTTTTTTAGAAAGATGACATGCTGAATTAGAACTATTGTTGCAGGTCTTGGAAACTAATAGAGCTGAAGAATCACATGGTCATGTACACAGGATGTATTTCATGGGCCCAAACACCTTCAGTGAACCTTGGCATCTCCCACACACCCCACCAGAACAGATTACAGAGATTGTGTATGCATATGCTTATCTTTAAGTAGACGTAGCCACTCTTAAACTGATTTAGACTTGTCATTTTGTTCAATAGTCTCCAGTCCTTTACTGGTCCGTTGGTCCATTGTTACGATTCAAATACACCTTGGCTGTTGGACTTGGATGTCCTATTGAAATGACACAATTGATCCTTATTTCTGCTGTCTCTGAATTTTCAGGTACGAGGATGCATTCAATCGATTTGTCGATGAGATAAACACCCTTGCAGCTTATCAGTGGTGGGAAGGATCAGTGTACAGTATCCTGTGTATACTTGCATACCCCTTGGCTTGGTCATGGCAACAGTGGCGTAGAAGAAAAAAATTACAAAGACTTCGCGAATTTGTTCGCTCTGAGTACGACCATTCATGCTTACGGTCTTGCCGCTCACGTGCGCTTTATGAAGGTCTCAAGGTCCGTTAATCTTCTTCACTATATTTACAGACATCAAACTCAAGATCCTTCTGGGGTGATAGATAAGTTTTTTGACCTTTTCATTTGCTAGTCTTAAGAATTGTACCCATGCTCATGCTTTTTGTTGTCAGAAAATTGAAATGACTTCTCAGTTGAACTTTGGAACTAATTGTTCAGCTTGTAACTGATGAAATATCATCTATGGGTTGGCATGCTAAACTACTAGCAACACAAGTTGTTCTCTGAAGTTAAGATTGATAAAGCCAACATTGGTAACTTGAACATCGTGTTCAATATAATGTATAAATCAGGAACATCATTCATAAACAGGGATTAAATCATTTGAAAGCTATCCTTTTATAATCTGTTTGTGGCCTTCAATAGTGTAGACAGTTTTAAACCAAGTCAACTGCCGCGTTCTTCATTTGTCTTGTCTAGACTCAAAATTTATCAGTTGGGGTAAAAGGATCTTGTCATGGTTGAAATTAAGACATCACCTATTTCTCCAATCTATAGGTGACTGCAACCCCAGATCTGATGTTGGGATATTTGGACTTCTTCCTTGGGGGAGATGAGAAAAGACCTGATCTTCCACCTAAACTTCATCAACGGTTTCCAATGTCCTTGATTTTTGGTGGTGATGGAAGTTACATGGCTCCATTTACACTCCATAGTGACAGTGTGCTCACTAGTCTTCTGAGCCAGGTACGTTTTGAAGACCTTTCAAACTGCACTGTTCGTGTTCTAAAGCTTTTCTTAGAGCCTGATATTATACCCAATTACAGGCTGTGAACTCTTCACTATGGCACCGTCTTGTAGCTGGATTGAATGCTCAATTGCGTTTAGTTCGACACGGAAATCTCAAAGTGACGTTTCTTCCTGTCCTTAACTGGCTTGAAACTCATGCGAATCCTGCTTTGAGCGAGAGCCGTGTCCGTGTTGATCTTGCCTGGTTCCAAGCTACAGCATTAGGGTATTGCCAACTTGGTCTTGTCGTTTATGCTGTTGAAGGAGAACCGGCGATTGCTGAACTTGATGGTAGCCCTAGATTTAAATTAGAGCAGCATTCACTGTGAGTTATTATTTATCTGTTGGTTCCTCATCATTTATCATTTTTCTTGTTAAGCTCCATTTGTTCACAATGTTTTGTTGCGTTATATAGAGTGCAGGACATGCTTGCCGATGCTCAACTAAGCCACTCAAGGGTTAAGGATGCTCTTATGCGAAAAAGGATTACTGGCGGCATTCTAGATAGTAATACCTTAAGGACACTCAATGACAGGAGAGATCTTCTGTACCCGTTTTCTCTCATCTTGCACAACACTAAACCTGTTGGGCATCAGGTTTGTCTATGCTACCATTTGAACTTATAGAATGATTATGACTGATGTATGACATTTTGCACTTATCATGGTTCTGTTCTTAACTGCAGGACCTTGTTGGCCTAGTAATCTCAATACTGCTTCTTGCAGATTTCAGCTTAGTGTTGCTTACCTTTCTCCAGCTATATTCATACTCTATGGGCGATGTTCTCTTAGTTTTGTTTGTTCTTCCTCTTGGGATACTATCGCCTTTTCCTGCTGGAATAAATGCTCTTTTTAGTCATGGACCACGCCGCTCAGCAGGCCTTGCTCGTGTATATGCATTGTGGAACATTACTTCACTGGTGAATGTTGTAAGTACTCCAACATTGGAAGACTCCGTAATTGCATTGGCCACTATAATATCTGCAATAGTACTCGTATTATCTTTTGTATGCATGATTTTACTTCTGTAATATCTCCATAACTCGTGTAACCTTCTTACATACATTTCAGGTTGTGGCTTTGATATGCGGTTTCGTACATTATAAATCGTCAACCAAAGCACATCCAAGCACGCAGCCATGGAACCTGGGAACGTAAGAATCAATTTCTCTGCTAAGCACAAACGCGTATATACTCCCTCTGTCCCAAATTAGAACTTACAGATTTGTCTAGATTCACATGTATCTATACACTAAAACGCGTGTACACGCGTTTCTAGAAAAATCTGCGTCAAGTATTTTGGGACACAGGGAGTACAATTTTTGAACTCAGCTGAATTAGGTGATCAGCATATATTTTCCCTGCATTTTCTTCATTCTCTCATTTCTGCACATTTTGAAATTCTACATAGGGATGAAAGTGGCTGGTGGCTCTTTCCGACAGGACTCATGTTGTTGAAATGCATTCAAGCAAGACTTGTTGATTGGCATGTTGGTAATCTAGAGATTCAAGATCGGGCTATATACAGTAATGACCCAAGCATATTCTGGCAGTCATGACATTGGTGTAACTGAGGTGCTTCTGGTAGCTTTTTACAACTCGATTTTTTGGGAGTTGACAAAAGAAAAGGAGTGGGGGGCAGCATGGCCTTTCTTTATTGACCAGGCCAAAAGAAGCAACTGCAGTGGTTATAGACGCATACTTCCGTGCCCCTGTTAATCATGTGCAGTCACATAACCTGTGTTCTGCTGTATATATAAAGGTGTTCTCGATCCATTCTTTGTAGGATTTAGACACCATAGAGTTAAAAACAAATATCCAAGCTAACTGGAAGAGGGGGAGATGTGCTTTTGTTATCGTGGTTGTTGTCACTGTTCTCTTACTGTTATGAACTTGTCCCTTGTGTTGAGCTGGGCAAAGGTATCAATGTGGAACTTTTGTTGTATCTGACTCTATAACACAAAACTAACAAGCCTCATGGCGTTTTCATTAACAAATGGCAAGGCTGATATTATCGTGCTGATTCAACCATGTTTTTGACAAGATACTGTGATGCACTTGATGACATCTTTTAGTGGACCAGTTCAATATTGGTATGTGTACTGATTTTTTTTGGTTTTGTTTTGAACAATGGCTCTGAGCTCTATTACTATCAGAATCTTAAAAAGTAAACAAGTTATGAAACCAAATAATTATTTTGGCTAAAAGGTATATCAAGATTCTCTGTCAGGAGGGGCGGCGGGCCGGGTGCAGTGGTGGACTGTGACTACCACTGAAGGAGGGGCCGGTTGGGGGTAGACCTGGGCCGATTTGAGCTTATGTGCCAACTATTGCATAGAATTTAATGTCTTAATGAACCTGGTCGATGAAAATGGATCACTAATTATATTTTTCAGTTTTGGAAAACCTCACCGAATGCATCGCCATTACCTATATTATACATCACTTGTTAAGTTCTTGTTACTACAACTTCACGGCTCATTGGTCTCAGCAAAGGGGAGGTGCCGTCTTTAGCATGTCTATGAGACTATGAGCTAATTGATCACTTCGGGAACTAAAAAATAGAGTTGCTACACCAAAATTTTGTGCCACCTGATGTCGTTGAGATCTTGAAAATCAGGCTCAATTCTTCATCTGTCTTTCTCAATTCTTCATTTGTCTTCCTCTTCTTCTCCCTTGTAAAGTCTAATTCTTCTAGGACAATGATTTTTGCGTCTAGATAACGTTAAAACTGGCCACATCCATCACGAATACCACCATCACAGGCTGATTCCTAGCAAAATTTAAAAACAAATTGAATCAGGAAAATCTCAGCACATGCATCTAATTTTAAAAATAAATAGAATTAGAGAGACAAAAGCTAGAAACTTAGTACCTCATCCGAGGAGGAGGAGGAGTAGTTCCCGAGGCCGACGAGGATCTCCCTATCGTCCATTGTCCTAACCATAGTTTAAAAAACCAGACCGGCGATCGAACCAGCGAGGTCTTCGGTTCGCGGTTCACTGGTTAAACCGCCGGTTCAAACTGGTTCACTTGCGGGTTTATTAAAGATTAAATACGGAAGAAATAATAATAATCTATTGAAAAGTAATGCATATTTAAAACATGCATGTACTAATATAGCACAAACAGTTGGTTAGCCCATCTTGAAAGATGTTGACGATGTGTGAGGTCGTGAGATCCAATCCTAGCACCGTCACTTTATTTTTCTCGTCGAGACCGGTCGAACCAGTCTGCTATCTCCGGTTTTCCAAAAAACCACCGGTTGGACCGCGGTTCAGACAGTTTTCAGTGGTTCAATTGCCCGGTCGGTCCAGTGCGCTTAACAAACCACTATAGGCTTCAGTTGCGGTTTTTTCTAGTTTTACCAGTGAACCGGTTCAGTTTTTAAAACTATGGTCCTAACTATGGCGACACTATGCAGGCGGCGAAGATCTGAGGCACGACAACGATTTGACGTCTACGTCACCTTGTGGCGGCGAGATCCAGATGCTAGGGTGCTCGATCTAAACCGCGGTCGGTGGACGACGACGGGTGGGGGCAGCCGACGGTGGTGGTTTGGGAGGGATAAGAGAGAGGGCGCGGGGTAGAAAGGGGACTTCAAAAAAGCGAGGAAGAAGGATCTAGCTAGGTCATAAAGAGGAGAATTCGGATCCTCCAGATAATAACCGGACGGTCCATAAAAATGCTCTTTTTGGATTACTTCAATTTTCATCTATTTGTTTTTGGATAAATGTTGTATTAAATGCATCTGAATTCATATTTATTACTTGTGGATATTAATTTGTCTTATTTTGCAAATGGACCATGGGTGGATGTACCTCAGGAATCATGTGACCGATGTGTACCTCGACGGTGTCAAGGAGTTTTTGAACGCATCTGAAATGGATGCAGTTCATACAAAGGACCAGTGGATACTTTGCTCATGTTGTGACTGCAAAAACATCTAGATTTTTACAAGAACTTCACATATTTAGACACATTTGATCAAAAGGGGATTCATGGTGGGATACGATTGTTGGATCCACCACAGAGAAGTATGACCAAGTACATATGAGAAGAGTGATGCTTATGAGGAGGGTGATGCTAATGAGAACGATGATGCTTATGAGGATGCCAACATGGATAATGTTGAGATTATCATCATATTTCCATCAATTGATGATGAGGTTCGTCAAATAAGTGACATGCACAATACATCGTCGCAAGAGAACACAAAAGATGTTGAAGAAGACAACGTGATTCATATGTTGCGGGAGTTTAAATAAAACTTGAGGATAAAAAATGTACAATAAATATGCTTGCATGACAGAGACTCAGAGGAACCAATGTACCATGGGTGTAAGCCGCACTACACAAAGTTAGCTATCGTGCTAGAACTAATGCAGATGAAGCAAATGTATGGATGGTCAAATAAGAGTGTAACCAAGTTGTTAGCATTCTTACAAGAACTTATTCCTGAAGGAAACCACATGCCAAATAGTTTTTACAAAGATAAGCGGATTGTGTGTCCATTGGGAATGGAGGTTCAGAGAATACATGCATGTAAAAATGATTGTATATTGAACTGCGGTGATGCCTACATCAATTTGCATGATTGCCTAGTGTGCAAATTTCTAAGGTTCAAGGTTCCGAAGGTTGAGCCAGCTGATATGGCATATGACAACAACAATGAGGATGACATGGACACTGATCAGGCGACCAAGAAGAAGCAGAACAACCAGGTAGGAAGGACATCCCGGTAAAAGTGTGTTGGTATCTGCCTATTATTTCTCATTTGACACGCTTATATGAAAACCCGGATACGGAAAAACTGATGCATTGGCACACAGAGGAGCGCATTCAGGACAACAGGCTCAAACACTCTGCTGACTCTCCACAGTGGAGGAACGTTAATAGGTTGAAGCCTTTAGGTCCATATGGTGATCGTTTTGGAGATGATCCTAGAAATGTGAGGTTTGCACTAAGCACCGATGGAATGAACCCGTTTGGTAACTATAGTACCACCCACAACACCTGGCCCATGAATCTCATCATTTACAACCTTCCTTTATGGTTATCCATGAAGTTAAAGTATATCATGCTCACAATACTAATCCAGGGCCCCAAGAAACCTGGTGATGACATTGATGTATACCTTGCACCTTTGGTTGAAGATTTGAAACTTCTTTGAATCGAAGGAGTAAAAATATACGATGCACATGGGAAGGAAAACTTTACCCTGAGATGCATGTTGTTCATAGCCATCAATGATTATCTAGCCTATGGGAACTCCTCTGGCCAAGCTATAGAAGGCACATATGCGTGTGTCCAGTGCCTAGACAAGACATCAAGTTTCTATTTGCATGAGCGTAAGAAAATGGTGTACATGTGAACTCGAAGGTTTTTGCCAAAGGGTCATAAATATCAGACCATGAAGAAATGGTTTGATAACACTTATGAGAAATATTTGGCTCCTCCAATTTTAAAAGGCAGTCAGATCTATGCTTAGCTTAAACACTTAAAAGTTGTGCATGGAAAAGGATTCAAATGCGGGGGCAGAAGCAAAGGCAAAGGCAAATTTGGCTCCTCCAATTTTAAAAGGCAGTCAGATCTACGCTCAGCTTAAACACTTAAAAGTTGTGCATGGAAAAGGATTCAAATGTGGGGCAGAGGCAAAGGCAAAGGCAAAGACAAGGAGAAATAAAAAGAAATGGTTATAGATGACTAGCCTCGCAAAATAAAACCGGTCTAGAAGAGGAGAACGATACTTTGGGACTTACCTTACTGGGAGCATCTCGACGTTTGGCATTCCATCGATGTGATGCATGTTGAGAAGAATGTGTTAGAAATCATAATAGGGACATTGCTTAACATAAAGGACAAAACAAAAGATAGTGCGAATAAATGACTTGAAGCTACAAAACTCAGAGGGAAAAAACACCTGAGGTTGATACTCAAGAAAAGCTAGCCCTTGTGAGTTATGTCTGCAACAAAAAAGAGGGAAAATGTGTGTGTGGTTCTCTATATGGCATGCGTTTTCCAACAAGCTACGCCGCCAACATGCAAAGGATTGTTTCAAAGACAGAAAACAGAGTAACGAGCATGAAGTCTCAAGATTACCATGTTCTGATGATACAGACGCTCCCTGTCGCGATAAGTAATGTATTGACACCAAATGTTTGAGACACTCTAATGAAGTTGTGTGAATTTTTCAACACAATTTCTCGGAAGGTGATTAATCCTAGTAAGTTGGATTGTCTACAAACGAATGTGGTGGAGACTCTATGCAATTTGGAGATGATATTCCCTCCGTCATTCTTCGATATCATGGTACATCTCATTGTTCATGTTGTGCATGAGATAAAGTTGTGTGGTCCCGTATATCTGCGAAGCATGTACCCATTTGAACACTGTCGTCAGATTGATGACAAGTACGCCATGAGGGGGTCTGATGACCCACAAGTATAGGGGGTCTATCACAGTATTTTTGAGGAAAGTGAAACCCAATTTATTGATTCGACACAAGGGGAGCCAAAGAATATTTATAAGCCTTAACAACTGAGTTGTCAATTCAGCTGCACCTGGAAACAATCTTGCTCACAGTAGTTTATCAGTAGCAACAGTTTTGTAGTAGGAATAGTAAAGTAACAGCAGTAGTAAAGCAAAGACAGTAGTAACAAAAGCAGTAAATAGTGGGATTCGAGTGCGGTAGGCATAGGGATGGATGGACGGGCGTTGCATGGACAATACAATTCAAATAGCAATCAGAACATAGGGCAATTGCAAATAAATAAGATAAAGCATCCAAGTACTAGACAATCCTAGGCATGTGTTCCATATATAGTCATACGTGCTCGTAATGAGAACTTGCACAATATCTTTTGTCCTGCCAGCCCGTTTGCAGCGAGGCCTCTAGGGAACTACTGGCAATTAAGGTGCTCCTTTTAATAGAGCACCGGAGCAAAGCATTAACACTCCATGAACACATGTGATCCTCACATCAAAGCCTTTCCCTTCCGGTTATCCTGATTTCTGTCACTTCGGGGCCATAGGTTCCGGACAACAACGTGTGTATACAACTTGCAGATAAGACCAAAAACAATACTATCATAATGAATCAGTAACATGTTCAGATCTGAAA
Source organism: Avena eriantha (assembly GCA_910589775.1). Classification (NCBI taxonomy): domain Eukaryota; kingdom Viridiplantae; phylum Streptophyta; class Magnoliopsida; order Poales; family Poaceae; genus Avena; species Avena eriantha. The sequence goes on from OU342742.1 coordinate 215,031,192, forward strand.
TCATGGCACTCAGGCCCTAGTGACAAGCATTAAGCACAACAAGTCACAACAAAGTCATAAAGCACTAATAAAAGATACTAGGCACCATGCCCTAACAATCTGATGCCATTACATGAACGATCTCATCCAATCCCTACAATCCCCATAGTCTACAGTGGGGGATTACTCACTCATAGATGGGGGAAACATGGATGGTCGATGGAGAAGCGATGGTGATGATGATGGCGATGATCTCCTCCAATTCCCCGTCCCGGCAGGGTGCCAAAACAGAGTTTCTGGTGCTGTTTCGTGGAATCTGGTGGTGGCGGCGGAGCGAAACTCCTTCTAGAAAAACATCGAACCCCCCGAAGTTTTTAGGTCAGAAGGCTCCTTATAGGCGAAGAGAGAGGCCGAGGGGGTCCCACACGACCCCCTGGCGTGGCCTGGCCTGGCCCGCGCCACCAGGTGGTGTGGCCACCCCTGGCTCTTCTCCGTCTCGTATTCTGGCTCCTGGAGTCTTCGGGTGAAATAGGATTTTTGGCATATTTTCCAGGATTTTTCCTGATAGTTGGTTTTCTGCACGAAAAGTAGACACCAAGGCAATTCTGGTGAAAACAGCATCAGTCCGCTTTAGTTGCATTCAAATCACATAAGTGTAGAGGAGAAACAATAGCAAAAGTGTTCGGGAAAGTAGATACTCCCCCCAAGCTTAGCTTATTGCTTGTCCTCAAGCAATTTAGTTGAAAACTGAGTGCGATAAAAGAACTTTCACGAACACATTTGCTTCATATGATGTAAATATTCTCAGCAATGTGATCAACTACTTGGACAATTCATAATAAAGAGTACGCAACCAAGTCTACTTAATAGTCTTTGCAAGCTATGCAGAGATTCCAACTCAAGAATAATAAGTAGCATGAAGCACAAACATAAGCAACATTACAATGCTCATAAAAAGGTATGATAGAGTGGTATCTCGCTTGCCTTTGATTATGAATGCCAAGGCACCTCTGAAGTTCAAGTGATGACTAGAAGTAAATATATCAAGGATACAAGCATCAAAGTCATAACACAAATAACCAAGTAATGGAACAAACACAAAGAATGACAACTATGCTCTCAAGAAGGTGCTCAAAGAATATGTGGAGACTCAACAAGTAGAAGAAAAGGTTTTGAATAATTTGAAAGACTTCCAAATGCTGAAAGTATGGTACTCGTTAGCTTTGAGCTCTCATTGCCCCTATCATAAGCATCTTTAATGTGGTTAAGGTGAAAGTGACACAACTAAGAGGATATGCTTGACAAGTTATAAATCGAAGTCTCATGCCCCTTACTTACGAAGACCGATCCTCATGCTACTCAACTTCAGTCACAAGTAAGATCTTGTCATTGTAAGTATATACGTATCATAGAGAACCGCCAACGGGGTACCCCTTGCACATGACATGGGAGCTATCCCATAATCAAAATAACAAGGCAAGCAGACAATGAGCATCTCGGCGATCTTTTAATTTACTATGTGCATAGATTTTTATTGAGGATGCTTCATAGAATACTCATTATGGTTATGCTGCAAGTTTCCACCATGATTAGGCATGGCTTAGGCTAGCGGCCCAGGTGTTTCTCTAACATACATACAAACTCCATGATCTTACAAGTTTCACTTTTATTTCACACCGCCGGGATCCATAAGCAAAAGAACATGATATCAACTAGGTACAAAGTACCTATGAAGTGTTGAAAGCGGTCCCCATGATACATGGTTCTGCTAACTTCAACTCATAAAGTGCAAGCATATGCGCAACAAAAAAGGACGCAATGGTTCTGGTTTATTAAGTACAAGAAAATAAAGTGTGCCATCAAGTTCGTGAGAGCTTTACTAACTAACTTTCTTATAACAAGCAAACATTTTATTCGGAAGAAAACAAGGCATATTGAATATGCACGGAGGTAGCAAATGATGCTAATGGGTAGGTATGGTGGACACTTTGGAAATATTTGGTTTAGGGAGTTGGGAACTTGAGTAAAATATACTCAGTAAAAGTGAAGGCTAGCAATAGTAAGGGAGCGACAAACGAGAGAGCAATAGCTGTCATTATCATGCTTGCAACAAAACAGGACTACTCATGGCATGAAAGTGATTCAAGATCCTCAAGGCAAAATAATTCATCAAGGCTTAACTGATTATCACAGTCATGTGCATGCGTGAGCATGTGCCAAATCAATTCAAATGAAACATTCAGAGGAGGATACCGCGGTGTCATACCAATTTATGAATAGAGCAATGCAAGAAAACATTCATAAGACATGCTACAAACTATTAGCGAGCTGGAGCTAATCATAAGAAAGCAAGAACTACTAAGCATCCAAGGATAACATACACCCTACTTGAACGGACTAAGCAAGCTCACAATGATGAGTATATGTACAAAATGAAAACAAATAGAGTTCGTTACCAGCCTCTTACCACGCCTCAAGTTGTCATTGATCCTCATTATTGCTCTTCACTTGTGTGGCTTGAATAATAATAGGAAACCAATATCCACTGAGGACTGCCGAACCCTGTAGCAAACTCGCAAAAACCAAAGAAGAACAACAAATATTTTTGGTGTTTTCGATTTTTAAACAAGAACCAAAAGGGAAAAACAAGCAAAGCAAAATCTTTTTGGGTTTTTCAAATAGTTCAAACAAAGCAAAAAGGGAAAAGCAAACCAAGGCAAAAAGAAGAAGCAAACCAAAGAGAAACAATAGAAATATTTTTGGTCTTTTTGTGTTTTTAGAAAGCAAAATCAAAGAAGAACGAAAACTAAAAAGAGAACGAAAACATGAATATACAAAGTACCGATGCAACATGATATGGAGATGAGTGCGGTGTCGGCGTACCTCCCCCAACCTTAGGCTTTTGTCCTAAGTGGGTATCAATCCCAAGCTGGCCAGGATGTAGTGTCACCCTGGTACGACGAAGAGGTCCCCTCATCCTGGTGCGAACTCGAGTACTTCCCTTCGTAATGCGCGGAGTAATCATAAGAGGGCACATCCTCCTGGTGCTGCTCGTGGAAACCCAGCAAGCGAAGCTGCTCGTCCACATCCTCCTTGGAGCGCGACCACGGTCTCCTGTGAACACTAAACAAAGCAGGCTGTGGCAAAAGGATCTCCCTTTCATCCCCGTTAGTGAAAAACATCCTATATACTAGATTGTTCAAATTAGAGGTAGCAGTGACAAAGTGATGAGTTTTCATGGCAACAAGGTCAAGCCTCTGTGGTGCCAACATAGCATCATAGGGATCCACTGAAAGACCTAATGCATTGACTATACGCGAGGCAATGACGCCCTCATAGATAGGCCCCCTAGCAGCTAGGCGGCGAGCAATAAGCGAGCCAAGATTGTACCGAGTATCATTGTTAAGCGCAGCAGCAAGGAATGCTAAATGATAGTTGGAGATATTACTTGTGTTCTCCCTACCTAGTACACTAGTAGCAAGATAATATGCAAAGTATCTAAGAGCGAGGAGTTGGATATTTCTTATCTTTCCGCGCTGCGCCACGCGGTCATCATCATTGGTTACCCCTCGGTAAATCTCCAACAAATCAGCGGGTCACCCTTGAATTTTCTTCACGGTCCCTGTCATGCGCACACCTACAATACTGCAAAATCTCTCCAAAGGCATGGTGAAGGGCAGATCATAGATTTTAAAAGAGACAGTAGACTGATAGGGTGTGTCAGTAAACATGAAGCTGTCAACAAAAGTTTTGGTGAGTATAGCGTATTGCACACTCTCATCTTGCATATATGAGGTCAAACCAACCCTCTCAATCAGTAGCAAGAAATCATCAAGAATAACGGCAGCTTGTAAGAAAGTAAAACAAGGAAAAGAGGATGGGTGAGCATCCCCATCATCCCTTTCACTGCCAATACGAGTTGCAATGAGATATTCATTGTATGATGGCCTAGCTTGAGAGGCTGTTCTTGAGGGCCTCGACCTCCTAGGTGCATCACTCTCAAATATCTCTCCAAAAGTATGGTTGTTCATGCTTGGTATTCTGAAATTTAAACACCTATTAAACAAGTGATTGCAAAGTAAATATAATGAAGGATTCTACTCATAGGGACTTGCAAGAGGCCTAAACATGCATCAAAACTATATCTCTAAGCATCAAAAAAGCTTACAAGCCCTCATAACCAGTCACCTACAGCAGCAAAATACTCAACATATCATCCACTAAACACAAATCTACTTGGACAAGGGGAGGAGTCACATACCAGGGAACAAATGCTCCAAATTTCAGCAAGAAAGATGGGCTGAGCAAAGAGATCGAAAAAATCGAGAGCAAGCACAGCAAGAATGCGATTTTGAGATATGAACTGGAGCTTACTCGGGAGAGAGAAGAAAGTGGCAGGTGAGAGAGTTAGTGGGGGGGGGGGGGCAAGGGTGGCCCACACCAGGGCATGGCGCCACCCAAGGCTGGCCGCGCCACCATGTGGTGTGCCTGCCTGGTGGGCCCCCTAGTACCTCCCAGGTACTCCTCTGCCCCTTTTTTTCACGTAAAAATTTAATATGAATTTTCTGGAATTTTTCGAGACACTTTATTTTTGGGCAATTTTCAGAAATAGAAGAATGGTTTTTCTGACAGATAGATTTTTTTCTTTTGGAAACATGATGCAAGGACAAAACAAGGCTAGAACTATAGAAGTTCTAACATGCAAGCAACTAACAACAAAAAGGAAACTAAACAAAAGCAAAAACTAAAATGCAAAGGATAGAAATAAACGGAGATAATCATAATGAAAACATTGTTTTGTTCAATGGAATCCTTTTGTTAACAAGGTTGATCAAGTCTTGCTACCAAAACAATTGCATATGAGACAAAACTTTGTACTCCACTAATGATTATGTTACCTCAACCTTGATAGCAATGGTCCCAATCATAATAGTTTCAAATTTTTCTCTTGGTATGGGACAATATATTTCTCCAACTTGAATGCCTTCAACATGTTCAATTGAATTCAAACCATAATTCCTTTCAATCTTCTTGGGGAAATAGATAGTATGTTCCTTGTCATTAACATTAAAGGTCACCTTTCCTTGATTACAATTAATAATAGCTCCTGCAGTATTAAGAAAAGGTCTCCCAAGAATAATAGACATATTATCATCTTCAGGCATTTCAAGCACAACAAAATCAGTTAATATCAAGCAATTGTGAGCCACATGAACAGGTACATCCTCACATATACCCACAGGAATAATGGTAGATTTATCAGCCATTTGCAAAGATATATTAGTTGGTATTAATTTTTCAAGTTGAAGCCTCTTATAGAGAGAGAAAGGCATAACACTAACTCCAGCTCCCAAATCACACAAAGCAGTTCTAACATAACTATTCTTAATAGAGCAAGGGATAGTTGGAATCCCTGGGTCTCCAAGTTTCTTAGGAACCTTACCATTGAAGGAATAATTAGCAAGCAAAGTAGAAATTTCTTCATTAGGGATCTTCCTTTTATTCGAGACAATGTCCTTCATATACTTTGAGTAAGGAGGCAATTTAATAGCACCAGTCAAAGGATTTTGCAAGAATAAAGGCTTCATCCACTCACAAAACTTATTATAGTGTTCATCTTCCTTTGACTTGTGTTTCTTATCAGGGAAAGGCATAGGTTTTTGGACCCAAGGTTCTCTTTCACTACCATGTTTCTTAGCAATAAAATCCTCTTTGGTGTATTTAGTATTATTAGTGTGGTTTTCAGGTTCTTCCTCAACTTTCTCTTCATTAGGAGCAACATTTTCTTCATTACCACTTTCCGTTTCAACATCAGAGATAGATATACTATTAGGATCTATAGCAGGTTCAGTGTGTTCTACAATAGTTTTATGTTTCTTTTTTCCTTTTCTTACGAGTAGAACCACTATTTTCAGCTTGTTGAGAATCCTGCTCAATTCTTTTGGGATGCCCCTCAGGATATAGAGGATCCTGGGTAGCAGCTCCACTTCTAGTTCTAATTTCATAAGCATGTTTTTCTTTAGCAGCATTAACTAGCAAGTCGTTTTGCACTTTAACGAGTTGATATATTTGAGTTTGAACCATTTGAAAGTGTTTAACAATCATTTTAACATCATTAGAGGTTCTTTCCACAATATCTTTCAACTCAACAATAGCTCTAGTGTTTTCCATTAGATGATTTTGCACCCTTTTATTAAAATTATCTTGCTTAACAATAAAGATATCGAATTCTTCTAAGCATTGATCAGGAGGTTTAGAGTAAGGGATATCACCTTCATCAAAGTGTTGGAGAGAGTGTACCTCAATAGTGGATGTGTAGGAAATAGGCTTACATAATTCTTCTATAGGGGGTAAATTCTTGACATCTGCAGCTTTAATTCCCTTCTCCTTAAGACATTTCTTAGCTTCCTTCATCACTTCATCATTTAATTCAATAACTCCCCTCTTCTTTGATGTTGGAATAGGCACGGGAATAGATGGTTCAGGTATAATTACTTCAGGTATAACTTGTTTAGGAGGAGTCCAATCTTCATAATTCTTGCTTATTTTAGCCATTAATTCCTCAGCTTCCTTAGGAGTCCTATTCCTGAAAACACAATCAGCACAACTATCTAGGTATGTCCTAGATTCTTCGGTTAGTCCATTATAAAATATATCAAGAAGCTCATTCTTAGGTAATGGACTTCTAGCCTGTGCATGAATCAAAGCACAAAACCTTGCCCAAGATTCGGGCAATACCTCTTTTTCTCCCTGTTTAAAATCAAAAAGTTCCTACAAAATAGCATGTCTAGCACTGGGAGGAAAATATTTCTGCAGGAAAGTACTAATCAAGCACTCAGGGCTATCAATAGATCCATGAGGTAAATTACTAAACCAAGTTTTAGCTTCTCCTTTCAGTGAAAAGGGAAAAATCTTAGCAACAAAGTAAGGACGCATGTTAATATCATCAGAAAACAAGCCACTCATGGTAGAAAGTTCATTCATATGTGCTACCGCACTTTCATTCTTAGTCCCACAAAAAGGTTCTTTCTTGACAATAGCTATGTAAGATAGATCGAGAGAGAAATCATAATCTTCATCTATAATGTTTATGGGAGAAGCAGCAAACTTAGCATCAGAAGACAATTTGGGTCTAATAGTACGCCTCTCAAGGAGACTCTTAGCAGCGCTCCTATCATGGGTGTTTTTACATTCTTTAATAAACTCATCGGTCATCTCAACATAACCATCTTCAATATCATAACTCTCACTAGACTCAGTTGAGCTAACAGGTGTGGTAGTGTCTTCATTAGGAGTTTCGGTATTTCCAGCTATAGTTCTAGCAATCGTAGCATCTAGGAAATGACCTAATGAACCACTCTTATAAAGCACAGTAGAAACAACATCATAAGCATCAAAAGTTTCAGATTCAGCAGTAGTAGCAGTGTGTGTAGCATGTGTATGTGGTGGTGTAAGGAACTTACTCATAACAGACGGTGAATCAAGAGCAACAGAGGTGTTTAGAACCGTACCTCTTCTTGTAGTGGATGGTAAAATAGGAACTTTGCCATCACGAGACTTACCCATGATGGATGGATAGCAGCGAACAATAGAGACTCCAAGTGAACTTGATAAATAAAGCTATGCTCCCCGGCAACGGCGCCAGAAAATAGTCTTGATGACCCACAAGTATAGGGGGTGTATCGCAGTATTTTCGAGGGAAGTGAAACCCAATTTATTGATTCGACACAAGGGGAGCCAAAGAATATTTATAAGCCTTAACAACTGAGTTGTCAATTCAGATGCACCTGGAAACAATCTTGCTCACAGCAGTTTATCAGTAGCAACAGTTTTGTAGTAGGAATAGTAAAGTAACAGAAGTAGTAAAGCAAAGACAGTAGTAACAAAAACAGTAAACAGTGGGATTCGAGTGCGGTAGGCATAGGGATGGATGGACGGGCATTGCATGGACAAGACAATTCAAATAGCAATCAGAACATAGGGAAATTGCAGATAAATAAGATAAAGCATCCAAGTACTAGACAATCCTAGGCATGTGCTCCATATATAGTCATACGTGCTCGCAATGAGAACTTGCACAACATCTTTTGTCCTGCCAGCCCGTTTGCAGCGGGGCCTCTAGGGAAATACTGGCAATTAAGGTGCTCCTTTGAATAGAGCACCGGAGCAAAGCATTAACACTCCGTGAACACATGTGATCCTGACATCAAAGCCTTTCCCTTCCGGTTATCCCAATTTCTGTCACTTCGGGGCCATAGGTTCCAGACAACAACGTGTGTATACAACTTGCAGATAAGACCAAAAACAATACTATCATAATGAATCAATAACATGTTCAGATCTGAAATCATGGCACTCAGGCCCTAGTGACAAGCATTAAGCACAACAAGTCGCAACAAAGTCATAAAGCACTAATAAAAGATACTAGGCACCATGCCCTAACAATCTGATGCCATTACATGAACGATCTCATCCAATCCCTACCATCCCCATAGCCTACAGCGGGGGATTACTCACTCATAGATGGGGGAAACATGGATGGTCGATGGAGAAGCGATGGTGACGATAATGGCGATGATCTCCTCCAATCCCTGTCCCGGCAGGGTGCTAGAACGGAGTTTCTGGTGCTGTTTCATGGAATCTGGTGGTGGCGGCGGAGCGGAACTCCTCCTGGAAAAATGTCGAACCCCCTGAAGTTTTTAGGTTAGAAGGCTCCTTATAGGCGAAGAGAGAGGCCGAGGGGGTGCCTGGGGGGCCCACACCACCCCCTGGCTTGGCCCGCGCCACCAGGTGGTGTGGTCACCCCTGGCTCTTCTTCGTCTCGTATTCTGGCTCCTGGAGTCTTCGGGTGAAATAGGATTTTTGGCATATTTTCCGGGATTTTTCCTGATAGTTGGTTTTCTGCACAAAAAGTAGACACCAAGGCAATTCTGCTGAAAACAGCGTCAGTCCACGTTAGTTGCATTCAAATCACATAAGTTTAGAGGAGAAACAATAACAAAAGTGTTCGGGAAAGTAGATAGGTTTTGGACGTATCAGGGTCCTCGAGGCGTGTGGAAGAGAGGGGTGTGAGACGTACGGTGTTCTGTGACGGTGAGCACACAAGTTTACCCAGGTTCAAATCCGCCGGCTTTGGATGGATCCTACTCCTGCTAGCAATCCAGTAATACGGCAGAGCGGGAATATTGGTAACAAGGGTTTCTCCTGTGCGAGTTGAGATTGTAGACTATTGTGAGGGTGCCCTAAAGGCTCTCCCTAGGACGGCTTATATAGATATCCGGCCTAGGGTTTACATGAGAGATCTATCCGGCTACGACTAAGAGTTGGTTACAGAGTACATCTTGAACTACAAGTAACACTATGGGTCTATGTAGGTAAGTCTTCTAGGCCTTCCCGTAGTCGGACTGGACTCCGTCTCTTCTCTCTGACTGGGCCACCCGTGAAGAAAAGCTCTAACCCGAAGTGGGCCACCCTGGTCAGTGAGGTACAGTGAGGATACCCGGAAAGTATATCCCCAACAGCAGCCCCTGGAGGCCTCCAAGATTTAAAGTCGGATTCATCATCATCTAGCTTGACCTTCGGCTTGAAGAATCTTGAAGGGTTCCTGAAACTTCAAAAGAAAAGATACGATCCGGGTCTCAAAAAATGAGTCGGACCTATAAATACGTTATTCGTGTTTCCAACTTGAAATTCAAACTAAGCCGGAACTTGGTCTCTGACGTAACCTGACAACGGTCATGGTCAAGTCACGTCACTGACAGACATTTCCTATCAGCACGACCATTGGTGGGTCCGCCTTTCGCGGAACCGAGGCGCTGTTTCAATGCGTGCGTGGAGATCAAGGTGGCGTAATCATCGCGTGGGGGTTTCCTAGTCCTTTACACGACACGTGGCATGTTCACTGTAGCGTTTACATGAATCTTGACGCGGCTGGTGGATATAAGTGGTGAGCATTCTTTTCCCCATCTCCTTCACCAGTTCCTTGTGCCGTTTCCTTCTCCTCTACTCCTCCCACAAACTTAGAGCTCCACTGCTCCCCAAAAAACTTCTAGTGCCACCCATCCAAGGTCACCGGCGCACCGGAAAAATGGCTTCTGCATCATCCTTCGGCTCGGCAGCGACGGCAGTGGCGGCGGCGAAGAAGGAGAGCTATCGCGGGGTTTGGATCACACGCGTCCTCGATGACCCGAAGCTCCGTGTCTCTGAAGAAGAAGGGCTCCGCCACACCGGCGACTGGCAGAGCGGCTTTGGTGAAACCATCCCCAACCCCCGCGACGATGAGCGAGTGCACTTCGGCACTCACCTTGACAGAGGTCTGAGTTTTCCTCCCTCAGATTTCTTTTCCGAGGTCATAGGTCATTACAGAGTTCATCTCCATCATCTCCCCCGAACTCCATCTTAGAGATGAGTGCGTACGCCTCTTTGTGCGAGGGATATCTCGGCATTAGGCCGAGCCTTACTATCTTCCGGTACTACTTTCATGTCCGGAGAAATTCCATAACTGCCGGTAATCCTTACATTACTGGTACCATTTGTTTTTCAGTTAGGCGAGAGCGCGTCTATCCTCGGATCATGGCTAGTGAGTCGGTCAAGCAATGGCCGTCCACTTTTTTCTATCACAAGGATATTCCTGCTCCCGGCAAAGATCATGCTTTGCCGGTTTTCATCGACGGAGCCGCCACGCCCCAAGAGTCTTGGGACGAGCTCGCCCCAGCTCTCAGTGATGATCTGATCCTCGCCAAGAGGCGGATCGAGTATTTGATGAAACACATGTAGGGGTTCCGCGCATAAAACCAATAAATTTTACTCTACGCCCCTGAACCCCTGAAGCTGCCAGGACCTATCTATTAGTAATACAGTAACTGGAGGGGCTTTTCACGAACTTACCCTTGAAGACTGAAAAGCTTTGTCAACGCTCAGGAGAGCGTGGTTGATGTAGACGAGCCGAAGCCGACCTCAAGGTCGTGATGAATTCCTTGTGCTCCTTCTGGCTCCAATGACTTGAGTGCCTCAAGTGCGACACCTCACGGGGAGTTACACACGTCCGGTGCCTGACGATGACTCCCGCTTCCCCGATCCAGCAGCAGTTGCGGAAGTAGAGCTCCCGGATCTGAATCTCGCAGCGTGACGGCGCTCCGCGGTGAAGATGTCTCTCGCTCGCGCAATCCAAACTTGGGACCACGGTCACGAGAGAGAGAGAGAGAGAGAGGGGGAGGGAGAAAATATCAATTAGAGGTCCTCCCAAAAGTGGGGAGACCTTTATTGATTATTGGTGTATTTTTCTAGGCCAAATACCCCACTATATATAGGGGGAGGCAAAGTCCCGGGGTGGGACTAAAGGAGAGGAGGGGTTGGGGTGGCCGCTGGCCAGCCCCTAGTGGGCCCCGCGGGGGTGGGGAGGGGGGCAAGGCCCAGCCAGCCTCCCCCTTGGTCCCTCTCCCTCTCTCCTTTCCCCTAATGGGCCCTCTCCCTCCGGAATTGGCCCATTAAGCCTTTTTGACCTTTAATTGATTTTCTCTTTATTAAATAATTATGAATAAATGATTAAATCAATATGTAACATTCATTCACATATTATTTCATCTCCGTGGCCATGGAACACCTTCCACCTCCACTCCGGACATCCTCCGGATCTACCGAAACCCTTCCGGTTTTCTCCCTTCTTTTCTTCGGTGATTCTACCGATCCTATAAATGCTCTCTAAGTATCATCAAGCCCTTAAGCGTGATACCCCATGGTTCGGGAACACTCCAGACATGGTCGGGACACTCCCGCACCAATGATCAATAGAGGGACCTGGATGGCCATGCGACCCCTGTGCGTTCCACGAAGATCTTTCGTCGTTTGAACCGGGACAGTCGTGTCTTATTCCCTTTGTCACTCGATACTTGCATTGCCCAAGATCTGATCAATGACATCACCATGATCTTGTTACTGAACAATGCTACTTGACTCGTTCCGACAAGTGATATCCCGGTGATCTAATCACACGCTGCGCAGCTATTGGATATAACTTCTCCGAGTGGGCCCTTGAGTATCTTCCTGTCACATGGACGGACAAATCCCGCTCTTGACATATATTGCCTCTACGGTCTCCTCCAAGTACCTGAACATACCTTTATAACCACCGTTTTACCAGATGGCGTTTGATGCTATCTAAGCACTTTCGGGAGACAGTGATTGATATAGTCTCACGCTCTAAGGAATAGTCTACGAGGGTGCTTTTCTAATCATCGTAAACTGAACTTCATGACATGATTGAATCACGATGTTTAGGTTGGGTATTGGTTCATCTTAGAATGAGATGACCTCATTTCCAACTGGCATAAATGCCACATGATCAGGAAACATGATCATCTGTGGACCAATGAACCAGTGACTAGAGTTTCACTGGGAACCCCTGGTTTGTTTGTATATCACACGTGTATTGATGTTTCCACTCAATACAGTTATAGCATGATATAAAACTTAATCATAAATTATATGAAATATGATAATAGTTGTAACATCCCAAAATTTCATCTGAAATCATCATCATTGCACTCATATCATCATGGCATGTTTTTGCATTGCATTTAGAATGTCCTCCAAAAATCTGGTGCAATTTTGGGCCATGGTTAGGAATTTATGAAAGTGGAACCAAAGAAAATGCTATATTTCCTATTAAGTCCTAGTGAGTACCTTGGATTAAAATAGTAGGTAAATATGTTTTATAATACCCTAAAAACCTAGTTTGAGTTTTTACAAATTTCCACAAATTGGTTTGAATCAATTTGAGCCATTTAATCAAAAGTTTTGGAGAAAACTGAATTAGAAAAAGAAAAGGAGGGAAATTCAAACAATAGCAGCTGCAGCATTCTGGCCCAACCTGGCCCATTAAGCCCACCCGGCGTCCCCCCTCTTTCCCCCTTTCTTACCACGCCCCCGGCTATTCCCTCTCGCTGACAAGCTGGCCCCACGCCACGTCACCCCACCCCGTCGTCTTCAGCCGCGCCGTCGAGCAACCCCCCCTTCTCAGCCGTTTCCAAAACGATTGATCTCCGGCCGTTTCTCGCAGTGATTCTCCCCGATGAATGCTCCTACTTAATCCTCACCTCCTCCTCGTCATTTTCCCCCAGTCGCCATCCCCAGAGAGCCCCCAGGCTCCCCTAATTCCGAGCTCGAACCGCCGCAGTCCGATGAACTCCGGCGACGATTCCGGTGAGCCCAGGCCGCTTGGCGCCCTCCCCTTAGTCCCATCTATTTCCCCATCTCTTGGCGCACCTACTGACCAAGCCACGCGATTTCTTTTGCCCCAGGTCGACAACACGGACAATTCCGGCGAACTCCCTCTGCCGCCACCGTCAGTCGCCTTCTCCGGCAAAGGTAGGGTTTCCGCCGCCCCTTTTTGGTCTTTACTAGGTCGTGCAGATGCTGGCGCACCTCACTGACCTCTTTGCCGATTAGTTTGAGCCCCAGGTCTTCGTCTCCGTCATTGAGCGGTGAGTTCTGCCGGCGACCGCAACTCCGGCGAAGGATCTAGGCCAAGCCCGAGCACCCCCCGCACCGCAGTAACCTCCATCGAGACCGCCGCGACCTCCCTGACCTCTGGTACGTGTCCACGGTCTCCCAGCCCTCGTAGAGTCGCCAGAACCCCATCGGCCGACGCTCCGCCGCCGCGCGCCGTCGTTAGCACCGCCAGACTCTGGCGAGGCGTTTAGCAGCCGTTCGATCGGATCCTAGCGGTTAAGATTAGATCACTTAAGCGAAAGGGTACGGCTGATCTGATCCGTCCAACGCCACTTAAATCTGACGGCTCGCAGTAGTCGATCTGGCCGAACCGGTATCAGCCAATAGGAAAACGCCATGTCGCCAGACTATTTCTGTTTAATTAGAAAATAGACTGATTTAGTATTTAATTTGGAAATTCAATAACTTTTGTTCCACAAATCAGAAAAATACAAATTTGGTGTCTATGGATTCAGAAAAATGAGACCTTTATTATGGAGGCCTTGTTTCACACTTTTGCCTCTGGAAAAATGGAATTATAGACATGACCTTTTTAGGAGTATTTTATTCACAAAAATTGTTCTATAGATTATTTTTGAGTATTTTTTTGCATTTAGATGAGGTATTCTATCCTCAGTACTGTAGACTTTGTAAATTATGGAGTTGTGATCATATCTTTGCATGTTGCATGCATTCATGTTTTTGTAATGTTTTATTGATTGAATTATTATTGTTGTATTGATCTTGTGTAGATTGTGTGGATTGTGAAGTTTGTTGCTGTGAGGATTGTACCTATTCCCCTAGCTACCAAGGCAAGTGATATTTCATCCCATGTCCTACTATTTTCACTATTGCACTAGTGATATTTTGGTAGATCTTGATATGATAGAATTATTCCTATATTGCTATACTATGCTATGCTATATAGATTATATCTTGGTAGTATCCACTAGTCAAAGGACTTTGTATGCTAAAATGCTTAGCTATGCTAGTAGAATTTGTGGGTGGAAAATACATATCAAGATAATATGGAAATGATATTATTTTTTTGTTTAACCAAGAAAACAACTATCATTAATGAAACACCTGGGTGGATTGGGACTTGCTTGGATTATGTTGAGTGGTTACTCAGGGGCCATGTCAATGGTCAGCTGGTGTATCACACTTGTGGATGGCCACCCATGAATAAAGAGATTGGAGACATTCTTGTCATGAAGCTTCCAGTGCAACCACATGGCATATGGGCTCTGCCTTGACCAACTAAGTTGCAAGAACTCAGCCAGGCGGACAGAGGGTGGTAGTGATGATAGGATGGAACGCGTCCGTGGTGGTCTGAGGGATTGCTTCTGAAAGGTCTTGTCTCGATGCATGTCGAGTCTTGTGGGGAAAGTGCACCACCTCTCGAGAGGGTAAAACTAAGTACTTAGCCGTGTCCCCGGTTATGGACAACTTCTGAGCCTCAAGACAGTGAAGTAGTTCAATAATCTCCTCATCCAAATTTCTCTAAGTTAAAACTTGTGGGTGAACAGGGATAAAGGTTCAGTGATGTTTATCATTGGTACCTTATAGCTTGAATGAAAAACTTCTACAAAAACTATAAGTTAAACTATTTTAGCAAAGCCAGCCATAACCCCACTTAGCCATATATTCATGTAGTTGTTGGATTATACTAAGTAACTTTAGTATCACTTGCCAATACAATTCCAAATGTATTGACCCTTGTGGCTGTAACTTATTATGTTGCAGGTTACTCTGATGATGAGTAGGGTTGCGAGTCTACACTCGACATGCTTGCTTGTGGCACATGAAGACTAAGGACTCTACTATTATATGTTATGTGAACTTGTGTCTTAGCCTTGGGCTAAGTGAGTTGTAAGAACTATTATAGTCCTGGATGTGCGATGTAATAATGACCTTTGTTTCTGTGTACTTCATCTTAAACTGTGGGTGCTAGCATTTCGATCCAGGGACTAGCACTGCAATCACAGGGATCTTACCTTATCATGGTGAGATCTTACAATAGTCTTTACTACTATTTGACTCTAGGGCACATTTCCAACAGTCTCCCACTTGCACTAGAGTACAAATACACTAGTTGCATTTGTTCTTAATTATTGGTACCATATAATCGGTGCCTAGAACATGCTTGCTCATGGAAGAGGTTGAGTCTTGGGTCTGTACTTTACAGTCCCAAATCCTTTGCAACTTACTAACGTCACTTTGATTGACATTAATATTCTATCATCACATGACATCATCTGTGTGTATGCATCGTCGCTATGGCAACAGAACGAGGCCTGATTTCAGGAGCCTATAGTGACGTTAGATCAACCTCGAGGGCTTTCTCATGGGCACTGTGCCCTGGGACACATCATTCTACGTTAAAAGCGAATTAGCCCCGCCATAACATTATACAACACTTTAGATGGTACCCTTATCTATTATTATAAATGTATTCATCGAAACACTAGTGTACTCTGTGCAACTTTCGATGTTTTGTTCACCTCGCTTCCTATTTGACTTTGATCGGTATCTACATGAGTTTCCAACATATTCCCTTATAACATAACTCTTTATGCTTTAAGATATGTCATCCTTTATGGATTTGGAAAACATGTCTACAGTTCTCTACTAGGCACTGCGGACAAAACTCAGCTCAATGTTTTGTGATTCGAACTTGATCACTTTCAAACGTTCCTTATTTGGATCACATATTATGCTAAGTTATCGTCATGGTTTACTAAGATAGAACCTATGTCTTAACATAGTAGATGATGATCATCCTATTCTTTCTTTCAACCAATGATGTCAAACTTAACACTATTCCTAATTTTGAGTTATCAAGGACTTGTTCCTCAATTAACTTCTATTCTGAAACACTTCTCAGAATTCCTTAAGGAATACTACATAATATCATAATACACCTATTATCAACTTCTACACCTTATAAATCATTATTTATAAGTATTTGCGCCTTCATCCTTAACATACTTAAGAATTACTCCTATAAGCTCCCACTCAAAATATGTTCCTACATATTTGAATTTGAGTCTTATATATTGCTCCCACTTAAAATATGTCAATCACATATTGTTTCAGGAAGACTTTCATAGCTCCCACTCAATTTTATGAAAATTGCATATCTCCTTACTATTTTGAATAACTTCAAAATCCTTTGATCAAATATCAAACTTGGAGATTTACTATGAGATACTACTACTTTACTAGTTTTAAATCCACTAGACATTTAGCACACATGAATCAAATTCATTTGAATTCATCAAATATTTGACAAATTTGTGCTTTTGTCATTCACCCCCTTTTTCCTACTATGGCTTTGCAGTCATTTGGGAAAATTCCAAGTAACTCCTTTTACATGTGAGATTCAGCAACTAATTGCTTTGTAATCTCAAGGGAATTTTGCTTCTAGGATTTCTCATAATTTAGTTTACCATTATTTCCTTTGTAGTTTGTAGGTATGTCACATTCCAAGAATCATGACAAATGATTCACAAATGTCTCCATACAATATATGGATTTACATTTTGAATCCTACTTCATGTAGTGAAAAACAACAGTGGAGGGAAAAACACAATGATCAAAATCATTGATTCTTTCCTTCCGTGAAGGGAATCGTTCAGGAACGCTGTCCGTTGCGTTTCTCAACACTCTGATGCAGGGTTTTGAATCCTCATCGTGTTTTACACTAATTTCCATTTGCTCATAATTGAGAAACATCACTAGAGGTGAGCTTTCTCAAGAATGCACCAAAATCCAAGTAATACGAATCTTGCTTTCCTTTTGGTTTGAGCTATGGGTTTCGTATTCAAAGTTTCCAATGAATACTCAATAAGGACTTATTCGCTATTGTTTTGGTTATATCGAATAACCCCAAAACTTTCACGAATTCAAATGGTTTACCAATTCTAATTGAGTGCTAACTATTTCTAAACTAATGGTCTCTACATATATACTACACCGATTTATTTGGTGCCTTCTATTCAACCCCTTTTTGATATCTAATATCACATTGTGATGCTTTGTATTTTTGACGTTTCAAAACACTTTGCATTCCACAATTTCTTTTATGCCATTCTTATAAAGTTGAATTTCATTACTATTGATCAAATCATAGTAATTGGATTCTCTTTTATATTTATACCCTTTGTTGATGAAACACTTTGATCAAATCAAATAGTTTCATATTCATGTTTCCTTTGGTAAACTACTTTACACATTTAAACAATCATTTAATGATAATTACCATTGATGTTAAACTCTAATACATCGAATATGTATTTACTTTTAACAATTCTTTAAACACTCTGTATTCAAATAATACACGGTGTTCAACTTATTTAGCCGAACTTAGGCATGATTTATATGTGAGAAGAAATCGAATGACTTTCACATATTATCACATAACTTTGAATTCAAACAATGGTTTCATTCATTAATGAAATATCATTAAGTTGGGTATTTTAAACAAGGCATTTTAATGTTTTAGAAATGTTCATGCATTATCAATCAGTTTCAAACAATAAGGATAATTCACAAGTAATCAAACAAGATATGAACACTAATAGAAATCATTCATAAAAGCAGAACAACTGTTTGTTACAAACTGATATGAATAACCGTCTCACGAAGTGTGAGACATACTAAAGAAGTTCACAATCTCTTGATTACAAAAATCATCCTAAAACATAAACTAAATGATAAATGTCGAGGGAGAGTGTCGTTGGCCGTCATCATCATGCTCGCCATCAACACGCAATGTCACCTCCTCTCCAGCAAGCACCTCTCATGCAGAAGGACCTGTTTTCAGTAAAACAGAGCAAGTATCAGATATACTTAACACTGCAATGTGTTTGCAAGATTATAACATTTATAAAACTGTATATCAAATATATACCTCTGTCGTTGACGACTCCAGCGACGTTGGGTTCATCTATCACATTTCTGAAATGTGATATGAACTCAAGGAAATCCAGTGTTTCCGTGTCGCCTCTCATAACGCGGATCCTGACTTGTGCTTGGAAGCTTGGAGGAAGCGACCACATCACAACTCCCATCGCAAATGAGCTTGAGAACCAGTTGTCCAGGTAGTATGCCAGACTCATGTACGCATCGTAGAGGTGCAATAAGTGCTCATCCAGTGAGGAGCCCTCCTCCATCTTTATGGAGAGGAAGTCCCCCATCAACTCATACTCCCACATGCGCATTTGTTCCACGGAATGTGCTCTCAGATGTGTCATGACCACCCGGGGCTTGAGACTCCCCACTATTGGCCATAGCCCATCCTCCATTCCGAGGCGCATGGTCACTGATATGAATGTGGCCATCACACGACGACGATAATGCAGATCCCGTTGCTCCTGGATCTCATGAGAATAGGGTGACTCCAAATACATCTCGCAGGTCATGTAGTCAGCTACATTGTTCTCCCCAAGGAGATCAAATAGGCGTATAACCCATGCAGAAAAGTTGGATCCATCTAACTTGAGCTTTTCTCCTTTTAACCAATCATCGACAGGAAAGGTAATCTCGGGAAGAACCATTTTCTACATTTATAATTGCAAAAGGAATTTAGACTAAGTTTATAATTAAATGAGTTAATAATAACTCCACTCAGAAACACCTATCCCCAGTGAGGGTTCCTAGTGATAACACGACCCCTATCAGCCACATCTCCCCCGATCATCACGGCCATCAATGTGGGTTCAAGGGTGGACGCTAAACGTTGGTCACATAATTCATGCGACTCGTGATCGATCTTTCGACCATCCGTGTTCCGAGGCCACGCTTCTCTAGCGTGCTAAGCTCGCCAACTCAACCTTAGTGTATTCGCTGTGCAACATGGCTTACACCCACTGTATGTGAACGTAGATATGTATGACACCCAGGCCTGTGACCCTGGATCGCCTCATACAGAAGAACTTTCTTGGTGGTGCACACTAAGGGGGAACACAATCATTGGTAATTTTAACAGGGATCATCTTATTAGGCTACCGTCAAGTATCTAATACTAGCACACAATAAGACATACAAACAATAACATTGAATGTAAATGCTATGTGATATGGTCCTTCACGTCGTGATCTCCATCCGTCGTCACCGGGTTCCGGCGCCGTAGACACCAGGGTACCGGTGTCATTCCGGTGTGGTAGTTCATCACCTTCGTGACTATCTACTACTACGCAACAAAAGGTAATTTGCCACAACCATATCACAAAGCAACGCCCCCTGCAAAACAAAGTTAGACGCCTCTACTTTATCTTTGCATGTTTTACGTGGCTGAATGGGCTTTCGCACAAGAACCGTTCTTACCTATGAACTTTCAGCACAACGCTGATCAAGTAGTTGTCTCTACTACACCCCTTTCGGGGCCCTCCATTGCAAATGGCATACCAACTAATGCGAGAGAGACAGACACCCCCTAAGCCACTTTATACGGTACAAGACGTATGTCAAGCGTGGACCAGTCTCGCGAATGAACGCGTAAAGTCGGTTGGGGGCCGCTTGATCAAGCATTACTGCGGTATACACAAGTACACGTGGGAGGGTAACAACTAAAAGATCAACGCCCACACACTACATCTCGTGTGTTCTACCCGTACTAGCATTACTACGCATAGATCTAGCTCTAATACCAATGTAGGGGTTCCGCGCATAAAAACAATAAATTTTACTCTACGCCCCTGAACCCCTGAAGCTGCCAGGATCTATCCATTAGTAATACAGTAATGGGAGGTGCTTTTCGCGAACTTACCCTTGAATACCAAAAAGCGTTGTCAACGCTTAGGAGAGCGTGGTTGATGTAGACGAGCCGAAGCTGACCTCAAGGTCGTGATGAAGTCCTTGCCCTCCTTCTAGCTCCAACGACTGGAGTACCTCAAGTGTGACACCTCGCGGGGAGTTACACATGTCCGGTGCCTGATGATGACTCCCGCTTCCCTGATCCAGCAGCAGTTGCGGAAGTAGAGCTCCCGGATCCGAATCCTGCAGCGCGACGGCGCTCCGCGTTGAAGATGTCTCTCGCTCGCGCAGTCCAGACTTGGGACCACGGTCACGAGAGAGAGAGAGAGGGGGAGAGAGAAAATATCAATTAGAGGTCCTCCCAAAAGTGGGAAGACCTTTATTGATTATTGGTGTATTTTTCTAGGCCAAATATCCCACTATATATAGGGGGAGGGGAGGTACTACCTCCCTCAAAGTCCCGGTGTGGGACTAAAGGAGAGGAGGGGTTGGGGTGGTCGCTGGCCAGCCCCTAGTGGGCCCCACGGGGGGGGGGGGGGGGGCAAGGCCCAGCCAACCTCCCCCTTGGTCCCTCTCCCTCTCTCCTTTCCCCTAATGGGCCCTCTCGCTCCGGAATTGGCCCATTAAGCCTTTTTGACCTTTAATTGATTTTCTCTTTATTAAATAATTATGAATAAATGATTAAATCAATATGTAACATTCATTCACATATTATTTAATCTCCGTGGCCATGGAACACCTTCCACCTCCACTCCGGACATCCTCCGGATTTACCGAAACCCTTCCGGTTTTCTCCCTTCTTTTGTTCGGTGATTCTACCGATCCTATAAATGCTCTCTAAGCATCATCAAGCCCTTAAGCGTGATACCCCATGGTTCGGTAACACTCCAGACATGGTCGGGACACTCCCGCACCAATGATCAACAGAGGGACCTGGATGGCCATGTGACCCCTGTGCGTTCCACGAAGATCTTTCGTCGTTTGAACCGGGACAGTCGTGTCTTATTCCCTTTGTCACTCGATACTTGCATTGCCCGAGATCTGATCAATGACATCACCATGATCTCGTTACTGAACAATGCTACTTGACTCATTCCGACAAGTGATATCCCCGTGATCTAATCACACGCTGCGCAGCTATTGGATATAACTTCTCCAAGTGGGCCCTTGAGTATCTTCCCGTCACATGGACGGACAAATCCCGCTCTTGACATATATTGCCTCTACGGTCTCCTCCAAGTACCCGAACACACCTTTATAACCACTATTTTACCAGATGGCGTTTGATGCTATCTAAGCACTTTCGGGGGACAGTGATTGATATAGTCTCACGGTCTAAGGAATAGTCTACGAGGGTCCTTTTATAATCATCGTAACTTGAAATTCATGACATGATCGAATCATGATGTTTAGGTTGGGTATTGGTTCATCATCTCATTCTCAGAATGAGATGACCTCATTTCCAACTGGCATAAATGCCACATGATCAGGAAACATGATCATCTGTGGACCAATGAACCAGTGACTAGAGTTTCACTGGGAACCCCTAGTTTGTTTGTATATCACACGTGTATTGATGTTTCCACTCAATACAGTTATAGCATGATATAAAACTTAATCATAAACTATATGAAATATGATAATATTCTTTACTACTATTTGACTCTAGGGCATATTTCCAACAACACAAGGGCCTGAAGGGTCCGACTTAGTTCAATGTTGGGTGGCACGCCGGATCCAACCTCTTCAACATCATGGAGATCGACTGATGCATTCCATCACGTCGTCGAAGAAGGATTCCCTCCGCATCAGCCCCAAAACCTTAGAGCCAAAAGATTAAGCAAGCCAAATCAGATGGATGATAAGGGAGCGGATTGGGAGGAAGATTCCGGAGCTGTCCCTGGACATGCATACAACGGAAGATCCTGTTGTGCCGGTAAGCTTCAACATTAACTCTTTTTATGTGCTCATATTTATGTTATTTTTGCAGTACTGAGATACTTCTCCTTTTTAGCTTGCTGACCTCCCCGAGTCGGAGTTTGCTCCCATCGAGGGATATCCTCCTGAGTTTTCTCAGGATGAGGGTGAATTGGTTCCAATGCCAGACGTCATTCCTCGGGAACACAAAGCTCCGCCATTGGCCATTGGCACAAAATAAGTGCCCGTTGTGAAGAGCTAATCTTTCCTCACAAGGTTTTTATATTTTGCTCGTAATTCCTTCTGAGATGTAATGTTCTTTTTTCTATTACCTTCTCAGAGCTAAATAGCTCATCAAGGGAAAGGGGAAGGGAGCTGTCTCGAAACCCCTATGTCAGTCGAAGCTCAAATTGGCTTCTCCTGCCGTGGCTCCTCTGACTCCTGCTCCTCAGCCTTCTACAGCGCCGAAGATTACTCCATCTCCGACCGTTGTAGAAGATCCGACTTAATCAGCAGAGTCAACGATCCTTGAATCGCAAACTGACGTCACCATGGGTGACTCGGGTATTGATAAGGGCGAACCCTCTTCAGGTAATGATCCCTTGGCAGAGACCTTCGCCGACAATCTTCTGGACAATCCGGGACTTTCCAAACTTGGCCTATCTCGGAAGTCTATGGAGGAGATTCAACAGCTAGCCCGACAATGCCTGGAAAGCCGGACTATCTCTGCCGAAGAAGAAGCGCAAGAAGCAGAGGATATAAAGCACTCTGATCTTCTTGAACAAGTTCATTTTCGCGACGAGAAGCTGAGGACCGGCGAGCTTCACACTGCGCCAGTTGTCCCCCTAACCCTCGTCGAGAAGGTTGTTGTTGAAGTGAATGCGAGCTTGGACAAACTCACTCGCAAACAATATGTAAGTCAGAATTTCAACTCCCATTTTCCTTATTTCATATCATATCCTCTATCCCCCAAGCATGAAGCTGGACAATCAAATTCGGTTTTATGCTTCCTTAGGATGCCAAAGAATGAACTAGTGTAGCCCCCAAGGCTCATGCTGATATTAGTAAAAATATTAGCCCGAGTCTTTAGTAGACTTCTGACTCTGGGTATTCTGACTTACAGAAAGTATATTCCTATTACCAGGATTTGTTGAAGAACATTTGCAACAAGCGGAAAGAAATTAGAGCTCTCCGGCTTGAAAATGCACAATTGAAAGTTTCTAGGGATGAGGCCGAAGGTAAACATTCCAAAACTCAAACCTTGTGTTGTATTGCATAGTCGAATTTTTGTTAAACTGTTGTTCTTTTGACTTACAGCACTAGTGAAGTAGTCCTGTGCTATGATTGAAGAGGCCGAGAATCTTAAGACCCTGGTGGTGGAAAATAAGGAACTTCGCCAAGAGCTGGATAAGCTTAAGGCGGATCATGAGAAGAGCATTGCTCAAATTCTCGAATCCACCTCCATGACCACCGAGGAGTGTGATCGTAAGATTACGCTCCAAGATAAGAAAATCTCGGATCTCAGAAATGATTTGTTCAGAGAAAGGGACATTACCGAGGCACTCCAGGCTGAACTCCAGAGTCTTCGGGAAGAGAAGGCCAAAGTTGACGATGTCATCTTTGGTATGTTTCCCTTTTTCTGACTTATCTACATCTTCCGACTCTTTGGAGTCCGGGTTTACTTGACTTACCCTTTGCATTATATGTGCAGGTCCTCTAAACTTGATGGACTCAGCCTCTGCCAAATCTCGCACCAACCGGCTTACCCAAGTCGGTGATTTGATGCATGACTTCTGCCAATCCCTCGAAGATATTGGCGAAGTTCTCAAGGTTCCATACATGCATAGCATGTCCGGCTTTGAGGTGCGAGATAAGGCCAAGGATATGCCGCAACTTGTTTAGGACTGGAACATGTCCTACGCACGAACCGCCACACAAAACACTCTCACCATGGTTACGAGCCATCATGGAAACATGGAAATCTGGCAAGTAACCAGAGGGTACTGCAAGGTGGACGAAGACGGACAAGAGCAAGACATCAAGGCTATAATGGACTTCTGCACCGGATATTGGTGCCACGTAGCTGATTTAACCAGCTACGACACTCCCTTCTTCACCCGCGTGGACACGCCGCCTCCGCCTTCCAAAGAAACAGCTGAAGTTTCTGACGATGATCAAACCATATCGGATTTGAACATCTTGGAATGTTATCAAAACGTGGCTGATGTATCCAGCGAGCCGGCAGCTCCTACCTCTCCCCCTGCATCATAGAGTATCAAAAAGATCAATGTGTTATTCTAAAAACAATTTGGGTCTGTAAATAAGTAGTATAATACTTTTGCTAGTGCTAAGTTTATTTTATCTATTCAACACTTTTGGTTTTGATATTATGTGCCTGAAATGTTTGCATAAGCACTTGTAATTTTTGTCTGCACTTATCATTTATATGGCTTTCTGCCTTGTCCCTTCATGAGCCGGCCAACTTTTAGCACGGAAACTTTGCCGAGCAACGAAGCTCAATTGCTAAACCAGTTTAAACTCGGAAACAAAGCCGGCTTCCAGTACCAACAATTCACTACTCGGAAAATGCCCGCATCTAGCAATCAAACAAATAACTAAAGTATAGACTTGAAAATTTAGATTTATACCTGAAGGTAGAAATTTTAGAATCAGAAATCTAAACCAGAACAAACATGAGCATAAAGTACTTTCAAGTATTCTGGGATTTTCGACTGTGGCATGATCATTCGGAAATAAGATGGTAAAAACTTCTCAGAAAGATTTTGAGGCAACCAAGACTTTATTTCTCATTGAACATGTACACATATATGATTACAAAGAAAAATAAACTAAGAATAAAAGGGATGTAGCTGAGCAATATTCCATGGTCTGTCTAACTCATCCGGATTTGTATTGCCTCCAGCTCTCTTTCTCTTCTTAGTAGCAAGTCTTTCTTTGACTGGCCGCATATCAGTTAGGTAGTATGAACCATTGTGCAATACTCGACTAACTAAAAATGGCCCTTCCCATATTGGGGAAAGTTTGTGCTTTCTTTGCGGCACAAGCCGGAAAACCAAATTGCCCTTATTGAAAGACCGGTTTCTGACTCTCTGGCTATGATACTTGCGTAACTTCTGCTGATAGGCTGTTGATCTCATCTCAGCAATGAGGCGAACTTCTTCGACTAACTCCAGATCATTTTGTCGAGAAATTTTGGCATCCTCTTCAATATACGCGGCCACTCTAGGAGAAGTGTGAATCAAATCGCTGGGAAGAACTGCTTCTGCGCCATAGACCAAGAAGAAAGGTGTGTATCCGGTTGACCTGTTTAGAGTTGTTCGTAAACTCCATATTACAGAAGGTAATTCCTCTGCCCAAGCCCCCGCAACACGTCGTAGTGGTGCTTCGAGTCTTGGTTTTAGGCCTTGTAGGATTAGACCATTTTCTCTTTCGACTTGTCCATTAGCTTGCGGATGTGCGACTGACGCAATGTCAAGCCAGATATTTTGTTCATTGCAGAATTTAGCAAGTTCTCCCATAGAGAAGTTACTCCCGTTGTCTGTGATAATGCTATGCGGATAACCGTATTGGATTATGACATCCTCGACAAATCCGCTGGCTGTTGCTCCATCACAACTAGTGACGGGTTTAGCCTCAATCCATTTGGTGAACTTATCCACCATCACTAAGAGGTGAGTAAATCCACTTGGAGCCAGTTTAAACGGTCCTACCATATCAAGCCCCCAGACTGTGAGAGGCCATGTTATAGGTATTATTCGCAGCTAATCAGCCGGAACGTGAGCTTGTTTGGCGTACTTTTGGCAGCCTTTGCACGTCTTGACCAGCCGTTCGACATCTGCCTTGGCTGTAAGCCAGAAAAAAACGTGTCGGAAAGCTTTTGCCACTAGAGATTTGACTGCAGCATGGTGACCACACTCGCCTTCGTGGATCTCTCGTAAGATTTCCACTCCTTCTTCCAGAGATACACAGCGCTGAAAGACCCCAGATGCACTCCGTTTATAGAGCTCACCACTAATTATAGTGTAGGCTTTTGCTCGTTGGACGATCTGCCGGCTCAGAAGTTCGTCTTCGGGTAATTTTCCGTCTACCAAGAAATCAAGGAAGGGTTGAGTCCAGCTGGGAATCACAGCCAAAACTGCTACTAAAGGTGAGTCGGATTTGGTCGGATATTCCTTGTCCACTCCCTTTATAGAGGGAACTTTGAGGTGCTCTAAAAAAGCACCATCCAGGACATTTTTCCGGGTAGAGCCTATTTGAGATAGTGCATCTGCTTCCTCATTTTTTGTTCGAGGGATGTGTTGAACTTAAAACCCTTCAAATGATTTAGATAGTTCATCCACGATAGCCCTATATGCCGCCATGTGCTTGTTTGCCTTACAGATACCCGACACTTGTTGAGCAACAAGATCCGAATCTCCATAACACATTAAACGTTGGATGTCGATGTCCTTAGGAATCCAGATTCCATGCAGTAATGCTTCATACTCGACAATGTTGTTTGTTGCCGTGAAGTGTATCTGCAATACAGAGAAAAGTTTATCTCCTTGGGGTGACTTGAGCACCATGCCATCCCCCGAGCGCTTTAGACCCGTCAAAATGCAAGGTCCAATATTCCGACTCCGGCAGGGTCATATTCTCCGTTGTCTCTGTCCAATCAGTGACAAAGTCAGCGAGGATTTGGGATTTGATAGATGTACGAGGTTTGTACTCAATGTCGAAAGCTGAGAGCTCTATGACCCATTTGGCGACGCGTCCTGTGGCGTCACTATTGTTGATTATATCTCTCATGGGAGCTATGCTCACCACGGTAATTGGATGTTCCTGAAAATAATCCCGTAACTTACGAGATGCTAATAACACACCATAAGCTAGCTTTTGATAATGCGGATACCGCTATTTTGATTCAGTTAAGACCTCGCTGAGATAATAAGTCAGACACTGCACCAGGTGTTCCTGATTTTCCTCTGGTCTCTCCACCACCATGACGATATCGACGACCTTGTTTGTCGCAGAGAGATAGAGCAACATCGGTTACTGTGGTTCCGGTGCTGTGAGGATGGGAGCAGATGAGAGTATTGCTTTCAGGTCTTGTAGCGCAGCTTCAACTTCGTCGGTCCAAATGAATTTCTTGGTCTTTTTCAGGATCTTGTATAGTGGTGCGGCTCTTTCACCGAGCCAGCTTACAAACTGACTAACTGCGGCAATGCAACCAGTTAGTCTTTGAATGTCCTTCAGGCGAGTCGGCCTTGAAATATTGAGTATAGCTTTGATTTTGTCTCGGTTTACCTCTATGCCTCTTTGAGACACGATAAAGCCTAACAATTTTTTGGCTTGGATTCCAAAGAAGCACGGGTTAAGCATTATGTTGTATTTTCGTAGATTGGCGAACGTTTCCTCTAAGTCGTAAATCAAGGTTTCCTTCTTTTTGGACATCACCGCAATATCATCCACATATGCATGTACATTGCGTCCGAGTTGATCGTGGAGGCAACACTGCATAGTGCGCTGGTACGTAGATCCTGTGTTCTTGAGCCCAAAGGGCATCATAACGAAACAGAAGGTTCTGAAGGGGGTTATGAATGAAGTTTTGACTTTGTCAGATTCCTTCATCTGGATTTCGTGATAACCGGAATATGCGTCAAGAAAACATAGGAGTTCCGAGCCTGCCGTAGAATCGATAACTTGATCAATCCTACGCAGAGCGAACGGATCTTTGGGACAAGCCTTGTTCAAGGATGTGTAATCGACAAACATCCTTAAATCAGTGGTGTCCTTTTTAGGGACCATTACAGGATTGGCCGACCAATCAGTGTGGATGACATCTTCTATGAATCTGGCTAACTCGAGCCGTGCTAGTTCCTTAGCTATTGCCTTACACTTTTCATCGCCAAAATGTCGTAGGGACTGGTTGACGGGTTTAGCGTTTGGGTGTACATTTAAAGAGTGCTCGGCAAGTTCCCTAGGTACTCCGGTCATGTCAGATGGCTGCCATGCGAAGATATCTTGATTTGCTTGGAGGAACTTGACGAGCGCGCTTTCCTATGCGCTATCTAGGCCTACGCCTATCTGGGTCACGTTGTGAAAGAACATTTCATGTTTTCCTTTGTTTTCCGTGTTAGATAACAATACTATGGAGACTTTTCATGTGTGCTAAGTGTGCAGGAAATTTTCAGGGGGCCGGATAATCCGGCCTACCTCATCTCTCAAGGAAGCCAAGGCGCGTCGCTCTGTGTCCAGTCGGATTTTCTCCCGAAAATCCGAACGGGGGCGGTTTCTCCTCCCCAGGTCGGATAATCCGGGTTTCGCAAGGGCCGCATAATCCGGCCCCCAATTTTCGAGCAAAAGGAGACAAGGCGCGTCGCTCGGTATCCGGTCGGATTTTCTCCCAGAAAATCCGAACTGGGGCGGTTTTTGTTACCCAGGCCGGATAATCCAGCCTTCGCATAGGACCGGATAATCCAGCCCCCAGAAGTTGATCAAGGACAAGCTCGACGCGTCTCACTGTGAGGGGGCGGATTATCTGCCGGATATTCCGAGTCTGGGGCGGTGTTTCCCCAGACCGGATAATCCGGCCCCCAAAGTGTGCAACGGCTGGTTTTTGGAAGTGGGTATAAGTACCCCTTCTTCCCCAACGTCCAGACTTCTTGATTCACTCGAATTTGACCAGACCTTGTGCAAGAGCTCTAAATCTCGATCTCCCACTTCAACCACCCGAAGGTCTTGATCATTGGTGGAATTGAAGGAGGAGAAGTTCATCATCAACATCAAGAATCAAGCGCTTCAACTCCTCTCCATTCACTTGGAGAAATCCCTGATCTAGTATTCTTGTTAATACCTAGATCTTGTTATTGTATTTGACAACTTTGTTCTTGTGGCAGCTTGTTGTCATTTCGGGAGCCTCCAAGTTGTTGTGGAGTTATTGCCGCGCTAGTTGTGTAAAGGCGCCGGTGCCCGCCTCGAAGGGTACCTATAGTGGAAGGTGGATCAGGCCTGTTGTGGCGAGATCCATCGAAGAACAGGGTGAGGCCTTTTGTGGCATGGTGGTCTTAGTACCGCCCACCCCTCCAACGCAGACGTACTTCCCCTAACAAGGAAGGAACTACGGTCAAACAAATCCCGTGTCTCCGCGTGCTTCACTTCGGTTCACTCGTTCCTCTTCCACTCGCTCTTTACTCGCTAGTAGATAGGTTTGCATATAGGGAAATTCCACACATTAGTTTATCTAGAGAATTTACCTTTGTGCTAAGCCTAAAATTCAAAAAGAATTAAAAATTGGTGTAGCACCTATTCACCCCCCTCTAGGTGCCCATACGATCCATTTCAATTGGTATCAGAGCCCCGACTCTTAATTCGGGCTTAACCGCCTCAGAGTAGTATGGGTACCAGGGATGATGGAAATGAGGCTGTGGATAAGGTCATAATGGATGATCTCAAGTCGTTGGGAACAACCTTGTTGAAATCCTTTGAGGCCAAGATGGAGGAGATGAATCAAATGATTGCTCGCCTTACATCATCCATAGCCCCATCTCCATCCTCCTCTGAGGCTCCCACACCATCATCTAAGGAAAAGGGTAACACCAGATCCAAGGATGATGATGTGGATGGTGAAAAACTAAATGGCTCCACCTCCAAAAAGGGAAATGGTAAGGAGGAATATAATGAGGTTCGCCACGTATATTCCCCCGACCCACCTATCCCTCATCCTCATATAAACAATAGGGGTGATCCACCCAAGCTCACTGCATCTTCTTTTAACCAATGGCAATTTCTAATGAAATCTCATGTTTGCAGCTCCTCTATTGAATTGTGGAGGATTATTGAAGAAGGTCTTCATATTGGAGATCAAACCAATCTAACAAGAAGGGAAGTTGTGGATAGCCAGTTGAATGCCACCGCTCTCCACATGATACAGCTGGGTGTGGGTCCCAAGGACATGCCACACATTGAACATCTCAACACAGCTAAAGAGGCGTGGGATGCTCTTACGGACCTTTTTGTTGGAAATGAAAGCATGAGAAGAAACCGGTATGATGCCCTTAGTAACGAAGCTGAGGGATTCTACATGTTGGATGGTGAAAACCATGAGGACATGTATAGAAGACTCAAGGGCATCGCAACAACATTTCGGAAGCATGGGGCCACTCACATTGATGATGCATGGATAAAAAGAAAGTATGTGAGTGCCTTAATGCCTTTCGAACCGACGGATTTGAAGAGCTTGCAAGGCAGACACAACTATCATCAAATGACATCCAATGAAGTCATGCAAGAAATGGCGTCATTCAAAGTGGCGGCAAAGAATGCTGAAGATGCCTGTGCTCGGGCCATTGGAATGCAAAAGGGTGTCAATGTGGCTCTCAAAGCCAATGTTGTTGAGCAAGAGGACGATGAAGGAGTTTTTGAGAGGGTATCCATGGACTGCCCCGATGAGGTCAAACGTGCTCATGCTGAGTACATGGCATTCTATGCAAGGAACTTTTGGAAGGACCCTGCCAAAGCCAAGTCTGAACTTGAGCGCAAGAATGGGTCAAATGGAAGAAGAGAAAGTGTCCCAAGATTGAGAACTTGCTTCAACTCTGGAGATAGACTGCACTTTGTAGCCGAGTGTCCTTATCAAAATAGAGAAGACAATGGTGGCAGGATCATTCTCAAAGAGAAATCCAAAGCTCCGAAGAAGAAGCCATTTGCTAAGAAGAATGGCCCTTTCAAGAAGCAACCCAAGATGGTCCTTGTAGCTCAAGAGGAATACTCCTCCGCAAGTGAAGATGAAGAGGATGATGATAGTTCCCGCGAAGTGGCTGCTATAGCCACCACATCGACTCCCTCCTCTCTCTTCGACTCTCCGAACGAGAACGCCATCAACAACAACGCCACTTGTCTAATGGCAAGAGGATCCGAGGTATCAACTTCTAACTCCTCATTTCCTAAGACTAACATAATTTTGGATATGGATGATCATGATAGTCTTGAAATGAAAGAAGAAGTTATTGCCTTGGATACTTTTTTCACTAACCTACAAGGTGAGCACAAACTCCATTTTGATGCTCTTATGAGTCAACTTGCTCAAGCCAAAGATCTCCTTGAAGAAAAGGGCAGAATTGAAAGAGAAGATGCCTTGGAGATAGCCTCTTTGAAGAATGCCTTGGAAGAGGAAGAGGAAACTTGAGTTTCTTTGGAAGAAAGACTCGAATCCCTAGAGGAGTCACAAGAAGAAGCTGTAGCTCAGCTCATTAAAGAACGTGACCATGCTCTTGCCAAGGTAAATAAACTAAAGAAAGAAAAGATTGATTTTGGGGCTGTTCATGCTAGACTTTTGGAGAAGTTTGATGATCTTGAAAGTGCTCACAAGGCATTGAAGAGTGATCATTCTACTCTAAATGAGTCTCATGACCAGCTCCAAACTCAATTGAAACGGTATGATGTGCCAAATACCTCCTCTTCATCCTTTGGAAAAGAAGATCTTGCAAGGAGTTCTCAACACAAAGGTAAAGGGGTTATTGATGAGATACTGAGCAAGCAAAGGACAAACAACAGTAAAGAAGGTCTTGGTTACATACCCAAGATAAAGAGCAAGAAAAACAACAACAACAAGAAGAACAAGACTGCTCAATCGAAGACTAGCAACATTACCAACGACAAGACTAATTATGATGGTTTTGCAGGGATCAACAATCCTAACTTCGAACTATATTGTGATTCTTATGGTGATGTTTATGCTAGTTATGTAGGGCCTTATGATTGTTACATTCCTTGGTCTATTTGGGTTCCCAAGACCCTTGTTACTAACATGAGAGGACCCATTGAAAAATGGGTACCTAAAACCAAGAAGTAATTTTCTTGCAGGGCTATGCTTCCGGTGGTTCTAAATGGGTACTCGATAGCGGGTGTACGAGTCATATGACCGGAAGCAAGGAGATCATCACGGATATGCGGCCAAACCTTGATCACATTACTATCTCCTATGGTGACAAGTCAAAATCTGAGGTATTGGGCCTCGGCAAAGTTGTGGTTTCTCACGATATCTCT
This sequence comes from Avena eriantha, assembly GCA_910589775.1. Lineage (NCBI taxonomy): Eukaryota > Viridiplantae > Streptophyta > Magnoliopsida > Poales > Poaceae > Avena > Avena eriantha. The sequence goes on from OU342742.1 coordinate 215,063,382, forward strand.
CTCGTGGACGTCATGCTTGTTGAGACCCTCGGGTATAACTTACTTTCAGTTCGTGCCATTGGTAAGATGGGCTTTGTAGTTTACATTGATGCTGATCTAGTGGTACTCTTGTGGAGCAAGTCTCTAAAAGTCGCTTTCGTGGGATATGTCGAAAATGACCTGTACGTGGTGGACTTTTCGGGGAAAACCACTACAGGTCCGATGTGTCTTTTCGGAAAGGCTGACGCGGGTTGGCTATGGCATCGCCGACTAGCCCACGTCAATATGAGAACTTTGCAAAGTCTCCACAAGGGTGGCCACATTCTTGGACTAAAAGAAAATGTCTCTTTTGCCAAAGATCGTGTTTGCGAGGCGTGTGTTGAAGGGAAAATGCATGATTCTCCTCATCGAAGGAAAACTATTATCTCTTCAAAAAGGATTTTGGAGCTCCTTCATGTGGACCTTTTCGGACCTCCATCTCATGCAAGCCTCGGTGGGAAGAAGTATTGTCTAGTGATTGTTGATGATTACTCAAGATACACTTGGGTTTATTTCTTCAAGTTGAAGAGTGAAACTCAACAAACTGTCATCGACTTCGCCAACGAGGTTCAATGTCAACCGAACATCCCCATTCTGGCTATAAGGAGTGATAACGGCTCGGAGTTCAAGAACTACACCTTAAATGAGTTCCTAAGTGAAGAGGGGATAAGACATCAATATTCCGCTGCGTACACCCCTCAACAAAATGGTGTAGCCGAGAGGAAGAATCGAACTCTAATGGACATGGCAAGATCAATGTTGGCTGAATTGAAATCTCCATATAATTTCTGGGCTGAAGCAATCTCTACTGCTTGTCATTCATCCAATCGTTTATACCTCCGCAAGATTTTGGACAAGACTCCGTATGAAATACTTACCGGTAACAAGCCAAACATCTCATACTTTCGGGTATTCGGGTGTAAGTGTTTCTTTCTTATTAAAGGAGTTCGTTTATCTAAGTTTGAATCTAAGGCTCTAGAAGGTATTTTTATTGGTTATGGTGCCGAATCCCACACTTATAGAGTCTACAATAAGCTCTCCAGAACTGTTGTAGAATCTTGTAGTGTGGTGTTCGAGGAAAATGACGGTTCCCGTGCGAAGCAAGTTGGTGTTTGTGATGCAGATGTTAAAATACCCCAAGATTCCATAAGAAGAATGGGCATGGGATTCTTCCGCCCCATTGAGGAACCCCTTGTGGCGGACCGGGAAGAACAATGCTCTACTCATATAGAGCCCTCATCTACACATACGCAACATGCTCCAACCACGGGGGCAACTTCTACACCATCTCCATCAACTTCTGAAGGTCAAGTTGCTTCAGAAAGCTCCAGGCCGGATTTTCCGGTGGATACCAGATTATCCGGCCACCCCGCTCCAGCTGACCATGCAGCTCCTAGTGGTGAAGATATCAATACAAGCTCCAGGCCAGATTTTCCGGCTGACCCCGGATTATCCGGCTCCTCACCAGTTCAAGCAAGTCCCAGGCTTCCTGATGAAGCTGCTGCAAGTACCCCTAGGCTGAATTATTCGGCCTCTCCATCGGCCGGATTATCCGGCCCTGACTCTCCAGTTCTGCAGCCTCCTGTTATGGCTACGGATTCACTTCAAGGGCATGCGTCTCCACCACCTGCTACTGATGTTCCAGCTACTGATCAAGGCGGAGAAAATGCTTCCAATGAAGACTCAAGTGATGAATCTCCTCCACCAAGAGACAACAAACTTATTGAACTTCGTCGCAAGGCTCGGGCTGATCGTAACCTTGAGTTGAGGGGTCACACTCTCGACAAGGTTGTTGGTGATCTTCGACGAAGGGTGTCTACAAGAAGAGAATTGGCCAGTTTTGGTGAGCATCAAGCTCATATCTCCATGGTGGAACCTAAGAAGGTCTTTGAAGCTGTTGAAGACCCAGACGGGGTTGTTGCTATGCATGAAGAATTGAATAATTTTGAGCGCAACAAAGTCTGGAAACTAGTGGAGAAACCCAAAGAGTGCCGCAATGTTATCGGCACCAAGTGGATTTTCAAGAACAAGCAAGATGAGAATGGCATTGTTGTGAGGAACAAGGCAAGACTTGTGGCACAAGGTTACTCCCAAGTTGAGGGCATCGACTTCGGCGAGACCTATGCTCCTGTGGCTCGCCTTGAGTCCATCCGTATCCTACTTGCTTATGCTGCTCATAACAATTTTAAGTTACAGCAAATGGACGTCAAGAGTGCCTTCCTTAACGGTCCTCTACATGAGTTGGTATACGTAAAGCAACCCCCGGGGTTTGAAGATCCTAACTTCCCGAACCATGTCTACAAACTCGATAAGGCACTCTATGGCCTTAAACAAGCCCCACGTGCGTGGTATGAGCACCTTAAAGAGCTTTTGTTAGATCATGGCTTCGAAGTTGGGCAAATCGACCCCACTCTTTTTACTAAGAAGGTTAAGGGGGAGCTCTTCGTATGCCAACTATATGTAGACGATATCATCTTTGGTTCTACTAACAAACCTTTTAACGATGAATTTTCAAAGCTTATGACTGACAGGTTTGAGATGTCTATGATGGGGGAATTACGGTTCTTTCTTGGATTCGAGATCAAGCAACTTAGAGAAGGAACCTTTATTAATCAAGAAAAGTACATCCAAGACATGCTCAAGAGATTCAAGATGACGGATCTAAATGGTGTCGCTACTCCAATGCAAACAAAGTGTCATCTCGAACTCAACCCTCATGGTAAAGATGTGGACCAAAAGGTATACCGGTCCATGATCGGCTCTCTTCTTTACCTCTGCGCATCTAGACCCGATATTGTGTTGAGTGTGGGAGTGTGTGCAAGGTATCAAGCAGCTCCTAAAGAAAGCCACTTAGTGGCAGTCAAGATGATCTTTTGATATTTGGTTCATTCCCCCAACTTTGGTCTCTGGTATCCCAAGGGATCCAATTTCTCTTTATGTGGTTATACTGACTCAGATTGGGCTGGTGATAAGGATGATCAGAAATCCACTTCTGGAGCTTATCAATTCTTAGGAAGATCTCTTGTATGTTGGTCCTCCAAGAAGAAGAATTGTATATCTCTCTCCACCGCCGAAGCTGAATATGTTGCTGCTGCCAGCGCTTGTACTCAATTATTGTGGATGAGGCAAACTTTAAAGGAATACGGTGTCAATTGTGAGAAAGTGCCTCTTTTATGTGATAATGAAAGTGCTATCAAAATTGCGTACAATCCAGTTCAGCACCCAAGGACGAAGCATATTGAGATTCGGAATCATTTTATTCGTGACCATGTTGCTCGAGGCGATATTGATCTATCTTTTGTGAGCACGAAGAACCAACTGGCGGATATTTTTACAAAGCCACTTGATGAAGCAAGATTCTGCTATTTGAGGAATGAGCTAAATATCATTGATTCCGGGAGTTTGTCTTGATTACCCATGCACTCACTCGTACATCTCAATCCTTGTTTGGTCTAGGTGTGGGCATGGATATAGGGGGAGTGTGGTCCTAACTTATTGGGCTAACCCTCCCCCCATAATGCCAATAGCAAGTTATATCATTTCTCTTAATATCATGTTGTGATATGTGAGCTTATTGATGAGTATTGGTCGTGAACCCAAGATATATCTTCGCGGTGTCACACCATACACTCCAACAAGGTGGCTTCGGCCACCGCCCTCTCCCTTGTGGAGAATTGGATCTTTTTGGATGTTCTTTGCTCTCTCATGTTCTTATGGGAATCACACTCAATCTTGGCTTTTATTTGATTTGGATTTTGCAATTTTGAGTGTCTAGTACCATCTCAGTTTGGCTTTCTTAATCCTAAGCCTTCCCTACCCCTAAGCCATCTATTCTTGCACACAAGTCCCTTGTACACCTTGTGGGGGTGTTGTTTGGGGATGCGTGGGCCTAGTTCTGTGTATAACAGAATCCCAGAATTTAGGAGCATCGCTCTTCTCCCTTTTTGGTGTCTCGATGCCAAAGGGGGAGAAGTAGTTCTATTAGGTTGTCCGTGGATTTGCATGGGTCGGGCATAAGCACTTGCAATTTTTATTCGTTATTTCTTGCTTATGCCCATTTAGCATGAACTTTTAAATTCGTGGTTTGTGTTTTGTGGTTGAGACTTCATGTGGTTGTCTGGATGATACCTATGGACTTCATATCATGGATTATGCTCATGGCTATATCTATTCATATCCTATTGCTGGAGGTTTATCACGGAAGGCACGCGCTCATAATGGTTATCCAATAATAATTATGATTCTTATCAAGGATGCCTATTCTCTACTTCGGTGGTATGTGCTTTTGCCCTTATGTCTATGGAATAGATTCACCTATTTGTGTGCATTTGTATTGCAATGCAAAACTCTATTATGCACACATTGAGGGGGAGTCCCTTTCATAGTTATCTTTGTTTGTCTTGTGTCTTTCTCCTGGAAATCCTGGTATTGTCATCTAACACCAAAAAGGGGGAGATTGAAAGAACATTTCATGTTTTCCTTTGTTTTGCGTGTTAGATAACAATACTATGGAGACTTTTCATGTGTGTTAAGTGTGCAGGAAATTTTCAGGGGGGTTGGATAATCCGCCCTTCCAAGGGCCGGATAATCCGGCCTACCTCATCTCTCAAGGAAGCCAAGGCGCATCGCTCTGTGTCTAGTCGGATTTTTTCCCGGAAAATCCGAACTGGGGCGGTTTTTCCTCCCCAGGCCGGATAATCTGGGTTTCGCAAGGGCCGGATAATCCGGCCCCCAGTTTTCGAGCAAAAGGAGACAAGGCACGTCGCTCGGTATCCGGTCGTATTTTCTCCCGGAAAATCCGAACTGGGGTGGTTTTTCTTCCCTAGGCCGGATAATCCGGCCTTCGCATAGGACCGGATAATCCGGCCCCCAGAAGTTGATCAAGGACAAGCTCGGCGCGTCTCACTGTGAGGGGGCGGATTATCTGCCGGATATTCCGAGTCTGGGGTGGTGTTTCCCCAGATCGGATAATCCGGCCCTCACTTGGGCCGGATAATCCGGCCGCCAAAGTGGGCAACGGATGGTTTTTGGAAGGGGGTATAAGTACCCCTTCTTCCCCAATGTCCATACTTCTTGATTCACTCGAATTTGACCAGACCTTGTGCAAGAGCTCTAAATCTCGATCTCCCACTTCAACCACCCGAAGGTCTTGATCTTTGGTGGAATTGAAGGAGGAGAAGTTCATCATCAACATCAAGAATCAAGCGCTTCAACTCCTCTCCATTCACTTGGAGAAATCCCTGATCTAGTATTCTTGTTAATACCTAGATCTTGTTATTGTATTTGATAACTTTGTTCTTGTGGCAGCTTGTTGTCATTTCGGGAGCCTCCAAGTTGTTGTGGAGTTGTTGCCCCGCTAGTTGTGTAAAGGCGCCGGTGCCCGCCTCGAAGGGTACCTATAGTGGAAGGTGGATCAGGCCTGTTGTGGCGAGATCCATCGAAGAACAGGGTGAGGCCTTTTGTGGCGTGGTGGTCTTAGTACCGCCTACCCCTCCAACGCAGACGTACTTCCCCTAACAAGGAAGGAACTGCGGTCAAACAAATCCTGTGTCTCCGTGTGCTTCACTTCGGTTCACTCGTTCCTCTTCCACTCGCTCTTTCCTCGCTAGTAGATAGGTTTGCATATAGGGAAATTCCACACATTAGTTTATCTAGAGAATTTACCTTTGTGCTAAGCCTAAAATTCAAAAAGAATTAAAAATTGGTGTATCACCTATTCACCCCCCCTCTAGGTGCCCATACAATCCATTTCACCTTGGAGGGGTCATCATCCTTCAACAACATCTTCTTCGTCTCTTCCGATGCCTTGAACTCTGGATTCGGCTTTGTCACCTCCTTCTTTGTCGCGGGCATCTCAGACAGATCTATGGTCTTCTTGATCTCCTGATACTCCTGGGCATGTAGCACGGCTTCAGCAAAGGTGGCATTTCCGTCCTCGCACTCTCGCGCCTTCTTCGGGTCTCGCCTGATGGTGATCACGCCGTTGGGACCTGAAATTTTCATCATATTGTAAATGTAACACGGACGAACCATAAAAGCCTAGTAAGCCAGACGTCCAAATATAGCGTGGTACGCGCTCTTGAACGGGACCACTTCGAAGGAAAGTGCTTCCGTTCGGTAGTTCTTTGGAGTTCCAAAGGTAACATCCAAAGTGATTTCTCCCAGGCAATTTGCTTGTCTTCCTGGGACAACTCTGTGAAAGATCACAAAGCTGTAATTCAGCTAGGTCTCCGAGATCTTCATCTTGCGTAGCGTTTCGACATACAGAATGTTAATGCTGTTGCCACCATCCATGAGGGTGTTGGAGAAACCATAGCTGTCAATAAGTGGATTGACGACTAAGGCGTATTTTCCTCGCCTGTCCAACTTATGCGGATGATCCACGCGGTCAAAGGTGATTGCTACTTCTGACCAGTCCAAGAATTGAGGGATAGCCGGAACAGTCGCATTGAGCTCATGAAGAACTGCTTTCTTGACCTTAGCTGGTTGAGATCCGAGGAAGGTGACGTAAGTGTCTTTCTTTGTCGGGAAAGTTCTTCTTCCCTTCCGGCTTGGGATTTGAAGCATCGGCTTCCTCCATGTCGGAATCATCCTTGGTCTCTTTATCTTTTTCGGGATTCTTCTTTCCCTTCTTCCGCTTAGCCCTGTAGCCAGCGGTATCATCTTTCTTGATGTCATCATTGAAACGACACTCGGCATTTGTGTGGGATGATCCCCCAGTGGCGTCTAAGTGATGCACACATGGGTTATTGGCAATGTTGGACCAAGAGTAGGTTTTGCCAAGTTGCTGGTCTCCTCTACCTTGGACTCTTGATGTCCCACCACCGCGTCCATGGCCACCGCCACGCCCTCCTCGTCCTCCAGACCCAAAAGTAGCAGTGACTACTGCCGTTTCCGCATTGGGTTTTTCTTCCGAGGTGTTCTTACGCTTCTGAGCTTGCTGCTTCGGTTGTTTTGCCGACTATGGCACAACTAGGGCGTTAAGTAATCCCTCTACATCGTCGTCAGCATCTGCATACTTGCTCACTGTTTCTATCATCTCTCCCAAATCAGTGACCTTGTCACACTTCAAGCGATGACGTAGTAAACCAATTGGGAGTCCTGCAATGAAGGTTTCAATCGCAATTGATCATTTACCCCTTCACAGGAGTTTTTAGTGTCGATCCATCGTCCGAGATAATCTCGGCAAGTTTCTCCAGCTTTCTGGGTGCAACGCTGTAGGTTTCCTACCGTACAGGGCCTCCGATATGTGCCTTCGAAATTCCGAAAGAACGCGCTTTGCATGTCATACCAGTTGTGGATGGTGTTCTCTGGAAGTTCATTGAGCCATGATCGTGCCGTCTTCTGCAACATGAGTGGGAGATATCGGGTCGCGACCAGGCTGTTTCCCCCTTTCACGATACATCAAGCCTGGAAAAAATCTTGGAGCCAAGTATCTGCCCGAGCCATACCGTCGTATGCATGAATGTGCCTTGAGATAGCAAATCCTTCTGGGAATTTTGTGGCTCTTATGCGTGGTCCGGAGCACTTTGGGCCCACGTATATATCACCATTTTCATAGTGTCGCGCCTCTACGTTGGAGTTAATCCTGTGCCTTGCGTCACTTGGGGACAAAGATCGTCCTGAATGATGGCTATGGCTGTGGTGCCTTGGAGCCGGACTCCGACTTCTGCCACCACCTCCTCCGCAACGACGCCCTCCTTGGTCTCCTTGGGAGTCATTGTGATGGCTGCTTGGTGGAGAGGGTGGAGCAACTGGATTGTTTTCGGATGATCGCCGTCCTCCGTTCGGAGCATCATTATTCTGGTTCTAGGGAGGATCTTCATTACGACGAGTCCCCTGCTGGCTTGCCTCAGCATGGTGTTCGTCGTTTTTTCGTCCGTTAGCCGGACGACTTGTATGTCTAGGAGGTGGCATTCTTTGACGTTCCTCCTCCCGACGTTTCTCTTTGTCTTCTTCCCTGCGATTGTTCGACTCTCGCCGGGGAGGATTCTTCGGATTTAGTGCAGCAATTGCCTCTTGCTCCGCAGCTGGAGTAACATTGCGCCAGTCACGTGCAGCTTTGTGATGCTGTCCTAAAGATCCGGTTCTTGAGTAGTTGTCTTCTCAACGGTCGTAACGGTGATGCTGTTTCGGAGCGCGTTGGGGTCTTACGTCATTCCAGGCCGGATCCATGCGGCATTGGCCAGATTGGGAGACTAGTTTTCCGCTTCCGGACAGGGCGGCCTTCTGCTGTTCCAGACCCTTGTTGAGTAGCTTAATGCCCAATTGAATCTGCTCTGGGCCTGGATTATTTGCTATGATTTCTCGATCCGCAACAGTGTTTTGTACTGGTGTTGGATACACCCAGTCTCCCTTGCTGTCGAGTCGACGCATCCCATGGTCTCCTCCAAAGAGGACTTTGTGAATTTCTGGGAATTGGTCGTCACGAGTGTGACGTTTCCGGGTCTTCCGATGCTGCTGAGAGATGTACTTCTGTGCAGCTGCCATGCGTTTCTTTTCTTCCTCAATGTTTTTTGCCTCATCAAGGAGTACTTGGTGATGCGCTTCTAGGGCCTAGGCCCTTTCATCCAGCTCTTCAGCAGTAAGTTCTGTAGCTGTAGGAATAGGTGTGGTTAGTGAAACATCGATGAGTTTACGCGCACCTTCGGTGATCACGTGTCCATCCACCGACTCTTCTTTGGGCTCTTCTGGGATAAGTGCTCCATCCGAGTCTTCCTCGTATTCCTCAGCAATCACCTCCTTTGTTGGAAGCTCTTTTGTTGGGAACTTGTTCTTCTTCTTTGCCTTCTTGGCAGCGCCGGTAGCAAAGACGGCTTTGGGTCCGTTTCCCAGAGTCAAGCTCTGATCGGTACTTTCGGACATCTGGAGCTTGGGATTATCTCTGATCTCCGTATCATCCTGCGCTTTGGGAGAGTTTTCCCCAGATCCTTCATCCATGGCTTCTCCTTCTTCTGTAGCTAACTTTCAGAAATTTGCCTACGTCATCGAGTCATCTGAAGATGCGGGTAAGTCGGTGTTTATTCCAATCGCCTCCAGCACCGAGTCGGTGTTGTCTCCAGCATCGGCAAAGCTAGATCCAGATCCAACGTATCCGACGAAGTGCGATGCGTGGGTCCTAAGGTAGTTGCGGATTTCCTCGTGGGCTTCTCCGAAGATCTTGATGGTTTCGAGAACCTCATCCACGCATGCGTCTTGCATCATCATGCGCCTCAACGTGTGCCTTAGGAATGGTTGATCTATTCCGGCGTTGGCAGGGCCGGAACCAAGGTTGTTGCTGCGATCCTCCTAGATTTTGACTTCAGCGGGTGGATCAATCTGGGATTTGGCCTTGCTAGGGAGATCCACTCCAGATTCGACTTGAACTGCAAGGTCTGCTTTAGGCTCGGATTTCTCCACTATCTCCGCAACAAGTGCAGGCTGGGTGGGATTAGGGTTTTCTGAGATTCGGAACTCTGCCGCCTCTGCGGACAAAGGGGACCCAGAAGTTTCTTCTGCCTCTATCATCACCGCTAGGGTGGGTGGGACAGTTTTAGCGAATCCGATGTACACATCGATCTCGCCGAAAGACATGATGGTGTAGGAAGTCATGGCCTCCCTAGCCGGAATCCAGGTCTCGTCGAGAACGATGAGAGGGATGTCGCTGGTGTAGAGGATGCGACCGACGATGATAGTCTCGCCGATTCCGATTCTTGCAGATTCCGCTCGGAACACAGATCCGAAGCTCACTTGCCCCACGATGGGCGCCAACTGTTGTCGTATTGATGAATAGTACACCATGAGGGGGTCCTCGAGGCGTGTGGAAGAGAGGGATGTGAGACGTACGGTGTTTCGGGATGGTGAGCACACAAGTTTACCTAGGTTCGAATCCGCCAGCTTTGGATGGATCCTACTCCTGCTAGCAATCCAGTAATACGGCAGAGCTGGAATATGGGTTACAAGGGTTTCTCCTGTGCGAGTTGAGATTGTAGACTATTGTGAGGGTGCCCTAAAGGCTCTCCCTAGGACGGCTAATATAGATATCCGGCCTAGGGTTTACAGGAGAGATCTATCCGGCTACGACTAAGAGTCAGTTACAGAGTACATCTTGAACTACAAGTAACACTATGGGCCTATGTCGGTAAGTCTTCTGGGCCTTCCCACTCCGTCTCTTCTCCCTTACTGGGCCGCCGTGAAGCAAAGCTCTAACCCAAAGTGGGCCACCCTGGTCAGTGAGTTACAGTGAGGATACCCGGAAAGTATATCCCCAACAAACGCTACATGGGAATTCTTAAGCACTATGTTAGGAATTGAGCATGTCCAGAGGGAAGCATCATCGAGGTCTATGTAACCGAAGAGGTTGTTGAGTCTTTCCTTTATTACATGGTACGTCTTGACCCGGTAGGCGTGCCTAGGTCTGTCCATGAGGGGAAGCTTACTAGTGTCAAAATGAGTGGAAAGATCAAGTTTAGACCTACTAACACTGAATATAATCAGGCTCACTTTGTTGTGATGAAGCACATGGACGATATCACTCTATACATGGAAGAACATCGTGACGTTCTATGAGCAATGCATCCCCATCGACGTTCGATCGAGACACTCCACGTCGAGGAGTTCAGCACCTCGTTCAGTGATCAAATACGTGATGTTGAAGCAAAAGATCCCAGAATTACTACTCTAGAAAGAGTCCCTACATGGGAGGTCAGACAATTTCAGGTGTACAAGATCAATGGGTACACATTTTCAATGAGGAACAAAGATAGCACAACAATAACACAAAATAGTGGTGTAGTTTTAGAGTCAATTGAAGAAAATGAAGAACTTACATAGCTCTACTACGAATACATATAAGAGATTTGGGAGCTAGACTATGTGGATTTAAAATTTCCATTGTTTCGTTGACGTTGGGCTTATAAGAATCAGGTGGATCCAAATGACTATGGATAAACTACCGTGCACCTTAATCGTGCTGCTTACAAGAACGAGCCATTCATACCAGCTAACCTAGTTCATCAAGTCTTCTACATCGTCGACCCAAATAATAAGAAGAGACATGTAGTTATGCCATCAAAAAGGAGTATCATCGGTGTGCATGGCATGTTCTCCGAGGAAGATTACAACAAGATCGATGATGTTCCTGGCCCTTCCTGCTCGGTCAAGCAAAGAGACCAAGATGAGGTTCTTCTAGAAGAACCGCACATTCACGATCTAGAACCTGAAGTATAAATAATCCAAACATTTGTATGAATTTGTAATAAATTTATAAGTAGTTACAAAGAATATTTGGAATAATTGAAGGGCAAACAAAAAAATCTAACTGACGAACACCATAGCCAAGATCTATCTATGTAGATATACACTAACGAGCGGGATACGGTGATCATACCTTTAAAGACCGAAAGAGGGATTACGTTCTGGCATAAACATTGCTAATGTAGCCGAAGCGTAGCCGACCTCAATGGCGAGAAGGCTTCAAGTGTACAACACCACAAGTGGCGGTGCCTCCAAAGTTTTACACACGTCTGGTGTAAAGACGTCTCCTGGGCCTCGGGCCAGCAAGGCAGTGGAAGAACAAGATCCTGACCGACTCCAAGTGTATGACAACATGCATATGGTGGAGAAGTCTCTACCTCCTAGCGCACGTTCCAAACAAGGGAACACCAACGAGAGGGAGAGAGGAAGGGAGAGAGAGAATGGCAAGCCAATTGGGATGAGATTTAGGGGAGGACTCCACCCCTATATATAGGAGAAAACTAGGCACTTCCCACCCTCTAAGCGCCGGGGGTGGGAATAAACTTGGGAGGAGGTGGGGGAGGATGTCCGGTGGTGGGGGTGGGCCCCACCCACGTGCCAAGCCACCCAAGGCTGCCGGCGATGGGAACCACCCACCCCGCGCACCCCAAGCCCTCCATGGGCCTGCGGCTCCCTCTTGGGCCCTCGTAGGGGTTTTGCCCTTTTTCTTTTATTTAAATAAATATAATTAATAATTAATTCCATTAATTAAATATTAAATACTTATTTTTAATTCCTATTATTCGAAACTCCTTTCGATCATCTTCCGAAAATTTCGGTATCTCTCCGGAATGATTCTGGTTCTCTCTGTCATATTTCTCTTATGGCCATGGATCATCCCTAAACGTCTGTACCCTTAAGCGTGACACCCTTATGGTTCAGAACAATTCATACATGATCGAGACATCTCTCCAATCAATGGCTAACAATAGTGTTTAGAAACTCATGATGGTCCCTTCACAATCAACAAAAAATATTGATCGCTTGAACCTTCAGACCTTGAGTCCCACTCCCTTTGCACTAGGATACCTGGTTTGTCCAAGACCTGATCTCCTATACCGCTATACCCAGTTCAATCTTGTTATTGACAAACACATTTACTCGTTCCTATGATATTATATCCCTATGACCTAGTCACATGCTTGCAAGCTCATTGATGTAATCTCATACTGGGCCCAGAGTATCTATCTGTCACTCGGATAGGAAAATCCTGATCTTGATGCATGTGCCTCAACATATTCCTTTGGAATACCCAATACACACATTTATGACCACCCTGTTATGGTGTGATAGTTGATGTGATCAAAGCAGTCACAAGAGATAGCGATTAAACATGATCTCACAGTTAAAGGATAGAGTTACTACGCTTTGCGAGATATGCAATGTCGAACTTGGTGGTCGAGTGTGCCCATAACTTCATCCAATGAAGTGACCTCGTTGTTAGTTGTTGTGGTAAGAAGTCCATGATCGGAAAACCTCAATCATCAGTTGCCCAACGAACTAATCTAGAGGATACTGGGGACCTGGTTTGTTTATATACCACACCTGTATTTATCTTTCCACTCAATGCTACAAGAAAAGTTTCCTTCCGCAACAACTTGGCCAGACGGTCGTCGTAGAAGGCGCGTCTTTCGCGACTAATTTCTTGGCTCGCCCGTGGCCGATGGAAAACTTTTTTTCCCGGTTTCATGCCCCTCTACTACAAAGGATCCGCTAAAAACATGGAGGAAGCTCGGCTACCGCGTGGTAGAAGCAAGATTTTCGTTTCCTCGCGTGAAGTTGACTCGCTGAAGTCTTTTGAGGCATGTGGGTCCCGAACGTCAGTGTCTCTAGCGAACAATACTTTTCGGTCGCGCCTCCCTGATTTGAACTCAATAACGTTGCTCGATGCGTTTGCCGTTTAGTCAGGCTGCTAGGTCCCACATGTCAGCCTCTCATTAGAAGGACCGTGTGTATGATGGAATTTTTTTCCTTCGCTCGTGCTACCCTGTTCCGAAGTTGATAACGCTGCTCGATGCATCTACCATTTAATCAACCTCCTAGGACCCACATGTCATCCTCTCATTAGAAGAAACGTGTGTATAATGGAATTTTTTTCCTTGGCTATTGCCTCCCTAATTTCAACTCGATAACGTTGCTCGATCTATCTGTCGTCTAGTTACGCTGCTGGGTCCTCCATGTTAGCCTCACATTATAAGAATCGTGTGTATGATGGACTTTTTTTCTTTGCTCGCGCTACCCTGTTCCGAACTTTATAGTGTTGCTCGATGCATCTACCGTTTAATCAAACTCCCGGACCCCACATGTCATCCTCTCATTAGAAGAAATGTGTGTATGATAGAATGTTTTCCCTCGGTCGTGCCTCCGTGTTCCGAACTTGATAGCGTTGCTCGCTGCATCTACCGTTTAATCATGATGCAGGGCCCCACATGTCATCCACTCATTAGAAGAAACACGTGTATGATTGAACTTTTGCTCTCGGTCGCGCCTCCGTGTTTCGAACTTGATAGTGTTGCTTGATGCATCAGCCGTTTTTCTAGGATGCTGGCTCCCCCATGTGAGGCTCTCATTAGAATAAACGTCTGCATGTTGGACTTTTTTCTCACTCGCGCCTCCCTGTTTCGAACTTGGCAACGTCGCTTGTGGCAGAGCGTGTATAAGGTCGTGCTACTAGGTCCCACATGTCGGTCTCTATAAATCAAACCTGCACATGATGGACTTTTTTCAGCCGCGTCCGCTGTTTGAACCTTGGCAATGTTGCTCGATTGGCAGCCGTGTCTGGTCTTGCTGCTGAGGCCCCCATGTCAGCCTCTATGGTATGTTCTGGTGGGTGGGTCCCCGATGCCAGCCTCTCTGTAGAAGTATTTAACTTTTTTTTCAAACCCGACCATTAAACTCGAGGGATGCTGTAGGTTGGTGGGTCTGTGATGTCAGACTCTCCGTAATGCGATATTAAAAAGTAAACCCTTTCTCGAAAAAAGTAAACCCAAGATATATATAAATATGTACACACATGGGATTCAAACTAAAGGCCTTCAAATCAAATCAAATAGACATAAACTGAGTGTTTTTCCACTACACCAAAGATACTGATAGAAATTGAATCATTAAACATGTATTAGTACTACAACTTATGTATCAGTCTTCTAAAAAATATTTTGTGTGTCCATGTTATCTCTCCTAAAATAAAAGAGTAGTGCTACTGGAACCTCGATTTATAAAAAGCCACATAATGGATTAGTTTCTTAAAAACATGGGTAGGCAGAGTTTTTTTAGAGGTGGGGGCAATGCCAAAAAGGCCAAATTAAAAAGTTTTTGGGCTATGGTCAATGGGCTCCTATCTCGAATTTCACTGGGTTGTGGCTCGCCAGATTCAAACACAGACCTCATCGAGGGAGAAAAAAGCGATAATTCCTTTGACAAATATTCATGTAAAAATATCTAATGAAAACACACCACATGCGCCAAAACAGGGCTGGTATCCAATGACTTCACTTGGCGAAATCACGCTCTATATATTTACCCTCTTATCTCTGTCCAAAATGCATCCAACGGTTCCGATGATACAAAGGCAAAAGCTCTAGAGCAAGCAGCCAACAATAACGACAAAACTTTTGACAAATTCAATACCATTTGAAAGATTAAGGAGGAAAGAATAATAAGACATAAAAAATCGATAGATTCCTAGTTCATATTCAGCAACACTTGACCAATTCAAAAGGATTTCAAAGTGACTGATTCAGCAATACAGACACTGAAATTCAATATCACTACAGAGAGAGACAGTTCTTGTTTCAGCTCTAAAAACCATGCCACGTGATCAGTTTGCCCTTTTCTCCAAACACACTCGATCACTGGAACACAATCATTGTCATAATATTTGGTAGGGAATCGTCATATAGATACAGATATACCATACCAGTACATACTAGTCATAGCTCCAATCCAGCAAAAGGTTATCATAGTTTTACCACCCATATATGATCTATGATCAGTGGAGATACGACAACCACATAATTAATTACAATAGCATGCGGCCAAAGAGCTAGACAGCTAGGAAGTTCATGAACTACATGCGGTATTCAGGACATCCAGATACATCGACCTTGACCGTTCTTCCAATAGTAAGTTTGGCTGCTTTTCGGAACTTGATCCACTTAGAAGTAGCCGCCAAGCACCCATCAGTCGAGTTAATGGCATAGCGTCCCTCGATTTGCAATCCTTCGCTCTACATCGCGAAGACTATTGTGCCCTTTCATCTGGCCTAGAGTTGCTTTGTGGCACTCTTAGGCAATTTCTAAGTCAAAGCAAGAGTTAGACGCATAATTACAAAGAGCAATGCACTGAATCATGTGAAACTTGAGAAAACATTCATAGTAGTTTATATGCCGCCATATACTCACAAACATAATCCAGTGCGACCTTGTGATGAGACATGTGTAGGATATGGTCTGACAGGGTGCTTCCCGGGGTGATGAAGGAGCTTGTGCCGGTGCCTGTGCTGGGGATGGTGCTGGTGCAGGAGATGGTGCCACTAATTATAGAGGGGATGGTGTAGGAGCCAGAAGACCTAGAAACGGTGCCGGCGCCAGCAGCTTGATGCTATATTCCTTCTGAGGGGTAGCTAAGCTGACTGCAGGGATGGTAGAGGTAGATGAGAAGTGTAAAAGCAAAATGGTCTCTTATACAACAGTTAATCACAAGAAAGTGATCAGAGGATATGATGAGTATACAAGCAAATTAAGTTACTACCTCCATTCTTTCTCCTTAGGTCAACAGGTGCTGGAGCAGGAACTAGGGCCAATGTCGTTGCTGGTGCCAGCAGCTTGATGCTGGTTACCTTCTAGGGGGTAGGTAAGGGGACTACAGGAGTGGTCAGAGAGGCATATGAAATGTGGACAAGAAAAATGTTTTCTTATACAATAGTAACTCCTAGACAGAGATGCGAGTATACAAGCGAATTAAGTTACTACCTCTATTCTTTCTCCTACTGAGGTCAACAGGTGCCATTGCAGGAACTGGGGCTGGTGCTGGTGCCGGTGCTAGCAGCTTGATGATGGCACCCTTCTAGGTGGTACATAAGGGGAAGCGGACTGCAGAAGTGGCTAGGGTCATATGATGAGTAAATACAATGGTGCAGAACATTTAGTCGCGAGAAAATCATTAGAGGTTGTGATGAGTACAGAAGCAAATTAATTAGTACTACCTCTGTTTTTGGTCCTTCGGTCAAAAGGTGTACAATGGCGTGCAAGTATCTGCCCAGGCTTGCTAAAATTGAATGATACCTCGTCCCCCTACTTTAGACCATTCTCACGGACATACTTGGACCAACCTTGGCCACCCAAATAGGTGGTGTCCATCGTCTAGGAGACATCCACATCATATAGTTGCCGCATGCATTTAGGGCCCTCACTATACCGAGTTAGAAACTTGTCGTTTCCGAACATCTTGTTTATAATGGGGCGAGCGACACAAGGGACAACCTTCATGAGAAAATTGATACAGAAGTAAGGCGACAACAAAAAAAGTGAGATACAAGATCTTACATCAGGTCAATCTAAACCACTTGGAATCCATACCTGATACCATTGGTACCCTTTGCGAAGGGTGTCCATGCACCATTTTTCTTCCCTCTGCCTTTGGAATGGCATACAAGGGCCCCCTTTCAATCCACAAGCTTGACAAGAGGAGGGTAGCAGAAAGGGCTGAGCAGCTGGTGCGTGGTACTGATTGAAATTAAGTGGAAAGGTTAAATTATGTAAAAGCAAGTAAATCTAATAATATAATACAAAACCATTGCCTGTAATGCACATAGATTTTATTTTTGTGAACTTATAATGAGCGTAAACATATAGTACTAGCTGATAACAATAACATGGAAAATCATAACATGTGAAATTGTGGATTTCCGAATTATACCCACTTCTTAGAGAGGTCACTTCCCACCTGAGTACTGTGTTGGCGCTTCCTCGTTGTGTAGAGGATGTCCTCTTTTGGTGCGGGCATCCGAAATCTACTAGCCTCTACAGCAGCCTCAGCCTCCGCAGCAGCACCTTCAATCTACATAAAATAACAATAGAGCTCAACAATTCAATACTATGTAAAGTTTGACCATGTTTTTAGAAGAAAAAAATATAATATGAATTATATATCCTTGGATACATCATGAAAGATATATTCACGTCATATATATAATATCATAGTTTTTGTTTTTGTCAAAAGTTTGGTCAAACCTTCCGTCGCTTGACTTTTCAAAAAATATACTACCTCCGTCCCAAGGCTTAAGGCCTATAATTTTTTTGAAAAAATTCAAACTACATAAAGTTTGACCAAGTTTTTAGAAAAAATATTAATATTTACAATATGAAATATATGCCCTTGGATACATCATGAAACATATTTTCACATGGTATCTATATGATAGCATAGTTCTTGATAGTTTTTTCAAAAAGTTTGATCAAACTTTCCGTAGCTTGACTTTTCAAAAAAATTATAGGCCTTAGCCCTTGAGATAGAGGGAGTATATGCCTAAGCCTTGGAACAGAGGGAGTACAGTACATGGTAGTCTGACTGTATGAGACAGTCTGACAGATCTAGATCTGGATTCACATAAACACAATGCCAGAATTAATAAAATCACACATATGTTTCTAAACATCTGATAAGCATGCATGACACCAAGCGGGTAATACTTAAATCTGATTGCACCATGGTAATAAGGGTATTAAGAACACATACCTTTCTCTTTAAGTTGGGTCCTCCCATCAGGTCGGTGGCCTTGCACTTGTTTAGTGAGTAGTGGTACTGGCCGGATCCTGCGGCATGTGGGGGTACCATTCTGTTTGCCACACTTGGAGCACCGCACGTTCGCAGGTATGTACCACCATGCTATAGTAAATGAAGAAGAGATGGTGTCACAGAGGCTTCCACAAAAACAAGATGCAGACAGATACAACTTTTAGCACAGGGATACATCCAGGTTGCAGCCAACCACTTTCAGCATTGGAAAGAATGGAAGAACGCAACGAATATACTGCTACATGACCTTTTTACGCAACTTTTAAGGGAACTAACGGGACCATCCCTGTCCGTAGTGGCCGTGTGTGCCACTGACCCATAGTTATCCATATAGAATCTGACGCAAAATCCGTTGCACAGTAGTAGCAACTAATGGTTATAGAAGTGAAGAACACCGAAATCGAACCTGACCAAATGCCCCAATCAGAACAGCGGTGACCATGCCTTGATCGAGAATCCCTATGAAATCAGTACCACCTCCCCCCACCCCCACCCCCATCCCCACCACCACCACCACCCCACCCAAATGACCGAATCAATCAAAGAAGAGGAAAAATATCCTGATTAGGTGATTCCGAGGTGAGAAATAAGCAAGAACTCCACAATCAAAGCATACGGAATACTACTACTCCTAGTACTAATAGTACCCCCAATGGCCCAATCGGAAGCAAATTAAGCAAAGCCGGATTTTGAGGTGAGCAAATACACCTATTTCAACAAGAACTCCCGAATCGGAGGTTGCACCAGTTCCAACAATTGCTTGCTGGATGGGAGCTAGCAAGTGATGGTTTCTTGTCTTGTCGTCGATAGAAAGGCATGGGTAGGGGAGTAGTAGTACTAGTAGTAGTAGGGCTAGGCAGTACACTTTTTCTACAGTAAGTATTTTTAAGTGGCAGTGGCGGGAACATTTTGCCGGGAGAGAATCCCGAATTTTTGATCCTAGCTATCACGTGATGGCCTACAACTGTTTCAAGCGGGACCCATGTCAGGGGTGAGTTAAAGCAAGCCCCACATCAAGTGGGTGAGAGAATTGACCGAGCCAACCTTCTCCTTCCCTTGGTACTAGTACTAGTTCTCCCGGGTTCCTCCGTCAGTTGATCTAGTTGATCAACATCTACTCCCCCTACTTGATATTGATGATAAAGCCACGGTTCATATGGAGGATCATATGGTTCACCATGAAATACCCATCTAATTAACATATGTGCTTAGCATCCCAAATGTAAAAATATGGTCTTCCACTATACTTTGAGGTAACACCCTACGATTTGCACACAACCGACACAGGCAATGTACTTTTGAGTTGTCACAATGAGCTCTAACAAATCCCATAAATCATAGAACATCAAGGATACGTTTAGCGATGCCTAATGGAGCAATCTCTATCCAAAATCTGCCCATCTATTTAATTATGACATACAAGGTTGGTTATTATTAAAAGAAAAGCAGGAAACATATAGATGGAGTACAAAAACTATATATGCCTATGTATTTCAGCAAACATATTGACAGCAAAAATTGCCGAAGGTATTTAGGAACACACATCCAACGCAGAATAAACTATGACCATGCAGATTGAGGACAAATTAAACTACATATTTGAGGAGGCAGATCGGGTGAAAGGGCAATAAAATGCCAACCAGATCGAGCTAGAGATAGAAGGACTACGGTGGGATCGACGTGCCCACCGGGGCATCTCAAAAAGACCGATGGGTAGGGAAAGCTTCTTCATGCACGGTGGTGATGATGAGCGGTCATAAGCGCGTCTGTTTTGTGGGGAAGGGGTTGAGGGCCTAGGCGACGGAGGGTGGAAGTTAATACACAACACGAAGGGGTGCAGAGGGATAATTTTGGAAATTATGACCTACCCTGCTTTGGGCACCACCATATACATGGCCCACCTGCCCGTCACCATAGATCAAAATTGATCCAAAACTTGTCAAAATACAAGTTTATGTTTTACCATGGAAACTAATGCACATAGCATTCCACTTTGCGAATGAATGGCTTTATGTCAAAAAGTTATTTAATTTCAGCATCTTTAGCTAGGAAGCTTGGAAACTCATGAAAGTAGGGAATTATCCATCAAATCTCAAATCTCCTTTGTAAACAATTGCTTGAAATACCAAGATGCACCGATCTACCAAATATGGACACATTTGTAAGCTTGGTTGGCGAAGATGCTTCAATGTACAGAGTAGTACAAAACATGAAAATGGTACAGAAACTATGTCCGTGACCTTGCTCCTCTTGTTTGAAAGCCTTGAATTAATGTTCATTAATTTTGGCAAATGTCTATAAACTCATTAAATGCTAGAAAGCATACATGCCTGTGAGTCTATCTGATAGGGATACATCCCAAGTGGGAGTAGTGTACCTTAGAAGCTTCAACTTCAAAATTTCGACAGAGTGCCAAAATATCCCGCCCACCCATTCAAACATCCCGCCATCCCATTCAAACATCCAGCCCCAAAAATTATTTTGTTGCACAAATTTAGCCTCGAAGCTTGAAAGGGTGTTATATATTGTGTGAAAAAGGGGACGGTGGCATTTTGAGCCATCATGTTTGTAGTTGCTTCACAACAAAACACATTGTTGTTACTTGGAAATTTGAAAACAAACTTCAAATTTGGAACCAGACATATTGGTTGATTTGCAAAGATGCATCGATCTACCACATACGGACACGTCAACATTAAGTATTTCCATGACCTTGGTCACCTTTTTTTGGACGATGGTTACCTTCTTGAAAGCCTTAAATTGTTCGAAAATTTCAGCAAATGCCTAGAAACTCGTTCGAATATTGGGAAGTTACTCTCGCTGGTGTGTGGGCCTAGACGGTGACAACGCGTCTGAGAGGCCCCACGCCAGAGTAGCATATGCTAGAAGCTTCGACCTTTAATTTTGGTACGGCGCCCAAACATCGCACCCATCCATTAAAATATCCTCTGCATCCATTCAAACATGCTTCAACTCTTTCTAGGATGCAAAATTCCTCTTCTATCCCTGCTCCGGAAACAAGAATCCGAGGGAGCACTGCAATAACAGAGGGATATAGGTGGTAAATTGGTGTTCTCCCAAGTGCATCACCCCATCGACGTTTCCCAGCACTTCTTCAATATTGACCTGCCTGCCCACTCCGACCTACACTAACTTTTTGGACCCACTATGCAAGTGACCCACATGTCAGTGAGCCAGAATTACGGGAAGTAGATATTCCTATCGCTTGTTGTTCAAAATTCGAACATTTTTCGCTAAACCGAGATAAAATCGTTAAAATCATCCAACCTGGCTTACACTATCGTTCCACTATGTCAGAGTAAAAGCTAAAAAAACAAAGCCAAAAACACGTTCGTAGCTTTATAAACCAAAAATCAAAAGCCAGAAATAGAGCCCAACCAAAGAGCGCCTAAATCTCAAGGAACTCTTCATGTTTGTCCCTTGTTTTAGTACTTGGGTACCTTTAATTTTATTTAACAAAAAATATGACCAAGCAGGGTATCATCGACTTGTAGATCAATTTTTGAGATACTTTCATTAATTGCGGTAACACCATTCTGTTCCACGAATATATATAACCATAAAGTTTGAAAATATTATTGAGAATTCACGGAATCCTAAACCATCAAATCTAAACCCCTAAACCCTGACCAAGCAGGTATCATGCAACTATAGATCAAAAATTGAGATACTTTCATTAAATTGGGTAACACCATTCTATTCCACGAATATAAGCATAAAGCTTGAACATTATTGAAAATTCCCAGAACCCTAATACCTAGCTAAACCCCTAAAACCCAAATAAACCCTAAACCCCTATACCTCGAAACCTGACCAAGCATGTAACATGCACTTATAGATCAAAATTTGAGATACTTTCGTTAAATTGGGTAACACCATTCTATTTGACGAACATAAACATAAATCCTGAGCATTATCGAAAATTCCCTAAACCTAAACCCTAAAAGCCTCAGCCCAAAAAACCTAACCAAGCAGGTGTGTCATGCACTGACAGATCAAAATGTGAGATAATTTCATTAAATCAGGTAACGCCATTCTATTAGACGAATATAAGCATAAATCCTGAGCATTACCAAAAATTCTCTAAACCCTAAACCGGGAAGAACCCATAAAACTAAACTGTAAAACCCTAAACCCTCGACCCATAAACCTAACCAAGAAGGTACCATGCACTTATATATCAAAATTTGAGATACTTTCATTAAATTGCGGTAACGACATTCTATTCCAAGAATATAAGCATAAAGCTTGAACATTATTTAAATTTCCCGAAACCCTAAAACCTAAACACTAAACCCTAAATCCTTACCAAACACGTAACATGAACTTATAGATCAAAAATTGATATATTTTCATTAAACTGGTAACTCCATTCTATTCGATGAATATAAGCATAAATCTTGAGCATTATCGAAAATACCCTAAACCCTAAACAACCCCTAATAAAACCTAAACCTAAAACCCCAAACCGTCAACCCATAAATCCTAACCAAGCAGGTATCAGGCACTTATAGATCAAATTTTGAGATACTTTCAATGAGTTAGGTAACGACATATTCTATTTGACGAATATAAGCATAAAGTTTGAGTATTATTGAAATTTCGATAAACCCCATAAACCCTATCCAGTCCATAAAACCTAAACCGTAAAAACGTAAAACCCTAAACTCTCGACCCATATAAACCCTAACCAAGCAGGTACCGTGGACTTATAGATCAAAATCTGATATTATTTTATTAAATTGCGGTAACGCCATTCTATTCCATGAATATAACAATAAAGTTTGAACATTATTGAAAATACCCTAAACCCTAAAACCCTAAACACTCAACCCCGCCTAAACGACCTTGGCAAATGAGGTATCACATGCACTTGTAGATCAAAATTTCAGATAAGCTTTCCTCAAATTGTGCTAACGCCAATCAATTCCATGAATATAAGCATATATAAAGCAGCTTGAACATTATGAAAAATTCCCAAAAAACCTAAACCCTAAACACCTAAACCCCCAAAACCATAAACCCTAAACCCTCATCCCCTCAACCCCTTACCAAGTAGGTATGATGCACTTATAGATTAAAATCCGAGATACTTTCATTAAATTGTGATAACACCAGTCTATTCCACGAATATATATAAGCATATATATATAAAGCTTGAACATTATTATTGAAAATTCATAAACCCTAAAACCTAGAAAACCCTAAACCCTAAATACCAACCTTAAACTCCTAAGCCCTAAACCCTAAAATCCTAAATCCTATACCATCAACCATCAACCCCTAAACCCTCAACCCCAAAAACACGAACCCTAAACCCCAGGCTATATATATATCTTGTGTGGACACTAGGGCAATTGGATTTTGAGCCATACTTATTTGTAGTTTCTTCAAGACAAAAGCGATTGTCGTTGCTTGAAAAATTGAAAATTACTTCAAATTTAGAAGGTTCCTTTGTAAATAATATTTTAAATGCCAATAATACGGACCAATCTACCAAATACAAACATGTTGTTATAAACTATAGCAAAGATATGGCCATGACCTTGGTCACCTAGTTTGAAAACCATGCAAATTCATACATGGTACGCCCTATATCATATGAAAAAATTAAAGCCATTATTACCGATTGGAGCTTTTAAAATAACTCCAAATATGGAAGCTCTTTTTCTAAACAAGTTGAAATACCAATATGCACCAATCTACCAAACATGGTTACATTATCATAAAGTATGGTAACACATAGAGCCTTGACATTGGTCATCTAGTTTTTGAAAGCCATGAATGTTCAGACATGGTACGCCATATTGTGAAACGAGTTTTTCGAGAATTATCAAATTTTATATATTTTCATGAAAATTAGCCAATGCACATAGTGAGACACCAACGGAGAAACGAATGGATGTATTTCATTTTATATTTTGTTTCTTTATTTTTTTTTAAAACTGGCCCAAATTTGGTGTCATTACTATTCATATCAAAAAATTGAAATCTTGTAAAACTCTCGATGGTTCTCTAATATTTGACTAATTCGGTACCTTTAAACTATTTTTAAAAAGTCAAGAGCAAGATATATCACACACTTTGAAGTTCGTAAATAGACATACTTACTTTCAGTCGTCAAAAAGTTATTTAATTTCAGCATGTTCAGCTAGGAAGCTTGGAAACTCATGAAAGTAGGGCATTATCCATCAAATCTGGAATCTCCTTTGTAAACAATTGCTTGAAATCCCAAGCTGCACCGATCTACCAAATATGGACACGTTTGTAAGCTTGGTTGGCAAAGATGCTTCAATATATGGAGTAGTACAAAACATGAAAAAGGTACAGAAACTATGGCTGTGACTTTCCTCCTCTTGTTTGAAAGCCTTGAATTAATGTTCATTAATTTCGGTAGATGTCTATAAACTCATTAAATGCTGGAAAGCATACAGGCCTGTGGGTCTATCTGATGGGGACAACATCCCAAGTGGGAGTAGCGTACCTTAGAAGCTTCAACTTCAAAATTTTGGCAGAGCGCTAAAATATCCCACCCACCCATTCAAACATCCCGCCCATCCATTCAAACATCCAACCCCAAATATTATTTTATTGCAGAAATTTGGCCTGGAAACTTGAAAGGGCGTTATACATTGTGTGAAAAAAGGGGGCGGTGGCATTTTGAGCCATCATCTTTATAGTTGCTTCACAACAAAACACATTGTTGTTACTTGGAAATTTGAAAACAAACTTCAAATTTGGAATGAGTCATATTGGTTGATTTGCAAAGATGCACTGATCTACCAAATATGGACACATCATCATAAACTATTTCCATGACCTTGGTCATCTTTTTGTGGACGATGGTCATCTTCTTGAAAGCCTAAAAATGTTCGAAAATTTCAGCAATGCATAGAAACTCGTTTAAATGTTGGGAAGTAACTCTCATTGGCGTGTGGGCCTAGACGGTGACAACGCGTCTGAGAGGCCCCACGACGGAGTAGCGTATGCTAGAAGCTTCGACCTCAAAATTTGGTACGGCGCCCAAACATCACACCCATCCATTAAAATATCCCGCGCATCCATTCAAACATGCTTCACCTCTTTCTAGAATGCAAAATTCCTCTTCTATCCCTGCTTCGGAAACAAGAATCCGAGGAAGCACTGCAATAACAGAGGGATATAGGTGGTAAATTTGCATTCTCTCAAGTGCATCACCCCATCGACGTTTCCCAGCCATTCTTCAATATTTACCTGCCCACCCACTCCGACCTACACTGACTTTTTGGACCCACTATGCAAGTTACCCACATGTCAGTAAGCCAGAATTACAGGAAGTAGAGATAACCATCGCTTGTTGTTCAAAATTCGAACATTTTTCGCTAAACCGAGATAAAATCGTTAAAATCATCCAACCTGGCTTATACTATCATTCCACTATGTCAGAGTAAAAGCTAAAAAACAAAGCCAAAAACACATTCGTAGCTTTATAAGCCAAAAATCAAAAGCTAGAATTAGAGCCCAACGAAACAACGCCTAAATCTCAAGGAAATCTTCGTGTTTCTCCCTTGTTTTAGTACTTGGGCACCTTCAATTTTATTTAACAAAAAATATGACCAAGCAGTGTATCATCGACTTATAGATCAATTTTTGAGATACTTTCATTAAATTGCGGTAACACCATTCTGTTCCATGAATATATATAACCATAAAGTTTGAAAATATTATTGACAATTCACGGAATCCTAAACCATAAAATCTAAACCCCTAAACCATGACCAAGTAGGTATCGTGCAACTATAGATCAAAAATTGAGATACTTTCATTAAATTGGGTAACACCATTCTATTCCACGAATATAAGCATAAAGCTTGAACATTATTGAAAATTCCTGAAACGCTAAACTCCTAAAACCCAAATCCTAAACCACTAAACCCTATAACCATAAACCCTAAACCCTCACCAAACCCTAAACCCTCACCTATAATTTCATTAAATTGGGTAACGCCATTCTATTTGACGAATATAAGCATAAATCCTGAGTAATATAAAAAATTCCCTAAACCCTAAACAACCCCTAAATCTTAAACCCTAAACCCTAAAGCCCTAAACTCTGAGCCATAAATCCTAACCAAGCAGGTGTCATGCACACATTGATCAAAATTTGAGATACTTTCATTAAATCAGTTAACACCCATTCTGTTCTATGAGTATAAGCATAAACCTTGAGCATTATTAAAAATTCGCTAAACCCAAAACCCTAAACAACCCATAAAACTAAACTGTAAAAACCTATAACCCTAAACCCTCGACCCATAAACCCTAACTAAAGCAGGTATCGTGCACTTATACATCAAAATTTGAGACACTTTCAATAAATTGATGTAATGCCATTCTATTCCACGAATATAAGCATAAAGCAACTTGAACATTATTGAAAATTGTTAAAACCCAAAACCCCTAAAACCTGAAACCCTAAACCCTTACTAAGCACGTAGCATGCACTTATAGATCAAAATTTGATATACTTTCGTTTAATTTGGTAACGCCATTTTATTCGACGAATATAAGCATAAATCTTGAGCATTATAGAAAATTCCCTAAACCCTAAACAACTCCTAAAACCTAAACCCTAAAACCCCAAACCCTCAACCCATAAACACTAACCAAGTAGGTATCATGGACTTTATAAATCAAAATTTGAGATACTTTCAATAAATTAGGTAACGCCATTCTATTCTATGAATATAACAATAAAGCTTGACAATTATTCTAAATTCGCTAATCTCTAAACCCTATAGAACAATAAAACCTAAATAGTAAAACCCTAAAACCCAAAACCCACGACCCATACACCCTAACCAAGCAGGTATCATGCACTTATAGATAAACATTTGAGATACTTTCATTAAAGCAGGTAACGCCATTCTATTCAACGAATATAAGCATAAATCTTTGAGCATTATTGTAAATTGCTAATCCCTAAACCCTAAACAACCCTAAACAACCCGTAAAACCTAAACCGTAAAACCCTAAATCATCGACCCATAAACCCTAAACCAAGCAGGTACCATGCACTTATAGATCAAAATTTGAGATACTTTCATTAAATTGCGGTAATGCCATTCTATTACATGAATATAAGCATAAAGCTTGAACATTATTGAAAATCAAAAACCCTTAACCGAAAACCCTAATAACCTCCTAACCCTGGAACCCTAACTTCCTAACCCTAAAACCCTAAACCCTTACTAAGGAGGTATAATGCACTTATAGATCAAATTTTGAAATACTTTTATTAAATTGCGATAACGCCATTCTATTGCATGAATATAACCATATATATAAAGCTTGAACATTATTATTGAAAATTCCCTAAACCCTAAAACCTAAACAATCCTAAACCCTAAAACCCTGAACAACCCTAAACCCTAAACCCCTAAACCCTAAAAGCCTAAACCATAAACCATGAACCCTTAAACCCTCAACCCAAAATAAAACCCCGAACCCTAAACTTAACCCTAGGGTATATATACTTTGAGTGAAAACTGGGGCAGTGGGATTTTAAGACATGTTTTATAGTAGTTTCATGCCAAAATCCATTATTTTTCCTTAGAAAATTGAAATAACTTCCAATTCGGAAGCTTCCTTCGTAAATAATATTGTAAATGCCAATAAACACCAACTAGAAAATATGGATAGGTTATTGTAAACCTTAGAAAAGATATGGCCATGACCTTGGATATCTAGTTTGAAAGCCATGCATATTCTTACATGGTACTCCATATATTGTGATAAATTTTTTCTTAGAAGTTATCAAATTTCAAGATTATATTTTTCCATGGAAACTAGCTAGTGCACATAGTGAGACACGAAGAGAGAAAATAATGGATGCATTTCTTTTTATATTTTATTTCTTTGTATTTTTTAAAATGGCCGAAATTAGGTGTCATTACCATTCATATCAAAATGTTGAATTTTGCGAAACGCTCGGTGGTTCTCCAATATTTGACTACTTGGTATCTTTGAATTATTTTAAAAAATCAAGAAAAAGGTGTATCACACACTTTCTAGTTTGAAATTAGACATACTTACTTCAGATTGTCAAAAAGTCATTTTATTGCATAGATTTAGCTACAAAGTTTGGAAATTCATGAAAGTTGGGCATTGTCCATCAAATCTAGAATCTTCTTTTGAAATGCCAAGATGCAGCTATCTACCAGATATGGACACGCTATTATAAACTATAACAGAGATATGGTCATGACCTTGATCATCTTGTATGAAAGCCTTCAAAATATATTGTTTATCAATTTTGGCAAATGTGTGGAAACTCATTTATATGTACTGTCGCTGGCGTGTGGGTCTAGACGAGGCCAACCTTTGAGAGCGGCTGCGTCGGAGTAGCGTACGTCAAAAGCTTCAACCTCAAAATTTCTACATGGCGCTGAAACATCCCGCGCACATCTATTCAAATATCCCGTGCATCTATTCAAATATCCCGCCCCACTTTTTGCAAATGCAAAATTCCTCTTCTATCGCTGCTCCGGAAGCAAGGACTATGGGAGTACTGCAATAATAGAGGGCTATAGGTGGTAAATGTGCGTTATGCCACCTATATTCCCCCCATCGTCTCTTCCCCGCCCACACCCCTCCAACCTGATTGCTTCACCATCGGCCCTCTCTTCCACACCAGAGCTCTTCTATTGCAGGCGCTCTTCACCGGAACTATTTCACCGACTCCCTCGCTGCACCAGATCTGCTTCGCCAATGCCATCGTCTACCCTATCAGGGCCGCTTCATTGAATCATTCGTTGCTGACCCCGAAATGCCGAGCCACCGCCCCTGCTGCCCTCTTGCCCGTCCCACCCGTCCTCGCCGCACAGCGGTAATTTCTCTTGCCCGTTTGCTATATTTTTGGTACTCATAAGCTACGAAATCGTTAGGATATTGCTCAATATCCTGGATGCTATTGCAATTTCGTTTGCACCCTTCATCTTGTAGGTCCTATCCACACCATTAGCTTCTCGCTTTTATTCCCTTTCTTACATTCTCACGCTATCGGTTTGATCGTCCAACACCAACTCATAGATTCTATTATTTCTGAGCGCTCGCACGGGTCATGCAAACAGCTCATAGAGGATCCAACACTGACAATCTGACACCCATCAAGGCTGAATCGTGAGGTTTCCTTGTGTTACTAATACGTCGTAAACGTATCTATAATTTCTGATGCTCCATGCTTGTTTTATATCAACTTTCTTATGTTTTGTTCACACTTTGAGGTATTTTTATACATTTTCTGGAACTAACCTATTAACAAGATGCCACAATGCCAGTTGCCTGTTTTCTACTGATTTTGGTTTCAGAAAAGCTAGTAAGGAAATATTCTCAGAATTGGATGGGATAAAAGCCAAAGTCAATATTTTTCCCAACGCAACACGGAGTCTGAAGGGCAGCCGAAGGGGGCTAGGAGGCGGCCACACCCTATGGTCGCGCGAGGAGCCCTAGGCGTGCCACCAGGGGGTGTAGGCCCCCTAGAGCTCCACTGACCTCGCCCTTCCGCCTATATATTCCCCCCGAGACAAAAACCCTAAAGACAAGATCAGAATTCCATGAAAAGTTCCGCAGCGCTGCCGCCACCGAATAAGACATTCGGGGGACATAAGTCTCTGTTTCGGCACCCTGCCGGGATGGGGAAGTGCCCCCGGAGCCATCTCCATCGACTCCACCGCCATCTCCATTTATGTTGCTGACTCCCATGATGAGGAGGGAGTAGTTCTCTCTCGAGGCTAAGGGCTCTACCGGTAGCTATGTGTTCATCTCTCTCTATGCATGATCTTATGAGATCATGACCTTTGTAATCTATAGATCTATTCTGCTACTCAAGTTCTTTAATTAATCTCTGCTTATCCCCACGTGTGTGAAGTTGACAGTGTGCACACCGTGTGGCACTTTAGCTAAGGTTACAGAAATACTCATCATGAGTATAATTTGAGTTGGATGTCTCTATGAGATTGTGGTGTTTGTTGAAAGCATCTAGAGCTCAAGGTGATAGTGAGGGGTTATCTAGATGGGGAATGTGAACTTTAAGGTGTGTTGTTATAGCCCTACATCGTCCAACCGGAGAGTAGTTTATGGTAGCATCATGAAGAGAAGATATTTATATGAGAGTGTCAACTAGTGAAAGTATGATCCTTAGGCCTTGTTTCTAAGCATTGAAACACCGTTTACAATCATTCGTGTTACATGTTTGCTTGCTGCCACTCTTATTTCAGATTGCAATTACCACTTATAATCATCCATATTACTTGTATTTCACTATCTCTTTGCCAAACTAGTGCACCTATACACCTAGCAAGTGTATTGGGTGTGTTGGGGACACAAGAGACTTATTGTATCTTGATTGCAGGGTTGCTTGAGAGGGGTACCTTTGACCACTTCCTCCCTGAGTTCGATAAACCTTGGGTGATCCACTTAAGGGAAACTTGCTGCTGTTCTACAAACCTCTGCACTTGGAGGCCCAATAGTGTCTACAAGAATAGAAGCGTGCATAGACATCAAGCTATTTTGTGGCGCCGTTGCCGGGGAGGTAAGGTAAAAGGTACTCACATCCTCTGGCTACTAAGCTATCTTCTAGTACTGTTGCTGGTGTGTGAGTGCTCGAAATTATATCCTTTAGATTCTATAATTATATCTTTTTGTTTCTTGTTTTTATTTTCACTAGTTAGGCTTAATGGAAAACAACAACAAAAATTAGAGAGCTTTATAGTATTTATCTTGAGTTAGGACATGAAGTGTTTGAAGAGAAAATGAAAAAACCTATGGAAATTTATTTGCATGCTAATAGCGATGTTATTAGTATGAATTCTTTGACACCATTATTGCTAATGCTATGGAAAAGTCTAAGCTTGGGGAAGCTGGTTTTGATGAGCATGATATTTTTAGTCCCCCAAGCACGGAGGACAAAATTTACTTTGATGATACTATACCTCCAATATATGATGATTACAATGATGAATATGATATTTTCAGTCCACCTACTATTGAGGTGAAAATTAATTATGATTGCAATATGCCTCCTATATTTGATGATTATGGTGATGAGAATAATAATGATAGCTATTTTGTTGAATTTGCTCCCACTATGATTAATAAGAATGACTATGCTTATAGGGAGAGTAATAATTATTTTATGCATGTGGCTCATGATAAGAATGTTTTATGAGATATTTATATTGTTAATTTTATTCATGATGCTACTGAAAGTTATTATGAGAGAGGGAAACATGGTTTTATGTATCTCAACAATATTAAGTTTCCCCTCTTTATGTTGAATTTTTTGAAGTTGCACTTGTTTTGCTTTCCTATGCTTGTTGTTTTGTGCTTTCATGACTAGTTTCTTTGCAAGATTATTTTTAATAGGAATTAAGTTAGACTTAAATTTGTTCCATATTTTCTTATTGATGCTCTTTTTTACTTCAATTCATATTTCTTATGTGAGCATCATCAAAATTATCATGCCTATCTTAATGGCTATAAAGAGAGCTTTTGGGAGACAACCCATTATATTTTTAGTTTTAGTTTATTTTTTGTTTTTTGGGTCTTGGAAGTTATTGCCTCTGTAATAACCTCTACTTATCCTTTTTGTTTGGTTTTTGTGCTAAGAATAACCTATAATGAGAGGGAAGTAAGATATGGGGAAGTTGCTGTCCCGAAACAGATTTTTGTACGTCACTGTAAAAAATTGTGAAAAATGTCAGTACATCAGATTGTGCTGTAGTTTTTTCTGCTTATGCCCCAGGTTATTACTATAGTTTGGTTAGTTTTGCACTTTTCGATTTGAGCAACAGTAGAGTTTCTAAAAAATCAGCCTTTACCTGCTGGTCTGTTTTGACAGATTTCTACCATTATTTGCATTTGCCTCTTAATCGGTTTCTTTTTGAGATCTCTTTGATCACTTGAGATTTTAGAAGGAATTGCTACAGTAACTTGTGTTTTAATGGAAGTTTTACTTGTGTTGAAACTAAACCCAAAGACTTATTATCTTGAATACACTAATGTTGCTAATGAAGATTGTGTGAAGTTTTGTATGAAGGAAATTTTCAAGTGTAGGGAGAGAATGATGTGATGAGATGAAGTATGGACAAAATCTCAAGCTTGGGGATGCCACCCATGTCACCCCAAGAAATATTCAAGAAGTACAAGCGTCAAAGCTTGGGGATGCCCAAGGCATCCCCTTCTTCATCAATAATCTCAGGTCTTCTTTCAAGACACTTTATTTTTATTACCTTATGCACTATGTGTTATTCTTCGAGCATCTTTGTTTTTAGTTTTCTTTTGCTTTCTTTGCCACAATAAGTTGGTTCGATCCCAACACACTTCTTTTGGAGAGAGACACACCCTGTTATTCGTTGCCTAGAACACTCTAGTTTTCACTCTTATTGTTCGGTGAGTGTTCTCCTTTACTAGCACTATGTTTAGCTTTAGTTTTCTTATCTTTTGGCTTATAACTTTTTAGTTCTTCTTTGTAGATGGGTGAGACATGCTCTCTGGTATTTATTGATTATTATCTTTGAGAGTTGTTTCAAATAAGTTAATTGGTGTTGGAAAAGAGTAGGAAGTTTGAAGCTTGTTTTAACTATGACTTAGACTTTATCATGTCATGCTAGATGTTGCTTTGACCATATTCTTAGTGATTATTGTTTTAGCATGACTTGTTTCAAACAATTGATATTGCTTAATGTGCCTTGAAATAATGCGTTGTTTTACCATACAAAAGCATAATATT
Source organism: Avena eriantha (assembly GCA_910589775.1). Taxonomy (NCBI): domain Eukaryota; kingdom Viridiplantae; phylum Streptophyta; class Magnoliopsida; order Poales; family Poaceae; genus Avena; species Avena eriantha. The sequence goes on from OU342742.1 coordinate 215,096,263, forward strand.
GTGGTATTCTCCTTTGATGCTTTATTTGGGTTGACTTGGCACATGCTTGCACCATGTTAAGACTATGAACCAGTCACCATAGCCTCTATGATCATTTAGTTTTTGACTTGCAATATCACTTTATTCTTTAATTAATAATGTTTCGTCGCTTTGCTTGATTATGGCCATTATTGCTCTCTTAGTTAGTCGCTCCCAGTCTTTTGCTAGCCTCCATATGTACCAAGTGTGAGTTCCACTCATGCATCCAACCCCCAAGAAAACCAAGTTATTCCAAAGAGTCCACTATAAATTCCTATGCATGGTGTGTTACACCATTCCAAGTATATTCATGTTTTTATCTATCTTCCAAATTGAAATTGTTATGTGAAAATTAGTGATTAAAGCTCTCATGAACTTGATGGCACACTTTATTTTCTTGCACTTAATAAACTTGAACCATTGTGTCCATCTATGTTGCTTATATGCTTGCACTTTATAAGTTGTGAATTAGAAAAACCATGCTACCATGGGGAACGCTTTCAACATTGCACTTATTATTCAGTTGATATCATGTTCTTTTGTTTATGGATCCCAACGGTGTGAAATAAAAGGGGAGCTTGTAAGATCATGGAGTTTGTATGTGTGTTAGAGAAATGCCTGGGCGGCTAGCCTAAGCCATGCCTAATCATGGTGGAAACTTGCAACATAACCATAGTGAGCATTCTATGAAGCATCCTCAATAAAAACCTATGCAAATAGCAAATAAAAAGATCGCCAAGATGCTCATTGTCTGTTGCCTTGTCATTTTGATATGGGAAAGCTCCTGTGTCATGGGCAATGGGTACCCCGTTGGTAGTTCTCCATGATACACATGTACTTACAATGAAAAGAACTTACTTGTGACTAAAGTTGAGTAGCATGAGGTTTGGTACTCGTAAGCAAGGGGCATGATATTTTAAACTTATAACTTGTCAAGCATATCCTCATATTTGTGTCACTTTAACCTTAATCACCTCAAGATGCTTATGATAGGGGCAATGAGAGCTGAAAGCGAATAAGTACCATAATTTTTGGAAGCTCTTTATGAAACTTGAAATCCGTGCTTCCCTCTGTGAAGGGCCTTTCTTTTTTACTTTTATTTTGAGTCTCCATCTTCTATATTTATGCACCAATTGAGAGAGCATAGTGTTCATTCTTAGTTTAATGTGCATTGTCCCAAAACTTGTTGATTGATTTATAACTTTGATATTTCTTGTTCTTAAATTATTTGTATCTAGTCACCCTTATGAACTTTGAAGGTGTCCTATGCATTTATGTTTTCCTATACCATGAGAGACAAGCTGAATACCACTCTTATTATGTTTTCTATATGTGAAACAAACAAATGTCTTTCAATGCATTGTTATTCATCATCTTTTGTTTGTACATTTTCAGGTTACAACATAGTTGCTATGTCTTATTGTTAGAACTCTATCTTTCATGTTTATAGTACTTTGATCCCAGCTATCAATGCTTGTCAAATACCTTGATCAAGATTGTGATGGTGCATGTCACCTCAAAAATTATTATTTTTATCACTTACCTACTCGAGCACGAGTAGGAGTTAAGCTTGTGGATGCTTGATACGTCATAAACGTAAATATAATTTTTGATGCTCCATGCTTGTTTTATATCAACTTTCTTATGTTTTGTTCACACTTTGAGGTATTTTTATATATTTTATGGAACTAACCTATTAACAAGATGCCATAGTGCCAGTTGCCTGTTTTCTGCTGTTTTTGGTTTTAGAAAAGCTAGTAAGGAAATATTCTCGGAATTGGACGGGGCAAAAGCCAAAGTCAATATTTTACCCAACGCAAGACGGAGTCCGAAGGGCAGCCAAAGGGGGGCCAGGAGGCGGCCACACCCTATGATGGCGCGGCCAGCCCTAGGCGCGCCATCAAGGGGTGTGGGCCATCTGGAGCCCCACCGACCTTGCCCTTTCGCCTATATATTCCCCCGAGACGAAAACCCTAAAGACAAGATCAGAATTCCACGAAAAGTTCTGCAGCACTTTCGCCACCGAAGAGGAGATCCGAGGGACAGAAGTCTCTGTCCCGGCACCTTGCTGGGACGGGGAATTGCCCTCAGAGCCATCTCCAGGGACTCCACGGCCATCTCCATCGGCTTTGCTGACTCCCATGATGAGGAGGGATTAGTTCTCTCTCGAGGCTAAGGGCTCTACCGGTAGCTATGTGTTCATCTCTCTCTCTATGCTTTGTAATCTATAGATCTATTCTTCTACTTAAGTGCTTTAATTACCTCTTCTTATCCCCACGTGTGTGAAGTTGACAGTGTGCACACCGTGTGGCACTTTGGCTAAGGTTATAGGAATACTTATCATGAGTATAATTTGAGTTGGATGTCTCTGTGAGATTGTGGTGTTTGTTGGAACCATCTAGCGCTCAAGGTGATAGTGAGGGGTTATCTAGATGGGGAATGCGAACATTAAGGTGTGATGTTATAGCCCTACATCGTCCAACCGGAGAGTAGTTCAGGGTAACATGATGAAGAGAAGATATTTATATGAGAGTGTCCACTAGTGAAAGTATGATCCTTAGGCGTTGTTTCTAAGCATTGAAACATCGTTTACAATCAGTCCTGTTACATGTTTGCTTGCTACCACTCTTATTTCTGATTGCAATTACCACTTATAATCATCCATATTACTTGTATTTCACTATCTCTTCACTGAACTAGTGCACCTATACACCTGACAAGTGTATTGGGTGTGTTGGGGACACAAGAGACTTCTTGTATCTTGATTGCAGGGTTGCTTGAGAGGGATACCTTTGACCACTTCCTCCCTGAGTTCAATAAACCTTGGGTGATCCAATTAAGGGAAACTTGCTGTTGTTCTACAAACCTCTGCACTTGGAGGCCTAACACTGTCTACAAGAATAGAAGTGTGCGTAGACATCAGTTACTTAGGCCAGTTTCTTGTCATGTTAAGTAGTTGTATAACCTGCATGCCTAATAAGTTAATAAGTCATTCTACCTAAGAACTTGCCATGACATTTGCATTTTATGTTCTACTGTGAATCTATGCGCGAATGCTTAATTCAAAAAATGTCCATCTAGTTTGAATGATATAGCTGGTCATTTTTAATGATATATGTTGGTGTTTTCACCTGCTTTCATCCTTCCAAACCAGCTATCTAGTTTGAAACATACATCTGGTAATTTTTAATGCTATGTTTTTGGTGTTTTTCAAGAGTTTTCATCCTTACAAACCAACTAACTTGGTTTCAAATGTCATGCAGAGAAATGACAATGGAGTACAAGAACCAGAGTTCCAACTTCTCTGCTCAGATTCTTTTGGCAGATTGACCAGGAGTCGCACCCGCTCGAGAAGGAGCTACTATCAGCCTGAACGTGCTACTATAAGTTCATACTTGCTTTAAATGATCTCTAATTTATATAATACTACTTGTTTCCCTTGTTCTTTGTTTTAACCTCTTTCACCATATTTTAGCAGACTACAATTAAAACCCAGCAGGAGTCCTTGTTAGGCAGGACTAAAAGTTGTGATCCCTCGTCCCATTCATCCTCCCATTGCATTTCCGAAGAAAACAGCTTACCTAACTGTCCACCTAGAACAACTCCTGCAGGTGATAAATATATAAATGTTATATTGCATGCAGAACGAAAGGGTGTAGCTGCTCTTAGATCTGTAGATGAAATGTTGAAGAAGAGGACAAATGATACATTGAAGCGAATCGCCATGTACCGATCTCTTATTGATGGTACTGACACATTGTAATGTGTCGGAATTACGATCTTGTCGTATAACCTGTTGTAACAAACTTTTATTGTTGTGTAATAAGTAGTTTTAATTTCTGCTTGTATATTAATTGATGTCTTGATATTTACCTGTTCTGCGAAAAGTAGGCGCTAGCAAAAAAGGCCAAAACAGTAACAGGCCGGAGCAGTAGCATGCCAAACATTGAAACAACATGCGCATGGACGATCCAAAATGACTAGAACAGTAAAAGGCCAGAACAGTAAAATGCCAGAACAGTAAAAGGATAGAACACTAAAAGGACAGAACAGTAGAAGGCCAGAATAGTAGAAGGCCAGTACAATAAATGGCCAGTACATTAAAAGGCTAGTACAATAAAGGACCAGTACAGTAAAAGGACAGAACAGTAAAAGGCCATAGCAGTTAAAGGCCAGAATAGTAAAAGGCCAGAACAGTAAGAGGCCAGAACAGTAAGAGGCCAGAACATCAAAAGGCTCGAACAGTAAAAGGCCTGAACAGTAAAAGGCCAGAACAGTAAGAAGGCCAGAACAATAGAAGACCAGAGCAGAGAAAAGGCTGGAACAGTGAAAGGCCGGAAGAGCGAAAGGTATCAATAGAAAAAGGCCAGTATGGTGGCAGGCCAGTAAAGTAACAGGCCGAACAGTGCCGACCTGAATAGGCAAAAGCCCAAACACTAAAGGGCCTAAACAGTAACGGGTCAAAATTCCTAAAAGACTAGAATAGTAATAGGACTAAACAGTAAAAGGCTAGATTGGTAACATGCCTGAATAGTGTCGGGCCGTATTGGTGCAGGCCTCAAGTGGCAGCACAGTGTTGGGCTAACCTGGGCCTTATATAGGCCAAAAGCGTGTCGGGCCTGAAAGTGTACGGGTCGCTGCTGGCTGCAGTACTAGGCCGATTCTAGACAGTGCAAGACTAAATAGTAAAGGGTTGTGTTCCTATTGGGCTCTCCACATGGGCCGGCCCATTTAGTTATTAGCTGGTCTTGGATAGGCTTGGCTTCCACCACGGTTTCTGCGACCGTTAACGGTGGTAACCGGACGTTAACGGTGGCTTCCACGTGTTAGGTTGTGTGACGTCAGTAGTCATCACGGCTGGCGAACAGATCTACCATGGAACAAGTTTTCATGGCCGAAGGGTGCGATTCACCATGGTCAGAAAAAACCGTGGTTGATTCATTTGTGACGGGGTTTTTACCACGATGGGCATCCATCGTCGAAGACTTTTTAGCCACGAAAAATGGGCCTTCAGCCACGAAAATCGTCCGTTGTAAAAGCCAACTTTTCTTGTAGTGCGACATGACCGACGAAACCCGCAGTGAGCACGCCCGCCGTCGAGTCGCCGCCCAAGAGGAACATGTGGTCAACGGCAACCCACGACGTACCAATGTTGACCTTCCCCACCAAGAGCTTAGAGCTAGCGACGATGAGGCGCACTCCTCCACCCCTGCTAGACAACAGCAATAACACACCCACACACGCACCATGTCCGTCTCCAAGGGCGGGCCCTGCCTGAGGCTGCGTTGCTCATGGCGCAAGAGCTCCTATGGTACCACCTGACCTAACTGTGTAGGACATGTGGCTTAAACACATCACTGAGCTTGTCAACGTCGATGGAGTTGTCCTGACGCGCTCTTGCTCTGTGATGCCGCCACCAAAGCAGATCCTGCAGACATGCCCAAGTGGTAAATGGTGCTCTTCCACCGCCACCATCTCTAGCAGGAGGAAGCACAAGAGCTCTGCCACCTCTCTCTCATGGCGCTTCCTCACCAGATGTCACTCCACGCCCCAACAACATCATCGAAAGATCTCTAGAGGATGCCCACGCTTCCATTGAGAAGCGCCACAAGCGCTACTAGCGTAGTCTCACTGAGGCCACAACAGTGGGAAAGGGTAACCATGCTGCCCTCACTGGTGGCACACCCTCATACAGCCGTGGCTACCTTGCCTTCACTAAGGATCTACGTGCCATGGTGTGGCCCCTCAAGTTCAAGTTGTATCTTCCCCCGTGCTACAACGACAAGGAGAACCCCATTGAGTTCCTATAGCTCTACACAGTGGGAATCGAGGCGAAGATAGGAGATGACAAGTTCATGGCGAATTGGTTCCCAGTGGACCTCAGGCATGCAACTCGCTCCTGGCTGATGAACAACCTCCTAGAGGAATCTGCCACCTCGTGGAAGGATTGGTGCGAAAAGTTTGTCGCCAACTTCAAGGGCACGTACGATCGTCCACTCATGCTCAACGACCTCCACGTTGTGCGCCAGCAGCATGGCTAGACATTCTGGAAGTACATCCAGCGCTTCAGCCAAGTATGCAACAAGGTACCACGGGCCATCGAGGCAATCATCATATCCATCTTCTTTGTGGGCATCACCGACATCAGGATGCTCGAGAAGTTCTCCATCAATGATGACCTCTATTTGTTGGTCGAGCTCCTAGAGATGGCAGGCAAGTGTTGATATTCCCCAAGAGCAGGGAACCACTGTAGCACAATTCGATAAGTATTGAGTGTTAAACCCACGAGAAGCTGAAGGTAAACTATCTATTCTCTAAAGCCCTATAACCCAATTATATGGCCTTTTATGCAATGCAATGAACTATAAGATGCAAGGTACTATAGAGTAGAACTATCTAGTGCTGAAAGTAAATATAAAAAGTAAGACTATCTAATGCATGTAAAGTAAAGCAAGCAGAGTAGAAGCAGTGAAGTGAAGAGAGGGTAACTCTCGGGAGCAAGTGTTCTGGAAAATTTCTATTTCATTTGTTTTGGTTGGCAAAATTAGTGAAGCACATTTTATAGCTATATGTATAAGTACTAAACACAATGAAGCATAAATAACTCGATGATTAAAACCCCAAGGCACTATAATCTAGAGCAACAATAGGATTAATTAAGTACATGTGTCTAGTAGGTGACACTCCTAACCATCACATCTAACTTTTATAGATAAAGTCTATTGTTTCTTCTAGGTGGAGCCATAAATGGGAGTAGTCAAGTAAATGAACTACTACACACCCTAGTGATTGGTCCCGAGGCCAAGTGAATGTGCTAACAAGGGATTCATTAAGATAAATATGTCCAACCACTGCTTTAAGTTCTAAGGTCCCCAATATATCCCCGTTAATAAACCATGAATTAATATAGCATACATATAAGACTTGGAACATAGTTTCTGTTCAATTCCGTCCATCCCTCCTCCTAACAACATGCAACAGTGACAACCTTATGCATCCCCCAACATATGTGTGCACTCATATATCAGTACATAAGACCATCATAGAAGATAAGAAACTTGTATGCAACCAATCAACAAAGTATTTCACAATTGCCAAGAACAATCACTACTCAAACTTAGACATAGACACAATAGATCATGGGAAAATAATAGATTGTACCACACATCATGTTTTCCAAGAGATTATAGTAGGGGTATGGAGAGAATCTTGATGTAGATGTTGATGATGAACACACCAGAGGGGGTGGAGTCCACCGGAGGCGATTCCGACAGTGTTTCCCCCTCCAATCTCTGCCAGCGGTGGCCTGCAGACTCTCTATTTATGTCTTTTCAATATTTGTCGCCCCGTCTCGAGGGAATGCCTTGGGGGGTCTTTATATATGTGTTTTTAGGTCAAGATGATCAATTTGAGACGAAGATAGATGACATCGGAGGTCCGAGGACCAAACGAGACTGGGTGGCGCGGCCTGGCCTAGGCCCCGCACCACCAGTGCTCGTTTGGGCCTCGTAGCCCTCCGCATTGACTTCTTTATCTCCAGATGCTTCTCGTGATAAAATACTAACGGCTTAAAAATCTCAGGTCAATTTGAGTTCTGGAAGGTCACCGAAACGTCAAAATACGCAAAACAGGGTTTTCCTGTCCTGCAAAGTTATAACCAAAATAAGGGGGTCGATGGAAAATCCCCATAAATCGATGCAAAACATGATTATAACATCTAATGACATCTTAATATGTTGTAATATGCATCAATAAACTATAAAGTTCATGCATGAATTTTGCATGCATCAACATCCCCAAGCTTAACCCATGCTCATCCTTGAGTATGAAGGTGATAAAACTAAACAAGGACTTTGGAGTTTATTGCCACTAAAAATAAGTAGGGAATATATGTGCCAAGCTTTGATGCTAAAGTGAAAATAAAATTTAGAATTGTGCAACCCGTGTCAATGGTAGTGAAGTCAAATATGGTTCACATGATTAACCCCTTACAAGTTGCAAGTCTCATACCATGTGGTCCATAGTACCTTCCACCACAAGCTACTCAACTTTAGAATTACCATAGATTTTCATTGTGTGCATACTATTTTAACCAAGTGCTCGCAAAGGGGTACCTCCATGCCACCTGTACACAATGCCTTTTGAGATTTTCATCTTTTTTCAAAGGCAATACATATACCGGGATGACATGACAAAAAACAAATGAACTCCTCTTAAAGTACCAACTAAGTAGTAAATTAAACTTTTGCAAGCTAATGAGGAAGTCCATGCTGAAACTTCTACCATGATTAGGCATGGTTACGGTTAGCGACCCAATGCTCTTCTCTAACAAATATGCATACTTGAATCTTTAGCATGATAACCCCCACTCATTTCACATCGGAAAGGTATGCATAACCCAAGGTGCATGACAACAACTTAATTATGGTGCAAAGTTGAAAGTCTTGTTCCATGACAGCATGGTTAAATTTAACCCAACTAATAAACTGTCAAACATGTAACTTACATAAATGAACTTCACCGTATATCGCTACTTTCCCATGGCCTTTGAATTGCACAATAAAAACAAGTATGATTTTAAATGCAAATGTGTAACATCCCAAAACTTTAATCAAAGCTATCAAGATCCAAATCACCCAATTTAGGGTTAACAAAAACTTTCTAGCATTAAAATAATTAAGAATGCATATGTGTGTTGCATTGAAATAGAATTGTTTGGAATTGCCATGTTTGTTGGTTCTAATGGTTGTAAAATGATTCAAAGATGAATGCCACATCATCTAGATCATTCCAAAACCAAATCCAAAGAAAAAGAAATCAAATGGAATTAATAAATGCAAATGGTCATTTGTGCCATTTTAACCCACTAGGCCACTTTAGGTGTTCCTAGAAGTCAATTCTTAACAGAAACGATTCTAACTCTTTCCACCCCTTGTTAGTACAAGTAATGATCTACCAAGGCCCACTTTGAAATCATACAAAAACCTTTAAACTCTAATTTTTAATGGCATTCGAAAATGGAATCCATTTCATATGCATAGATCCCACTTTTTCAAAAACCACTCAAATCAGTTCACCTTGACAATCCCAAGCAACCACATATGCTTAAGCATATGAATAACACACCCACCAAAAATCTTTTCAAAATTCAAACAAAACTTTGTTGCGGCCATTCTGTCGAACACCTTGTGATCACAGAAAACCTGCCTAACTAACACCGTTTTGACCAATGCATTGTCGAGCCATTTGGTTAAAACTTTGTCCCCTGGTCACCCCAGCACCAACCACAGCCTCTAATCCTAGCCCTCTTCACTATACGCACCAGTGCCGCGCCGCCTGTTCTTGGTCGCCGCCGGCCAAACATGGACAATGCACCGGAGACAGCGCCGTGCCAAACCAGCACATCCCCTAGCTCCGCCGCACCCTACCACCACCCACGGTCCCTTTCTCGAGCAACGCCAGCCCCTGGATCATAGTAGACCGCCCACACACCGAGCCTCTGCGCCATGCATGGAGCACGCTAGAGCGCCGCCCCCGATAGGCCAGCAAAAGCCGTGCCTCGACCCCAGCTTGCATGCGCCGCTCTGCCATAACTCCAGCACGCCACCAGACATGCCCTTTTCCCGCCGCGCGACCAACAGCCACCGCACGCAGCGTCAAGCACTGCCTCTGCCGCTTAGTGCGCCAGCCTTTCCCGACCGCATACCACCGCCCCTAGCTGCGCCATTGCACCGTAGCTGACCGCCAGGTGGCAAGCCACCATCCGCCTACCCCGCCCATGCCTCTAGCACCCTATACCACAGTCACTAACGAGCTCACCGTCGCCCTCATGGTTCCCTTGTCGACCCTATATAAGGAGCCCTCCCCAGCACCATTTTGCCATACTCCAACACTCCCCACCTCCCACTGAGTCCCTCACACCACTCGCTGGAGCCGCTCGAGCAGCCATTCGCCGGAATTTCCACCGGAGTCGCCGCAGTATAGGAGAAAGGGGCCCGTCAATTTCGACCACCCTAGGAGCCGCTACGACCTTGCCTGAGTTCGTCGTCGTCTCCTTGTTCGATTTCCCCCCTCGCCACGTTAGCTGGAGCCCTGGTAAGCCCCCAGTCGATCCCCACCGAGCCGCTAGGGTTCCGTCTCATCGGCGACCAGTCCGTCGTCGACGACGAGCCACGATCGTTGATCTAGGTTCTAATCGCATGACCCACATCGCCCCGTACCGCTTCACATTTAGTTGTGCCGCTAACATGCGGGACCCCCTTTTCAGTTGCCAGCTGCGCCGCGAAGTGTCACTGGGCCGGCCCATTTTCTTTCCCGCGCTGGCCCTAGAATTCAAATAATAATTTATCTATTTAGACTTAAACTCAATTCTGTCCACTAGTTTAAACATCAATTTAGAGAGTTGTACTAAACCAAATGGAATGATTCAAATTTTTCTAGAGAGATAATTTAAATCTCTATCCAAGCCCGTTGGATTTAAATCAATTAGAGTTATAGATCACCAATAGCGAAAATAACAAGACAAAGACTTTTCTACAATCAAACATTTTTCAAAAATCAACCATAATAGCTTTTGAGTTGATTCTAACTCTCAAAAATCACATTTGACCATACCTATATAAATATGTAATAAAATTTAGGTTTGCATGTAGTGACTTTAGACTAGTACCAAAATAATGATATATAGGCATTTCTAGTCACTTTAAATCATTTAAATTTGAATCCTAAACTTTATAAAATGTGATCCAACATTTAAAGCACATTCCCATGTATTAGAATATGTGGTGATGACATGTGTCCACATGATCCCATATTTAATTGGAGAATATTAAATCTTAATTAATTTCAATGAGTAGAAATTACTTTTCTCAAATAAAATAAATGAAACAAGTTCATTAATTCTTGTGATGAGTATGATGATACTAGATCATCAACTATGTGCCTTAGTGTACTAAATAGACTAGTTAAGTATTGTTTGGTGATTCTGTATTCCGTATATATTGATAGACGATAGTACCGACCAAGTCTACGAGGAGGAGGAGGAGTTCTACCCCGAAGAAGACGAGGATAATTTCAACCACTACATCAACCAAGGCAAGCCATCATTAAGAATGCAAGCTTACCCTTCCAAGCTTGATAACCTAAGCAAATATGCATTAGGCATGCTTTGGTTATACCTCTTTGATTTATACCAATCCCAAGTTTTACTTACAAGCTTTAATTTCTTTTACTTTACCAAAGTTCTTTACTTTGTTTATAGATAGCATAAAGAGTATAAAACTATCTAGTTAGACTTAGATGTCATTCTATGGCATGAGATTGAGATAAGCATCCCACATTAGTGAACACTCTTAACTTTGTAGTTTAGAGCTAAACAAAAACTTGATCACTTTAGAAGGGAATACTTGATGAAAATGATTATGAAAACCTTGGAATGATGAGTAATTCTATTGAGATGTTTTCACATGTGTTGAGAAACACAACTGGTTTATTATGATGATGAAAATGTTGAGGCATGAGCCTTAGCCCTTTATAAAAACTAATGGTTGGGTTCGGATGCGATACCATTCCAATTTTACCGTACAACCACAATACCTGAATTGGGTAAGGCTTAGCCGAAACTTTATATGCATTAGTATGAGTTCCCTCGCTGTAACATCCCAAAACTTAATCCAAGGTTAATCAAGAAAAAATCTACCCAATTTAGGGTTAACAAAAAAAATTCATTTAAAAATAATTAAGCATTCATATGTGTGTGCATTTAAATTAGGAGTTGTTTTGAATTGCCATGTTTGAGTGATCCATTGGTTGTAAAATGATTCTAAGGTGAATTAAACATCATCTAGATCATTCCCAAACAAATCCCAAAGAAAAAAATCAAAAAGAATAAAATAAGCAAATGGTCACTTTTGCCATTTTAATCACCTAGCCTACTTTGGCCATTCCTAGGACTCAATTGATAGCAGAGAAAATTGTGGATCTTTGCACACCTTACTAGTACAAGTAGTGATGTGCCAAGGCCCACTTTGTGATCTCCCAAAATCATTCAAACTCTAAATTTAAATGACATTTTAATATTGAATCTAGTGTATGTATCAAGATCACACTAATTCAAAAACCACTCAAATGAACTCCATTTTAAAATCCCAAGCAAACATAGATGCACAAGCATAAGATACATCACTCCACCAAAAAGCAGCTCAAAATTTAAAACTTTTTCGCATGCGACCATTGTGTCGAACAGGTGGCATGCACAAAAATTCTGCCTAACTATTACTATTTGATGATCAATGCATTGTCGAGTATTTGGGAAAATTTTGGTCCCCTGGTCTCCCCTAGCTCTGACCAACCCCTAACCAGCCTACCCATTGGACTAGAGCAGCAGTAGCGCGCCGCCCATTTTTGGTCGGTGCCGGCCGAACGTGGACAGCTCGCAGCAGACCGCGCCGCGTGAAACCAGCGTGCCCACTAGCTCCGCCCAACCCTATCGCCTCGCCCTGTCCACCCCTCGATCGCTGCTAACCCCAGGACCACCTCAGCACCGCGCCGCCCTTTCTCTCTGCGCCATGCGTAGCGCACGCCAGAGCGCGATCGCCGCCAGCACGCAGCAGACCGCACCACGACACTATATCACGCACGCCGCTCCGCCTCGACAACCACACCCTGCCAGACACGGCCGTGCACCACCACGTGACCCACAGTCGCCATGATCGCCGTCGAACACCGCCTCTGTCCCCTAGAGCGCGTGAAGCTCCCGACCACATGCCACCGCCCCTAGTCACGCCATTGCGCCGTAGCTGACCGCCAGCAGACCGCCCACCGTCCGCCTACCTCGCCCACGCCAATAGCCCCCTATTTCGCCGTCACCGATGAGCCGCGCCATGCTTCTCTACCACCGCATCGAGCCTATATAAGGAGGCCTCCCCCGCACCATCTCTTCACACCATTCCACTCCCCTCTCTCCACAGACCATTTTCCATCTCGCGCCGGAGCCGCTCGAGCTGCCGTTCACCTGAATTGCACCGGAGGTAGCCGCTGCAGAGGAGGAGAAGTCCCCGTCGATTTCGTCCACCTCAGCCCCTGTCGCGACTTCGCCTGAGCTCGCCATCGCCGTCCAGTTCGATCGCCCGCCTCGCTGCACTAGCTGGAGCCCTGGTACGTCCCCAGTAGACCCCCACCGGCCGTTTAGGGTTTGGTCTCGCCGGCGACGACTCTGTCGTCGACGATGACTATGGACCGTTGATCTATGTTTTAATCGTAGCGCCCAGATCATCCCGTACTGCTGGACGTTTAAAGAGTCACTGACAGGCGGGAGCCCCCTATCAGCAGCCCTCTGCGCCGCAGAGCACCACTGGGCCAGCCCATTTAGTTTCCCGCGCTGGCCCTGTGATTCAAATTAGGTTTTTCTTTTTAAACTTAGACTTAGTTCTGTCTCTTAGTTCCAAAATCAATTCAGAGAGTTTTACAAATCCAAATGGAGTGATTCCAATTTTGTTGGAAAGGTAATGAAAATCCCTATCCATGCCCGTTGGATTTAAATTATTTAGTGTTAGAGATCTCTCCTAGTAAAAATAACAAGACAGAAGCTTTTGCACATTCAAACATTTTTCTAAAATCAACCATAATAGCTTTTGAGTTGATTCCAAATCCCAAAAATCACATTTTACCATACCTATCTGAATATGTAATACTATTAAGGTTTGCATGCAGTGACTTTGGACTAGTACCAAAATAATGCCATATAGGCATTTCTAGTCACTTTAAATCATTAAAGATTAAACTTAAACTTATTAAAATGTGATCCAACCTTTAAATCACATTCCCATATGTTAGAATATGTGGTGATGACATGTGTCCACATGATCCCATATTTTAATTGGAGAATATTAAATCTTAGTTATTTTCAATGAGTAGAAATTACTTTTCTCAAATAAAAAGAATGAAGCTAGTTAATAAAACCTTGTGATGCTTGTGATGATAGTAGATCATCAAATGTATGCCTTAGTGTGCTAAGTAGACTAGTTTAGTATTGTTTGGTGATTGTGTATCCCGTATGTATTTATAGATGATAGTACCGACCAAGCTTTCGAGGAGGAGGAGTTCTACCAAGAGGAGGAGGAAGAAAACGTCAATCACTGCACCAACCAAGGCAAGCCATCATTAACAATGCAAGCTAAACCTTTCAAACTAGATAACCTAAGTAAATGCATTAGGCATGCTTTGGTTATACCCTTTGACTTTCACCTACTCCAAGTTTTTATTTACAAGCTTTACCTTCTTTACTTTACCAAAGTCCTTTACTTGTTTAAAGGTAGCATAAAAAGTATAAAACTTGACCTATCTAGTTAGACTTAGAGGTCATTCTATGGCATGAGATTTTGATCTTAGCATCCCATATTAGTGAACACTCTTATCTTAGTAGTTTAGAGCTAAACTAGAACTTTATTCACTTTAGATGGGAATACTTGGTGAAAATGACTTGTGAAAACCTTGGAATGATGAGTCATTCTATTGAGATGTTTTGACATGTTTTGAGAAACACAAATGGTTTATGATGATGAAAATGTTGAGGCATAAGCCTTAGCCCTTTTACAAAACTGATGGTTGGGTTTGAATGCGATACCATTCCAATTTTATCGTACAACCACAATACCTGAATTGGGTAAGGCTTAGCCGGAAGTTTATATGCATTAGTATTAGTTCCCTTGCGGGAGAGGTTTGAGATGAGGCTACCTCTCAATGTTGTCCACCTATGCAGTGCCCAAGATGACAAATGGTCACGGTTGGGAGGCCATACTCATAGGAGAGGTGCTTATACTAGGGTGTGTACAGGAAAGGTTATGTTTGATTATCTGCATACTAAGTATGATGATTCAGGGTTATCCCTGACAGATGTATCGAATCTTGTGGTGAAAGTGTACCACCTCTACAGAGTGTCAAACTATTCGAATAGCCGTGTCCGCGGTTATGGACAGTTGGAGTGGCCATATTGTTCCGTTGTCAGATGTTTTCAAAATGACTTATGATATGAATGATGAATCGTGACTTGACCACAACAGGGTTGTGACTATGACACTAGCTTCCCAACTTAAGTGATTCTAGAACTTTATTTTATCTTTCTTTGTTTCTGAACTCAGCTTAGGTTTCAAACTTAACTTTACAAATAAACCTAGAGTTAGTACTTCCCACTAGCACTACCTTACTTGTTAGTGATAGTTTGCGAGTACTTAAAGAGTACTCATGGCTTTTGTCCCTGGCTATAACTATGAAGGAGACTACCAAGATGAGGGACAGCAGGACGACTATGATAACTAGGACTATCTTCCATTGTCAGCATTGCCTGTGCCCCTGAAGATGGACCCCACCGCTACGCTTATTATTTATTCCGCTGCTTGTTGTATTAAGACTGGATCATGAGATCCTTTATTCATGTAAGACCTTATTATGGCTTGTAGTGGATGATGTACTGTGATATCCAATCTGTTATGTCTCGCAAAAATGGTAATCCTAGGATTGCGATGTATGGCATAACAGGCATCTGGGATTAAAAATCCGGGTGTTGACAAGTTGGTATCAGAGCCATCCTGACCATAGTAGACCCTAGTTAGAATGGACGTCCGAACAAAAACTTAGTTTCAAAACCAAAGTGAGTATTTATGAAAAACTATTTCCTTTCTTACCCTTGGGAATTCATTCTCTCTCAAAAATTCATGTTCCTCCAATTCTTACATTACTACATAATATTTGACACACTTGATCACTTCACTAAATTCCTCATCCTTAATTCTTATAGATGGAGACTCAATTCAGCAAGTTCTACCAGTTGGGCAACGGAGGCCAGCTGATCTTCGAGAGGGATCTTGACACACTATCGGAGTACTTGGGACGCCCACATCCGGAATTCCTTGGAGCTCAACTTCCTGGACCCCCAGGAGGAGATTTACAATGGCTAGTCACCTCTGATCTTCGAGGCAAGATAGAAGCACCAACGTCTAGGAGAATCCAGTTCTCCGTGAGAGAGAACAACTGGCTAGATGGATTGGCTAGGGAAATGCATGAAGCGCCCGCACGTATGTGTGCCTTGAGTGTCAACCAAATCCAAGAAACCCGCTTTGTTCACTATGCAAGACGTGACTTCATGGGAATGCCAATGGAAATGCCAAGTCACCCAGAGTTGAAGCGTCAAGTGGAGAACCTTGACTTCATGCTGTACGACCGCTAGAAGGAATTGGATAATTCTAGGGAGTTTGCCAACCACAACCTTGGCATTGCCGCCTAGAAGGCCTAGACTTTCTCACTGCTTGTCAAGGACCGTCAGTTTCTTCGCCGCCAGCGCGAAAAGAAGGATCGCACCATCGACCGTCTTGGCATGAAGGTGGCCGACCTTGAGAAGACCATCAAGGAGCAAGAAGCTCAGCTTGCAGCAAAGGAAGAAGAAGAGGAAGGTGAAGACATCCAGGGAGATATGGACTCTTACCTCAGCAATGATGATGTCTTTCTGGAGGAGGATGCCGTGGACTTCTGATGACCCACAAGTATAGGGGGTGTATCGCAGTATTTTCGATAAGAGTGTCGAACCCAACGAGGAGTAGAAGGTGCTGGCTAGTGGTGCGGCTGGAGCTCGTATGTGTTTAACCAGTCATGAAAAAAAAACGCTAACTGGCAGGCCGAACCCCCGCTGGAAGTGTGATAGGAACACCACATACTCACCCGGATTGGGTGAGGGGGCAAGTTCGGTGGAGGCGAGGCATGCGGTGACGCCCTCCGGGATGCGCCTGGTACGGTAGAGCCAATCTAGGTCATCCTGGTAGACCCATGATCCGGCCCACACAACACGATCGGCAAGTGCCGCATCTTCTTCCATCTCCTGCTCGGCGACGGTGAGTTCCTCCTCAGTCATTTGGAGGTCGCTCTCCTCACTTGCGCTAGCGGCGGAGGGAGGTTGCGGCCTGGACTGGCGGGGACCCGTTGTGGAGGAGATGAGCAGAGGTGGCGGCGGCGCTGGAGGGCGTGGAAGCAGTACGGCGGCGGCGCTGCTGCTCAGATGCGGTGGTGGCGGCTCTGTCGACGGAGAAGAAGAGGAAAAAGGCAGAGAAAGAGGGGCGCTGGAGCGGGGAAATGGCCCAAGGGGCACGCCCCTCCCCTATTTAACCATTCCTGTAAGGGGGTAGTGGGATCGCGTTTTGCAGGCGAGCCACACGGTGTGGCCGTGTATGGTCCGAGTCAGCCAATCAGCGACGAGCCACACGAAGGGCCACAGCGCGCAACGGATCCCACTAAGTGACGTTATGTTGCGGTTAACGAGGAGGCAGGCGCGACGTGACGTGTGCAACAGTAACTTCTGACAATAACTGCGGCGATTACTGTTGTTGGACCTTAAAATGAGGCAAAGTAATGATTAGCCTCCACGTGGGGAAGCGTACGAGAGAAGGAAGAATGACTCGGATGGGTATGTGGTAACCCGGTCAGCAAGTAAAAACTTGGAATGTGCGAAGGGAAAGTAAACCCATAGAATCCGGAGTAGGAGGTAACTTGGAGAAGGAGGAAGAAGCTCAGTGAAATTGAACCTGCTGTGGCCTTAGCGGCTAAGTTAGCTAAGACTGCACCAGCTTTGGGGACTAATGTTGGGGGGATACCCCCGGGTAGGGTCACGCCGGGGTATAAAGGCCTAGTTAGCCGAGGTACGGCAAGGTCAAAGCAAGTACTGGCCGAGTCACCTCAAAGCAGGCCGGATCACGGAGTAACCCAAACCAGGGGACGTCCACCTAACTTGGTCTCAACCGACTTAAGCCATATGTCGATAAGATGTATCTAACTTGTATGCATGAACAGGTGTGGCCAGATCAACTATGTGGGATCCGGGTTATATCAATCTTGTAAGAGAAGGAAGGTATCTCGCTGGTCAAAGGTGACTACTGTACGCAGAGTGTGAGCGAAGCGGACAGAGGCCGAACCACCGAGGAATGGCTGACAAAGGTGACAAATCCAATGTCGGGTGACGCAGGCGCCGTAGAGGCTCACGTAGCCTCTGCATGGATGACGCGGGGGAAAGTGACCCGGTCAGCTTACTATTTTGGGAGGAGGCATATTCCCTGAAATATGCCTCCACTTATGCCCTAAGGGGAGACCTAGTCACCCCTATATAAGGAGGGCTAGGGCTTCTGTAGAGGGGGTTAAAATCTAAAAGGTTGGTCTCTAGTGTGTAGCAGTTTACTAGTTAGTTCCAGAGGGCAAGCTAGTGGTGAGAGTAAGAGAGTCCCTTCTTCCTCCTCTCCCCAATACAGCTCTAGGAGCACTTGTAATCTGCGAAGGTGAATCAAATACAAAGCTTCTGTGTGTGGAAACACCACACTATCCCTCCCTGGATTCCCCTAGTGCATTTAGTCCCCACCTTTAGCCTATCCATGGCATCTGCCGTGACACCACCACGACAGTTGGCGCCCACGATGGGGCTAGCGGCGCTAGCAGGGGTCAAGATCCGGATGGGAAACCTCATCGGCACCGGCGAGCGCATCGTCTCTGGGCTCGTTCAGCGCTTTGCAGTGCTGGACTTTGTCAGCGACAACGCTGGCTGCTTCGGCACGCGCCCTCTTCCATGCAATGGCCTCTTCGTCAAGCTCGGCGCGCACAAGGTCTACGTTGTTGGCGATGTGTCGTGTGTTCATCCGCGGCACGTCGTCGAAGCAGGTGAGCCACCCCTTAGCGTGGTTCACGGGGCGTGCATCACTCGCTCCCCAAACCGTGCAGAGGTGATGATGACTGCGCCAGGTGCGAGCGCAAGCAAGGATCCTGCACCAGATCTGGAGGTAACGCCCAAGGCACCGAGGAAAAGTAGAGGACCTCCACTAGAGAGGCCTGAGAATGTGCTACAGCAGGCAATGGATAGCTTGGCAAACCTAGTAGCAGCAACAGTAGATCTGGCTCAGGCACAGGCCGAGCTAGAGGAAACTAGGCAGAAAATACTAGAGGGTGCGAAAAATATAGCCGCGGCTCAACAGTCGTTGAACATGACACTGCGTGAGTACGCTAAGGCAAATAAGGTAGATGATGTAAAAGTGAAAGGGAGAAATCTCATGAGTGAGATGAATAGAGAGGATGATACTAGGATTGAAGAATCAGAGAACTGTTTGTCCGTGGGGCTGCCGAGGTATAGTACCCCGGCAAAGAACCTCAGAGCAGCGGATGCAGCTGCGTCCGAATTAGAGGGTTTGACTGGTGAGGCCCGTCAAAAACAGCAGGAAAGAGTCAATGAGTTGGTTCGGATCGCGAGCAGGCAAAACGAGGAGTTACTCAAGGCTAACCCGGAGGGAGATGGGGCCTCCAAAATCATTCATTCGGCGGTGGGTAACCCGAAAAAATCCGTTGGAGCTGCGTCGTATCCTCATGGTGGTCCTAGGAGAGAAGAGGTAGTAACTTCGGCCAAGAGGAATAAACAAATAGTCCCATATGACCCGGCAAAGGCAGGGAAAGGAAAAGAAGTGCAAAGAAATGAAGATCAAAGGAGTGTGAGCCGAGGTGAAGCTGGCTGAGGTAATCGCGACCAAGGCAATGCCGGTAAAGGGAATGCTGTAAACAGCAATGCCGGACAGCGTAATTCGGTAGTTGCAGGTCAACCGCAGCAGCGGAATATACCACGGCAAGAGCGCAGTGCCGGCCAAGGTATGCAACGGAGAGAAACTCCACATGAGCAAGATAGATACAATGATGGAGATTCGGAGATGGTGAACGCTGGCTATCCCAGACCGGACTATCATGTGATAGGGTCAAGATTGGGAAGAAGAAACTTGATGCCTGATGACGCCAGGTTAAAACTGGATCGGCTGTATAGGTCGGAGCAAATTGAGTGTCAAGGTCCTCCGGGTCCAGCATGTTTTGGGCCCCGGATCATGAAGGAACCTCCGGTACCAAACTTCCAGTTACCTAGAGGCACAAAGACGTATGACGGCAGCACTAAGCCGGAGGATTGGTTGATTAACTATGCAACTGCTGTCAAGATCGCCACAGGCAACTTGAGGTGGGCTGTGAGATATCTAGCCCAGATGTTGGAGGGGCCAGCAAGGGTATGGCTAAACAATTTGCCACCCGGAAGTATTAACTGTTGGATCGATTTTGAGGAGATGTTTGTTAGCAATTTCTCAAGTACGTATCAGAGGCCCAACAGGCCACAAACCCTAGCAATGTGCAGGCAGAGACCAAATGAGACAGACCGGGAGTTCTTAACCCGTTGGTGCACTGTACGAAACTCGTGTGAGGGTGTGATTGAGTCACAGGCCATAGCTTGGTTTGCGCAAGGATGCAGATATGCAAGCATGCTATGGCAAAGGTTACAAAGGGATATGCCAACCACCTTGGCAGAAACGATCCGGATTGCTGATTCATATGCTTTGGGTGATCTGACGCAACCTAGGCTCACCTCAAACGAGTCAAGCGAGGAGTATTGTCAGCGAGATGGGGCCGGGTCATCCCAAAGAAATGATTACCGAGGTAAAAGAAGGGATGACAAACCAGATTATCGCTACAGTTCGCAACAAGTTGCAGATGTGAATCAGGATCAACCCGGAGCAGGAGGCAGTCAACGTCAGAAAACTGGAGGACAGCAATGGATGCCAAGGAATGATGGGAAGAAAACTTGGACGCCAGAGCAGAAAAAATAGTGGCAAGAGAAGAAGGACCGTCCGAGGTATACCTATGAAGCAATGCTGGATCAGCCGTGTAAATTTCACAGGCCTAATCCAAGTAACCCGGCGGGTCACACAACTAGGCAGTGTGAGTGGAAGCGAAAGATAGAACAAAGTGGTTCGGGGAATGCTCAGGCACCTCGGAATGATCAACCTCGGCAGGAGTTACCCCGGCAGCAATTGCTCTCCGGAGCGAACATGCAACAGTTAATGTTGCCTCCCCCTCCACCGAGGTTTGACAACAATGAGAGAAGGGATGCAGTGCATCAGGTGGAAAACCAAAACCAGCAGGACCAGAGGTACCCTGGAAATGAGGGGAGGAATGAGTACAGAGAGCACCATCAGAGTTACTGTGTGTTCACTACGGAGGAGACAGACAGAAAGAGCTTGCAGCGCCGACATATGGAAGTGAATGCGGTAATGCTAGCTGTGACTAGGTATATGCCTTGGTCAGACTAGGAAATTACCTGGAGTATCAAAGATCATCCCAAACTTATGCCAAGTCCTGGTTCGTACGCACTAGTGCTGGATCCGACATTCATTGGGCCTAACATCAACGTAAGATTCTCCAAGGTGATGATTGATAATGGTAGTAGCATCAACATCATGTATGTAGACACGATGCGAAAATTGGGGATCTCGGAAAACATGCTCTAAGCTACAAGGACAACTTTCCATGGCATTGTGCCAGGCATTTCTTGTGAGCCCATAGGCAAGGTCCGGGTTGACATTTTGTTCGGCACAAGAGATAACTGCCGAACTGATAATTTGGAGTTTGAAGTGGTGAACTTAGAAAGTGCGTATCACGCGTTACTCGGTAGACCAGCTCTGAACAAGTTTATGGCAAGTTGTCACATCAGTTACTTGAAGATGAAGCTGCCCGGGCCAAATGGTGTAATTACCATAGCTGGGGATTTCCGACGTTCAATTGAGTGTGCATCTGCCGGATCTAACCTGGCCGAGTCACTCGTGATTGCGCAAGAAAAGAGAAAGATCCAAGAAGTGGTGGCATTGGCTCAGTCCGCGCAGCAGTATATGCCGGCGTTGAGTAACCTGCATGGTAGTGTCTCATTCCAAGCGACAAAAGATACCAAGAAGGTGCATGTTGATGATATGTTCCCTGAGCGTATCGTAACGATTGGTGCCGTGTTAAATGACAAATAGGAAAGCGAGCTCGTCGACTTCCTCCGTGAGAATCGGGATATTTTTGCTTGGTCCACACAGGACTTGCAAGGTGTTCCGAGGGAGTTGGCCGAGCACTCTTTGAATGTCAGACCCAGAGCAAAGCCGGTGAAGCAACCCCTCCGCCGCTTCGCCGAAGATAGGAGAAAAGTCATAGGAGGCGAGATAGCTCGGTTGTTGGCTGCAGGATTTATCATGGAAGTGCTTTACCCGGATTGGCTGTCTAATCCAGTGCTGGTGGAGAAGAAGAAAGATGATCCGAACGTGGCAGTGGTTTGGCGTATGTGTATCGATTACACGAACCTGAATAATGCGTATCCAAAAGATCCATTCCCACTGCCAAGGATAGACCAAGTCATAGATTCCACTGCTGGGTGTGAGTTGTTTTCGTTCATTGATGCATATTCTGGTTTCCACCAGATACCTCTGAACCCAAATGATCAAATAAAGACTGTGTGTATCACCCCGTATGGGGCTTATTGCTATCGCACCATGCCTTTTGGTTTACATAATGCAGGGGCAATGTACCAGAGATGTATGCAAAAATGTTTGCATGACCAAATTGGTCAAAACATGCAGGTGTATGTGGATGATGTTGTGATAAAGACCAAGGAAAGAAAAACGCTCCTTGACGATATCAGGCAGACGTTCGCGAACCTAAGGAGGTTCCGGATGAAGCTTAACCCGAAAAAATGTACCTTCAGTGTCCCAGCTGGAAAATTACTCGGATTCCTCGTCTCCAGCCGAGGTATTGAGGTCAATCCAACTAAAATCCGGGCCATAGAATGAGTGCAGCTGCCGAAGTGTCTTAACGATGTCCAGAAGTTCACTGGTTGCCTGGCATCGTTGAGTCAGTTTGTATGTCGGTTGGGAGAAAAGGCACTGCCTCTCTATCAACTCATGAAAAAGTCGGATAAGTTCATTTGAACGCCGCAGGCCAATGAAGCCTTTGCCCACTTAAAGAAGATGTTAGCCACTGCACCAGTGTTAGCCTCTCCACTATCAAAGGAGCCAATGTTGCTCTATATAGCCGCAACCAACCGAGTTGTAAGTGCAGTGATTATGGTAGAGCGCGACGAAGAGGGTAATTCAGTGCAAAGGCCAGTATATTATCTGAGCAAGGTATTATCAGCCTCAAAGCAGAACTATCCTCACTATCAGAAAGTGGCATATGGTGTGTATATGGCAGCTAAGAAGCTGAAGCACTATTTCGAGGAACACCCAATCAAGGTAATATGTGAGGCTCCCATATCCGAGATAATGAGCAACAAGGATGCGAGTGGTAGGATTGCGAAATGGGCAATTGAACTAGCACCTTATGCGCCACAATATGACAGAAGAGAGGCAATTAAATCTCAGGCTATGGCGGACTTTTTTGTGGATTGGGCCGAGGTGCAATATGAGCCACCATTACTAGATCCGAACTACTAGAAAATGCACTTTGACGGGTCAAAAACAAAAATCGGGTTAGGTGTCGGAGTTGTGCTTACATCGCCCAAGAAGGACCAGCTGAAATATGTGCTGCAGATCCACTTCACTGCATCAAACAATGTAGCAGAATACGAGGCACTTATACATGGGCTCAAGGTGGCAAAGGAGGTTGGAATACGCCGGATCCAATGCTTCGGCGACTCGGATCTCATAGTCCAGCAGGTCTCCGGGCAATGGGATGATTTGGACATAAACATGGCATTATACAGATTTCATGTGCAGAAGATATCTGGTTACTTTGAGGGATGTGAATTTCACCATATACCTCGGGTGGAAAATTAGGCTGCCGACGTATTGTCGAAGCTCGGTTCAACCCGACAAGCAATTCCACTAGGCGTAGCATTGGAGCACCTCAGGAAACCATCCATCAGGCCATCCCCGGAGTCTGACTCAATTTTTATCCCGGCAAATCCAGAATCAGAGGCTGTGCCCATGGACATTGATGTAGGGAGTGGTTCGCGAAACCCGGGGACTGCCTTGGCAAACCCGGGGACTACACAGCATGATCCGGTAGAAGTTATGTTGGTGGATCTAATGGAAATTGGTGAGGATGTGTTCCCGGTGAGAGTTGTACCAGCTTGTGCAATGCCAATATTCCAATTCCTAAAGGATGGAACCTTACCCACTGAGGAGGTACTTTCCATGCAAACTCAGAGGAGAGCAAAAGCATATGCGATCATCAATTTCGAGCTATACAGGAGTGTGACCAATGTACTCCAGCGATGTGTTGACCCGGAGGAAGGACTTGACATCCTCCGAGATATACATCAAGGGGAATGTGGGCATCATGCCTCATCCAGAGCCTTGGTAGCAAAAGCTTTCCGCCATGGGTTTTACTGGCCAAATGCCTTAGAACAAGCAGAAGATCTGGTGAGAAAATGCAATGGCTGTTAGAGATATGCGACAAAAACACATATACCAATTACATGGCCATTTGCCGTATGGTGCTTGGGTATGGTTGGCCCGTTTAAACCAGCGAAGGGAAATATGACTCACATTTTGGTCATGGTGGATAAATTTACAAAGTGGATTGAAGTAAAACCAATAAGAAAATGTGACGAAGCCACCGCCGTAACTTTCCTAAAAGACATCATCTTGAGATATGGATATCCTCACAGTATCATAACAGATAATTGCAGAAATTTTGCTGAGGGAGCATTTGCGCGTTTTTGCCGAGATAAGAAGATCTGGCTGGACGTTGCCTCGGTAGCCCACCCCGCATCGAACGGACAAGTGGAAAGATCCAACGAATTAGTATTATCCGGGATAAAACCCCGGCTCATTGAGCCACTGCAAAGGTCTGCGGGGTGCTGGATAGAAGAACTACCGGCAGTACTGTGGAGTTTAAGAACAACTCTGAATCGATCAACAGGCTATACGCCATTCTTTCTGGTATATGGGGCAGAAGCTGTATTACCAGCCGACATAGAGCATGACTCGCCTAGAGTCACCCAATACACAAAAGCTGAAGTGCAAGAGGCCCGGCAAAATGATGTTGATCTACTGGAAGAAGCGAGAGAATTGGCATTGTCCAGATCCGCCATATATCAGCAAAATCTCCGACGCTATCATAGCCGGAAAGTAAGCCCCCGAGTTTTCCGGGAAGGTGACCTGGTACTCCGGTTGGTACAACGTACTACTGGCATGCATAAATTATCCCCCCCCCATGGGAAGGGCCATTCATTGTGAGCAAAGCATTGCACAATGATTCTTATTATCTTATCGATGCAAAACCACAGGAGAAAAACAAGGCGGACAGGTCCGGCGAGGAATCCAAACATCCATGGAATGTAGCTCTACTTCGTCCTTTCTACACTTAGCAGAGAAGTGTTTGTATCCAAGTCTCTCATATGTCGGTATGTATGCCGACAATGAGCTTATCAATGAAATCTTGGCACCTTGAGCAGTAACTCGGGGACTACCTTAGTAATTTTAGTTGTCTTCTATATTTCTTATTTATATGTCGGCTGGCGTAAGTTGCTTCAACTTAGGCCGGATTAGTAGTGTGTGAGCACCAAAAACCTAACTCTTCGACTTGCTGTTGTCCAACAAGATTTGGCTTCATGGCAAGCAAGAGAACAAGTTTGGAATTGCGTAGCACATGAAAAACGACTAAGGGAAAAAACTTAATCGAGCCGACGTTTGTTTTTCGGACTAACATTGCGTGTACTTTAAATTTATCATGCTGAATTATTTTGAGCTAAACCCAAAGTTTCCAAGTACTATTAAATCAATTTTTGAAGCTCGGACTCGTAAGTCATAAAACCGAACCAAGGTGGACACGAGCCGAGCCAAAAAAATGGAGGAACAAGAAAATGAAACTCGAGGACTATGCCCAAGTTAATCCGGCATAGAAACTTAGTAGCAAAATATCACTGATGTGCTTAATACAATTGCACCCGGCATACCGAGGATCTTATGAAATTTCAAGTGTTTGTAATCAAGGTGCAGCAGGAGAAGGAAGTTCGGCGTCATCTTCGCTGCCTTCAACGTTCGAGGCATCGTCCTCTTCGTCCTCATCCGAGCCATCTTCAACGTTTTCAACGTTTTTGACATCGACGACATCTAGGAAGCTTGGTCCCTCGTTCCATTCATGAATGGGGGCATATTCAATGAGGCTATGGGCGCAAGCCTTGCAGCGAGCAATCCACTCCGGGTCGCTGGACCATTTGGATCCGGTGCGCATGCGCGCTAGGAGGTTGAGGTCGATCTTCTCGTACCATTTGAGCACATAGTGGAGAACAGTCTCAGCTCCGGCGGGTCCAACAGATTCTCTCCAAAGATCGAGCTGAGTCTCGCATTCCATAAGCCAGGAAAAAAGAACAGCCAGATTCTTTGGAGTATCCTCGTTAGGCCAAAAGGTGTTGAACTGCTCACAATATCCTTGCCGTAGTTCCTCACGACTTCGACTCGGGCGGACAAACTAACTATCAAGTCCTCGAGATCGAGAGGAATAGAGCCAGGGCCAGATGGAGTACCCCTCTGCTGGAGGAACTTGGCAACGGCATTGGATCCAATGACATCGCTCTCTGGGAATTTGCCTAGGAAGATAAAACAAGTGGGGTAAGTAAAGGAAGCAGACCCGCAAAGATCAACGTCGGTTGAAGGAAAAGAACTTACTAGAGATATGGTTGTGAACCCGGGACAGCTCCTTGATGCAGTTGTCGCGCCTCTCCCGGAGTTGCACAAGTTCAGCATTCGCTGAATCAAGCTTGATGTCGGCCTCCTTGAGTAGTTCCTGGTCCTTGGCAATCTGGAGATTGAGGCGCTCGCGCTCTTCAGTATAGTCCTGGCCGGCTTTCTGGAGTTTGGTTTGGTTCTCTGCTTTCAATTTCTTCATATATGTCTTAAGCTTGGCAATCTCATCATCTTTGGCTCTGAGAAGGGCAAGCTCATCATCTTTCTTTTTGAGCTCGGCCTGATGCTATCCTGCTTGTTCAATAAAATGCAGCATCATATCAGGCACGGGCACACTATCTTCAAGAGATGCTGAAATAGTTTGTTGACCCGGCAAAGCCGAGGTATGAATGTTTGCCGAGCCAAGGAGGAAAGGAGATGGAAAGCATAGCAAGGTTGAGAAAAAATAACTTACCCTTGATTTGATCCAAATTTTTCCTCATGATCGTGTTCTCAGCCTCCACCCCAGCTGCGGAAACCGAAGGATGGGTTAGTTCGGCCGAAGAAGATGAAGGAAAATGGAAAAATGTTGAGGAAGAAACTTACCCCTTTTCTCGTGTTCAGCGAGAAGTGCATTATGTTTTGCCCGCAGCATCTTGTGAGTATCAAGGAGATGCTGAAACTCAGCGCTCCGGCGGTTGGTGGTCACCTGAAAGAGCAAAGATGGACAATTTAGTCTTGCGCATATTTGAAGTGTACAAAATCCGGGCCAAGTGGAACTTAACCCGGCTCTAGGTGTGTGCATATTCGAAGTGTACAAAATCCGGGCCAAGTGGAACTTAACCGGCTCTAGGTGTGTGCATATTCGAAGTGTACAAGATCTGGGCCAAGTGGAACTTAACCCGACTCTAGGTGTCTGCATATTCGAAGTGTAGAAGATCCGGGCCAAGTGGAACTTAACCTGGCTCTAGGTGTGTGCATATTCGAAGGGTACGAAATCCGGGCCAAGTGGAACTTAACCCGGCTTTAGGTGTGTGCATATTCGAAGTTATAAAGGAGCTACGTTAGTTCTCTAAGGAGAATCCGGCCGAGTATTCCCACGGAGGCTCGGGGACTAATGGCTATATCAATTATATCTACAACTTGTTAAAAGAAAAGATGAAGTAACATACCTCCATCATCCGACCCGCAAGGTTAATGGCCTTGGCGGCGGTATTCATCTGCGCAGAAAATTCAGCGGGACCGAACTTCTCCGGGAGATCGTCGTTGTAGACGAACTCCGCCTTGTTCCAGTTATTTACAAACTCGATCAAGGTCGGAGGGTATCGTTCGCCGCTTAGCATGTGTGGCGCCACTAAACCCTTGGCATGCGCCTCCCTCCTCTCAACTTGGGCAAGGGCCGGGCTGGTGTGCAAAACAAGTTGCGCATCAGCTGGCTCGGCAAGGGCGTCCTTCGGAGGTGGAGTTTGCTTCGGGAGCATGGCCGCAAGTGTGCGCTGTCTAGCCTCGACGAACACTGCCCTGGTAGCCTCAGGTGCCTTCTTGCCCTTGGGCTGCTGTTGAGAGGTTGAGGTTGCTACAGTAGATTTGCCCTTGGGAACTGCCTTGGCGCCAGCCTTGGTGCTGTTGATGTCTTCTCGCCGAGCCTTGGAAGACTCGGACGAGGTAGAGGGGCTTGGTGCTGCTGCTGTTGCTTTTGCTGCTACTGTTGCTTTGGTTGTTGCTACTGGTGCTGGAGTTGGTGTTGGTACTGGTGCTTCGGTAGAGATGCTGAGGGAACCTCGGTGGTAGCTGGTTGCGGCGGAGCCGAAGTGGTGGTTGTTGCCGCTTTGGCAGAGCCAGTCTCCCCCGCTCCGAGGTTTCCCTCCGGAATGGGGCTCAATGGGCGTGAATCATCGCCACGAGGAGGAGAGGGGTTGTGTCGGAGCGGCGACGCAATGCCAGATCCACTCTGTGGGACCTCCACCGCGGCCCTACCGAATCAAATAATGTATGATGAGAAACTATAACACAAGAAGAACAAGTGAATGGCAAAGGGAGAAGAGGCTTACTCATCCGAGGTCAGGGGTTCCTTGGGCTTCCGAGCCCTCCGGGCCGTGGCCTTGGTTGGAGGCTTGGTGGCAGTTTTGTCCCCAGACTTCTCCCGCCTTTTTGCCGGCTGAGAAGGTCCGGAGGAGGATGCAGAGGCAACTCCCCTTTTCTTCTTCGGCGCCACCGAGACAGGATCACCCACGGCAAGGGGAGGATCTTCATGGATCCGCCCACCAGGGTTAGCTAATGCCGGAAAATCATAAGAAAGGGGGACAGCGTCAAATGCTTCCATCACCTCAACATCCGAATCATCTTTGTCGTCGGGCCAGTCTCTAATATAAGAGGGTTTACCGGTGGGTTGTTCCGTTGCATCGGCCATCGGAAGGAACATCTCCTGATCCAGTTCCTCCTCGTCCGAGGTGTCCCGGTCAGGCGCCCACTTGAGGGAAGGCTCGGTGCCATCCTCGATGGTTTGCTGAAGAAACAACTAAGGAAAAGGAAAGGCAACAAGATTAAAACTTACAACAGAAGACCGACATATGATTTAATTCGGAAGAAAGTTTAGGGCACAAGACTTACAGAAGGAGGAAGCCTATCTCGGCAAAAATGTTCAATTCCCCACGTCCATTCAGAGGAGAAGTCCTTGTGAGTGGTGAAGAGGGCCTTGACCCGGCAGTAGATTTCTGTATTGCTCAACTCAAAAGACGAGGTCCGGTTGGGGTCGCGGCCCCAGCTCATGTGACACACTTTATGAGTGCGTTTCTGGAGGGGGAGATCTGGTTGCGGACAAATGTGATCATGGCGTCCTCATTGCGCAATCCGAGCTCCTTCAGCTCCTTGAACCTCTTGTTAACCTGGTTCGCCAAGACTGTGGGCTTCTTGGGGATAACGTCCCACAACTCTGGGTTAGGAGGACCCAGAGTATAGGGACGCAGCCGGATCAGGTCCTCGGTGGTGCTGTTCCGGACGTAGAAGAAAGTCCGGGACCATCCCTTGCAGGAGTCAAGTCTCGTGACTCGGGGGAAGATGGACAACTTCCGAGGAGAGATTGACGCAGCCCCGAAACTGCGTGAGTTGTTTATCCTCCGGCTCTAGATCTACATTCGGAATTACGTTCCAGCGAAGGCCGAAGAACCGGATCCATAGCTCCTTCGTGGGCCATAGTCCGGCATAACCTTCAATCGTGGAGGCGAAGGTGGAGAGAGATGTGATGGAATTGGCAGGAAGGTGGTGCGGCTGGAGCTCGTATGTGTTTAACCAGCCATGAAAAAAATCGCTAACTGCCAGGCCGAACCCCCGCTGGAAGTGTGATAGGAACACCACATACTCACCCGGATTGGGTGAGGGGGCAAGTTCGGCGGAGGCGAGGCGTGCGGTGACGCCCTCCGGGATGCGCCTGGTACGATAGAGCCAATCTAGGTCATCCTGGCAGACACAGGATCCGGCCCACACGCCAGGATCGGCGTGCGCCGCGTCTTCTTCCATCTCCTGCTCGGCGACGGTGAGTTCCTCCTCACTCATTTCGAGGTCGCTCTCCTCACTTGCGCTAGGAGCGGAGGGAGGCTGCGGCCTGGACTGGCGGGGACCCGTTGCGGAGGAGATGAGCGGAGGTGGCGGCAGCGCTGGAGCGCGTGGAAGCAGTACAGCGGTGGCGCTGCTGCTCAGATGCGGTGGCGGCGGCTCTGTCGACGGAGAAGAAGAGGAAAAAGGCAGAGGCAGAGGGGCGCGGGAGCAGGGAAATGACCCAAGGGGCGCGCCCCTCCCCTATTTAACCACTCCTGTAAGGGGGTAGTGGGATCGCGTTTTGCAGGCGAGCCACACGGTGTGGCCGTGTATGGTCCGGGTCAGCCAATCAGCGACGAGCCACACGAAGGGCCACAGCACGCAACGGATCCCACGACGTGACGTTATGTTGCAGTTAACGAGGAGGCAGGCGCGATGTGACGTGTGCAACAGTAACTTCTGACAATAACTGCGGCGGTTACTGTTGCTGGCCCTTAAAATGAGGCAAAGTAATGATTAGCCTCCACGTGGGGAAGCGTACGAGAGAAGGAAGAATGACCCGGATGGGTATATGGTAACCCGGCCAGCAAGTAAAAACTTGGAATGTGCCAAGGGAAAGTAAACCCATAGAATCCGGAGTAGGAGGTAACTCGGAGAAGGAGCAAGAAGCTCAGTGAAACTGAACCTGCTGTGGCCTTAGCGGCTAAGGCATCTAAGACTGCACCAGCTTCGGGGGCTAATGTTGGGGGGATACCCCGGGTAGGGTCACGCCGGGGTATAAAGGCCTAGTTAGCCGAGGTACGGCAAGGTCAAAGCAAGTGCTGGCCGAGTCACCTCAAAGCAGGCCGGATCACGGAGTAATCCGGACCAGGGGACGTCCACCTAACTTGGTCTCAACCGACTTAAGCCATATGTCGATAAGATGTATCTAACTTGTATGCAGGAACAGGTGTGGCCGGATCAACTATGTGGGATCCGGGTTATATCAAGCTTGTAAGAGAAGGAAGGTATCTCGCTGGTCAAAGGTGACAACTATACGTAGAGTGTGAGCGAAGCGTACAGAGGCCAGACCACCGAGGAATGGCCGACAAAGGTGACGAAGCCAATTCCGGGTGACACAGGCGCCGCAGAGGCTCACGTAGCCTCTGCATCGATGAGGCGGGGGAAAAGTGACCCGGTCGGCTTACTATTTTGGGAGGAGGCATATTCCCTGGAATATGCCTCCACGTATGCCCTAAGGGGAGACCTAGTCACCCCTATATAAGGGGGGCTAGGGCTTCTGTAGAGGGGGTTGAAATCTGAAATGTTGATCTCTAGTGTGTAGCAGTTTACTAGTTAGTTCCAGAGGGCAAGCTAGTGGTGAGAGTAAGAGAGTCCCTTCTTCCTCCTCTCCCCAATACAGCTCTAGGTGCACTTGTAATCTACGAAGGTGAATCAAATACAAAGCTTCCGTGTGTGGAAATACCACACTATCCCTCCCTGGATTCCCCTAGTGCATTTAGTCCCCACCTTTAGCCTATCCATGGCATCTGCCGTGACACCACCATGACACACAATGCATTCCCCTAGGCCCATATAGGTGAAGTGTCATGTAGTCGACGTTCACATGACACCACTAGAAGAAGTACACCACAACTTAAATAACAATCTATTGAATCTTTCTCAACGCAACTCCACTACTAACAACAAGACTCCTCCCTTGTCGTCAAGAACAAAACGAACTACTCACAAGACATCATATGGATCATGATCAGAGATGGAATAATGATGTATAACAATCTGAACATAAACAATAATTCAATGGTTCACTCAATAGCATCAACTACAAAGAGTAATCAACACTGGGAAAGTTTCCCCTATGAACTATGCAAGATTCAACGCAATTGTTATAGCAATATGGAGATGGTGATGAGGGTGCTGATAGTGATGATGGTGGTGATGATGATCCCGATGAAGTCCATCTTGACGGTGGTGTTGATGGCGACGATCTCCCCTCTCCGGGAAGGAATTCCCTCAGTAGAAATCTGTCTGTCGGAGAGATATTTCTCTCTTGGTGTTTTCCGCCCCACAAAGGCGGCGGAATCTTTCTGTGGTCGCCCCCGAGTCTTAGGGTTTTGGGAGGATGATATACGCCAGAGGGGAGTGGCTGGAGTGGGCTAGGGTGGCCACACCACCTCCTGGCACGGCCTAGGGCTGCCTGCACCATGGGGTGGTGTGGGCCCCCTGTGGCCCATCTCCACTCCATCTTTTGGCATCCTTAGTCTTCTGGAAAAATAGGAGTTTTCGTATATTTTCCCGGATTTTCTGATCTTCGCGAATTTTGCCTCCAAACAGCACCTTTTCCATCAGAATCCTGACTGCAGCGGTCCATGCTCCAAAAGTCATCAACCATGCAAAAACAGATGAAATAACATAAGTATCACCTCTCAATACGAAATATATCAATGAATAATAGTGAATTAAGACATAGAATAGTGATGCAAAATGGACGTATCAACTCCCCCCAAGCTTAGCCTTCGCTTGTCCTCAAGCGAAACTGAGCTCAATAAACATGGCCTCAGGTTTATGGAGTGAAGAGTCGATAAAAGAATACGGACAAGAAGCATCACATTCATCAAATACATAGATCATAATAGAAGACAACTCACTATTATATAACTCAACTTGTAATAAGTAAAGGAAACACAATAAATATACATAAAGTGAATCATAATTGGTAATGGCAAACTTAGCTCTTGGTCGAAGAATAGTTGATAATTTGCTGGAGTTCACAAGTAGCTGGTTTTTCAATGAAAGCTTTCAAAGTAGTAAACATCAAGATAAGAGCAATGTGCAAAACAAGGAAGATAAGACATGGTTGCATAAATCATCATATGAATGAATGAAACACAACAACTCAAAATACTTGCTGAGATAGAAGGGAGTAGGTTTACTTACTCAACTACAAAGTAAAAGAAAGGCCCTTCAAAGAGGGAAGCAGGGATTGCAAGTCTCATAAAGAGCTCCCAAAATTATGATACTTACTAGCTTTCAGCTCTCATTGCCCCTATCATAGGCATCTTTAGGTGATTAAGGTTAAAGTGACACAACTAAGAGGGTATGCTTGACAATTTATAAGTTGAAATCTCATGCCCCTTACTTATGAGTACCGATCCTCATGCTACTCAACTTCAGTCACGAGCAAGCTCTTGTCATTGTAAATACATGCGTATCACTGAGAACCACCAACGGGGTACCCCTTGCACATGACACAGGAGCTATCCCATAATGAAAATGACAAGGCAAGCAGACAGTGAGCATCTCAGCGATCTTTTTATTTGCTATTTGCATAGGTCTTTATTGAGGATGCTTCATAGAATGCTCACTATAGTTATGCTGCAAGTTTCCACCATGATTAGGCATGGCTTAGGCTAGTGGCCTAGGCGTTTCTCTAACACACATATAAACTCCATGATCTTACAAGTTCCACTTTTATTTCACACCGCCGGGATCCATAAGCAAAAGAACATGATATCAACTAGGTACAAAGTACCAAATGAAGTGTTGAAAGTGGTCCCCATGATACATGGTTCGGCTAACTTCAACTCATAAAGCGTAAGCATATACGCAACAAAGAAGGACCCAATGGTTCAAGTTTATTAAATGCAAGAAAGTAAAGTGTGCCATCAAGTTCGTGAGAGCTTTAATCACTAACTTTCACATAACAAGTTTAATTTAGGAGGTAGATAAAACAAGAATTTACTTGGAATAGCAATAATGCTAATATGTAGGTATGGTAGACACAAATGTCAAAGGTTTTGGTTTAAAGGAGGTGGATGCACGAGAAGAATACCCTCTCAGTACAGGTTTTTGGCTAGCAAGGCTGGGTAGCAAGTATAAGAGTTGAAGGAAACAGCCAAACATACAAGTGATAAAGACAAACATGCAATCTTCCTTGGAAGCACAAAAGATCTTAACTAGAGAATACTAGACTTATGAGCAGAAAGATGATGAAATAATTTTTCTTTAAAGGTACTTTTATCTTTTTCATTCAACTCTCAAACATAGTGTGCTACTGACCGAGCCAGGTTTGCCAAAACCAACTAAATTAACTCAATGATCCCAAAGTGATACCAATACTAACAACACGATCAATCATATAACCACGAATTGAAAACTAATATAATCTATGCAAAAAGAGTGAATGATAGAACTTCTCATTAATATTCCATAACGGAAACTCACACCAAGGGATACATATCTAACGAGGGAGGGGAAACTTCCATAATGCAAACCATCCTACATAATAACTCCTCTATTCATGATATGACTCTACTAAAAAGGTAAAAAGATAGAAGATAGTGATACCGTGGCACTCCCCAAGCTTGGAACAAACCAAGGGGATGCCAAACCTGATGACGAATTACTCCTTTGGTGGTGGTGGTGTCTTCTCATCTTCGTCTGTCTTCCATGGTAAAGGCTTCCCATCAACAAAGGACATCGTGGTTTCCAACATCCTGAAACTTGCAGCAGCACTTATGCGTTTAAATCTAGCCTCATACTCATAGTTTTGATTTTGAACATCATATAACTGTGCTTGCAGTTCGTTGGTTGTTTGGTGGAGTGATAGGACTTCGTATTTCAGTTCAGCAGTCTCCTTATGGTGCTTGGTGATGAGTTGGGAACAAATCTTATGGATGATATCCACTTCGCGCTCCGCCATCTTCTTGTACCTAAAGACTTCTTGCTCCAGAGCTTCCATCCTGTCCTCTAGACTTCCTTCACCTTTAGGGCCTTGAACCTCTTTAATCTGAACCTCCCCACCTTCGAGCAATAACTCCTTGGGATGAATCTTCAATTCTCTCATGTATGGGTTGATGATATCTTCCAAGGAATCTCCCTTGACTGATCCAGTTGAAGACATTGTGGCTACAAATATGGGATCTTACCTGGCAGAAACAGATCGAAGCAAAAACACGACGAAAACACGATATACGAACCTCGGGGGATCCGGGGGTTATATATTACGAAGTTTCATATCAACAGGAAGGTATTGGGAGAAAATGGGTCGGAGGCGGAGTCCGGGGTGGGCTCACCACCTGGTGAAGCGGCCAGGGGTGGGCCCACGCCACAGGGTGGTGTGGGCTACCCCGGCTCCGGTTCCGTCCCTTTTTCGCTTCGTAACTTTCCTTATCGACTGAAAACTGCAAAAATATAGTTGCATTGTATTTTCGCGGTACTTTTCTTACCAGAACTGTTACCTATTTGAAAACAGACTCTGCAGGTCTCTGAATTTGGTCCTCGATGAATTTCTCCGGAGTTATAACTTGAAAGGCATCAACATCTTCATTGTAAGAATCTCCAGCAATATAGTGTTTGAGTCGCTGTCCATTCACTACTTGTGTAGTATTATCTTTTAGAGAAGAAATTTTTATTGCTCCTAAACGGTATACTTCTTCAATGATGAAAGGTCCTTCCCATTTTGATAGTAGCTTACCTGCAAAAAATCTGAGACGAGACCTATACAATAGAACTTTCTCATCAACATGAAATTCTCTCTTAAGTATTCGCTTGTCATGCCATCTTTTAACTTTTTCCTTAAAGAGCCTAGCATTCTCATAGGCTTCACTCCTCCATTCATCTAAAGAACATAAGTCAAATAATCTTTTCTCACCAGCGAGCTTACAATCTCTATTTAGTTCTTTCACTGCCCAGTAAGCTTTGTGTTCTAATTCTAAGGGTAGGTGGCAAGCTTTCCCATAGACCATTTTATAAGGAGACATTCCCATAGGATTTTTGTAAGCAGTTCTATAAGCCCATAAAGAATCATTCAACTTCTTAGCCCAGTTTTTTCTAGACCTATTAACAGCCTTTTGCAAGATAGATTTAATTTCTCTATTTGATAACTCTACTTGCTCGCTAGTTTGGGGGTGATAAGCTGAAGCAATTCTATGATTAACATCATATTTAGCAAGGGTCTTCCTAAAACCACCATGAATGAAATGAGAACCCCCATCAGTCATGAGATACCTAGGCACCCCAAACCCAGGAAACATAATATCCTTAAGCATTTTTAGAGAAGTCTCCCCGTCAGCACTCTTTGTAGGAATGGCTTCTACCCACTTAGTAACATAATCAACGGCAACAAGAATATGAGTGTAGCCTTTCGAAGGAGGGAAAGGACCCACAAAGTCAAATCCCCAACAATCAAAAGGTTCAATAACTAGAGAGTAGTTCGTAGGCATTTCATTGCGTCTAGAAATATTACCAACACGCTGACATTCATCACAAGATAAAACAAATTTTCTTGCATCTTTGAAAAGAGTAGGCCAGTAGAAACCTGATTGTAGCACCTTTTGTGCAGTTCTATCTCCTGCATGATGTCCTCCATAGGCACTACCATGACATTTATGCAATATATCCTTTTATTCATATTCTGGAACACATCTTCGCATAATACCATCCACTCCTTCTTTGTATAAGTGTGGGTCATCCCAAAAATAATGCCTCAAATCATAGAAGAACTTTCTTCTTTGCTGAGCTGTAAAAGTTGGAGGCAATAAAGTTAGCATAATCAGCATACCAAGGGCTTCCTCGCGAGCTCACCCCTACTACAGCTAACTGTTCATTTGGGAAACTATCATTAACAGGCATAGGCTCAAAAGAGATGTTTTCCAAACAAGATAAATTATCAGCTACAGGGTTTTCAGCACCCTTCCTATCTACTATATGTAGCTCAAACTCTTGTAAAAGAAGTACCCATCTAATAAGCCTAGGCTTAGCGTCCTTCTTCGTCATAAGATATTTAATAGCAGCATGATCAGTATGAATGGTTACTTTTGAGTCCACAATATAGGGCCTAAACTTATCACAGGCAAAAACAACAGCTAGAAATTCCTTTTCAGTAGTGGCATAATTCCTTTGAGCAGCGTCTAGAGTCTTACTAGCATAACGGATAACGTTTAACTTTTTATCAATACGTTGCCCAAGGATAGCCCCTACAGCAAAATCACTAGCATCACACATTATTTCAATGGGTAAACTCCAATCAGGTGGTTGAACAATAGGGGCTGTAGTTAAAGCCTTCTTAAGAGTTTCAAAAGCTTACCTACAATCATCATCAAAAACGAAGGGTACATCTTTTTGAAGAAGATTAGTGAGAGGTTTTGATATCCTAGAGAAGTCTTTAATAAACCTCCTATAGAAACCAGCATGACCAAGGATACTACTAATACCTTTGATGTCTCTTGGACATGGCATCTTCTCAATTGCCTCAACCTTAGCTCTATCAACTTCTATGCCTCTTTTAGAAACTTTATGCCCAAGAACAATCCCTTCATTAACCATGAAGTGGCATTTTTCCCAATTAAGAACAAGGTTAGTTTCTTCACATCTCTGCAAAACTTTATCAATGTTGTGCAGACAATTATCAAAAGAAGTTCCATGGACAAAAAAGTCATCCATGAACACTTCTACAATTTCCTCACAAAAACCATGAAAGATAGCAGACATGCACCTTTGGAAAGTAGCAGGAGCATTACATAAACCAAAAGGCATACTTCTATAAGCATAAGTTCCATAAGGGCAAGTAAAAGTAGTTTTTTCTTGATCTTGTTATTTAACAGAAAATTGAGAGAAACCAGAATAACCATCAAGAAAACAAAAATGGGTCTTTTTAGACAACCTTTCCAACATTTGATCAATAAAAGGAAGCGGGTAGTGATCTTTCTTAGTAACTTTATTGACTTTCCTAAAATCGATGCACATTCTATAGCCTACCACTATTCTTTGAGGAATAAGCTCATCATTATCATCAGGGACAACGGTAATACCTCCCTTTTTAGGAACACAATGAACAGGACTAAACCATTCACTATCAGCAATAGGGTAAATAATACTAGCATCAAGGAGTTTCAATACCTCATTCCTTACCACTTCCTTCATTCTAGGATTTAAACGTCGTTGGTGCTCCACTACTGGCTTCGCATCTGGTTCTATGTTGATAGAATGCTGACATATAGTAGGTGAAATCCCTTTTAAATCATCCAGAGTATAGCCCATAGCTCCTCGATGTTTCCTCAAAACTTCCAATAACCTTTCTTCTTCCTTCCCTGAAAGTTTAGCGCTAACAATAACAAGATATATCTTTTTATCATCAATATAAGCATATTTAAGATCATCAGGGAGAGGTTTTAGATAGAAAACCGGATCCTTTTTAGGTGGCATCGTGGTACCCAAGTCTTCTACATGCAAGTCGTGCTTAAGCATCATAGGTTGATCATGGAGAATCCTATCAATCTCATTCCTTTCTTCCATGAAGATTTCACTTTCATGATCTTCCATAAATTGCTGCAAAGCATTGTTAGGAGCAAGAGAAATAGAAGCAAGTTGTTCAACCCTAAAATCCTCATTATGGGTTTCCTCTTCACAAGGTCCTTTAGCAAATTTCGAAAAATTAAACTCATAAGATTCCCCAATCAAACTTAGTCAAGATTTTCTCCCTCTGCAATCAACAATAGCTCCACAAGTACTCAAGAAAGGTCTACCAAAAATGATAGGGTAGGTTTTACTAGCAGCCGAACTTAAGTACTAGAAAATCAGCAGCGTACTTAATCTTACCACAAAGAACTTCCACGTCTCGTACAATACGAATTGGAGAGATGGTCTCTCTATTAGCAAGGTGAATAACCACATCAATCTCTTCCAACTTGCAAGGACTGATTTCATGCATAATTTCTCTGTAAAGCTCATAAGGAATAGCACTAGAACTTGCACCAATATCACCTAAACCATAATAGCAATGATCACCAATTCTAACAGAAAGCACAGAAACACTAGCCTTTTTAGTTCTATTGGGATGTGAAACAATATTAGAAGCATCCTCACAAAAGACTATGTGCCCATCTTCTACGCTTTTAGTGACAAGGTCTTTCACAATTGCTACCACAGGTTCAATGTTTATTTGTTCATCAGGTTTTGTAGTTCTTTTTTCATTTTGGTGATTAAATTAGTTATCATAGGATGGTCCTTTACCTTTTCGAGGAAGGGAATCTTCTCGATATAAGGTTCGGGTAAGATGGGGTCAATAATGCAATACTCGGCACTTCCAATAGGAGCATAGTCAACAATATCTTTATAAGGTGCATGGTATTTGTTCCATCCCCCTTTTGGAATTTCGATATAGGAAGCAAAAGCTCTAAAGCAATTCGTAATAACTTGCAAATCAAGATCATAAATATTACTAATATTTTGAAAGTCATCAGTTCCCATAAAAGATTCAATGCATTCATAATCATAATTTATACTTGACTTTCTACCTTTGTCATTCTCCCAAGCTTCAGCATTGTCTTGAATACGGTCTAGAAGATACCATTTAGCTTCTTCTTCCATGCGAGTGAATGATCCAGCACAAGAAGCATCCAATAAATCTTTATCATGTAGAGGGAGCCTTGCATAAAAGTTATTGATAATAATATTGTTGGGGAGCTCATGAATGGGACATTTGAGCATTAGTAACTTCAATCTCCCCCAAGCTTGAGCTGTACTCTCTCCATCAAGAGGCCAAAAGTTGTATATTTGATTCCGATCTTTATGAATCTCACTAGGAGGATAAAACTTTGAATAAAAGAGAGGCACTATTTCCTCCCATTCTAGAGCTTGACCATTCTTCAGCAGCTTATACCACTCCTCAGCTCTTCCTTTTAGTGATAATGAGAATAACTTGTTCTTAACTTGATCTGTAGTAATACCTGCACACTTGAACAACCCGCATAATTCGTGTATAAAGAGCAAATGATCACCGGGATGGATAGTTCCATCCCCGACATAATAGTTATCCATAACAAGATCAATAATTCTTGTAGGTATTTTGAAAACATCATTCTCAGCAGGTGGTGGCTTATCTACTACCTTAGCAGTGGTAGTAGCATTACCAAATAAGAAACTCAGCGAATTATCCATAACGAAAATAAAGCAACTAACAAAAGTAAACAATACTCACAATAGAAGTTTCCTTTAGCAGTTCCACTCTCCAATAGCACTTCACTCCCCGGCAACGGCACTAGAAAATAGTCTTGATGACCCACAAGTATAGGGGGTGTATCGCAGTATTTTCGATAAGTAAGAGTATCGAACCCAACGAGGAGCAGAAGGTGCTGGCTAGTGGTATGGATCAGGAATTCTCTGCAAATACTTAGCAAACGGATTTTTAGGGGTTTTCGATAAAGCAAGTAAACAAAGTACGAGTAAATAAAAGAAAGTAGGAATAAATGCAGCAAGTGGCCCAATCCTTTATGCAGCAAAGGACAAGCCGGTTGTATTACTTAAGATGACCAAACGTTCTCGAGGACACATGGGAAGACTGTCAAGTGCTTTCGCTTCATATAGTCGATTAATCTTCTTTAGCTTGCTAAGTGTTGTGTGGGTGAACTTGTGCTAATGTACCGCCCCATCCAAGACTAATACATACTTTTGATTATACCCCTTGCAAACATCCGTAAGTACAAGAAAGTAATTAAGGTAGAAACCTAATCACAGCTTTAAACTCTAAGACCCTTACGTCCCTTGTGCAATGGTTTCCTAACGGGGGTTCAAGTTTCTGTCACTCCGGCAACCCCTACGATTAGTAGCCAAATACACAATGCATTCCCCTAGGCCCATATAGGTGAAGTGTCATGTAGTCAACATTCACAGGACACCACTAGAAGAAGTACACCACAACTTAAATAACAATCTATTGAATCTTTCTCAACGCAACTCCACTACTAACAACAAGACTCCTCCCATGTCCTCAAGAACAAAACGAACTACTCACAAGACATCATATGGATCATGATCAGAGATGGAATAATGATGTATAACAATCTGAACATAAACAATAATTCAATGGTTCAGTCAATAGCATCAACTACAAAGAGTAATCAACACCGGGAAAGTTTCCCCTATGAACTATGCAAGATTCAACGCAATTGTTACAGCAATATGGAGATGGTGATGAGGGTGCTGATAGTGATGATGGTGGTGATGATGATCCCGATGAAGTCCAGCTTGACGGTGGTGTTGATGGCAACGATCTCCCCTCTCCGGGAAGGAATTCCCTCGGTAGAAATCTGTCTGTCGGAGAGATCTTTCTCTCTCGGTGTTTTCTGCCCCGCAGAGGCGGCAGAATCTTTCTGTGGTCACCCCCCGAGTCTTAGGGTTTCGGGAGGATGATATACGCTAGAGGGGAGAGGCTGGAGTGGGCCAGGGTGGCCACACCACCTCCTGGCGCGGCCTAGGGCTGCCCGCGCCATGGGGTGGTGTGGCCCCTGTGGCCCATCTCCACTCCATCTTCTGGCATCCTTAGTCTTCTGGAAAAATAGGATTTTCCGTATATTTTCCCGGATTTGCTGATCTTCGCGAATTTTTCCTCCAAACAGCACCTTTTCCGTCAGAATCCTGACTATAGCGGTCCATGCTCCAAAAGTCATCAACCAAGCAAAAACAGATGAAATAACATAAGTATCACCTCTCAATACGAAATATATCAATGAATAATAGTGAATTAAGACATAGAATAGTGATGCAAAATGGACGTATCAACTTCCACACCAACGATGATGACTCCGACTTCATCGATGATGAGTAGATACACTAGAGCACTATCGTAGAGTG
Source organism: Avena eriantha (assembly GCA_910589775.1). Classification (NCBI taxonomy): domain Eukaryota; kingdom Viridiplantae; phylum Streptophyta; class Magnoliopsida; order Poales; family Poaceae; genus Avena; species Avena eriantha. Next base: position 215,137,914 of record OU342742.1, read on the forward strand.
AGGAGTATTGGTCCCATTGTATCGTAGCTTGTAGAATGGTTCTGAAAACCATCTGTATTCCTTTGATGTTGTGGTGTGTGTGTGTGTTTGTATCGTGTGCTTGTTTGAATGAATGAAAAGAAGTTAGTTGCAAAACCTGAGTCAAACTCAAAGTTTTAGCTTTAAAACCAAAACCATGAACCTTAGAACTTTCCCTCTTACCCCTTTATCTATCTCAATCTTTAGATGACTCGTGGAAACCCCGGAGGGAGAAGCTCATCGCAGGACCCAATGTTGTAGATTATGCAAATGCTGGTTGCAGACCGTGAAGCAAGCATGGTAGAGCGCCAGGCCAACTTAGCAACACTACAACAAATCGCCCAGATGGCCCAAAACAACCAAGGGCATGGAAACCAGGATCATCAAGGATCCAAGCTGAAAAACTTCCAGAATACCAATCCCCCAATCTTTAGCACTTCGGAGAACCCACTAGATGCTGATGACTGGTTGCAGACAATGGAGAACAATTTGGAAGTAGCCAGAGTTGATGACAACAAGAAAGTTCTCTTTGCCACCCACTACTTGGCAGGAGATGCAAGAGCCTGGTGGAACAACATCCGCATGATGAACCATGGTCAAGTGATGACATGGGAAGCCTTCAAAATCAAGTTCAGCAGCACCCACGTGCCACAAGGCCTAGTCACCAGAATGAGGGATGAATTCAGAGAGCTGAAGCAGGGCAGACTGACTGTAGTGGAGTACCGTGACAGATTCTTGTCCCTAGCCAGGTATGCACCTGATGAGATCAACACGGAGGCCAAGAAGAAGGAGAGATTCCTGAACGGACTGCATGATGAGATGCAGACTGTCCTTTTCAACATCCGCTTTGAGGATCTCGAAGAGATAGTCGACTCTGCCATTCAGATGGAAGTGAAGATTAACCACGCAAACGACAACCGCAAATGTCGTATGATGCACCAGGCTGGATCCAACAATCACCAGAAGTACTATCCCAACCCGTCTACAGGATATGCACCAAGAAACAACCGACCCCCAATGTCTCGCCCAAGCTACCCCAACCGTAGCGGAGGCAATGTGAAGTCCAGAGGAAACAACAACAACCCCGACAACACCAGCAATTTCAACCATGCACCTCCCAGAGCAACAACAACAACACTGCACCTAGGACTGGAAGCAATGATGTGCCCATCGCAGCTAAAGACAAGTCTCAGATCACTTGTTTCGAGTGTGGAGTGAAGGGTCACTATTCCAGTGAGTGCCCCAAGAAGACTGTCGCCAATGCCAATGTGAATGCTCCAGCTCAACAGTAGCGTCGTGTTCAACCAGGAAGAAGATTTGCCCCAGGGAACCCTCACAACTGCAACGGCTGTCTCTTCCACATGAACACCGAAGAAGCCCAAGAAGCGCCAGATGTAGTGTTGGGTATGTTTTCTGTCAATTCAGTTTTAGCAAGAGTGTTGTTTGATTCTGGAGCATCGCACTCATTTGTCACCGAAGAATTTGCATGCGCTAGTAAGATTCACCCAACCAATTTGAAGCATGTCATGATAGTTCAGATTCCCGGTTCAACTACAAAAGCTAGAAAAAATTGCAAAGCTGTGCCTATCAGAATATAGGGGATAGATTTTTATGCAAATCTAATAGTACTTGGAACCAAAGGATTGGAAGTAGTACTAGGAATGGATTGGATGTCAAAGCATAAAGGACTGATAGACTGTGCTAAGAAAGCCATCACCATGACCAGTAGCTCTGGAGTAGCAGTAGAGCATATATCTGAAACCTTACCCCGTCAATTCAAGTGCAACAAGAGTCTAGCCCTACCCACCATAGACCAAGTCAGAGTAGTTTGTGAATACCCCGACGTATTCCTAGGTGAATTGCCCGGTATGCCCCTGGATAGGGATATTGAGTTCATTATTGAACTAATCCCCGGAACCGGACCCATAGCCCAGAGACCCTATAGTATGAACCCCTCAGAGTTAGTAGAGTTGAAGAAGCAGTTGGATGCTATGTTAGCAACAGGCTTGATTCAACCAAGCGCATCGCCATGGAGATCACCAGTGTTATTCATCAACAAGAAAGATGGAGGCAACCGTTTGTGTACCGATTACAGAAAACTGAATGACGTCACCATCAAAAACAAGTACCCTTTGCCAAAGATAGAGGATCTATTTGACCAGTTGACTGGTGCCCAGGTATTCTCAAAGATTGATCTTAGGACTGGTTATCACCAACTTAAGATTCGTGCAACAGATATTCCGAAGACTGTCTTTACTACTCGTTATGGTTTATACGAGTATACGGTCATGTCTTTTGGATTAACCAATGCCCTGCTTATTTCATGAATCTCATGAATAAGATCTTTATGAATTTCCTAGATAAGTTTGTCATTATGTTTATCGATGATATCCTTATCTACTCCAAGTCATAAGAAGAGCATGAGCAACATCTAAGAATCATCCTGGAAACCCTGAGAGAACATCGGTTATATGCCAAGTTCAGCAAATGTGAGTTTTAGCTCAAAGAAGTAGGATTCCTAGGAAATATTGTGTCTGTCGGAGGAGTCTCTATTGATCCTGCCAAAATTAAAGATGTCGAAGAATGGGAGGCCCCAACCACTCAAACCCAAGTCCGTGCATTTCTCGGATTAGCGGGATATTACCGCAAGTTCGTAGAAGGTTTCTCGAGCATCGCCAGACCCATGACCCAATTGTTGAAGAAGGACAAGAAGTTTGAATGGACCGACAAATGTGAAGCCAGTTTCCAAGAACTGAAGAAGAGATTGATTTCAGCCCCAATATTGATCATGCCAGATATCAAGAAGTCGTTTGATGTATATTGTGATGCATCCAAGATTGGCCTCGAATGTGTATTGATGCAAGAAGGCAAAGTCATCACTTATCTGTCTCGACAACTGAAGCAGCATGAGCAGAACTATCTGACCCATGATCTTGAATTAGCAGCCGTAGTTTTGGCATTGAAGACATGGCGTCATTATCTTATGGGAAGTCGCTATGAGATTTACTCAGATCACAAGAGCTTGAAGTATATTTTCACCCAGAAGGAGCTGAATATGAGGCAAAGAAGATGGATAGAGTTAATCAAGGATTATGACCTTGACATTCACTATCACCCCGGCAAAGCCAATGTGGTAGCGGATGCTCTTAGCAGATTGCCGTGTAGGTTAAACACCATGATCAAGGAGAAGCAACCAAGTTTGTATGAGGAGTTGGCGCAGTTTAGAACTGAGCTAGTTAGCGAAGGATTTCTAGCTAGCATTGAACTTCAACCCACTTTGATTAGCCAAATCAAGGAAGCCCAGAAGGGAAATGAAAGTATCGATGGAATCAAATGTCGTATTGGTACAGGAAAGGTACCTGGATACACCGAAGACGAAGAAGGAGTTCTACGGTACAAAGGACGTATCTGCGTGCCGGCAGATTCGGAGCTGAAGCAAGTTATCATGCAGGAAGCTCATGATACTCTTTATTCTATCCACCCCGGAGGAACAAAGATGTATCAAGATTTGAAAGAGCAATTTTGGTGGCACAAGATGAAGAGAGAAATCGGAAGCTACATCGCCAAGTGTGACATCTGTCAAAGAGTCAAAGCAAAACATCAGAGACCCGCAGGACTGTTGCAACCATTGCAGATTCCGGAATGGAAATGGGATTCTGTCAGAATGGACTTTATCACCGGTTTGCCTACTTCTAGTAGGGAAATGATTCAATCTAGATCATCGTTGATAGACTGTCCAAGGTAGCTCACTTTATACCTCTCAAGACTACCTATTAGAGTTCGAAGCTAGCAGAGTTGTACATTGCTAGAATTCTTAGTCTGCATGGAACCCCCAAGACCATACTATCAGATCGAGGAACCCAATTTACCTCGAGAATTTGGCAGAAAGTCCAAGAAGGATTAGGAACCAAGTTGAACTTAAGCATCGCTTATCACCCACAAACTGATGGACAGACTGAAAGAGTCAACCAGATCTTAGAATATATGTTGAGAGCTTGTGTTTTGGAGTATGGATCAAAATGGGAAGACTGTCTGCCTTTCGCAGAATTCTCATACAGGAACAGTTACCAAGCTAGTTTGCAAATGGCCCAATTTGAGTTCCTATATGGAAGAAAGTGCCGTACCCCTTTGAATTGGTCGCAAGTAGGAGACAGTCAGATTTTTGGACCCGACCTTCTCCAAGAAGCCGAAGGAAAGGTTCACAAAGTCCGTGAGCACCTCAAGACCGCTCAATCCAGATAGAAGAGTTATGCTAACAAGAGAAGGAGAGACCTGACTTTCAATATCGGAGATTTTGTATATCTCACGGTTTCGCCATTGAAGGGGACACGATGTTTTAGTCTGAAAGGAAAGTTAGCCCCCAGATATATCAGACCCTTCAAGATTCTGAATCATCGAGGAGAAGTATCGTATCAACAGGAACTGCCAGAAGAGATGTCAGCCATCCACAATGTGTTCCATATCTCGTTACTTCGCAAATGCCTAGAAGTGCCGGAGAAGACCGAAGTTTTCAAGAACATCGATCACCGAGTTTTTGATATCAACAAGGATCTGACGTATCGTGAAGTGCCCATCCGTATCTTGGAAGAAGCTTACAGAACCACCAGAACCCGGAGTATCAAATTTCTCAAGATTCAATGGAGCAACCATACCAAAGAGGAAGCCACTTGGGAGCGGGAAGATTACATTAGGACTAAGTTCCCAGATCTCTTTAGTTCCTAGTTTTCTTTCGTAAATCTCGGGATGAGATTTTGTTTAAGGGGGAAGGTTTGTAACATCCCAAAACTTAATCCAAGGTTAATCAAGATCAAATCTACCCAATTTAGGGTTAACAAAAACTTTTTCATTTAAAAATAATTAAGCATTCATATGTGTGTGCATTTAAATTAGGAGTTGTTTTGAATTGCCATGTTTGAGTGATCCATTGGTTGTAAAATCATTCTAAGGTGAATTAAACATCATCTAGATCATTCCCAAACAAATCCCAAAGAAAAAAAATCAAAAAGAATAAAATAAGCAAATGGTCACTTTTGCCATTTTAATCACCTAGCCTACTTTGGCCATTCCTAGGACTCAATTGCTAGCAGAGAAAATTGTGGATCTTTGCACCCCTTGCTAGTACAAGTAGTGATGTGCCAAGGCCCACTTTGTGATCTCCCAAAATCATTCAAACTCTGAATTTAAATGACATTTGAAAATTGAATCTAGTGTATGTATCAAGATCACACTAATTCAAAAACCACTCAAATGAACTCCATTTTAAAATCCCAAGCAACCATAGATGCTCAAGCATAATATACATCACTCCACCAAAAATCAGCTAAAATTCAAAACTTTTTCCCATGCGGCCATTGTGTCGAACAGGTGGCATGCACAAAAATTCTGCCTAACTATTACTATTTGATGATCAATGCATTGTAGAGTATTTGGGCAAATGTTGGTCCCCTGTTCTTCCCCAGCTCTAACCAACCCCTAACCAGCCTACCCATTGGACTATAGCAGCAGTAGCGCGCCGCCCATTTTTGGTCGTCGCCGGCCGAACATGGACAACTTGCAATAGACCGCGCCGCGCCAAACCAGCATGCCCACTAGCTCCGCCCAACCCTACCACCTTGCTTTGTCCACCCCTCGATCGCTGCTAACCCCTGGACCACCTCAACACCGCGCCGCCCTTTCTCTCTGCGTCATGCGCAGCGCACGCCAGAGCGCGATCACCGCCAGCACGCAGTAGACCACGCCGCGACACCATATCACGCACGCCGCTCCGCCTCAACACCCACACCCCGCCATACACGGTCATGCACCGCCGCGCGACCCACAGTCGCCATGATCGCCGTCGAGCACCGCCTGTGTCCCCTAGAGCGTGTGAAGCTCCCGACCACATGCCACCGCCCCTAGCCGAGCCATAGCGCCATAGCTGACCGCCAGCAGATCGCCCACCGTCCGCCTACCTCACCCACGCCAATAGCCCCCCTGTTTCGCCGTCACCGACGAGCCGCGCCATGCTTCTCTATCGCCGCATCGAGCCTATATAAGGAGGCCTCCCCCGGACTATCTATTCACACCATTCCACTCCCCTCTCTCCACAAACCATTTCCCTTCTCTCGCCGGAGCCGCTCAAGCCGCCGTTCATCGGAATTGCACCGCAGGTAGCCGCTGCAGAGGAGGAGAAGTCCCCGTCGATTTCGTCCACCTCAGCCCCTGCCACGACTTCGCCTGAGCTCGCCGTCACCGTCCAGTTTGAACGCCCGCCTCGCCGCACTAGCTGGAGCCCTGGTACGTCCCCAGTAGACCCCCACCGGCTGTTTAGAGTTCGGTCTCGCCGGCGACAAGTCCGTCGTCGACGACGACTGTGGACCGTTGATCTATGTTTTAATCGTAGCGCCCAGATCGTCTTGTACTGCTTCGCGTTTAAAGAGTCACTGACAGGTGGGACCCTCCTGTCAGCAGCCCTCTGCGCCGCGGAGCACCATTGGGTCGGCCCATTTAGTTTCCCGCGCTGGCCTTGTGATTCAAATTAGGTTTTTCTTTTTTAACTTGGACTTAGTTATATCCCTTAGTTAAAAAATCAATTCAAAGAGTTTTACAAATCCAAATGGAGTGATTCCAATTTTGTTGAAAATATAATGAAAATATCTATCCAAGCCCGTTGGATTAAAATCATTTAGAGTAAGAGATCTCTCCTAGTAAAACTAACAAGACATAAGTTTTTGCACATTCAAACATTTTTCTAAAATCAACCATAATAGCTTTTGAGTTGATTCCAACTCCCAAAAATCACATTTTACCATACCTATCAATATGTAATACTATTAAGGTTTGCATGCAGTGACTTTGGACTAGTACCAAAATAATGCCATATAGGCATTTCTAGTCACTTTAAATCATTAAAGATTAAACTTAAACTTATTAAAATGTGATCCAACCTTTAAATCACATTCGCATATGTTAGAATATGTGGTGATGACATGTGTCCACATGATCCCATATTTTAATTGGAGAATATTAAATCTTAGTTATTTTCAATGAGTAGAAATTACTTTTCTCAAATAAAAAGAATGAAGCTAGTTAATAAAACCTTGTGATTCTTGTGATGATAGCAGATCATCAAATGTGTGCCTTAGTGTGATAAGTAGGCTAGTTCAGTATTGTTTGGTGATTGTGTATCCCGTATGTATTTATAGACGATAGCACCGACCAAGCTTTCGAGGAGGAGGAGTTCTACCAAGAGGAGGAGGAAGAAAACTTCAACCGCTGCACCAAACAAGGCAAGCCATCATTAACAATGCAAGCTAGACCTTGCAAACTAGATAACCTAAGTAAATGCATTAGGCATGCTTTGGTTATACCCTTTGACTTTTACCTACTCAAGTTTTTATTTACAAGCTTTACCTTCTTTACTTTACCAAAGTCCTTTACTTGTTTAAAGGTAGCATAAAAAGTATAAAACTTGACCTATCTAGTTATACTTAGAGGTCATTCTATGGCAAGAGATTGATCTTAGCATCCCATATTAGTGAACACTCTTAACTTAGTAGTTTAGAGCTAAACTAGAACTTGATTCACTTTAGATGGGAATACTTGGTGAAAATGACTTGTGAAAACCTTGGAATGATGAGTCATTCTATTGAGATGTTTTGACATGTGTTGAGAAACACAAATGGTTTATGATGATGAAAATGTTGAGGCATAAGCCTTAGCCCTTTTACAAAACTGATGGTTGGGTTCGGATGCGATACCATTCCAATTTTACCGTACAACCACAATACCTGAATTGGGTAAGGCTTAGACGGAAGTTTTTATGCATTAGTATTAGTTCCCTCGCGGGAGAGGTTTGAGCTGAGGCTACCTCTCAATGTTGTCCACCTATGCAGTGCCCAAGATGACAGATGGTCATGGTTGGGAGGCCATACTCATAGGAGAGGTGCTTATACTAGGGCGTGTAAAGGAAAGGTTATGTTTGATTATCTACATACTAAATATGATGATTCAGGGTTATCCCTGACAGATGTATCGAATCTTGTGGTGAAAGTGTACCACCTCTACAGAGTGTCAAACTATTCGAATAGCCGCGTCCGCGGTTATGGACAGTTGGAGTGGCCATACTGTTCCGTTGTCAGATGTTTTCAAAATGACTTATGATATGAATGATGAATCGTGACTTGACCACAATAGGGTTGTGACTATGACACTAGCTTCCCAACTTAAGTGATTCTAGAACTTTATTTTATCTTTCTTTGTTTATGAACTCAGCTTAGGTTTCAAACTTAACTTTACAAATAAACCTAGAGTTAGTATTTCCCACTAGCACTACCTTACTTGTTAGTGATAGTTTGCGAGAACTTAAAGAGTACTCATGGCTTTTGTCCCTGGCTATTACTATGGCCAGACTATGAAGGAGACTACCAAGATGAAGGATAGCAGGACGGCTATGATAACTAGGACTATCTTCCATCGTCAGCATTGCCTGTGCCCCTGAAGATGGACCCCACAGCTACGCTTATTATTTATTCCGCTGCTTGTTGTATTAAGACTGGATCATGAGATCCTTTATTCGTGTAAGACCTTATTATGGTTTGTAATGGATGGTGTACTGTGATATGCAATCTGTTATGTCTCGCAAAAATGGTAATCTTGGAATTGCGATGTATGGCATAACAGGCATCTGGGATTAAAAATCCGAGTGTTGACACTCGCGGGAGAGGTTTGAGCTAAGGCTACCTCTCAATATTGTCCACCTATGTAGTGCCTAGGATGGCAGATGGCCATGGCTGGGAGGCCAAGCTCATAGGAGAGGTGCTTCTACTAGAGTGTGTAAAGGGAAGGTTATGTTTGATTATCTGCATACTAAGTATGATGATTCAGGGTTATCCCTGACAGATGTATTGAATTTTGTGGTGAAAGTGTACCACCTCTGTAGAGTGTCAAACTATTCGAATAGCCTCGTCCGTGGTTATGGACAGTTGGAGTAGCCATACTGTTCCATTGTCAGATGTTTTCAAAATGACTTATGAAATGAATTGTGACATGACTTGACCACAACAGAGTTGTGACTATGAAAACTAAGTTCCCACTTAGGTGATTTAGAACTTTATTTTATCTTTCTTTGTTTCTGAACTTAGCTTAGGTTTAAAACTTAACTTTACAAATAAACTTAGAACTTAGCATTACTACTAGATCTACCTTACTTGTTAGTGATAGTTTCCGAGTACTTAAAGAGTACTCGTGGCTTTGTCCCTGGATATTCCTATGGCCAGACTATGAGGAGGACTATTCGGAAGAAGGACAACAGGATGGCTACGACAACTAGGATCATCTCCCATCGTCAGCATTGCCTGTGACACTGAAGATGGAGCCCACCGCTATGCTATTTATTCCGCTACTTGTTTGTACTAAGACTGGATCATGAGATCCTTTATTTGTGTAAGACCTTATTATGGTTTGTAATGGATGATGTACTGTGATATCCAATCTGTTATGTCTCACAAAAATGGTAATCCTGCGATTGCGATGTATGGCATAACAGGCATCTAAGATTAAAAATCCGGGTGTTAACAAAATGCATGGCACATATACTATACTTGGAATAGCATATTTGCTACATAGGTAGGTATGGTGGAGATTTTGTGGAGAAGTATGGCTCAAGGTATTTGGATACAACAAGTCTTTGCTTGTGTTTTTCTTTTCTTGGCCATTGGAAAGGTGTAGTGTCACAACTTGAAGCATAATATCCATAATTCTACACATTTATTAATGAAATAAGTAACTCATAGTTAACCATCAATGCGCAAATAAGAAACAACACTAAATACGGCACTAGCAAATTACTATTCAATCAAAGCACATGAAGCATAGAACATATGCACTACTTGCATTGCTATTTTCCTTTTTTCCTTATCATTTAACATGCACCCAATTTAATTTATTTCTACAACAACTTGATAGTGATCTTGGCAACATGAATAAAATGCTACTCCAACTAAAACTAAAAACTAGACGCTCCAAGCTTATACAATTTTTCATAGTGCCCGAGGCATCCCCAAGCTGAGATTGAAGGTTTGCAAACTGAGATTTATGTTGGTGTATAGGGATGCCCGGGGCATCCCCAAGCTTATGGTCTTGACAATCCTTAGATACATATTTGTTTTTATCTTTTCTTCATCCTCCTGTGAAAAAAACTTCACTAAAAAAACTTCTCCCACTCTTTTCTACGGGGTTAGATCATTACTGCATAAAAAGCTATAACTCTTGCCATCTTAAGAACACCAAAAATATTTTGTTTCAACAAAACCAGAGAGTTTTTAAAGTGCATAACATCTCAGAAAGCTCAAAATACCCAAAAAGAATCAAATTGAAATTCAAAAGAGGCACCCAACAAAACTATGGCAGAATATATCTAAAAAAAAGCTGCAAATTTGAAAAATCCAATGCCCTTCTTAAATAATTTTAAAAATTTATTCCCAGCATAGTGTGATAGAGGATGAAAATCAAATACAACCCAACTGGAATCACTCAATTCCGATCTACAGAGATTTCTTATGATTTTTTTTGTAAACAGTGGCGCGCAAGAATTAGCGACTAGCGAAAATATTTCATATTTTGCATCCAAGTGGGTAAAGCTTGACACTTTATTTTTAGAACCTAAGATGAAAGGAGACAAAACTAAACTTAACAAATAACAAAACTTCTGAAAGCAAAAAGGCAAGAAAGAACCAAACAAGAACTAACAAAACACAAAGAACAAAGACAATCTTTTTGTTAGTTTTGTTTTTCAAGAAAGGGCAAAGAAGAAGCAAATAGAAACCAAACAAATAAATAAAGAAATATTTGTGTGTTTCAAGCTTTATAAGAAAGACTCAAATAAGAACCAAATAAATAAAAAAATCAAAAAGGAAGACATAGTTTCCAATACATACACAATAATCATGGAGCTGAAATTAAAATGTGAGTTAGGAGTTGGAGACCTCACATTACTTGAAAGAAGAAGGGGATGCAGGGTCATCCCCAAGCTTGTGGTTTTGCTAGTTCTTGCATTATTATTCTTCCTCTTCATGCCATGTTTTTCTCCAAACAATAAGAAATATTTTCATCTCCATAATTCTTTTGGTTCCTGTAAAAGGGTTAGTTGTCCAAACAAATAATAATTATAGTTTCTCCCAATATGAAAGCTCCACAATTAATTAAGAAACCACCTTACTCTACAGCAAACAAACATTAAAGAAACACACTCTTTTTTATTGCATAAAAGTATTAATGATGAAGGTTTTGCAAAGGTTCCATTGGCATGAACAACACATGTTAAAGGTCGACCCCAACTTCTCCATTACTTATCTTCTTCATTTACTTTCACCAAATTTTAATTTTTAGTTAATGTAACATCCCAAATTATTTTTTTAAAAATCTTCATCATAGCATTCAAATCATCATGGCATGTACTACTATGCATTAGATTTATCCTCCAAAAGTTTGGTGAAACTTTGAGACTTTTTGGAGCACTTTTGCTAAATTCAAACAAAACCTAGAAAAGAATTCAAAAAGAAAAAGAAAAGGAGGGAAAAGATTTTAAACAGCAGCAGCTTTTGGCCTTTTGGCCCAATCTGGCCCAGTAGCCCACCCGGACTCCTCTCCCTTCTCTGTCTTTTCACACCCCTCCCTCAGCTAACCCCCACTCACTTACCACAGGGCCCCGCGCCACGTCAACGCCACCTCATCGTCTCCAATACGAACGGTCGGCGCCTCCCTCCACCTCCTCTGTCGTTTCCATGTCCGATTGATTGCGGGTGTTTTTGTGAGTAAATCGCCACCGCTTCGGCCCCTTCTTAATCCCCTCCTCCTCCCCGACTGATTCCCCCAGACACTGCCCCTGGAGAGCCCCCAGGCTCCCCAATTCCCACCTCAAATCGTCGTCGCCCGAAGCCACTCCGGCGAGAATTCCGGTGAGCCCAGGCCACGCCGTGCCCTCCTCTCTGCTCTGTAATACTTGATGTGACCTAGCGCGTGTTTTAACCCCAGCCGCGTACTTTCTTTTGCACCAGGTCGATGACACGGTCCAACTCCGGCGAACCCCTCTGCCGCCGCCGTCCATTGCATTCTCCGGTGAGGTTAAGGTTCCCGCTGTCCCCTTTTGGACTTTACTAGGTCGTACAGACCCTTGCGCATCCTGATGACCCCTTTGCTGTCTGGTCCGAGCCCCAGGTCGCCGTCTCCGACACCGAGCCGTGAGCTCCGCCGTCTGCGCAACTCCGGCGAGGGATCTAGGCCAAGCCAGAGCACCCCCCCCCCCCCCCCCCGCCGCCGCACTGTAGTGACCTCCATCGAGACCGCCACGACCTCCTCCTCTGGTACGTGTCCACGGTATCCCAGCCCTCGTAGAATCGCCGGAACCTCATCGGCCGACGCTCCGCCACCGCGCGCAGCTGGTCAGCGCCGCCCATCTCTGGCCAGGTCACTAGGGACCGTTAGATCTTGTGTCTGTGGCTAGGATTAGATCGTGGATGAAACGGTACAGGCTAATCTGATCCGTCTGTCATCACTTAAGATCCAACGGCCCACAGCGGTCGATCCGACCGAACCGGTACGGGCCAATCAGATTGCGCCACGTCGCCCAGGATTATCTGTTTCAATAGAAATTAGACAAATTTTGTATTAAACTTAGAAAATCCATAACTTTTGTCCCACAATTCAGAAAAATGCAAATTTGGTGTCTATGGATTCAGAAAAATAAGACCATTATTATAAAAGCCTTGTTTCACACTTTTGCCTCTAAAAAATTGGAATTATAGGCAGAACCTTTTTAGGAGTATTTTGCTAATAAAAATTGTTCTATAAATTGTTTTGGGGTATTTCTTATGCATTTAGATGAGGTATTTTACCCTCTGTACTATAGACTCTGTAAATTATAGAGTTGTGATCATATCATTGCATTTTGCATGCATTCATATTTTTGTAATGTTTTATTGATTGAATTATTGTTGTTGTATTGTTCTTTGTGTAGATTGTGTGGATTGTGAAGTTTGTTGATGTGAGGATTGTACCTATTCCCCTAGCTACCAAGGCAAGTGATATTTCATCTCGTGTCCTATTATTTTCACTATTGCACTGGTGTTATTTTGGTAGATCTTAGCATGATAGGATTATTTACATGTTACTATGCTATGCTACCCTATAAACTATATCTTGGTAGTATCTCCTAGTTGAAGGACTTCGTATGCTAGATTGCTTAGCCATGCTATTAGAATTCGTGGGTGGAATATACACATAAGATAGTATGGAAAGATATTATTTTGTTTAACTAAGAAAACAACTAATGTTAATGAAACACCTGGTGGATTGGGACTTGCTTGGATTATGTTGAGTGGTTACTCAGGGGCCATGTCTATGGTCAGCTGGTGTATCACACTTGTGGATGGCCACCCAGGAACAAAGAGATTGGAGACATTCTTGTCATCAAGCTTCTAGTGCAGCCACATGGCATATGGGCTCTGCCTTGACCAACTAAGTTGCAAGAACTCAGCTAGACGGACAGAAGGTGTTAGATGTGGTAGGATGGAACGCGTCCGTGGTGGTCTGAGGGATTGCTTCTGAAAAGTCTTGTCTCGATGCATGTCAAGTCTTGTGGGGAAAGTGCACCACCTCTGGAGAGGGTAAAACTAAGTACTTAGCCGTGTCCCCGGTTATGGACAATTCCTGAGCCTCAAGACAGTGAAGCAGTTCAATAATCTGCTCATCCAAATTTCTCTAAGTTAAAACTTGTGGGTGAACATGGGTAGTGGTTCAGTGATGTCTATCATTGGTACCTTGGAGTTTGAATGAGAAAGCTTACTCTTCAACAACTATAAGTTAAACTAGCTTTTTGCAAAGCCAGCCATAACCCCACTTAGCCATATATTCATGTAGTTGTTGGATTATACTAAGTATCTATGGTATCACTTGCCAATACAATTCCAAATGTATTGACCCTTGTGGCTGTAACTTATTATGTTGCAGGATACTCTGATGATGAGTAGGGTTGCGGGTCTACACTCGACATGCTTGCATGTGGCACATAAAGACTAAAAGACTCTATTATTATTATGCTATGTAAGGTGAACTTTAAGTGTCTTAGCCTTGGGCTAAGTGAGTTGTAAGAACCATTATACTCCTGGATATGCGATGTAATAATGACCTTTGTTTCTGTGTACTTCATCTTAAACTGTGGGTGCTAGCATTTTCGATCCAGGGACTAGCACTGCAATCACATGGATCTTACCTTATTATGGTGAGATCTTACAGATGGTATCAGAGCACTGTGTTGCCTATAGGTTCATGACCCTAGAATGGATTAGACTAAGGAAAACCCTTAGGAAAAATAACTCTATATTCCAACCTTACACTTGTCTTTTCATCTCGTAAAGCTTTCCCCTAATCATCCTTCTCATCTATTTTTGTAGATGTCCACCATCAATGAATCTGTCAAGAAGGGACCACTGATGACTATGACCCTGGAGTGTGAGATAGAATTTCCCAATGCACTCAAGAACCTCATGCTCGGCTTGGGAATGAATGGTGAAGCCGTGTACAAGGGATTTCCTGTGATAGATGAAGGACAAGAGTATTGGTGGGTGCAACTCCATTTGTACAAGAACAAGGAAGATGATCCCAAGAGTACGGGATTCTGCATGTTCACCAACTCTGAAATGCACACGTCATTCTTTGACTCTGCAAGGAATGCTGCATGGAAAGCTATTGAGGAACTTGGGGAGAAACTCAAGTATAGAATGCTCAATACTCAGGAGGATCTCAAGGAAGAGAAGCGTCTTGTCCAAGACTCAAAGGCCACTGTGAAACGCCTAAGTAAGGATATCATAGGATTTGGAGCTATGTGACCAAGACAAGCAGATTGCTGCCAAGGATGCCCAGATTGCCACCTTGGTTAAGAAGGAATGAGATATTAGTTGGACCACCACCTTGGCGTTTTATCACGTTAATATTTTGATCATACCAACCTATGTGGTATGGCAAAAATAAGTTATGTCTGGAACCTTGAGTGCTTGAGTTGATAATGTATTGCTACTTGGAATGTTCTGTTGGTTGATTTTTATTTTGTGACTTGTGTTTACTTTCTCTATTGTGTGTTACTAATTTTCTCCATACTATGCAAAAGATGCCGAATTTTGTCTATAGCACGGCCGAGGATTTCAAGGGGACTCGCTTTGGGACTCATATGTTGGAACTAGTCCAAGTGCTCGCTCTTCCAATCCCTACCATTCAGGGACTTCAGCTGAGAACATTTTAGAGGAAGGACTTATGGGGATTCAGAGTTACCCAGCCAGGACGTGAGACAGAGCCCCAAACTGGGGAGATTGTCTTCAAGATACTCCATGATGACATGGAAAGGGGCCTCGACGTTGCTATGCAGCAGTTGTTGGGACGCCTATGTGGATGTCACTCTTCTGAGATCAGGAGCCACTACTTCCATTTCTTTCGGAGGCGCGGCGAGGATGGAGAGCCTATTGTGTTGGACGAGGCCACTAAGGAGTCTATCAAGCCCGTGCGTCACTACCTCCAGGACTTAGAGAGCCTTATCAGACACCTTGATACTGATAGGACTAATGTGATGCTTAGTAACGATGAACTACGAGTCCAACTTAAGGAGAAGAACAAGGCCTTCCTGGAGCAGGAAAATCGAATCAAGGAAATGGAAAAGAAGTTTGAAGACCAAGAGAAGAAATTCAAGATCCAAGAGAAGAGAGTTCAGGAGAAGAACAAGAAGATTAGAGACTTGGAGACCGAGTTAGAGCTTGAGGACATTGAGCTGGAAGCAGATCACGAGGTGATAGAGAGGCTACGCACACAGAAGAGAGAATTACAGACAAAGATCGATGCGTTGACCACAAGCTTAGAGGAATACAAGGTAGGATTTGCAGCAGCAGGACTTGCACTAGTGGAGGAGGAAGTTGACATGGAGGAGTAGTGATACTATTCCATCTACCTATCGTTTTATTATTATTGAGTTGCATAGCTCATATCGACTTGTGGGTGACTATGCTAGTATGTTTATTTTCGCGAACTCTGTCATTGTTGTGATGTTGAACTTGCATGTGCTTGTTTGTCTGATTGTTGTTTTTATTTGGGTTATCTATCATTACTTATCCTTATTAAACCCACAGATGCCTCCCCGACGCAACAACGAGGATAACAATGACAATGGCAATGGAATGCAGCAGATGATGGATGCACAGACACAATTGATGCAAATGATGACTCAATTCATGGCAAACCAGAATCAGAACAACAATAATAACAATAACAACAACCAGAACAATCCATCGCCTCTGGATATGATGACCAGATTTCTAAGGCTGAGACCTGCTAAGTTCTCGGGTACCACTGACCCCATGGTAGCAAATGATTGGCTAAGTTTTGTGAATAAGGACCTAGTCACGGTTGGATGCACGGATGCAGAAAAGGTCAGATTTGCAGCACACTTATTGGAAGGCCATGCAGCTACTTGGTGGGACAATTTCCAAGTTACTCACCCTATTGAGGAAGTGACTTGGGCAATGTTTGAAGATGGGTTTCGCACCACTCATATCTCTTCTGGAATAATGGGGTTGAAGAAAAAGGAGTTTCGTAACCTCAAGCAACGCCACCGCAGTATTTCTGAATACATCGAAGAGTTCAATAATTTGTCACGTTATGCACCCGACGATGTTGACACTGATGCAAAGAGAAAGGAAAAGTTCCTAGATGGGCTGAATGATGAAATTTCTATGCAACTATTTGTTGCATATGTTCCAACTTATCAATCCTTGTGTGATAAAGCTACCATCCTGGAAAATAAGATGAAACAAGTGGAGGGTAGAAAGAGGAAGCACCATTTTGATAAGTTTGGATCAGGATCTCCTCACAAGCAGTCTCATGGTGAAGGAAGTGGGAGTTCAGGATTCCACAAGAATGGGAATCATAATAACCATCGTAATAATAACCACAACCATGATGGAAACAATCATCATGGACATAACAAAAGTGGATTCAGGAACAACCACAATGGTCATGGCCATGGGAGCCAAAATGGTCAGAATCGTCACAGTCAGCCAGCAAAGAAAGACATCAGTCAGGTGGAATGTTTCAAGTGCAAGAAGACAGGGCACTATGCTACCGAATGCCCAGAGAAGAAGACTGATGGGGCTAAGCCAAACCAATTTCAAAAGGGTCATGTGAATCACATCAATGTGGAGGAAATTCAAGAAGGATCTGATGCCGTGATCGGTAAGTTCAAGATTAATTCCTTTCCTGCACTTACCCTTTTCGATACTGGCGCATCGCATTCATTCATTTCAAGAGCATTTGTAATCAAAAATGAACTCTCCACTGAAACCATTGGATGTCCCATTAAAGTAAGCTCCCCGGGTGGAGAAATGATAGTAAATTCCGGGTGCCGACAGATAATCTTAGAAATTGGAAAGAACAAGTTTCTGGTTAGTTTAATAATCCTAGAGTCCCAAGGATTAGATGTTATATTAGGGATGGACTGGTTGACCCGTTATGAAGGGGTGATTGACTGTGTCAAGCGAACTGTTATGCTCACCACCCCCGAAAAGAAAAGGATCAGGTTCAAGTCTAACTTTGAACCCAAGGGGAGCAAGGTTAATTCTCTTCAGGGGGTTAGCCTGGACAGTGTGCCAATAGTGAAGGAATACCCAGATGTGTTCCCCGAAGAATTACATGGCATGCCACTAGATAGGGATGTGGAGTTTCTGATAGACCTACTGCCAGGAACGGGGCCTATAGCAAAGAGACCTTATAAAATGTCGGTGGACGAGTTAAAAGAACTCAAGAAATAGCTGGCAGAACAGTTGAAAAAGGGATCTATCCAACCAAGTTCGTCGTCTTGGGGAGCACCAGTCTTGTTTGTTGAGAAGAAGGACCGAAGTCAAAGGCTATGCATAGATTATCGTTCACTTAATGAAGTGACCATAAAGAATAAATATCCCCTGCCTAGAATAAATGATCTCTTCGATCAGCTAGAGGGAGCATGTGTGTTCTCAAAAATTGATCTTCGATCAGGATACTTCCAACTAAAGATTAGAGAACATGACATACCCAAGACTGCATTCACCACTAGATATGGGTTGTATGAATACACAGTGATGCCGTTTGGATTGACTAATGCACCAGCCTATTTCATGAACATGATGAATAAGGTATTCATGGAATTCCTTGACAAGTTCGTAGTGGTATTCATCGATGATATATTGGTATATTCCAAGACCAACAAAGAACATGAAGAACATCTACGCCTGATTCTAGAGAAACTCAGGGAACATAAACTTTATGCCAAGTTCAGCAAATGTGGGTTTTGGCTGAATGAAGTGGGTTTTCTTGGGCACATAGTATCTGGAAATGGTATAGCTGTTGACCCAGTAAAAGTGGCAGATGTGACGAAATGGGAACCTCCTAAATCGGTTAAAGAAATTCATAGTTTCCTTGGCCTAGCAGGGTACTACCAGAGGTTCATTGAAAATTTCTCTAAGATAGCAAAACCCATGACTGATCTGCTAAAGAAGGAGAAGAAGTTTAATTGGACAGAAGCTTGTGAAACTAGCTTTCAGTAATTGAAAAAGAGACTAGTGTCAGCACCAGTGTTATGTCTACCAGACCTTGAGAAAGACTTTCAAGTATATTGTGATGCATCTCACCAAGGATTAGGAGGTGTACTGATGCAGGAAGGTAGAGTTGTAGCTTATGCATCAAGGCAACTCAAAAATCATGAAGTGAACTATCCTACTCATGATCTAGAGTTGGCATCTGTTGTCCATGCCTTAAAAACATGGAGGCATTACCTCATGGGAAAACGTTGTGAAATGTTCACTGATCACAAGAGTCTGAAATACATTTTTACACAGAAAGAACTCAACATGAGACAAAGAAGATGGCTCGAACTTATCAAAGATTACGACTTAAGTTTGCAATACCACCCTGGAAAGGCAAACGTCGTAGCCGATGCATTAAGCCGCAAAGTTTATGTAAATGGCCTCAATAAAGGAGAATTGCCGGGGGAGTTGTGTGCCCAATTTAGAGAGCTGAGACTTGAGATAGTGCTTGAAGGGTACCTTGCATCCTTGGAAGTGCAACCCACGCTAATGGACAGAATCCAAGAAGCCCAAAAATTGGACAAAGAAATAGAGGAAATCAAAAGTAAGGTTAGTGATGGCAAGGCAAAAGGATTTCATGTTGATGAACAAGGAATCTTATGGTACGAAAAACATATCTGTGTTCCGTAGGATCTTGAACTTAGGAAGTTGATCTTACAAGAAGCGCACAACTCGCCATATTCAATTCATCCTGGCAACACCGAGATGTATATGGATGTTAAGGAGAGGTTTTGGTGGAATAATTTAAAGAAGGACATAGCAGAGCACATTGCCCTGTGCGACGTGTGCAGTCGTGTAAAGGTAGAACATCAGAAACTGGCAGGATTATTACAACCACTGCCAATACCTGATTGGAAATGGGATAAAATTGGTATGGACTTTATCACCGGACTGCCCAGGACTAAATCTGGATACGATTCTATATGGGTTATCGTTGACCGCTTGACAAAAGTGGCCCATTTCGTACCAGTAAGGACCACTTACACAAGTGCAAAGTTAGCCAAGATATACATGAATAGAATTGTATGTTTGCATGGGGTACCTAAAAGTATCGTGTCTGACAGAGGGACTCAATTCACTTCGCACTTTTGGCGACAACTTCACAAGTCATTGGGAACTCGACTGGAATTCAACACTTCATTTCATCCACAAACTGATGGACAGACAGAAAGGACCAGTCAAATATTGGAAGATATGCTAAGAGCATGTGCGTTAGATTATGGATCTAGTTGGAAAGTCTACCATACGCAGAATTTTCCTACAATAATAGTTATCAATCAAGCATAGAAATGGCTCCATTTGAATTCCTTTATGGAAGGAAGTGTACTACACCGTTGCTATGGAATGGAGGGGGAGAAAGAAATTTGTTCAGGCCATACCTAATCAAGGAGGCTGAAGAGAAAGTCAAGATGGTAAAGGATAGGCTAAAAGTAGCCCAATCTCGGCAAAAGAGCTATGCCGATCCAAAACGTAGAGAGGTTACCTATGAGGTTGGTGATAGAGCTTATCTCAAGGTATCACCACTTCATGGTGTGAAGAGATTTGGAATCAAAGGAAAATTAGCACCACGCTATGTAGGACCTTTCAAGATTTTGAGCCACAAAGGAGAAGTGGCATATGAGATAGAATTACCAGAATCTCTGTCAGCGGTTCATAATGTATTCCATGTCAGTCAGCTGAAAAAGTGTCACCCGGAGATGGAGGAAACATCGTTGAAAGACACTATACCATTAGAGGAAGTTCAACTAGAGAATGATCTCACGTATGAAGAGAAACCTATTAAGATTCTGGAGACAGCAGAAAGAATTACCCGTACCAAGACAATCAAATTCTGCAAAGTGCAATGGAACCATCACACTGAATCAGAAGCAACCTAGGAGCGAGAGGATGAACTTCGGAGAGATCACCCTCACCTATTTGCTAGCCAACCCGAATCTCGAGGGCGAGATTCATCTTAAGGGGGTTAGATTTGTAACATCCCAAATTATTTTTAAAAAAAATCTTCATCATAGCATTCAAATCATCATGGCATGTACTACTATGCATTAGATTTATCCTCCAAAAATTTGGTGAAATTTAGAGACTTTTTGGAGCACTTTGCTAAATTCAAACAAAACCTAGAAAAGAATTCAAAAAGAAAAAGAAAAGGAGGGAAAAGATTTTAAACAGCAGCAGCTTTTGGCCTTTTGGCCCAATCCGGCCCAGTAGCCCACCCGGACTCCTCTCCCTTCTCTGTATTTTCACACCCCTCCCTCAGCTAACCCCCACTCACTTACCACAGGGCCCCGCGCCACGTCAACGCCACCTCATCGTCTCCAATACGAACGGTCGGCGCCTCCCTCCACCTCCTCTGTCGTTTCCATGTCCGATTGATTGCGGGTGTTTTTGTGAGTAAATCGCCACCGCTTCGGCCCCTTCTTAATCCCCTCCTCCTCCCCGACTGATTCCCCCAGACACTGCCCCTGGAGAGCCCCCAGGCTCCCCAATTCCCACCTCAAATCGTCGTCGCCCGAAGCCACTCCGGCGAGAATTCCGGTGAGCCCAGGCCACGCCGTGCCCTCCTCTCTGCTCTGTAATACTTGATGTGACCTAGCGCGTGTTTTAACCCCAGCCGCGTACTTTCTTTTGCACCAGGTCGATGACACGGTCCAACTCCGGCGAACCCCTCTGCCGCCGCCGTCCATTGCATTCTCCGGTGAGGTTAAGGTTCCCGCTGTCCCCTTTTGGACTTTACTAGGTCGTACAGACCCTTGCGCATCCTGATGACCCCTTTGCTGTCTGGTCCGAGCCCCAGGTCGCCGTCTCCGACACCGAGCCGTGAGCTCCGCCGTCTGCGCAACTCCGGCGAGGGATCTAGGCCAAGCCAGAGCACCCCCCGCACCGCAGTGACCTCCATCGAGACCGCCATGACCTCCTCGACCTCTGGTACGTGTCCACGGTCTCCCAGCCCTCGTAGAATTGCCGGAACCTCATCGGCCGAAGCTCCGTCGCTGCGCGCAGCCGGTTAGCGCCGCCCATCTCCGGCCAGGTCACTAGGGACCGTTAGATCTTGTGTCTGCGGCTAGGATTAGATCGTGGACGAAACGGTATAGGCTAATCTGATCCGTCTGTCATCACTTAAGATCCAACGGCCCACAGCGGTCGATCCAACCGAACCGGTACGGGCCAATCATATTGTGCCACGTCGCCCAGGATTATCTGTTTAAATAGAAATTAGACATATTTTGTATTAAACTTAGAAAATCCATAACTTTTGTCCCACAATTCAGAAAAATGCAAATTTGGTGTCTATGGATTCAGAAAAATAAGACCTTTATTATAGAAGCCTTGTTTCACACTTTTGCCTCTGAAAAATTGGAATTATAGGCAGAACCTTTTTAGGAGTATTTTGCTCATAAAAATTGTTCTATAAATTGTTTTGGGGTATTTCTTATGCATTTAGATGAGGTATTTTACCCTCTGTACTGTAGACTCTATAAATTATAGAGTTGTGATCATATCATTGCATTTTGCATGCATTCATATTTTTGTAATGTTTTATTGATTGAATTATTGTTGTTGTATTGTTCTTTGTGTAGATTGTGTGGATTGTGAAGTTTGTTGATGTGAGGATTGTACCTATTCCCCTAGCTACCAAGGCAAGTGATATTTCATCTCGTGTCCTATTATTTTCACTATTGCACTAGTGTTATTTTGGTAGATCTTAGCATGATAGGATTATTTACATGTTACTATGCTATGCTACCCTATAAACTATATCTTGGTAGTATCTCCTAGTTGAAGGACTTCGTATGCTAGATTGCTTAGCCACGCTATTAGAATTCGTGGGTGGAATATACACATAAGATGGTATGGAAAGATATTATTTTGTTTAACTAGGAAAACAACTAATGTTAATGAAACACCTGGTGGATTGGGACTTGCTTGGATTATGTTGAGTGGTTACTCAGGAGCCATGTCTATGGTCAGCTGGTGTATCACACTTGTGGATGGCCACCCAGGAACAAAGAGATTGGAGACATTCTTGTCATGAAGCTTCTAGTGTAGCCACATGGCATATGGGCTCTGCCTTGACCAACTAAGTTGCAAGAACTTAGCCAGACGGACAGAAGGTGGTAGATGTGGTAGGATGGAACGCGTCCGTGGTGGTCTGAGGGATTGCTTCTGAAAAGTTTTGTCTCGATGCATGTCGAGTCTTGTGGGGAAAGTGCACCACCTCTCGAGAGGGTAAAACTAAGTACTTAGTCGTGTCCCCGGTTATGGACAATTCCTGAGCCTCAAGACAGTGAAGCAGTTCAATAATCTCCTCATCCAAATTTCTCTAAGTTAAAACTTGTGGGTGAACATGGGTAGTGGTTCAGTGATGTCTATCATTGGTACCTTAGAGTTTGAATGAGAAAGCTTACTCTTCAACAACTATAAGTTAAACTAGCTTTTTGCAAAGCCAGCCATAACCCCACTTAGCCATATATTCATTTAGTTGTTGGATTATACTAAGTATCTATGGTATCACTTGCCAATACAATTCCAATGTATTGACCCTTGTGGCTGTACCTTATTATTTTGCAGGATACACAGATGATGAGTAGGGTTGCGGGTCTACACTCGACATGCTTGCCTATGGCACATGAAGACTAAAAGACTCTATTATTATTATGCTATGTAAGGTGAACTTTAAGTGTCTTAGCCTTGGGATAAGTGAGTTGTAAGAACCATTATACTCCTGGATATGCGATGTAATAATGACCTTTGTTTCTGTGTACTTCATCTTAAACTGTGGGTGCTAGCATTTTCGATCCAGGGACTAGCACTGCAATTACAGGGATCTTACCTTATTATGGTGAGAACTTGCAGTTAAACTACTAAAATAATGGTTATAAAATAGTAGATAATCATATTTTTTACGGAGATATGCCCTAGAGGCAAATAATAAATGGGTTTTATTGTCATATCTCAATTAGTTTTTAATAGTTTCATATTTTGCTGTAAATGTATCAAGTGGAAACATTGGTACATGTGTGGTATGAAACAAACCAAGTCCCTAGTAGCCTCTATTCATACTAGTTCGTTGGGTAACCGATGATCAAGGTTTCCTGATCATGGAGCTTTTATGCCAATTGAAAACAAGGTCATATCACTAGTGAATGATTTGACGGACATTACCCAAATATTGTGATACGATCAAGTCACAGAGTTCATTGTTGCAATAGTTAGAAACGTAGTCTCCTCCTCCTTAGACCGTGATATCACATTACTCACTGTCTCCCGAGGCTGCCTTAACTGCATCAAGCGTCACTTGGTTAAAAAGGTGACTATAAAGGTGTACATTAGGTATTCTAGAGGAACAGTAGATGACATATGACTCAAGTCCGGGATTTGTTCACCTAGGTGATGGGCAAGATACATATGGCTGACTTGGTGAGATTACATCCATAATGTTGCAACATGTGACTGGGTCATGGGGATGTAATATCATGGTAACAAGTAAAAAAGAACTTGTCGGTGACGAGATTGAACAAAGTATGTGATAACAATGATCGGATCTCAGGCAATTCGTATTAGAGAAACAAAGGGAATTGGACTCGACGTTTTATGGTTCAAACGACATTGTCACCGTGGAATGCATAAGGGTCATTATGGGCATCCCGATCCCGCTATTGATCATTGTTGGGATCATGTATGTGCCATTCCCGAGCCGTGGGGAAATAAACTTAAGGGTACGATGAGCTTGATATCATCTGTGAGTTGGAATCACAGTTGAGAAAGAGAAAGATAGAATCGTTCTGAAGAGAAAAGAATCCAAAGTTGTTTAGAGGAAGAAAAAGGGACCGAAAGGTGTTTTGGGTAAATATGCATTTATTATATATTAATTATGAATTAATACATACTCCCTCTGTTCCACTTTACTTTGCGCGGTGCTACAGTGCACGCACAACAAGGTGGCCGATTTCTTTTTCATTTTTTACTTATTTGCTCCTCGGCTTTTTGGGATGTGTAGCTCCGTGTCTACTCTACCCATTCCAAAAATCATAGAATTTTTTTGATGAAAAATGAGAGAGAAATGGGCCGCCTTGTTTTGCGTGATGAACAGTAACACGCAGAGTAATATGGAACAGAGGGAGTACTAAATAAATATTTAAATTAGAATTTATGGGGCAACTTCCTCATTGGCCAAAAACCTTGGAGGGAATTGGCCTAGGAAGAAATTACCCTGAAAAAGAAAGGAAAAACAACAATTCTAGCCGTTATGGGTCACTGTCACCTGGCCTAGGAAAAAGCGGGTGGCAGGTGGCGGGCGCTATTTGCCGCCCAGGGCAGCAAGGCGTTGGGCACCGCACGGGGGTTGACAGCCTGCGACCAGGCCGCGCGCGTGCGATATGCTGCGGGGGTAGCGCCGGCCCACCCGGGCAGCTCCACCTCACCTCGCCTGCCACTAGAGGCTGCGTCGCTAGCTGGGCCGCGGGGAGCAGGAGTCAACCCACCCGGGGCTAGCTGCCACTGCTACCGCCGCCTTTCTAGCGGGTCGAGCGATCACCCAGGCCGGCCCACCCAGCCAGCCCCAGGCCGCTATGAGTGCTGGCTGCCCTAGGTCGCAGCACTACTACTGTTGCTCGCTGGCTGGGCCTAGAGGGGTGGCCCACCAGGCCACCCATTGGCCCAGACGGCTAGGAGCCTCCTTTTTCCCTTTTCTTTTATATATTTAGTCCCACATGGGACACCCAAAGGGGAGGGCATGCCTCCCTCCGCCTATATAAAGGGTTGCCCATGGGTGGGATTAAACACACACTTTGAGATGTTCTCTAAGGAATTTTCCTTAGAGAATTCCTCCCCCTCTCTCTCTCTAGTTGTCTCCATGCGAAGGGACGGTCCCATGAAAGGACTATTCACACAAGAGACGTCGCACCTGCAGCACCTGTTGTGCTACAGGGATTCCAAGCTAGAGATCTAATTCCGCACTCCTGGTAGGGATCAAGGGAGTCGGTGGTCGTCATCGTACAGCGTATGTGTACGAAACCTCGAGGGTGCCTCATATTAGGGCACCTTGGATGTCGTGAGATGGAGCTGCTGCATGATGAAGATGGAGCAAGGGGTGACCTGTGAGGACCTTTGCGACCTTGAGGTCAACCATGAGTTCGACTACTTCAACCACGTTCCTCTCAGAATGTTAACCGCGTATGGTTTATAAGGGTATGTATTCTATATGCTCTGGTCATTACATCATTACTACATAAATAGATCTTGGGAAGTTAGGACGTTCCAATGTAGGAATTTTTTTGTTTTCTACTATGGAACCCTTTCAATTTTACATGTTACAAAGGATAAAAAGGTGTTCTCAAACTGAATAGTATTAGAAAGCATATGGAGCACACCACAAAACATTAAACCATTAACTTTTAAGTCTAACTCTCTTCCTATGCATTGGCATTTTATACGTGAATAAGTAGCAGTAACTTTGTGGTAACCAATGCATATAATGATCAGTAGCTCGCATTTTTAAATAACATGGAAGTATAAATAGGGCTCCTATCTCTTTCTCTTTCAAAATATTTGCAAGCATCAAAAGTAAACTCAACATCATAGTTGTGAATAGAATTACCACATAAATACAAGCCATCCAATGAGCATAATGCATCATCTAACTCAACTAGATCACTTTCATCCTCCCATATATTAGACACAATTATATCACACAGAGGATCATCGTCAATAGTATAATAAGGGGTGTTCATAGTAATTTGTGTGTTACCATTGTGGGGACTAGAGGATGGGTAGCTACTCCATTCCTCCTCCACTTGTTCTTCTTACTCCTCTATCTTATTTTCTTTGGGATGCCTGGGCATCCCCAAGCTTAGGCTTTTTTCATCTTCTTCCTGCAAAATATGAGTGCTTTCCATGGCACTTCTTTTATACACATTAGTACAAGGAGGGAGATTCAAACTTTCAACATATTTCAGTAGCATATCCTACGCATATTTTTTACCATCTTCCATTATCTAAATTTTTTTGGTCTTAAATTTTATATGTTAGTTGCTGAAAGTAAACTAAATGAAATGCAAAAAAGAATATAAGCTTAGCGCTACGCTCCCCGACAACGGTGCCAGAAAAGTACTTGATAATCCCCAAGAGCTGCGAATCATTGTAGCACAATTTGATAAGTATTGAGTGTCGAACCCACGAGGAGCTGAAGGTAAACTATCTATTCCCTAAAGCCCTATAACCCACTTATATGGACTTTTATGCAATTTAATGAACTATATGATGCAAGGTACTGTAAAGTAGAACTATCTAGTGCTGAAAGTAAATACGGAAGGTAAAATTATCTAATGCAAGTAAATTAAAGCAAGAAGAGTAGAAGCAGTAAAGTGAAGAGAGGGTAACTCTCAGGAGCAAGTGTTCTGGCAAATTGCTATTTAATTTATTTTGGTTGGTACAATTAGTGAAGCACATTTTATAGCTAGATGCATAAGTGCTAAACATAATAAAGCATAAATAACTCGATGATTAAAACCCCAAGGAACTAGAATCTAGAGCAACAATAGGATTAATTAAGGACATGTGTCTAGCAGATGCCACTCCTAACCATCACATCTAACTTGTATAGATAAAGTCTATTGTTTCTTCTAGGTGGAGCCATAAATGGGAGTAGTCAAGTAAATGAACTACTACACACCCTAGTGATTGGTACCTAGGCCAAGTGAATGTGCTAACAAGGGGTTCATTAAGACAAATATGTCCAACCACTGCTTTAAGTTCTAAGGTCCCCAATATATTCCCTGTTAATTAACCATGAATTAATATAGCATGCATATAAGACTTAGAACATGGTTTCTGTTCAACTCCGTCCATATATCCTCCTAACAACATGCAACGGTGATAATCTTATGCATCCCCCAACATATATGTGCACTCATATATCAGTATATAAGACCATCATAGAATATAACAAACTTGTATGCAACCAATCAACAAAGTATTTCACAATTGCCAAGAACAATCATTACTCAAACTTAGACATAGATACAATAAATCATGGGAAAACAATATATTATACCACACATCATGTTTTCCAAAAGATTATAGTAGGGTATGGAGAGGATCTTGGTGTAGACGTTGATATTGAACACGCTGGAGGGGGTGGAGTCCACTAGAGGCGATTTCGGCAGTGTTTCCCCCCTCCGATCTCCATCGGCTGCGTGCAGACTCTCTGTTTATGTGTTTTCAATCTTCGTCGCCCCGTCTTGAGGGAACGCCTCAAGGGTCTTTATATAGGTATTTTTAGGTCAAGCTAATCAATCTGAGATGAAGACGGATGGCATCGGAGGTTCTAGGACCAAACGAGACTGGGTGGCATGGCCTGGCCTAGGGCCCGTGCCACCAGTGCTCTTTCGGACCTCTTGGCCCTCCTCGTTGACTTTTCTTGATCTCTAGATGCTTCTCGTGATAAAATATTAATGCCCGAAAAATCCCAGGTCAATTTGAGTTCCGGAAGGTCCCTAAAACGTCAAAATACGCAATTTCCTGTCCTGTAGAGTTATAACCAAAATAAGGGAGATCAATGGAAAATCCCCATAAATCGATGCAAAACATGGTTATAACATCTAATAACATCTTAATATGTTGGAATATGCATCAATAAACTACAAAGTCCATGCATGAGTTTTGCATGCATCAAGTGCACGAAGGCCGAGGAGGGGCGCCTGTTCAAGCACAACGACCCTGGCATGGGTGCTGCGTCCATGCCCGCCAAGAAGAAGAAGGAAGACAAGGGGCCCAAGATCAAGACTCCGATGGTTCTTGCGGCTGAGCTAGATCATAAGCACGGTGTAGTGGTGATGACGAGGAGAGGGATGACCGTCCCTACCGCGCCTTCCACAAGATTCACTCCCACATCACAGAGGACTGCTTCGAGCTCAAAAAACTCCACCGTGAGCGCCAGTACCACAAGAACAACCACGTCAACGGCTGTGGCTATGGTTGTGGTGGCGGTTGCTGGAATAGAAACGGCGATAATAATGTCTACCAGCCGAACCACCAGCCCAACACCGCTCAGCCTCACCTCGGCGAGGGAAACAAAAACCTTCCCTAAGAAGAAGGTGCATGATAGTAGGAGCCAAATAGGATGGCGTGCATCCTCGGAGGAGCGCAAGCTCGACTCTCCAACCACCAACTCAACCAACTCACCCGCGAGATCGCCGCCTCCCTCCCTGTGGCCGATGACCACAAGCTCAAATGGTCATAGATCCCACCACTTTCGATGCTAGCACCACCCCAAATCGATAAGGACTATGGGCACTATTCCCATAGTATGCACTCCCACCATCAATAATGTTGATATCACCAACACACTGATCGATGGAGGCGTAGGCCTCAACGTCATCTCCGTGGAGACATTCGAAAAGCTCCAAGTACCCTATGAGTGCCTGATGCCTACCCGACCCTTCTCGGGAGTGACTAATGTAACCACCACGCCCCTGTGGCAGGTGAGACTCCCTATCACATTCAGGACTCGCAAGAACTACCACACTAAGCTTATCAACTTTGATGTGGAGCATGTAGGTGATGGTCGTGAAATACCACCTCTTTTACCCATATAAAATGAGCCATTTATCTCTCATATCATGTTTCTTTCAGCTATAGCTATGCCTTATATGCATGACTTCTAGTTCTCATTTACTTTCATATGAGCTTTGCACATTTAGTAGTTTAGGTAGAATTTTATCACTTTTCCTTATCTATGACATGTATGTAGGTGTTTATGATGATTATGGATAAAAAAGGCAAAAGGAACAAAGAGAGCATAGTATGGAGGAGCTGTAGGGACCAGACTTAGCCATTTGAGAGGTTGAAAAAGTGAATTTTTACAACTTCTATAAATAAATATCTAAGACCATGGGGTTGTAGTCCTCGATGATATGAACTCAACGATCCCAAGAACAGCCAAAACGGAGTTCGTATGAAGCAATGGCAGCCAAAATACTAAAGGAGACAAACGGTTTGACGAGCAACTATACGGCCGGAGCTATTTTTTGGTCGTATAGCTCCGCCCGTATAGTTGCCAAAAAGGTCGCAAACAACAGGATTGGACCCTAGAAAAGCTCCAGAACCTTCCCTAAGTCATATGACGGTATTGGGGGAACCCTAGGGCACCCCCAAGGCCTATATAAAGGAGGGAGGACCCAAGAGAGAGCCACCAAGCCATAGCCCTTCAGGGACAGAGCTCTACCGCCACCGCTGCCACCCATTCGATCTCCATTGTTGCGGTGCTCTGCCTCAACCACACCTCCAAGATCTAAATCTCCCTCAACACCATCACCATCAAGGCATCCAAGCAAGAAGAAGGGGAGGGGAAGGAAGACATCACCACCACCACGCATCGATCTCCATCTCCCTCTTTCTCTTGTGTTTAGTAATTGTAAGATTGAACACGGTTGTGATATCATTATATATTTATATAAGTTTTGTTGTTCATCCATGTGTGAGTGATTGATTCAATTCTAGGTTGAGGTATGATCTAGTGCGCTAAGTTAGAATTTATTGTGATCTAAAATGAGTTTATGTGATCCTTTGGTCTGGAAGTGCCTTTTGCCTTGCGGTGATACGCGAGAACCATGCATAGTGCACATAGTGTCACAGCCCAGTAATCAATTGGGGAACATTTATTTATGTATAAAATCTCTTATAGATCACACATATATTTGCCCATCCAGTACTAGTGAGACCTAAGCCTAGAAGCCCTCTCTCATTCCATTCAATCCTACAACTACAATCTCTTTAATTCAGTTCATATTCCTATTTACTTTCCATCTTAGTTTATTTTGTTCTTCTTAAAAGTTCTTTGTTATTAGATATTTTAAACCTCTTCGAATTATCGATGTTCTAGTAACTTATAGAATAGGCTATTTCCAAACTACGGTTTGGGTGCAAAACGTGGCCGCATTGACAATGTGGCTGTGGGGTTGTGTTGTTTCTATTCATTGATCTCCCATTGGGACAAACTCTTAAATATTTGCTGCTACAAGTACTGCAATAACCCTGTTGCTGGTGCAGGAATCCAGTCATCAAATTGGCGCTGTTGCCGGGGAGATAAGCGTCCGGTTATTACCTTCCTACTCGCACATAGTTTATTTCTATTTGTTGCTATTTATCTTACCGCTTTTGATTATTTGAAAAGAACAAAAAATTAGTTACCTTTTGTTAGTAGTCTTATTATTTATTTTAGTTATAGGAAATTCAAAAACATAGGAACCATGGAAAGTAAAAGTCTTGCGGAGTATGCTTCTCCGAGTGTTAATCATTTACATGCTCCTATTGCTCAACCCGCTATTGATGTGGATGGATATGAGATTAATCCTATGTCGATAAATATGATCATGGAAATAGATTTTGCAGGAGATCCGGACAATGATCCATATGAGCATATTAGCAAATTTACTTCATTGTGTTCTACGGTGAAGGCAAATGGATGGACAAATGACAAGCTGAAGTTATATCTGTTCCGGTTCTCGTTGAAAGGAAAAGCTAAAGATTGGCTGAAATCGCATCCCGCGGGACACTTCAATTCATGGAAAGATATTTCCGAAGCTTTTATCAGTAAGTATTTCTCACAAAAGCAAACTTATGAGCATAGGCTTCATATCTAGAGCAACAATGAGTATTTAATACAAGCTTATAGTAGGTTCTCAAAATTGATGCATGACTGTCCACATCATAATTTACCTGATTGGTTATTGTTGAATCACTTTTATGGAGGCTTAAATCACTCTTCTAAGGGTAAGCTAGACATGATGTGTGATGGTGCATTCCTTGGAAAAACTTTGGAAGAAACTTGGCAACTCTTAAGAGATATACATAATATTTTTTATCAATGGCAATGTGAAATTGTGCATGAAGAAAAACCTCTCCCTACTGATATAGAGAACTTAGTCAATGAGTTTCTTACAGATGAAAATAGAAGAGGAAAAATTCCTTATGATGATACCTTAGTTAGAGATGTTCTTTCTAAAGCAATACCTTTCATAGCTGATTATTTTAATCATATCAGAACTGCTTCTACTAATGATGGAGAACAGCCCTCTAATGTTACTCCCATATCTTCCACTTGTTGCGTCATTGAAGCAGGAAAGAAAGGTAAATCCAAGAAGCCTAAAACCAGGAAAAATAAAAATAAGAAGCCTCGTGTTGAATATCCCATACATCTGACACCGACAGATGAAGTGAAACGGAATTATGAAGAATATCAGAGAAATGAAAGACACATCAAGGAGAAAGAAGAAAAATAAATCAAGGAATGGAATGAATTGAAAGAAGCTCTCAAACCTTATCCCCCACCTATTCCTGATCTTTATTATTCTTCTAAATTTAGTGATGATGAGGACTTAAATTATTCTATAATCCTTGATAATTGTCCTGAAGAAGTTTTTGATGATTCTAGTAGTGTTTGTTTATATACCCTTTTTAGGGAAATCAGTTATGATGAGACAAAGACGGAATCCTGTGTGCCTCCCATACCTGTTTGCTATGACTTTTGTTTTACTAATGAGGTGCAGGAAATTCCGGTGGCAAAGAGCAAGCTACTGGAAGCAAAAGAACATTATGAGCTATACCCTCAAAATAGTAATAAAGGTAAAGATTCAAAGTTTGATAATAAATCTTTAACACCCTCTATGCAGGAAGGAAAGAATACATATTTACCGAGCTTGGTGCATCCATCCTTATGTGGCGACGAGAACACTTACAAGATACCGATGCACCACAAGCAGGCACGTCTTAGAAGAAAAGGCATGATATAAATCCTGAAAACACTCGTTGGAGGTAAGAAAAATTACTCCTATAATTGCCTCCATTGCTGAATAAATGTGGAGTATAAAATCCTAGCTACTTGGTTACAAGAAAGTGTTTCCCGGGAGGCAACCCGGAAGTCATTAGGTGTCCTTCTTAGTTTTATGTCTTGAGTCTAGATGCATTCATGTTGCATTGGCATTTTTATTATTTGCATGATTTACTATTAGAGTTATCTTGTTGTAGTTTTCAAAAGGTAGAATTTATTGTTACTATGTGTTGCACAACTCAATTGTACCTAAATCTCATCCTATACATGTTAATGTTGGTCAACAATTTAAGTTGTTATTTTACTGTAAACACAAGGTATATCACTAAATTACAGGATAAGAAATGATTTTTGAAGAAACAGATATTTTTTTGATGCATACAGAGAGTTTAATGACCAACTATACGGCGGGAATAAAAATTCCGGCCGTATAGCTCCGGTCGTATAGATATCTTTTGCCATCGCCAATTTTTCTTTCATATGTACTGAGAGTTAATGACCAACTATATATACAACAGGGATAAAAATTCCGGCCGTATAGCTCCGGTCGTATAGATATCGGTGCCTCCGTACAAATTCTTGTCCAATGTACTGACAGTTTAACGACCAACTATACAACAGGAATAAAAATTCCGGTCGTATAGCTCCGGTTGTATAGATATCGATACTTTTGTATATTTTCTTTCCCAGGGACAGACAGTTTGACGACCAACTATACGGCGGGAACATATTGTTCTGACCATATAGTTCCAGCCGTATAGCTGCACCGCAAGGGGGAACCCTAAAATTTTGACAGAAGGTCAACTATATGGTGGGAACGCATTGTTCCGGCCATATAGTTGCACCCGTATAGTTGAGAAAACCCCTCAAATGCCAACTGGAAGGTAACCATTTCTCAAAATCTTATTCTTTCTTCTTCTAAAAACCTCAAAATACCATCTGGGAGCTTCTCCCATGATCTAGAGAAGCCGAACATATTTAAGCAATAAAAATTCTACTTTAGAAACCTCCTAGACTACAATTCTCTATAGAATCTCATGTTTTCTTTTTTACTTTCCTTTTATTGGTGGGGTAAATGAACTATGTTCGCATACCAAACCGATGCATTTTATTTTGTGTGTTATTTTCGCAGGGACTTGAATCTTGTGTGATGACATGTACGGTAGTGCCGACCGTGCAAACACTCACATGAGCCACTTGGTTGCTTCAATTCAACGCTTTGATAATCAGTTTCTGGTAAAACCTTCAAACTCGAACCTCTTTTATTAAGCACATAGGGGCTACGCACTCGTGTTTCATATTTTGTCTCACTTGCACTTCATCAAAATCTAGGAGAGGCATCTTCTAGAACTAGTTTGTTGACTTAAGCATGGTGCTTAGGTTGATGAACCGACTCAGTGGGACTTGTATTTTTATAACTTGTCGTTTTTAAGCAGGTCCTCAAGGAAGGCACACCGAGCCATATCAAGAAATACATGTTGAAGCAAAGGTTCTTTGTCCATCAAAAGAGAGGTTACTTGTATCTCAACGGGAAAGTGTGTCACCCTTGTTTTCAACTAAGCTTGGGGAGGTAACCACTTATCACACTCTCTTTTGGAAACTGTATTTCTCTTTTCTTTTGGTGATATACTAAAGTTTGGTTCTTGCAAAGTTCTAACCTTGGGGAGGTTACTTCTGCATGTGTAGAGTCTTGTGCAATGTTCGTATTCGATGAAGGTTTAATGCAATCATGTATCCCACTATTTTTGAATGCTTGTTTAAGTGAGTCTAGTTCTGTATTCATATGGGGATACACTTGCTCATGACAGGCACCATAGGAGTTGACTTAGAGCTTGTATGCATCTTGCCAAATTGTTTATCAAGCTTGTGACACTATTTTGTGATCCTCTAGAAAACATTGCCACGATATCTACACTTGGAAAGTGTGAATACTTGATCAAGATATTTTGAAATTTGTTGGTTGTCACTAAATAGCCTTGTCTTAAATGAATAGGTTATGCTCGACCCCATAATGTCAAAACAACAGACTTTATAGTTTGCTTACGGAAGGAGTTGTCAATTGGAAATGATATTTTGAAGTTTTGAGTTCTATGCCAAATAAGGTGTTAATTAATTGTATTAAGAGCTTAGCCTTAAAGATACTCAACACCATAGATGTGATGATCAACTTGATAGTACACTTTGAAAGGATTTGTTTGAAGAAACTAATATTTAGCAGTAATTGAGATGCATGCCAAATCTTGACCCGTTGATTAAAGTATGATATTGCTTTATGCATGTCTACACCACTTTCGCACAACATGGGATGCTAACAACTCCGCTGGCCTTTGAACAATCCAAAAAGAGGAAACTCTTGGAGTTTGGCTATGAGTTGCCCAACATATGTAGCATAAATGCTATATTTGGGTATGCATTGGTATTCTCATGGGCCTGCGTTCAAAGCGAAAGAGGGAATACTCCTCTGACTGTTATGAGAAATCATTATACCGAAAAGGGAAACCTTGGTAATGGCCACGAGTATCCATTCTTAGCCCGCACAGTCTGATTAAACACACTAAGTTTTGGCATGATCTCATTACTGATGAACTGAAGTTTTAGAAAGACAAAGAATAGAAAATGAGTGTTTGATAGCCATGATTCATTGATGCGGATGACCAAATGATACACTCTAATGATATGCTTCTTTTGACATGTTCTCACATTTCCTTTTGGCATAAATCTTGTTACTAAGAGATAAACTTTCTAAAACTCAATAACTGATGTCTACACTTGAGAGCCTTAACTAGATGACATGATTGGCTAGACTTTATTCCTATTTATGCTTGACATCTATTTGTGACTAAGTTTTGCCTCATAAAAAATAATGATATGAAAAGTTATACAAAAGGTGCAATAAAAGGATCACAAGTTTGTTTGCAAGTAGATTCACTGTTGACATGGAGAATATAAGTTTTGATGAATCTTTAGTGGTCTTTATGACTGAGCTTGTGTTGCCTTGTATGAATACATGTTTTCTCTCTTCAAGCTTGTAGAAGAAATAAGGATGCAAGGCATTGATTTCCAATGATAAAGCTATTTCACAACCATTAATTTATTACCGACCCTTCCTGCTCGAGGACGAGCAAGGTCTAGCTTGGGGAAGTTGGTGTATGTGAAATACCACCTCTTTTAGCCATATAAAATGAGCCATTTATCTCCCATATCATGGTTCTTTCATCTATAGCTATGCCTTATATGCATGAATTCTAGTTCTCATTTACTTTCATATGAGCTTTGCACATTTAGTAGTTTAGGTAGAATTTTATCACTTTTCCTTGTCTATGACATGTGTGTAGGTGTTTATGATGATTATGGATAAAACAAAGGCAAAAGGAACAAAGAGAGCATAATATGGAGGAGCTGCATGGACTAGACTTAGCCATTTGAGAGGTTTAACTGAATTTTTACAACTTCTCAAATAAATATCCAAGACCATGGGGTTGTAGCCTTCGACGATACGAACTCAACGAGCCCAAGAATAGCCAAAATGGAGTTTGTATGAAGAAATGGTGGCCAAAATACTAAATGGGACAGATGGTTTGACGAGCAACTATACGGCCGGAGCTATTTTTTTGGTCGTATAGCTCCGCCCGTATAGTTGCCAAAAAGGTCGCAAACGACGGGATTTGACCCCAGAAAAGCTCTAGAACCTTCCCTAAGTCATATGACGGTATTGGGGGGACCCTAGGGCACCCTCAAGGCCTATATAAAGGAGGAAGGACCCAAGAGAGAGCCACCAAGCCATAGCCCTTCAGAGACGGAGCTCTACGCCACCGCCACTCATCCAATCTCCATTGTAGTGGAGCTTTGCCTCAACCACACCTCCAAGATCTAGATCTCCCTCAACACCATCACCATCAAGGCATCCAAGCAAGAAGAAGGGGAGGAGAAGGAAGACATCACCACCACCACGCATCGATCTCCATCTCCCTCTTTCTCTTGTGTTTAGTAATTGTAAGATTGAACACGGTTGTGATATCATTATATATTTATATATGTTTTGTTGTTCATCCATGTGTGAGTGATTGATTCAATTCTAGGTTGAGGTATGATCTAGTGCGCTAAGTTAGAATTTATTGTGATCTAAGATGAGTTTATGTGATCCTTTGGTCTAGAAGTGCCTTTTGCCTTGCGGTGACGCGCGAGAACCATGCATACTGCACACAATGTGATAGCCTAGTAATCAATTGGGGAACGTTTATTTGTCTATGAAATCTCTTATATATCACACATATATTTTCCCATCTAGTACTAGTGAGACCGAAGCCTAGAAGCCCTCTCTCATTCCATTCAATCCTACAACTACAATCTCTTTAATTCAGTTCATATTCCTGTTTACTTTACGTCTTAGTTTATTTTGTTCTTGTTAAAAGTTCTTTGTTATTATGTATTTTAAACCTCTCCCAATTATTGATGTTCTAGTACCTTATAGAATAGGCAATTTCCAAACCACGGTTTGGGTGTGAAACGTGGCCACATTGACAACGTGGCTGCGGGGTTGTGTTGTTTCCATTCATTGATCTCCCATCGGGACAAACTCTTAAATATTTGCTGCTACAAGTACTGCAATAACCATGTTGTTGGTGCAGGAATCCAGTCATCAGTAGGTAGGCCAACCCTACAACATCATAATCGGCTCTCCTGCATTGGCAAAATTCATGGTGGTGAGCCACCATGCCTACAATCTCGTCAAGCTCCCAGGAAGTAGCGGCATCATCACTATCCATAGTGATGAGAAGGATGCGGTTCGCTCCATCCAGCATGTGTTTAAGGTTGTGGCTTCCATCCACCCCGCTAATGAGGATGCCATCGAGCTCCCCACCAAGAAGAAACAGTTGTTCTCTCAAGAGTGGACCGCGATAAAGAAGGTGTCACTGGACGCTAGTGGCTCGGGGGCTACCGTCACCATCCTGTGGGCAAATGTTGGCATGTTCACATGGACACTATTGGACATGTCTGGAGTACCCAGGGAGGTGATAGAGCACCACTTGGTAGTGTGCCCCACTGTGTTTCCCGTGAAGCAAAAGGCGCGTCGTATGGCACCAGAGAAACAAGAGTTCATTGTCAAGCAAATGGAAAAACTCATGAAGGCCGACATCATCCACAAAGTTGACTATGCGGAATGGTTGGACAATACGGTGGTGGTTCCCAAGGTCACTAGTAGAGGGCGCTTATGCATCAAATTCATGGGTCTTAACAAGGCATTCCCCAAGGACCCGTACCCACTATCGCGCATCGACTAGATCATGGACTCCATCACAGGCTGCGACCTCCTTTGCTTCTTGGATGCTTTCTCAGGCTATCAGCAAATCAAGATGGCAATGGAGGATGAGGAGAAGATAGTGTTCATCACCCCTTGCGGTGTGTTCTGCTACAAGTGTGTGCCCTTCGGCCTCAAGAATGCTGAAGCAACCTTCTAGAGGCTTATGCGCATTTCCCTCAAAGATCAGATGGGTAGAAATGCTGAAGCATACATCGACGACATTGTGGTTAAGACTCACGAAGAGCGCACGCTCATCAAAGACCTTGAGGAGACCTTTACCAACCTGCACAAGGTAAACATCAAGCTCAACCCCGCCAAGTGCGTCTTCGGGGTACCGTCGGGCAAACTACTTGGCTTCCTCGTCTCGCACCATGGTATTGAAGCAAACCCCGACAAGGTTCGCGCCATCAAAGAAATGTGCCCCCATGGCGATTGAAAGATATGTAGTGACTAGAGGGATGCATAGCCACTCTCGACCGCTTCATCTCAAGGCTTGGATAAAAGGCCTTACCCTTCTTCAAGATCATGAAGTGCTTAGGAACATTCAAGTGGACCCTAGAAGCTAACACCGCATTCGAACAGCTCAAGCGGTATCTTACCAGCCCGTCGATCATGATCACCCCATAGACTCGTGAGCCTCTACTACTGTACATGGCGGCCACGCCACAAATAGCAAGTGCGGTCCTATTCGCAGAAAGGGAGGAGCCCCCCAACTCTAAGAAAGTTACGGTCTCAGCAAGCCCTGACCCTCCTAATGTTAGGGAAATGATGACCTTGCTGAGGGGGAAAGCCTCGCCAAGATACCTGAGAAGCAGTCCTTGGCGACCAAGGAGCCAAGCCTCATGCAGCACCTAGTCTACTTCGTTAGTACGATGATGCGCGATGTGCATGAACGATACACACTGCATCAAAAGCTACTCTACACGCTCCTCTTAACCTCCAGGAAGCTTCGACACTAATTCCAAGGACACCCCATCAAGGTCGTGACCAAGTACCCCTTGGAGACGGTACCGCGCAACCCCAACGCTACCGAACGCGTGGCGGAGTGGGCCATTGAGCTTCAAACTTTCGAGTTGACGTTCCACAACACAACAACTATCAAGAGCGTGACCCTGGTGGACTTTGCTACAGAATGGATGAAGCCATTTGCCGAAGACCTCCTAGAGGAGGAAATGCAGCCGCCAGGGAAGCTAGCTCTGGGAGGATGGTCCATGAGCTTCGATGGCACGTTCGCACATGCAGGCGCGGGGGTTGGCACAACCCTCACCTCACCAATTGGGGACAAGCTCTACTATGCAGTACAACTCTTCTTCAAGAAAGAAGACAAGCGCTCCAACAACATTGCCGAGTATGAGAGGCTATTCGCCAGGCTCAGAGATGCGATCGCCCTTGACATCAGGCGCATCACCATACTAGGTGGCTCTTAACTCCTCGTCAATTTCTCTAACAAGAGATACAAGGCCAAGAACAACCACATGGAGGTGTACCTGGAGGAGATGCGCAAACTCGAGAAACATTTCCTCGGCATGGATATCAAGCACATACCCCATGAGGAAAACATGAAAGTTGATGAGATTGCCAGGCGAGCTTCGCAACGTGAGCCTCAACGACCAGGAGTCTTCGAGGAGAGGCTGCTAACACCATCCGCGAGACCAGCAGCGACTAGTGACACCAGCCTCGGTGAGGATCTCCCTCCACCACCACCAACAGGGCCCCCTGATTGCGACCCACGCATGATGGAAATCACCTGCCAAGATGCAAAATGGATCGACAAGATTAAGGACTACTTGAAGGCGGGAACCCTCCCCAGGGATGAGGCCGTAGCCGAGCGCATTGAGCACCAGTCAAAAAGCTACTACATGGTGGATGGAGATCTCTACCACAAGCGCCCCAACAGGGTGGAGCTGCATTATGTCTCCACGGAGGAAGGACATGCACTGCTCACGGACATACATGCTAGAGAATGTGGCCACCACTCCTTGTCGTGCACCCTCACCGGTAAGGCTTTCCACAGTGGTTTCTACTAGCCAACATCGCTCCATGATGCTACCAAGCTCGTAAAGACCTACAAGGCCTGTCAGTTCCACGCCAAGCAAGTCCTCCAACCTATGCAAGAGCTGCAAACCATCCTGCTCTCATGGTCGTTCGTAGTCTGGGGGTGGATATCTTGGGACCTTTCCCTCATGCACAAGGGGGATACCTCTATCTCTATGTCGCCATCGACAAGTTCACAAAATGGGCTGAGGTGGAACCCGTCGGAAACATCCCGGTGAAGTTCGCTGTCAAATTCATCAAGGGTTTGGTGTGTCGCTTTGGCATGCCCAACCACATCATCACTTACAACGACACCTAGTTCATCAGCAGCTTGTTTAAGTTACTGCGCCAACCTCAACACCAAGATTTTCTACGCCTCTATCGCGCACCCATGGAGCAATGGCTAGGCTGAGCGCACCAACGCTGAAGTTATAAGGAGACTCAAAACCAATAGCTTCAACAAGCTTAAAGGTCACGACAAGGGCTGGATAGATGCGCTCCCCTAGGTGATTTGGTCGGTCTGCATAACTAATCCCACTAGAGATATGCCCTTCTCCCTCGTCTACGGGGCGAAAGCGGTCCTTCCCACGAAGCTCAAGCATGGGTCGCCACGAGTACTCGTCTTCGATGAGTCGTGCCAAGAAGGCTTGCGGGAGGAAGAGATGTTGCTCATCGAGGAGATGTGCTGCCAAGTCGTTGTTCGTGCC
This sequence comes from Avena eriantha, assembly GCA_910589775.1. NCBI lineage: Eukaryota > Viridiplantae > Streptophyta > Magnoliopsida > Poales > Poaceae > Avena > Avena eriantha. Next base: position 215,178,438 of record OU342742.1, read on the forward strand.
GCGCGGTACCAGCAAGTTCTGCGTCACTATCACAACTGCATCATATGCTCCCGCACTCTCGAGGTTGGAGACCTTGTCCTCAAAAGGAGAATCTCCCATGAAGGCTTGCACAAGCTATCACCGGTATGGGAGGGCACTTTCCGGGTCGTACAAGTTTATCAGCCTAGCGCGGCAGGGCTTGAGACAAAAGAGGGGGTACCGGTGGCGAATCCGTGGAACATCCAGCACCTGTATCAATGAATCATCTCCTGAGCGTTGACACCAGTCTGCAGGAGTTTCTACCCACCTCACGGAGCTCTTGTAATGAACAGACTCATGCAAGCAAGAAAATAAATATACTCATGTTTGAATGCGCTCATGGTATCTCTGTCGTGTCTCACACGAGCGGAGGCTGGGCATGGTGCACACGCTCGGGCCCGCCCCACCGCTAGAGCCCAAGAGACTCGAGCTCTGACTCGCGATACTGATCACCTCGCATGTGTCACCTCGCTAAAGTCCTTGACGCTTAAGGTCCTCGTGTAACACATGTACATGAACCAAAGAAGCGCATACATTCATCCTGTTTGCTGCCCTTCTAGCATGACGATGCCCCGAAAAGCAGAAGCACAAACATGGTCCTACTCCACAAGGAAGTAGCTGGGACCCTACAAGAGGTCCCACCCAAGGCTCCTTGTTAGAGACCTACCTATGTTAGCAAAATAGAGCAGAAGTAGGTTATCTAGGGGGGCATCACGAGATGTGCTCCGCGAGGCCTCACGGGAGATCCTCGTCGAGGCGCCACGGGGTGTCCTCGATTGATCCTTACAAGAGGTTTATTTCTAGGGGGTCGTCACAAGACGTGCTTCGCAAGGCGCCATGAGGTAACCTTGCCGAGGTCCACGCGGTTGAAGGGAATATGCCCGAGAGGCAATAATAAAGTGGTTATTATCTTATTCCATGTTTATGATAAATGTTTATTTTGCATGCTATAATTGTATTAATTGGAAACGTTAATACATGTGTATTTTTAATAAACAAAATACAAAGTTCCTAGTAATGCTGCTCATATAAACTAGCTCGTTGACTAACAAGACGATCAAGGTTTCCTGATCATGGACATTGGATGTTGTTAATAACGAGGTCACAACATTGGTGGAATAATGTGATGAACATTCATCCGAAGTATAACATTACGATCAGAGTCATTATGTTTATATTGCTATAACATCATACAAAGTAATATTAGTCCTTAGACCATGAGATCATGTTAATTGCTAACACCGAGTATCTTGATAACATCAAACGTCACACCGTAACAGGGTGACTATAAAGGTGGGTTCATTGCTACGAAGGTGTTATGTTGAGGCTCATGGATAAAGAGTGAGATTTGTCCATACCGATTACAAATAGATATACTCTGGGCCCTCTCGGTGATATGACATTGAAATAGCTTGCAAGCAAGTGATGTGATCACTAGAATGTTATATCACGGGAACGAGAAAAGAGTGCATGTCGGTAACGAGATCAAACTAGGTATTTGGATGCCAATGATCGAATCTCAGACATGTAATATATCGCGATACAAAGGGATTTAGTTACAACGTTAAAGGTTCACATACCAGAATGATTCATAAGATGATCATTGGACGATACTAAAGATATTCTTATGAGCTTTGGAAGAACTAAGAATATATCATGTATAAGTGACAAATAGTTAAAGGTAGTTCATTGTAAAGTGTTACATTGATACTAGTTTTGTCACAAGATACAAATTAAATTTATCTCAATTTAGACTATGGGTGGCATAATGTAATGGAAAGGATGTTCCATGATGGATTTGTATGAGTTCCAAAGTTGAGACATTGTGACGGATACTACAACAAAAGGCTAAGTATATGACTGCTATAATAGTAGCAAAGGAGGGCATTTGTGTTAAGTAGTTTGTTATCAAACTAGGTGTGGTTGAAAGTGGGCCAATACTATGAAGATATATTGTATGACAATAATATCAACATATTTTAACCTGAACGAACTAAAGGTCTCACCAAAGGACCAAATTTATACAATGCCATCTCATTTGAGAATGAGTGATGCGTAGAGACGCAAAGACATGCAAATACACACGGACCTGAAACTGTCAGATCCGGAGATTATGTTAACCACTAGCAATTGCATATATGCAACACCAGAAATCCATAGGTGTTCAATACGCAAAGTTTTTCAAACTAGATTATTGACTCTAGTGCAAGTGGGAGACTGAAGGGAATATGCCCGAGAGGCAATAATAAAGTGGTTATTATCTTATTCCATGTTTATGATAAATGTTTATTTTGCATGATATAATTGTATTAATTGGAAACGTTAATACATGTGTGTTCAATAAACAAAATACAAAGTTCCTAGTAATGCCTCTCATATAAACTAGCTCATTGATTAACAAGATGACCAAGGTTTCCTGATCATGGACATTGGATGTTGTTAATAACGAGGTCACAACATTGGTGGAATAATGTGATGAACATTTATCCGAAGTATAGCAATACGATCAAATTCATTATGTTTATATTGCTATAACATCATACGAAGTAATCTTATTCCTTAGACCATGAGATCATGTTAATTGCTAACACCGGAAGAGTATCTTGATAACATCAAACGTCACACCGTAACAGGGTGACTATAAAGGTGGGTTCAGTGCTACGAAGGTGTTATGTTGAGGCTGATAGATCAAGAGTGGGATTTGTCCATCCCGATGACGGATAGATATACTCTGGGCCCTCTCGGTGATATCGCATTGAAATAGCTTGCAAGCAAGTGATGTGATCACTAGAATGTTATATCACGGGAACGAGAAAAGAGTGCATGTCGGTAACGAGATCAAACTAGGTATTTGGATGCCAATGATCGAATCTCGGACATGTAATATATCGCGATACAAAGGGATTTAGTTACGACGTTAAAGGTTCACACGATCACAAGAGTCATCATTGAATATGTGGGAGTCAGTATGGATCTCTAGGTCCCGCTGCTGATTATAGATCGGAGAGGGGTCTCGATCATGTCTGCATTATTCGCGAACCGTAGGGTGACACACTTAAAGGATACCGACACCATTTAGGATCAAATATGTTTCAGATAAAGATTTAAGAAATCGGTGGAATCATTTCGATGGAAACCAGAATTGTTTCGGGTGAAATTGCTGAAACTGGTTCTGCATGTGATATTGAAATGTTGCAGGGGGTTTTATGTGAATGTTTGTTAATTAATGTAATTAACAAAATTCTGAATAAAATAAATAAAATAGTTTTATTTAATGAGAGCTTGCATTAAATTTGGTGGAAATTTAATGCATGTGTGGGTGGAATTTTGAGTGGAGGCTTTTTATGGGAGTGGGAGCTCCACCCACATGAATGTGGAAGAGGTGGGGGCACCACCATGGCTGCCACTCCATGGCCCTTGGGTGCCTCCCCTCTTCCCTATAAAAGGCCCCCCTCTCCTCCTCACAAACCACACCTCCTCGTGAAGGATCTCTCTCCCCCTCTAGTTATTCCCCATTGTCTCGGATTAGCGAGATACATGTTCCTGGTGGCTTTATCTGGAAAGAATTGTTGCTTCTGCTGCTTTGCTGGAGCGAGGGACGGAGGTTGTCGGGGTACCGGATGTGTGTGCGATCACGGATGCACCGCTGCTTTGCAGTGCTGGACTTGGTGGTGCTGGACTTGCTGGAGCTGGATATGATGGACGTGCTGGAGCCGGACCTGCTGGACTTCATCACGATCTTGAGATCGGCAAGTGTACGACTACATCATCCACGAGTTCCAACTCGTTAACAAAGCTTTGTTGTCTTCAAGGGTAAGTTCTCTACGGATGTATATCCACCCGTTGCTTGTATCTAGTAGATAGATCTTGGCGTATAGTTCTCATCGTAGGAATTTTTTTGTTTTCTATGGTGTGAACCCAACAGTGGTATCAGAGCATGATCTATGCGTAGTAGCTTTGCACGGGTAGTACACATATGTTTATATGTGGGCGATGATGATCATGTTATTTCATCTTCTATGTATTTTGGATATTGGTGTCATAGTGGGATGAAGCGGCCCGGACCAACCTTACATGTCATCGTACATGAGACCGGTTCCACGACTGACATGCAACTAGTTTTGCATAAGTGGCTGGCGGGTGTCTGTCTCTCCTACTATAGTCAATATCTGATTTACAACGAGTTGCTAATAATTTCGTTATCCTTATTGTGGTTTCATGTTCATAGGTAAGACCGGTTCTATCTCTGAAAGCCCTAAGCCATGTAAAACTTGCAATGGATAAATTAGAGGCGTCTAGTTTAGATCGTTGCTAGGCTAGTGTCATGATATGGTAATGTTGTAAGTAGATGTATGATAGATACTCTTACAACACACCTAACATGTAAGTTCCATAGACCTTGGCCTTACACACAAAGGAATGATAGAGATCATACCATGATACATATGATAGAGATCAAATTCATGGACCATATCACCCCACTTTACACATTAGATGTTTGCATCTTATATTGCTAGTTTGGCACTTTTAGTAGCATTGTAAGATGATCCCTCATTTAAATATCAAGATAAAATGTGTTCTTCCTTAAGTATGCACCGTTCTATGGATCGTGTTTCGAGACATCACGTGATGATCGGGTGTACTCGACTCTACGCTTTCATACAACGGGTGTAAGAAAGTTTTACACACGCGAATACTAAGGTTCTTACTTGGCGAGCCTAGCATGTACAGACATGGCCTCGGAACACGGACCGAAAGGTTAAGCATGAGTCATATAGTTGATGTGATGCCCATATTGATGCTCGCCTTTGAAGCTACACCGACTCACATGATGATCGGACTTGGAGTAGTGGATTTGGTTCATGTAATCACCAAAAAGGCACGAGGGATGTCGTTTTTGAGTGGGAGTTCATTTCTAACTTGGATTAGTCGAACTCAATTTGTCATAAACTAAATCGAAGTGAATTTGCATAATTTTTTGTAGTCATTGGCATCTGTTCACTACCTTATGCTTAGCTTTAATTGACATAATAGAACTATAGAATTCTGGATATTTACTTTACGAACTGGTATGGTATTGTTTTGAATGTCAATTTAAGGTTTAGAAGTCCTATTGCAAACTTTCAGCAAACTCTATTTACTCCATGAAGTTTAATAAGTAGTATTAAATCAAGAGTAAGAATTCCAATGTTGGTATCTAAAGTATCATGTTTGCCTCCATAATTATTGATATTCAAAAGTTGTTTTAATATCAAGATTATCTAGGAGCTGAAAATTTGTTTCGGAAACCATCATGTGTGGAAGAGATTGTGATATCTTAAAAAATGTTTTTGGTTGCATTATGATAGAGTATAATTTAGCAAATACATGTTCTCATATTGTATGAGAATTTGTGAAGGATGGAGATGCTAGGCACCCGGATCTCCCAAAAAGGTTTTGGGAACTAACATTATACTCGCGATTCTTCCTTATAGGCTATAGTAGCTTGATAATGAAAGTTGTCATGATAAGGATGAATAGAAGATGTAAGTAAAATGTTTACTACACTAATAGATTACTAAAGAATGGATTTTTTAAAGAACACCAAACATTTGATGATGGTGATCCACTTCAAAGTGCAAGTCCAAAGGTATTAGTATTTCACTATACACACTTTGTACTATGTGTCTTGTGAATGACACCACTATTGATGTTGATAAATTCTTTTAAAAGAAAAGGAATTGTTGAAAGAGAATCTATAAAATATTTGGCAGAAAAGAAAAGGTTGGAGATGTCCAACTTAGGTATATAGAAGATATACATGTTATGGCTGTATCCCTTGCTTGTTAAACAATGTGGTTCTGAGGTATTGGATACCGGTATTGGATACCGAATTGGTTGGTGTGAAGTGTCATACAGAACAACACAATTCATGAACTGCAACAGCCTAAGTAACTGGCAAGATAATAAGTGATGATGTTCATCAAAAACAAATAAAGTGTTATTGTGTTTTTCGTTGTCGTCAAGCCTAGCCTTCAAAATTTGTTTTAATAATTGTTATTTTTTCCGGTATTATGAGAACAATGGCTGTTCAAATAATTACCGTATTCCACAAAGGATGGATGAACTTTTACAAGTCTAGTTGGAGAAATCACATCCATAAACATTATTGCTAAAATGTCGTAAGATAAATGATTGGAAGATCACTTATGAAGTGACATCGCTGTTTGAATTATATTGGAAAGTAAACATGAAGAAACTACATGTTGATGGATTTTTGGAGTCTTTTGATTTTGATCAGTTGACGCTTGTGAAACTTTCCTCGAGATAATTGAAACTTCGTTCATAGGCCAAAGAGGAATGGATGACTAACTTATTGGAAATTGTGCATGATGATGTGCATAGTCCATTATGTGTAGCCATATGCGATGGATCTTTTTGCTTCATATGCTTTCTCCAGAAATTTGAGTGAATATATCTATATATTTACTTAATAAGGAAGAAGTGTGAAACATTTGAAAATTGTTCAAAGACTTTCAAGATGAAGTGAAAAATCATTGTAACAAGAAAATAAAAGAGTTGATGATTTGATCATAAAGGAAGATATTTGAGTTACAGGTTTAGCAAAACACCTAAGATTTCAGGAATTGTTCCATGAATTTGCATTTCCCGATAAACCACAGGAGTATGGTATGTTCGAGAGATCAAATCAAACCTTGTTTGACATGGTAAGATCAAAGATGTCATTTATAAAACTGCCATTATGTTTTAAGGATTAAATCTTTAGAGACTACCGCTTTTACACTGAAAAGAGCACTATCGTGATCCGTTGAAATGACACCATATGAGTTATGGTTTGGGATAAAACCCGAATTGTCTTTTCTTAAATTTTGGTATGCTATGCATAAGTAAAATGTTTACAACCAAAGTCTGATATGCACGTCTGTGTAGGTTATTCCAAAGAATTTGTTGGGAATTCCTCCATAACACCGAGGACAAAAGAGTTTGTCGCTTGGAACGTCAAGTTTCTTGAGAAGGAATTTTTCACGAAAAGTTAAGTGGGGTGACAATAGAACTTTGATAAGGTTGTTGAACCTTAGCTATATGTGTTAAGTAGCGAAGCGCCAGAAAGTGTCCCGGTGGCGGCCACAATGCTCATGGCTCCCGTGATTACAAAGGGTGTGATCTTGCAGATTAGAGTTCTTATTGAACCATGTGGGTCGGTAAGAATCAAATAGTAAGATTTGAAACATAAGTCATTATTGTTTTGACAATGATGAACCGAATGCATACAAAGAAGCGATGATGGGCCCTGACTCCATAAAATGACTAGAAGTCATAGAATCCGTGATAGTATCCATACACGAGAAATCAAGTTTCTGAACTTGGAAGACCCTCCAGAAAGGTGTGAAGCCTATCGGTCGTGTTTGGATCTATAAAGTAATAGACATGGATGTTTAACATCTATGAAATAGTTGACATGTTGGAAAGAATTTTACGACGATGTTCAAGGAGTTGACTATGACAAGATTTGATCTTTCATAGCGATATTTAGTCTTGACGGATTAATGTAGCAACCACTACATATAATTTGGTATATGATAGTTGAATAAACAAAACAAAGTTCTTCTAATAGAATGGTTACCTAGGACGTGTACATGACACGGTCTGAAGGGTTTTGTTAATTCAAAGGGTGCTAAAAGGGCATGCAAACTTCAATAGTTGAAGTGAGCATAGCAGAGTTGGAATCTTCACCATGATGAAAATGTTAAAGGAGTTTAAATTCATCGGAGATGATGAAGATGCTTGCATTTGCAAGAAATTAAGTGGGAGCGCTGAGACATATTTCTAATACATTATGTAAACGACATGGTGTTGATTGGAAATGATGTATGTTGTATTGACACACGTTAAGAATTTCATTAAAATAGGATTTCGATGAAAGACTTGGGCAAAACCGGAATATTCGGCATCAATGTCTATATGGATAGATTGAGGCACTAATATGGGTATGCCAGACGTACATATATGAGATACTGAAAGGGTTCAATATGGAAACAACAAGAAAGGTTCTTGGTGCATGGAAAGGATTGTATCAAGATTCAAGTGTTTCAACACTTGGTGAGTAAAATCACATGAATATTTTGATCGATTATACTGTGATATGTATATATCCAAATATGTCCTATGCTCTAAATGTTATGAGCACATACCAGAATGATTCATAAGATGATCATTGGACGATACTAAAGATATTCTTATGAGCTTTGGAAGAACTAAGAATATATCATGTATAAGTGACAAATAGTTAAAGGTAGTTCATTGTAAAGTGTTACATTGATACTAGTTTTGTCACAAGATACAAATTAAATTTATCTCAATTTAGACTATGGGTGGCATAATGTAATGGAAAGGATGTTCCATGATGGATTTGTATGAGTTCCAAAGTTGAGACATTGTGACGGATACTACAACAAAAGGCTAAGTATATGACTGCTATAATAGCAGCAAAGGAGGGCATTTGTGTTAAGTAGTTTGTTATCAAACTAGGTGTGGTTGAAAGTGGGCCAATACTATGAAGATATATTGTATGACAATAATATCAACATATTTTAACCTGAACGAACTAAAGGTCTCACCAAAGGACCAAATTTATACAATGCCATCTCATTTGAGAATGAGTGATGCGTAGAGACGCAAAGACATGCAAATACACACGGACCTGAAACTGTCAGATCCGGAGATTATGTTAACCACTAGCAATTGCATATATGCAACACCAGAAATCCATAGGTGTTCAATACGCAAAGTTTTTCAAACTAGATTATTGACTCTAGTGCAAGTGGGAGACTGAAGGGAATATGCCCGAGAGGCAATAATAAAGTGGTTATTATCTTATTCCATGTTTATGACAAATGTTTATTTTGCATGATATAATTGTATTAATTGGAAACGTTAATACATGTGTGTTCAATAAACAAAATACAAAGTTCCTAGTAATGCCTCTCATATAAACTAGCTCATTGATTAACAAGATGACCAAGGTTTCCTGATCATGGACATTGGATGTTGTTAATAACGAGGTCACAACATTGGTGGAATAATGTGATGAACATTTATCCGAAGTATAGCAATACGATCAAATTCATTATGTTTATATTGCTATAACATCATACGAAGTAATCTTATTCCTTAGACCATGAGATCATGTTAATTGCTAACACCGGAAGAGTATCTTGATAACATCAAACGTCACACCGTAACAGGGTGACTATAAAGGTGGGTTCAGTGCTACGAAGGTGTTATGTTGAGGCTGATAGATCAAGAGTGGGATTTGTCCATCCCGATGACGGATAGATATACTCTGGGCCCTCTCGGTGATATCGCATTGAAATAGCTTGCAAGCAAGTGATGTGATCACTAGAATGTTATATCACGGGAACGAGAAAAGAGTGCATGTCGGTAACGAGATCAAACTAGGTATTTGGATGCCAATGATCGAATCTCGGACATGTAATATATCGCGATACAAAGGGATTTATTTACGACGTTAAAGGTTCACACGATCACAAGAGTCATCATTGAATATGTGGGAGTCAGTATGGATCTCTAGGTCCCGCTGCTGATTATAGATCGGAGAGGGGTCTCGATCATGTCTGCATTATTCGCGAACCGTAGGGTGACACACTTAAAGGATACCGACACCATTTAGGATCAAATATGTTTCAGATAAAGATTTAAGAAATCGGTGGAATCATTTCGATGGAAACCAGAATTGTTTCGGGTGAAATTGCTGAAACTGGTTCTGCATGTGATATTGAAATGTTGCAGGGGGTTTTATGTGAATGTTTGTTAATTAATGTAATTAACAAAATTCTGAATAAAATAAATAAAATAGTTTTATTTAATGAGAGCTTGCATTAAATTTGGTGGAAATTTAATGCATGTGTGGGTGGAATTTTGAGTGGAGGCTTTTTATGGGAGTGGGAGCTCCACCCACATGAATGTGGAAGAGGTGGGGGCACCACCATGGCTGCCACTCCATGGCCCTTGGGTGCCTCCCCTCTTCCCTATAAAAGGCCCCCCTCTCCTCCTCACAAACCACACCTCCTCGTGAAGGATCTCTCTCCCCCTCTAGTTATTCCCCATTGTCTCGGATTAGCGAGATACATGTTCCTGGTGGCTTTATCTGGAAAGAATTGTTGCTTCTGCTGCTTTGCTGGAGCGAGGGACGGAGGTTGTCGGGGTACCGGATGTGTGTGCGATCACGGATGCACCGCTGCTTTGCAGTGCTGGACTTGGTGGTGCTGGACTTGCTGGAGCTGGATATGATGGACGTGCTGGAGCCGGACCTGCTGGACTTCATCACGATCTTGAGATCGGCAAGTGTACGACTACATCATCCACGAGTTCCAACTCGTTAACAAAGCTTTGTTGTCTTCGAGGGTAAGTTCTCTATGGATGTATATCCACCCGTTGCTTGTATCTAGTAGATAGATCTTGGCGTATAGTTCCTATTGTAGGATTTTTTTGTTTTTTATGCTCCGCACCCAACAGCGGTGCCCTCGCAGAGGCCCGCGCGGTTCCCTCGCCTAGGTCTCACAAGAGACTCACATTCACGGCGCCACGAGAGGACCACTTTGAGGCCCACAGGGTGTCCTCAGTGCGGTGTTTGCTTCTGTTAATATGACAAATCCCCAGGGAGGCCATCATGAGATGCGCTTCGCGAGATGGCACGAGGGGTCCTCGCCGAGGCCCGCACGGTGCCATCGACACGTCTCGCGAGAGATCAATCTCTAGTATAGCCATTGCGGGATGTGCTTTGTGATATCTCACGGGAGATCCTTGCTTAAGGCCAGCTCAGTGCCCCCGCCACGTCTCGCGAGGGACTTATCTCCGGCGCGGACCACGTAAGGTGAAACTCGCAGGAGCAACTCCTTGCCGAAGCTAAGTATTATGTACTTTGCGCCACTCTCCTCTTGGTACTGAGGTCAAGATCAAGGCACCGAGCGCACATCACACATGAAAATATTTATATATTACACTAACCAACACATGAGGGCAATGACTTAACATGCACGAGTGTGTTACATTTAGTGCAGAATACAACTTAGGCTCTCGCGGCCAGTGCACCCTAAGCACCCACCCTTGAGGAGAGGAAGCCTCTACGCTCTGACAGCCATCGCATGTCTCCGCATCAGGGCTCCCCTCGCTTGAGGTCTCGCTGTTAGGCACCGAACGCTTATAAATCTTTAGGAGAGTGTCCACATGCGAAGTGAACCTAGAGACTGTCGAGAAAAAAGGCCAACTCAGGCTAGGAAGCTCTACGAGACGACTGTAGGTTGAAACCATCTCAGATACTAGAGGCGGCTACTCTAATCACAAGTCTCAAGGAGGAAATTTTTCGAGATGGATGAAACAACAAGCCGTCTCAGCTTTCAATCTATTGGAGTCAGCCCATAATAAAATCCGACTCCGCGTGACAAACTAATGGAGACGACCCATAATAAAAGCTGACTCCAGATGCCTGACTATTGGAGATGGTCCCTAAATAGAGGCCATCTAAGGGTGAGGAGTTCTTGCAAGCGGTCAATACCAATAGATGTCTCCAGGTCATACATATTAGAGGCATTTACATTTATGAACTGTCTGAGGTCATGTATCTTAGAACTAGAACGGAAAACCGGCTCAGGTTCGTGCGCTGTTAGAGACTACGCGCTTGAATCGGAACGAGAAACTGGCTGAAGCCTACGGGCTATATACGTCTCTAAGTAACACGTTTGTACTAGTGATGTGCGTAATGAGATTGTGCATGATAAACCGCTGCTGCCTTTGGAAGCTTCTAGGCGTTTTTAATGAGCTACATGGACTCATTGTGCCAAATTGAGCACCATCCAAATGATGATATTGTGAAGGGGAAGTTCATTGTTGATCCGGATGGCGAGAGTATTCATCATGCCTAGCCTATTTGTATTCCTCTAAAGTGGTCTCCTCCTCCTATGGATGGTACAAGCTTAACACAGATTGTTCCTTTGGAACAAATCGTGATGCAGAAGCTGGTATTGTACTCCGTGATCATAATGGTGAAATTATTCTGTCTTCATGTCACCAACTACAGTTTTGTAGAGATGCTTTGGATGCAGAGTTGAAAACTGTCCTTGACGGCTTATCGTTGTCTTTGCATTGGTGCACCCAACCTCTGGCAATAGAAGTGGACAATTTAGAGGTATGCAGGCTCAAGCAATGTGGAGATTGATCGATCTGATCTATCTATTCGACAACCTTACTAAAGTTTCACCGATCTTGTGTTACTCATATTAAGAGATGTCATAATGCTACTAGTCATTTTATGGCGAATTATGCTAGAACTAGTAATAGAACTGCAGTGTGGCTCGCTTCTGCTCCAGAAGGCTTACCGAGCTCATGCACTATAGATTGTAATTTCTGATATTTTAAGTAATACAAGTAATTCGCAAAAAAATGACCTTTTAAAAGAACTTTAGTTTTCCTTTGTGTTTTCTTTGGGTTTAGTCATTCAGTAATCTAGCTTTATAAAGTCTAGTTTCGTTTTCTTTGAAAATGGGACCAGGGCTTCCCTTTAGGGCCCTTTTGCTCTAAAAAAATTCGCAACAAATAGAAAACTTCACTGCTCATGTTTGTTTGATAGGCAATGTTTGTCACACTACGTCTTTTTGCCTAACTATGTCCATCCACGAAGGCTTTAGCAAAAGGGGAGCGCTACACATTCCCCGGGAGATAACTCCCCCGATCCCTAGGTCCTCTAGCCGCCACGTGTCCCCTAAAACGGACCCGAATTTTGCTTTTGTTACAAAACGATCCGCTTTTGCTACGAATTGTCTCTTTTTGATACATGTAGCAAAAAATGTTCACCCACGAGACAAAAATAAAAAGACAGATCTCGCAGGAGACCTCGCCGGACACTTTTGTAGCAAACAGTCTGTTCTAATGTAGCAAAACTGACTTCGTCGGAGACTTTTGCCGGGAGACCTCATAGCAAAAAATTTATACTATTGTAGCAAAACCAATGGTAAGGAAATCGGTAATCGTTAACTGCTCGGTCGGCTTGGAAGTAGCGACTAATCAGAATTCAGGTGATTAACCGATTTAATCAGTCGGCTATTAATCGGTGCAACCTACACAAATTAGCACCTAAAACACGTGTATATAAGAAAAAATAATAGTATATGGGCGTTTATATGCCCTACCCTACTTATCTAGAGCCCAAAAGCCCAATTAAAACACATATGTTTCTCCTCTCTAACCTAATCTTCAATGTCACGAGTGACTCTGGATCCACCAGCTGGTACCATGTGCCCCCTTCCATTTATCCTCCTCTGACATTTGAAGTTGCTCTTCTCCCACCACCTACCTAGGGTACTGGTTGGTGACGACGGCAATCCAGCTCTTGGAGGCGGGATCGAGTGGAAGCTTCGCAAAACCTACTTCATTGGGGCGTGTTAGCGGTTGGACGGGCGATATGCGTTGAAAATTTTGCAACTTTTTTGACCAAGTGTAGTACTTAATCGCGAATATACCTAGTAATCGGTCTGTCAGAGCTATTAGTTAGGCTAAAGGATCAACAAAACTGATTAGTGGTAATCGACACGGTTAGGTCCCTAGTAGAGATTAATCGGCATATTAATTGCTGATTGGGACGATTTTTTGAACGGTGATCAAAACCACAGAACGGTGGTAGCAAAAAAAGTGATAATGTAGCAAAAAGAAGATCTTCCTTGAGACTTCCACTAGGAGACCTCATCGGACACCTCGTAGCAAGGTATCACACCCATGGTAGAAAACACTGATGCCTCTTGTAGCAAAGCACAGTCGCCATTGTAGCAAGTGCCACCACCATATGCAGCAAAGCGACGTCGCCATGGTAGCAAGCGCTGCCACCGGCCAGCACCACCACTGGTTGCATGTAGCACCGTCACCAGCCCGTGGTAGCAAATCCTAGACGCTAATGTAGGAAATCCCTGACGGGGTTGTAGCGAGTGCCGTCGCCACCACCACCATTATATAGCATCATCTTCGCCGTCGGGAGGCACAACGATGAGCAGTTGGGGAGGAGCACGAGCTACATGGGTCGTGGTGCGCGCGAGGCTGCACGCCCTCCTCTTGACAGGGATCCAGCATGGGATTTCCCTTGTCGCGCCTGCCTTGCGACCTTCGTCATCGACGACGGCGACAATGGCGCCGGTGCGGGGCTCCACGGGGGCCGTCCCGACGATAGGCTAGGGGCCTGCGACGACGAGGGAGGTGGACAAGAGCGGAGGAGGAAGGAGCAGAGGCGTGTTGCCGGAGGAGCAGAGACGCGCAGGGGAGATGCTCGGACCGACGGGACGCAGCGAAGGCGCTGGTTCTCCGGTTCTTTTGCGGTGGAGAAGATGGTTTTTTTACAAATATGCCCATCTGCAAATTGGCATCGCCAAAATTGCCCGCGTCGCGAATCTAATGGCAAAAATACCCTGGCGGGAGGTGCAGAAGGCGACATGTGTCTCTTCCCGCCACAGCGCACGGCGAAGTAGGCATCCGGTCGCCGGGTCTGCCGGAAAGTACATCCCGCCCTTGTCACTGGCAGAAAGGAAGTGGGCATGTCAACGTGCTGGCGGAAGGAACTTGTGGCCGTTGGACTAGGTGGGATGAACAACGAGCTGGCAGCCGGGATTTTCCAGGTTCTGCATGATTGACGCGCGTCCCGTTGTCTCTAATAGTAAGTGTGTCACCTTTTTAAAAGCAACTACTACTAATAACACATCGTTCCTAGGAGAATTATAATTAATAATTAAATACACCTACTAATATTTAACTTAACATGTACTTCTAGCTTTTGTCTAAGTTAAACTTTATCAAATTTGACCATTTTTATACTTTCTATGGTTCATATTAATATTTTTAACTTTTTCTAGATTAGTATGTTTCTAGTTAAGTATTTAGACTAGATGCATCCGCGTCCAAACAAAGTTGAGAATAATAATATAGACCGATAAATATAGCAATATATATTACTATATCAAATTGACATATTATGAAAAAGAGCTAAGGAGGCTGCTTCTACGCTCCTGCTAAAGGAGACTAGGCACTCGCATGGAGCTAATTAAGCTGTCAGTGGTCAGCAGCGGGCCAGGATACCATGCATGTCTGGGAACTGAGAATTTGCATCTGCATGTTCATACCGCCAAGTCCAAAGGCGGGAAGTTTTTTCCGCCAGCATGCCGACATGGCCCACGCCCTTTCCGCCAACGACAAGGGCGGGATGTCCTTTCCGCCTGTCCTTGTGGTGGGATGTGTACTCCACCATGCACACCGGCGTGAGGAGCCACGCGTCGGTTTTTCTTCCTTTCGCAAGGGCATTTTTGCCATTTGATTCACAACATGGGCAGTTTTAGCGATGCTGATTTGCAGACAACAGACATGCATATTTATAAAAAAATCGAGAAGATGGGGCGAGAGGACAAGACGTGGGTGGGTTCCGCTGCAGCAACCTGCGGGGTAGAGGCGGGGGATGGAACAGGTTCATCCTCGGGTGATGTCTATATCCTTTTCCTTAGCAAAAACAAAATATGAACCAACCCTGCCAAACTTTTTTTCCGACTCGGACGGCTGGTGCGGTCGCCAATCGCCACTCGCTACCCCGCGAGAGCGCATAGCAAGTAGCAACCACGTCCGAAATCTGAACCGCCTCGGTGCTATTTCATCCCACACCGGTTCCTCCCCCGACAAATATAGTACGCGGTAACGCACAGTAGACACGATCGCCGCCTCCTCCCACCAAAACCTAGCACCGCCTCGCCCTCCTCCCCACCGCGAGACGGGAGCCCGCTGTAACACCCTCAAATTGTCCCTATGCAAGTTTTAGCCCTTTCCGCCAAAACCCGCATAGAAACGATTCAAGGACACCCACCAGGCACTTTCGTGCGGGTGGAAAATGAAGCAATACCATTACACAACAGTCCTCGATGGGACCCATAGAACAGATATATATACAACAGCGACTCAGCGAGTCAAGAATACAGATATACAGTACAAAGATCCAAATCACCTTGAAAACGATAGAGCGTCTGACTATGGACAACAGGGAAATGGGGCTAAGAGCCCTGAAGAATAACCAATGGCATCCATAACCCTGCCCAGGCCAAGCCGGAAGGGTAACTCGGCTAACGACGTCGATCTCAAACCTGCTAAAACAAAAGGGGTGCCGACAAAGGGTAAGGAAAAAGAGGAGCGTCAGTACTGAGGCTAGTACATGGCGAGGCTAGAATTCGGCGGCTCTCGCCTACATAGGTATGGTGGGCTGAAGCGGTAGCGCAGCGGCACTAAACAACCTA
The DNA here is from genome assembly GCA_910589775.1 of Avena eriantha. Taxonomy (NCBI): domain Eukaryota; kingdom Viridiplantae; phylum Streptophyta; class Magnoliopsida; order Poales; family Poaceae; genus Avena; species Avena eriantha. The sequence goes on from OU342742.1 coordinate 215,194,784, forward strand.
TAGAGACTCGATACAACTGGCGGTTATTAGAGAGGGGTAAGAAAGACCTATTCGAATCCAACCTGAAGCTAACACCAAACAAACCCATCCTGGTATTTCCCCCTCGAGACCAAACGAGGAAGTCGGACCAAGGAACTCACACAGTTGGCAATTTTACTCATTCCGTTTTAGTTCAGCCCTTACTAATCAGATATAGACAGCATGAGTCATCCTGAAGCATAAGTAGTGGGCAGTTTAATTACCATTCCATTGTAGTTGGAACATTTACTAGTCAGATATAATTGTCCTGAGGAATCCCAAAACCCAGTAGTTGTTGGCACTTTTATCACATTCCATTAGAGTTGCAATGCTTACTAGGCAGGTACAACATGACACAGATCACCACAGATCCACCAGATGTTGGCATTTTTAATTTACATTCCATTATAGTTGAATCTGATTACTAGTCAAGCTCTGGCTCAGGGGGGTCCACGGCCTCTCGGATGTGGATAGTGCGAAAAATCAAGGAACATGTATCAAGTACTCGGGGTCCTACGGGACACAAGTGAGCGTGGAAGAACCAAATAACATCTATTGTCCACCGATGCCTCTGCATTAGTTATATCTAGCATTTTAATAGTTGTATTTAAAGTCATGATCAACTCCACCATTAAGCATCTCCACCAATAAACATCTGCCAGCGTATCAACAACTGTGGTACTCGACAACACGAGATCGCACCTGAGCAAGCAACTACGACTCGCAAGGCCAGCTATCTACCAAACACAGGTAATAGGAGGTGTCCAAGGCAATATAGAGGCTGCACGGGGTGTAACTGGTGTACGGAAACTAAAGCATCGCAACACGGATAGCAATAGATCAACATGAGGAAATAAAGACTATAAATGCAAAATAGGTAGAAGGGGGAGAGGTGCTCGCCTGGGAAACACTGCCGAAGGTTCATATCCGGAGAACTTGTCGATACTCGCATCCACTCATCGGCCTAATCCGCGAAAAAGCAAACACTAGAAAAAACACCGGATGCACTATTTAATACTGCGGCAAAAGATCCAGCATGATATGATATGATGCATGGCATGGCAAAGATGCGGTACGATTAGGCAATATTAAGCGAAACTGGGTCCCGACAATTAATTATTGGGTTCAAGTTATTTAGAACCCCGCAATTTAAATGTTGTCATAACAAGACAAAACATGGCATCGGTTCGCTACACAAATTTAAATGGAGCCAATATAAGACTAGAATAGCCCGCATATATACTCCATATTTAATTATGAGGTGATTTGACAAAGTGTCCCCAACCCACATGATGCGATGCAAGCATGAATAATTTAAATTCCACAATATATATGTCATATTATAAAAAATAGGGGTCTCGGAAAGGGGATCACATTAGGGGTCAAAGGTCTTAGGGGTCGATGTGGTTTGGGTTCGGTCTTCAGAAAGATTGATCTTCGGTTCCATTCCGATGATCTTTTCGTCCGTCTAGAAGATCTTGGCGTGGTGGCGGTCAATGGCGAACTTATCGGATGTCCTGGTCTTCTCAAGATCTGGCCATGGGGAACGGTTCTCGTCAGGATCTTTCGGGTGGCATGGAGGGACCTCACACGTGCGACCATCTTATGAACACGGTCACATGGACACGAACGAAACAGAGTTGTAGAAATAAATATCTGGAATCTACCACCGCACAACACCTTTGGTCAGTAGCACAGGACCTATAGAGCAACGAACAGAGCAAGGCAACCTTGAGGCGTCACGGACGTGACTTGAACCGAGGAACATGTACTACAACAAGGCTGAAGCTCATGTGGGCGGCAGGGCACGCGGATGACGACCTTGAGTGCGCGGGCGCCTGTAGCAGACGGAGGACGCAGGGAGCGGTTGGGGACAAGGACGGCTGCCGGGCGGCACAGCGAGCTTGGTGCGGAGATGTCTGGGTCGAGGCAGAGGGCCTCGCTGAGCGGGGAGGGCACGACCGCGCGCAAGGATCCGGGGCGCCACGGGAGTCGACGGCGCGGGGCTCGCTAGGCGACGCTAGGCGGCAGCGGACGGCTGCCGGGGCAGGGCCGGCGAAGAGAAGGCAGTGAGGAGAGGGGTGGCACTATGGCAGGGCTTGCAGCCAGGGGCCCGACGATGCTTTGTGGCCGGCGGCGCTCGGCAAGGCACCAGGCGAAGCGGCGGCGGGGACGGGGAAGCGGCCAGGAAAAGGCGGTGGTGGACGACGCCATCGGGACTCCGGCGAGGCCGAGCTCGAGGGGTGCCGGCGAAGCGGGAGCCCGGGGCGGCCATGGCGGCGGTGCTCGCGGTTGGAAGCAGTGGAGACACCGGGACGAGGCGGAGGATGGGGAAGGAGAAACGAGGGCGGCGATAGGCGCGGGGAGGCGGACGGCGGCCGACGGCGGCGAGGTGCGGAGGAGGTGGAGAGGAGGACCGAGAGGCGGCGACCGGTCGGGAGACGCTCGGGAGGCCGACGGGGGCACGTCTGCGGCGACTCGCGGGAGCGGACGGGGGCGGCTCCGCCCAGCCGCAGCAGGGGTGGCGGGGAAAACGCCCTGGCGGCGGCGGACAGAGGAGGGAGACGGGGTAGGTGGGAGTGCTCTCGGGCCGAGGGCGCGTCGGGTGGGACCAGGCGACGTGGGTCGCGTGTTGTGTTAGTGCGTGTGTGGACAGGGCAGGGGCCAGGGGTGGCGTGCGGGAGTTGGGATTTGGTCCTAGGGTGGCGACGCGTGGGCGGGAAACGGCCGGGCGGGGCGGGATCCCGAGGCGGGGTGTTTGTCGGCACGGGCGGTGCTGCGCGCGCGAGTGTGTGTAGACGTGTAGGCTGGGTAGGTAGCTGGCGGCGGGATGGATGAGAGAGTAGGTGGGGTTAGGGTTTTGGTTAGGATTAGACTAGGTTTAGTTTAGGGCTTGGAGGTGGCCGGCCGGGCTTTCGGGCCTGGCGGGCTGCCTCCTAAAAATAAACAAATAATTTTATTTATTAAAACAAGGCTTTTGCAAACCGTATTTAGACAAACCAAAAATATTCCAGAGACCCGGGGTTTTTAATTTGAATAAAGACGGGAATATTTAGAAAATAAAACTAGGCGTTTCGAAAATAGTTTAGACAAAAACCATGCATGATGATGATGATGCTCAAATGCAAGGTGGCATGACGACATGAGCATGCGGTCATGATGATGCAATGCACAAAAACAACACGATTTTCTAGTAGTGGTTTTAGCGCGATGCCACAATTCGATACCACTAACAATGGATCTCGCCCTCGAGATCCGCCTCATGGTACCGGGAAGAAGGTCGGCGATCTGAATCTTCTCGCTTCGTGTCGATCCTCGCGACACCACTAACAAGAGGTCGTTGTCCGTGATCATCGAGAGAACACTCCGGGAACAAAGGGCGAAGGTAGAGGTATCAACAAATAAAGCCACCTCTAACTTCGGTAGAAAAAGAACCGATGCATTCTCATCCACTTCAATGTACACGAGCAA